>CM067761.1:26175910-26775910 GCA_034642375.1 Vigna nakashimae
TAACCTCAGTATTAGCCCCAAAATTTTTATCTGGCCTCTCTTCCACCTACTTAGTGATCTGCCCCATCTGAATCTCCAAATTATAGATAGCAGCTTCAATGCTCTTTTGGGTAGACTCAGTTTTCTGTATGAATTGGTTAAGAGTTTCTTCCATCCTCATGGACCTTTCATTAAGTATAGAAATCTGCTGCCATAAGGTTGGTTGCTGCCGTTGCTTGTTAAATTGACCAGTTTGCCCTTGACCAATGCTTGGGTGTGGTTTCCACCCTTGATTGTAGTTCCCTTGACGGTATTGATTGGCCACGTAATTCACATCCTCTACGAATTCTGCTGAAAAGGCACATTGACCATTGATATGGTCGCCCCCACATAATTCACACAACTGAGATTGTACCTATGCAGTAGTCTTTAACTCTTTAGGTAATTGTGCAAGTGTTTTCGTAAGAGTCTCTAGTTGTTGAGTTAGAATTTTATTCTGTGCTAGCAAGGCATCATTTGTTTGTAATTGTAGAACTCCTTTTTGTTGAATAGGAGCTCCTCTTTCACTGTTTAGCTCGTTGTCACTAGTAGCCATATTTTCAATGATTTCTGTAGGTTCCTCTGGAATTTCCATTTAATGTTTCCTCCTGCTGAGGCGTCAAGCATCATCTTGGTTTGTGAACCAAGACCTCCAAGGAAGGTTAGGACTACTTCCACTTCATCAAATCCATGTGTGGGTGTTTTTCGTAACAAGCTTTTATATCTATCCCATGCATGACCCAGTGATTCCTCCATGCCTTGCCTGAATGAAGAAATCTCTTGCTTTCCTTTATTCACCTTTGATTGTGGGAAGTATTTGTTTAGAAACTTTGTTACCATTGCTTCCCACTCTGTGAAGCTTCCCTCTGGAAAAGAATTTAACCAAAGCTTAGTATTGCCTCCCAATGAGAATGGAAACAAGCTAAGTTTGATTGCTTCATTCGGCACCCTATTTATTTTCACTGTGTTGCAGATCTCATTAAATGTAGTGAGGTGCTCATATGGGATTTCGTGAGATAACCCATTGAATTGATTAATTTTCACCAGTTGGATCAACGCTAGTTTGACCTCCATGTTAGCTACATTGACTCTTGGTCTTGCTATGTGATGCCAAATTTATGATCACCAAAATATGATGTCACAAACTTGTTGACCAATCGGCAAGTATGTCCGAATCGTTTCAAGTAATAAACTCGGTAAGACCAAGTATCATTCTCCCAAAGGACTCACGGCCTAGTTTAGTTATGTGATTCGTTGATTAGCTAAGACTTAAGAACGAAATAAGTGGTGTTTAATATGCAAAGACAGAAAATAAACATGTATGCATGAGTTTTGATCAATGGCATAAAGCAAAATACAAACACTTTCAATGGAATATATGGATGAGTATGTTGTTGGGGTTATTAATTTCATCTTATCCACTCTCATATATTTTAGGAATTCAACATTCAATTCATCATTGTTAATGCCACTCTCTAAATTACCTTGTCAAGAAGGCCTATCCCTAATTATGAGTTCATACAATTCCTAGCATTCCTAATAATTAGTTCTTTTAGCGCAGGAGCTTAACGACAACCAATATACTATTGGGAGAGATTCCCCGGATCTAGACTTCCACGTACGTTCCCGTATCGACAAAATCAATAATCATGCATTGAATGAGTTAAACAAAGCAAGCATTGAGCAAAGAGGAAAAACCCTAACTAATGATGAAAGAAAGAATAGGTCTTAGATTAAGATGTAAAAGCAAATTCCATATATAAGAGTTTCACAAGACTACATTGATTCCCCAACAACAATACAAGGTTTAGTTCAACATATTCATGGTGAACCTAGATGAACAATAATGAAAGAATGAAAGATAAAACCCTAGAAAGGTGAAGAGGTAGCCTGAGCATCCAAGATCCTCCTTTAAAGGGGTGGAAGAGAGAGTGTTTGCTTCGTTTCTGCCAAAGATACAAACCCTAGGACGTCCTAAAGCTTATATACTATTCTGAAATTACAGAAAATTCAGGCCCAAGCCCATAAGTGTGTCGCTTAGCGGTAAAGTGCCGCTGAGCGGTAAGTGCGTGAGTTGGTTTCTTCCCCTCAGCGGCCATTTTGCCCCTCAGCGGATCCACCGTGGTCTCTTCAGTGCCGCTCAGCGGTAAACTGCCGCTGAGCGGCAGTTGTGGCTTCTCTTTTTGCACTTTTTGGTGTCTTCTCTGATTCCATCTCTCTCCTTCTTCACTTCTTTCACTAAATTCACCTTAAAACCTGCACAAAAACACTGAAATCAAGCATAAACCTGTCCAGCTCTCTTATTTCTGAAAATATGAACAAAAGCATGATTTCAAGGTAGTTTCTAAGTATAAAGGTTGCCTTTAATACCAATTTTAAGCATGAAAATAACAGTTTTTCAACTGTTATCACAACCCCAAACTTAGAACTTTGCTTGTCCTCAAGCAACAATATGTAACTCAATCTTCTACCAATTCATATGATGGTTCACTCATTCAAAACTCCTTTATTCAAGATAAGTAAAGACTTCAATCAAACTTATGACCAAGAGTTCAATCAAGATGTGCACATGCTTTAGTGTTCACAAAGTCATTTAAATTCCAACAAATGCTATTTTTCATGAATGATCAATCAATTAAGCATGGATGTTCATGTGCTTATGGAATATTTCCTCACTAGGTAAAGTGTTTCACTCAACACACAAGTGTATAAGAGGTAATCACTCATTCACTCCACTATCACAATGTCACATGAATCAACTTTGCCTTTCATTTTACCACAATCAAAAACATTCACAAGCATGCATCATCACAAGGACTTTTCAATGGCTTATAATGTGGCCGGGCTAACAAGAAAATTGGTTTTTCTGGATCACAAAATCCTTGAGTTAAGAGAATCATAACAACACAATTATTCTTATTTTTCCCAACTTTCTTTTGCATTGAGCTTTGCTTCTTCTTTTCTTTTCTTTCTCTTTTTCTTTGCATATTCTTAATTTTTAGCTCTTAGCTCAATGCTTTTCCTTTTTCATGTTTTCCCAACAACCCCAAACTTGAACATTTAACAATACCACACAAGATCTTCTACTTAACTCAAGGTAAAGATTTTTAATCAAGGGTTTTCAATTTATGTTCAAGGCTAAGGGTTCAAACGATAGAACACAAAGTGTTCTCTTTTAGTGGGCTAACTTCATGAATTTGGCCAATAAAAAGGGTTACCAACAAATGGCCTTGATCATATGATGCAAAACAAGCAATTGATTCAATCATAGAAAACCTGGGCAAAATCATTCATGCTTTCAAAGTAATAGCATTCAATCATAACAACTCTGGAGCTCAAAACCTCACATATAAGCTCATTCACATTTCACATACACATCCTGCTTAATTTCACAATCACAATCATAATATCCTGCATTTGTTCACAAAGCTTGTGAATCACCTGTATAAGCATTTTAATGTGCACATCATCTCAACATCAATCTGAGCTTAAACCAACAAAAGCATAAGCATATGATAGCATTCATCAGTAAATGTTATCTCAACTCCTCATCAATCTAAGCTGTCCTCTGTATCTTCCTCTTCTTCCTCATCCTCATCATCTTCAAATGCATCATCATCATCAGCTTCATCTTCTTCCATCTCTCTAACTGAAAGCTTCAGCTACTTCAGCTACTTCAGCTCCTCCTCCTTACACTGGCTCCTCTGGCCAAGCTACCACATTATGGAATTCATCCATAGTCCACCTGTGAGCTGGAGGTGTATCATACATCCCCACAATCATCTCAGTAGTAGCCACCTGCCCTCTGTGAATGGACTGCAACTGAGCACCTATAAGAGAGATGTACATGTCCCTCATCTGGAATGGTTCTGCTTCATGTGTCTTAGCAGATGTCTCGCTCTGTGTTGGCCCTCTCTCTCTGCGAGCACGGCGTGGTGGAACTGGCTGAGCTGCCTCCTCACCTCCACAGTACTGTCTGTAATAGGCCTCATCAATAGCTTTTCTTGGCCTCTCAAATGGTGGAGCAGAAGTGTCCACCCCAGCTATCTTGCAAAGGTGAGTGATTAAGGAGGGATGTCCCAGGGGTGCTTTGTTGTTTGAGGTGTTGGCGCACACACTAATCTCATCAGCTATCACGTGCCCAATATTAACATTCAAGTTCCTAATAGCACAGTAGATGAAGAGTGCCCTGCTGAGAGTAATATCTGACACATGTGAACATGGCTGAATGTTGGCATGAGAAAATGCCATCCAATACTTTGCAAGAGGAGTCAAATCAGTCCTCCTAATGTTAACCACTAAGCCCGATCTATTCCTTTGGAAGTGTCCTCCAGGTATACATAGTACTCTCTCCGCATCCTCATAATCAGCACCTTCCTCCATGCAAAGAGCAAATTGGCACTGCTCACTGATAACAGTTGAAAAACTGTTATTTTCATGCTTAAAATTGACACTAAAAGCAACCTTTATACTTAGAAACTATCTTGAAATAATGCTTTTATCCATATTTTCAGAAATAAGAGAGCTGGACAGGTTTATGCTTGATTTCAGTGTTTTTGTGCAGGTTTTAAGGTGAATTTAGTGAAAGAAGTGAAGAAGGAGAGAGATGGAATACGAAAAGAAATCAAAGAGTGCAAAAGGAGAAGCCAAAGTCACCGCTCAGCGGCACTTTACCGCTGAGCGGCACTCAGTAAGTCACGGGAGGTGATAACAGTTGAAAAACTGTTATTTTCATGCTTAAAAGTGATACTAAAAGCAACCTTTAGACTTAAAAACTAGCTTGAAATTGTGCTTTTATCTATATTTTCAGAAATAAGAGAGCTGGACAGGTTTATGCTTGATTTAAGTGTTTTTGTGCAGGTTTTAAGGTGAATTTAGTGAAAAGAGTGAAGAAGGAGAGAGATGGAATCAGAAAAGGGATCAAAGAGTGCAAAAGGAGAAGCCGAAGGCACCGCTCAGCGGCATTTTACCGCTGAGCGGCACTCAGAAGGTTGCGGGAGTCACGCTGAGGGGCAAACTGGCCGCTGAGGGGAAGAAAAGTGAAGCGCAGTCACCGCTGAGCGGTATTTACCGCTGAGCGGCACTTTTTGGGCTTGGGCTTTTGTAATCTTTTGTAACTCTAGAATAGTATTTAAGGGCTTGCACGTCCTAGAATTAGAATCTTTGGCAGAAACGAGGCAAACACTCTCTCTTCCACCCCTTTGAAGGAGGATCTTGGATGCTCAGGCTACCTCTTCACCTTTTTAGGGTTTATTCTTTCATTCTTTCATTGATATTCATCTAGGTTCACCATGAATATGGTGAACTAAACCTTGTATGTTTGTTGGGGAATCAATGTAATCTCTTGAAGCTCTCATATATGGAATCTTTGCTTGCATCTTTTAATTAAGATTTATGCTTTCTTTCATCATTAGTTAGCGTTTTTCCTCTTTGCTTAATGCTTGCATAGTTTAACTCATTCCATGCATGATTATTGGTTTTGTCGATACGGGCACGTACGGGGAAGTCTAGATCCGGGGAATTTCTCCCAATATTATACTGACAATATTATATTGGTTGTCGTTAAGCTCCTGCACTTATGAACTAATCATTAGGAATGCTAGGAATTGTATGAACTCGTGATTAGGGAGAAGCCATCTAGAATGGTACATTAGAGAGTGGCATTAACAATGATGATTTGAATGTTGAATTCCTAAAATATATGAGAGTGGATGAGATGAAATTGACCCCCAACAACATACTCATTCATATAATTCATTGAAAGTGTTTATCGTTTGCTTTTGCCATTGATCAAAACTCATGCATACATGTTTATTTTCTGTCTTGCATATTAAACTCCAATTATTTCGTCCTTAAGTCTTAGCTAATCAACAAACCACATAACTAAACTAGGCCGTGAGTCCTTTGGGAGAACGATACTTGGTCTTACCAAGTTTATTACTTGAACGATTCGGTCATACTTGCCGATTGTGAAACAAGTTTGTGACATCATATTTTGGTGATCATAAATTTGTCCATCAAGTTTTTGGCGCCGTTGCCGGGGACTCGTGGTTTAACTGGTTAATTTGTGTGATTATTGATTATCTTTGACTTTAATTTTGAATTTCTGTTTTTATTTTCTGTTTTTATATTTTCGGTTTTTATTAGATTAGATTAGATTTTATTTTATTTGATTTGATTAGATTAGATTTTATTTTATTTTATCTTTTTTTCTTTTAAATCTTTTATCTTTCTATCTTCTAAATCTTTTATCTTCTTATCTTCTTATCTTCTGAATCTTTTATCTTTTTATCTTTTGAATATATATCTTCTCTTATATCTTTTTGTGCTAACAAATATTTTCTAGAGTTTTGTGCCTAATGTTTGCAGGATGCAATTCGGTCAAGAATTTAACTATATGGGCACTCAATTCTTCCAAGGTCAACAAAGGAAAGCAAGAGATCTCATCTTTTAGGCAAGGCATGGAGGAATCATTAGGTCATGCATGGGACAGATATAAAAGCCTATGAAGAAAGATTCCCACGCATGGATTTGACGAAGTGGAAGTAGTCCTAACCTTCCTTGAAGGTCTTGGTTCACAAACCAAGATGATGCTTGACGCCTCAGCAGGAGGAAATATCAAATGGAAAACTTCAGAGGAAGCCGCAGAAATAATTGAAAACATGGCTACTAATGATAATGAGCTACACAGTGAGAGAGGAGCTCCTATGCAACAAAAAGGAGTTCTGCAGATGCAATCCAATGATGCCTTGCTAGCTCAGAACAATATACTAACTCAACAATTGGAGAATCTCAGAAAGATACTTGCACAACTACCCAAAGAGTTGAAGACTGTTGCACAGGTACAATCCCAGTTGTGCGAAGTATGTGGAGGCGACCATATCAATGGTCAATGTGCCTTTTCAGTAGAAGCAATAGAGGATGTAAACTACATGACCAATCAACACTGTCAAGGGAACTACAATCAAGGGTGGAAACCACACCCAAGCATTGGTCAAGGGCAAACTGGGTAAGCTGGTCAATTTAATAAGCAGCAGCAGCAACCCACCTTATGGCAACAGTTTTCTATGCTTAATGAAAGGTCCATGAGGCTGGAGGAAATTCTCAACAATTTCATACAGAAAACTGAGTCTTCCCAAAAGAGCACTGAAGCTGCTATCAAAAATTTGGAGATTCAGATGGGACAGATCATCAAACAGATGGAAGAAAGGCCAAGTAGAAATTGTGGGGCTAATACTGAGGTTAACCCCAGGGAAGAGTGTCAAGAGCTAGTGAGTGTAAATGTTGAAAAAGTTGAGTTGGAAAAAGAAGAGAGAAAAGAGAGAGAAGAGAAAGAAGAAGAGAAAATTTGTGTGAAGATTGAGAAGGTGAGTAGAAAAAGAAAAGAAAAAAAGAAAGTGAGAGAAAAGAGAAAGAGGACGAGAGAAAAAAATAAAGAATCATATGAAAAATCTCGTCCCCATCCAAAGAAGTATCATAGGAAGAAGGAATTTGAGTGCTTTATGGAAATCTTCAAGAAATTGGAGATTAAAGTTCCTATGATTGAGACACTGCAACAAGTTCCTGGTTTGATCAAATTTCTGAAGAAGTTCAGTAGAAAGAAGAAAAAGAAGAAGGAACTTGGGCTTTATTGGGTCAAGCTAGTGACGTTAAAGGAGCGCTTGCTGGGAGGCAACCCAGTAGATTTACAAACTTTTGATTTGTTTTGGTTTTGTAACTTTTAATCTGTGAACATTATTCTGGACATTATTTTGTTGGATCTAGCATCTACTGAAGGATGCTAGGTGGTTAAGTATCTACTGAAGGATACTAGGTTTGTAACACCTACTGATGGGTGTTGGTGAGAAAATTTTGCATCTACTGATGGGTGCTGGTAAAGTTTGAAACACCTACTGATGGGTGTTGGTGGATTTTGGGTCAGGCTCGTGACGTTAAACAAGCGCTACCTGGGAGGCAACCCAGTTGATTGATTGTTTTTGTTTGTTTTATTTTAGTTAGGGTTTGCATAAGCATTTTTAACATTGAATTGCAGGGAACCAGTGAGGGGTATGTCTAGGAGGCACATAGGTCAAGAAAAGAAGGAGAAGGGCACATCACGAAAGTGCCGCTGAGCGGCAATTACCGCTGAGCGGTACTATCGCAGATGGGCTTAAGTTCCCCTTAGCGGAACCCGAGCTTATTAGGGTATTTTTATACCCCAAGCTGCGTTTTAGGGTTTATTTCCAGCTCTTCTCTGCACAAGCACTCCCATATACCTTCTCCTAGGTTTCCCACATCTTTGTACTCTTCCCTCTTAGAAAAATTTCTCTTCCACTCACTTTTACACTAGTGTGCCATCAAAGTTTGGGGTTGGAAGAGAGTATTCTAGCTTGGAAGCATTCTCATTGCATCTAGTATCTCCACCCAAGTAAGTAAAATGCATTTTGTTCATTCTAGGGTTCTTGAATTTGAATGTGATTGTCAAAGCATGAATATTTAGGGGTTTTGATTTCTATGCATGATTTGATGATATATTTGATGTTTGAACCGATTAAACTGCTTGATTATGAACTGGAAAACTGAAAATTGCATTTGGATGGAGTTAGGACAGTTTTAAAACGAGATTTGCAAAAATCTGCAGATCACCGCTGAGCGGCAATTACCGCTGAGCGGCACTCTGCCAGATTTGATTTTTCTGGTTTGTTGCGTGTTGGACTGTGGTACTGGTGGCGCTGAGGGAAAATTCTGGCCCTCAGCGGTGGTTTAGCTTCGAAAGGAGTTGTGTTCTGTGTTTACTAATGATTAACATCATGTTCTGTGGTTTTGTATTTATGTTTGAATGCAGGAATGGCATCCTCTTCAGGGAAGAGATTGAAAACCATGGCAACCAAGAGGAAGGAAAAGGAACCAGAGCAACCCCACTCTAGTAGGTTCCTCTCTAGGAAACATGAGAAGCACTTTAGGGTGGTTCAGGACAGGAGACTTCTAATGGAGAGAAAGGTTGGAATGATACCTAACTTTGCTCCTCAATTTGGAGAGCAAGTGTTAGGGAATGATTGGGGAAAGCTAGCCACTTATCCAGCACCTGCCAACATAGCTGTGGTGAAGGAATTCTACACCAATGCAAAGAAGATTGGTGATTATCCAGCTGAGAATTATTTGGGCTATGTCAGAGGCCATGCTATCAGGTATGATCCTGATTCTATCAACAACTTCCTGGATACTGTGTGGGCTGGTGAGTGATGAGTCGATATTTTCTACACTTCACTTAGTTTATTGTACTAGAATTAATCAGGGAATTGTGCTTAAATGTCCAGTGTTTTCCCATTTTGCTTGATTGTGCTTAATTCGATCAGAAATTCTTATTTTAATTAATTTGAATTATCTGAGCTAATTATTTTACAAGGAAAATTTGGAAATACAATTTGGGACATTTGAAGGTTAAATAAGAAATGGAAATAGAGCCCAATGTATTTCAGCCATTTCAGTTTTCGCTGGTTGCTGCGTGAATTTTGTGTCAACTTGTTTGTCCCCGTTCAGGTTCAATTCTTATCCGTTTTCCATGCAATTTTTTTGCATAGTTTCGTATGGATGTCTATTTTCACGTATAGTTTTTCGTTTGTTCAAATTCGTTCTATGTTGTTCCCTGTATTTATTTTACTCTCCTATGTCAGTCCAGTGATTACTGTTTAAGTGATTTCTAATCTGTTTGCATTGTTTGCTTGATGTTTAGTACTTGTGGTGGCTGAAATTGATCATTGGACAGTGCTAAGACTCTCCACAGAGTGTTCACAAGAAGGAGAGCTCAATGGATTTTGCAATGATTTATTCTAAGCAAAGCTTGCAACCCACATACACATCACACGGCCATTGGTTGGAATTTTCTTTGAGAAGTAAATCAATTGGCCACCAAGCAAAGGAAGCTCACGTCCAAGACCTCTAAAATCAAATGCTAAATTCTATTTGGATTGGTATTATGAAGGGAAGTCCACGACCCCATGCATGCCACCTAAGGAGGAAGGCATCTTTCACATATTAGCTCACGGTTACATGTCCTATGCCCATGAAAAAGTCATTTTAGAAAACCATTCAGCAAATACACATAATTGTGATCAAAAGGGACCACCACTTTGAAAACTTACGTGAAAGAGAAAATGAGAATTTCATTCTACTAGTGTGCTTGTGACGTGTTGGGTCCAGCAGCAAAGAACATGGGCATAGGACAAAATTACCCTGAAAGCTTACATACCTCCAAAATTCTTTACTTTGATTTTTTTAATGAAAAGCAGCCAGCAAGAGGTGCAACTCACGGTTCTTATCCATTTGAAAGATACAAAGTGCAGAGAATGTTGGGAGAAAGCACATTATGACCCACTTTGGCACTCATTTCAGAATTTTAGAATTGGCTTACAAGAAACACACATCACTCACGGTGTTATACCCCACTCAAGGTTTTATGTTGGCATTTAGTTGATGCCTGGAAGTCTCACGGTCCAGCACAAGCTTGGAGAGCTCTCGGTCCTCCATGCATCCAGCAAACCTCCATGATCCAGCAGCTCACGTTTGGAGGAGGCAAACTCACGGTCCAGTCCAGAAGCTTGGACGTTCATCACGGCCATTGAAGCAGCTTGGGAAGAACATCACCTTCCAGCAACCCCCATCCAGAAGCAACGCCCAACAGCTGCAACACAAGCACACGTTCACAGTCCAGACAGCAGCAAAGGGAAGCTTCAAGTTCCAGCTATCTCCATGCTGCAGCATCCAGGAAGCAGCAATGTCCAGCATGCAGCCCTTCACCATGGTCCAGCAGCGTGTGTGTGTTTGGAAAATAAAGGAAGTGGTGTGTTGTCATGGTGGCATGAGAATGGTATTACGTCCAGAGGGAAGCAGCTGCCACGGTTTGGAATATTTTATTCATTAGCAATGAAGTGGTGAAGAGAAATGGAAGGCTTTTTCACGTCCACAAGGAAACAAAAGTGGAGAATTAATTGATGAAGAAAGTTGCTAAAAGACAAAATTAAGAAATGGTGCTGGATGGCAAAGTCACGTTCAAGTGTGCACAAGAGAAGTCACGGGAGTAGCTTCAGGAGCTATAAATTGGCAGATTTGGGAGGAGCCAGAGGCATGAGATTTTAAAATCAGAATTAAAGTAGGAGTAGTTTAGGAACTCACGTCTCGGAGGAGGCTCTTGCCTCTTCCTCTTCCAAACTCTCTGTAATTTAATTTCAACAGTGCCAAAAGCCAAGTTTTCATTTCTGAATGTGTCACTCTTGATCGTTTCATTTTTAATTGTACTGTCCAGAATTTTAATTTAATGTTTAATCTTTGATGAATTTTATTTTCATGTTAAATGTTTTAAATTTTACTTTCTTTTCTATTTTTACCGTTTACTATTTTCTAAAACGTTAAAATTCTGTCAATGTATTTTTATGTTCGTTTTAATTTCAAACGTCATTTTACCATTTATTGTTTTCTGCATCGTTTAATTTTACCGTTTTTGCATATTTACTGTTATGTTTTTACCATCTTTTACCGTTCAGTTTTTATTGTCTTTAAAGTTTATTTCAGTATTTTTAAATTCTGTCTCGTTTAAATTCCAGTCCACTTTAATTTTACTGCACAAAACCATATCACAAAACCCCCCCCACTACGTGTTTAATCTAAGACCGAACCACAAATATTGGTCCTTGTGAGACGACCTAGGAGTCACTTCCTAGTAAATATACTGCATTATTTTCGTGCAATCAACTTTTGTGAGCGGTGCGACCCGCTCAACAAAATGGCGCCGTTGCCGGGGACCAATAACGGTTTGGTTTTAGATTCTTGTTGTGTAAATTTTTGTTCTGTTAATATGTGTCTTTTGTGTGTTTTGTGTTTTGTATTTTTGTAGGCGACAACGATACCTTCAGCAAATTTTGGCGGCGTTGTCACTTCAGTTCCAGGTTCTTGTTTTAGATTTTTGTTGTGTTTTTCGATTCTGTTGTGTTAATATATGTTTTGTCTTTTATATTTTATTGTGTTGTGTTCTGTATTTAGTTATTATTTAAAAAAAAAAAATTGTTCTGTCTTGTGTACGTATTGCATGTATAAATGTGTTGTGTTTTATCTGTTTTATAATTTTTAGTTTTTAGTTTTTACTTTTTATTTTCCATGTCTACCTATTTTGATTTTGTGAATAGTGCTTATTCTGCGAGTGCCTGTAATTATGAATCTCCTTCTGCTTGTTACCCTGATTGTAATTCTGCTGAATTCTATGATGAGAAATATATGGATCATCCTCAAATTCCTAAGAGCGCTCATAGTGAGCCGGTCCCACCTACAAAGGATGATATTCATTGCGTTCTAAGCGCTGGACTGATATATCTGCTCCCTAAGTTTCATGGATTTGCAGGAGAATGCCCACATGAACATTTGGAAAATTTCTATAGCATTTGTTCTGCAATGAAACCTCCAAATGTCCCAGATGATTACATTTTCTTGACGGCGTTTCAGCATTCATTACAAGGAGCAGCTAAGGATTGGTTGGATTGTCTTCCTCGAGGACTCATTACCAGATGGGAAGATCTTGAGCAAAATTTTCTGATCGAATTTTTCCCTACACAGTATGGAGACATCAACGATCCTGAGTGGAATGATCTTAACAACGAATGGTACAATACCCCACAAGATCATTATCAAGAACCACCATTCCAGAATACTTTGATGCCTCCACTAGTCCAACAAGAACAGCAGATGCAGTTCTATGATGCTACTGCTCAATTTACTCCTCAGCCTTCGATTTCTGAGCCTACAATAAAGGAGTTACTGGAGCAGATGACCATGCAGAACGTTCAGTTACAGAAAGGGAACATGCAGTTCAAGAAAAAGAGCATAGAGTTTCAGCAGGAAACTAAAGCGGTAATTCAGAATCTGATTGATCAGATCGGACAGATGGCCACTCTTGCACCTGATGAGACTGCTGAACATTTCGAGGAGCAGGCAAGAATAAGCAATAATCCTGAACCAGATAGACCACTTTCATCCTCCACTACTTTACAAATCTTCAAGGAAGTGGAGGTAAGCATACCACAATTTGATTATTCTGTTGATTGTGATGATGATCGGTATGCTAATGATTATATTGTTGCTGAGTCTGATTTTAATTTTTCCTCTGTGCATGATGAGAATCGCTTTTTACTATCACATTCAAATGTTTATTCTCCATGCACTGAACATGAATATGAGTCTGTGGTTGATAATGCATGTAATTTTAAAATTGATTCATGTTCTGAGGATGTATCTGAGGTTCAGCTTGTTACACTGGATTTGGGTGTTTTACCTCTGCATGAAATTTCGGTGGAACCATTTTGCACTAACCCTATTGCAGGAGGTACAAATGAATTTGACCAATATGCACCCACAGAGGAAGACAAAGGTGCCAACATTCATGAAAGTTTCAACATCAATAGGCACCTGCTGAACCTGCTCATCAACAATCACTGCATAGATCCAGCTGTGGAAAACATTTCACTGCTAGATCAGATCTGGAGGATGAAGCAGTTCGTCCTCAAAACTTCCTGGCTGGATACTGAAAAGGAAGACATCTCCCTGAAAGTCCAAAATTGGCAGCTTCCACCATAACCTACGGGAGTTTGCATTTTCTTTCTCTCCCTTTTTCCTTACTTTATTGCACTTGTCCATAATATGTTTACTGTTTTGATTGTTGATGACATGCCTAGAACACATTGAGGACAATGTGTAGTTTAAGTGTGGTCTATTGGGAGAGATTCTGAATTTTTCTTTATTTTGTGTGTTAAATTTTTTGTTTTTGTGATAAATTTTTTCTGTTTTAAGTGGTTTTTAGTGTGTTTTGTGTGCAATAAATTTTACATTTTTCTCTTGATTTCTGGAGTTTGTCTAAGTTGTAGATTTTTCCTTCACTTCATTGATACTTAGTTTGAAATCCTTGCTTTTCTCTGCTTGGGAAGATTATTATGATGTTTAAGAGGTTGATTTGATTGTGACGAATACCCTGTGTGAGATTTGAGCCACTTTATTTTCTTTCTTGTGTGATATGTATCTTGACTGCTTGCACATATGCCTTGACTTGATTTTTTTTTATATACTTGATTTATATGCATTTTTGGAAGTGATAAAGGCAATTGTATTCTTGAGCCTCTTTAGCCAAATAAGCCTACCTTGTTATTATCCATTGATAACCCCTTTGAGCCTATACTGTATATATTTATTTGTGTTGAAGCTCATACACTGATCCTAAGTGAAAAACAAATGATTACCTTAACCTTAGGAAAGTCTGGAGCTATAGAAGTATTTTTAGAATAAGTGTGGTCTCCTTGGGAATTCTGATGAATTGGCTAGTTGGTTCCTCATCATGTTTTGAAATGATAATTTATATCCTGTTGTGTGAAAAAAAAAAAAAAGAAGACAGGATGAGAAAACAATTTGATGAGAAAAAGAGAAAATTGAAAAATAATTTTGTGAATAATGGAGTCGAGAAGAGGATTGAATTAGAGGTTTGGGTGAGATTTCACTGTGTTTACATTTTTTCCCTAGTGCATCTCTAGTTCTTCTGAGCTATAGCTACTTATCCAAATTTATCCTCCCCTGTCCTTGGCCCCATTACAACCCTGAAAGACCTTTGGATCTGAACATGCATATGTTTTAAGTGTTGATATTAGAAGCTTGTCAAGTCTACTTGTGTTTGCTTTCTTGAGTGCATCGAGTTGAAAATTTTTTACCCTAGACACTTGAGAGAAACACTATGAGTGCATCTGTGAGGTTATGTTATTTTTGAATCACCTCTTGAGCTGATTAATCATTTTGCTATGTTTTGAATTGCTTGGATGATTTCTGTAAGTATCTGCTCAATTTGATTTTGTGTTGGATATTGTCTATACCTTTTCTCTGTCCAGACTTCTTGAGAACTCTGTAAATTCTTTTTATTTTTCTTGCGAGTTTTTATTTTCTGTCTGCTGAGTTTTTGTGTCATACACCTAAAAATCCTTTGAACCATTCCCTGATTTGCGTCTTGATTTTGCCCAGGAGTGCAAAAGACTAAGTGTGGTCTATTTTGATGAGTCGATATTTTCTACACTTCACTTAGTTTATTGTACTAGAATTAATCAGGGAATTGTGCTTAAATGTCCAGTGTTTTCCCATTTTGCTTGATTGTGCTTAATTCGATCAGAAATTCTTATTTTAATTAATTTGAATTATCTGAGCTAATTATTTTACAAGGAAAATTTGGAAATACAATTTGGGACATTTGAAGGTTAAATAAGAAATGGAAATAGAGCCCAATGTATTTCAGCCATTTCAGTTTTCGCTGGTTGCTGCGTGAATTTTGTGTCAACTTGTTTGTCCCCGTTCAGGTTCAATTCTTATCTGTTTTCCATGCAATTTTTTTTCATAGTTTCGTATGGATGTCTATTTTCACGTATAGTTTTTCGTTTGTTCAAATTCGTTCTATGTTGTTCCCTGTATTTATTTTACTCTCCTATGTCAGTCCAGTGATTACTGTTTAAGTGATTTCTAATCTGTTTGCATTGTTTGCTTGATGTTTAGTACTTGTGGTGGCTGAAATTGATCATTGGACAGTGCTAAGACTCTCCACAGAGTGTTCACAAGAAGGAGAGCGCAATGGATTTTGCAATGATTTATTCTAAGCAAAGCTTGCAACCCACATACACATCACACGGCCATTGGTTGGAATTTTCTTTGAGAAGTAAATCAATTGGCCACCAAGCAAAGGAAGCTCACGTCCAAGACCTCTAAAATCAAATGCTAAATTCTATTTGGATTGGTATTATGAAGGGAAGTCCACGACCCCATGCATGCCACCTAAGGAGGAAGGCATCTTTCACATATTAGCTCACGGTTACATGTCCTATGCCCATGAAAAAGTCATTTTAGAAAACCATTCAGCAAATACACATAATTGTGATCAAAAGGGACCACCACTTTGAAAACTTACGTGAAAGAGAAAATGAGAATTTCATTCTACTAGTGTGCTTGTGACGTGTTGGGTCCAGCAGCAAAGAACATGGGCATAGGACAAAATTACCCTGAAAGCTTACATACCTCCAAAATTCTTTACTTTGATTTTTTTAATGAAAAGCAGCCAGCAAGAGGTGCAACTCACGGTTCTTATCCATTTGAAAGATACAAAGTGCAGAGAATGTTGGGAGAAAGCACATTATGACCCACTTTGGCACTCATTTCAGAATTTTAGAATTGGCTTACAAGAAACACACATCACTCACGGTGTTATACCCCACTCAAGGTTTTATGTTGGCATTTAGTTGATGCCTGGAAGTCTCACGGTCCAGCACAAGCTTGGAGAGCTCTCGGTCCTCCATGCATCCAGCAAACCTCCATGATCCAGCAGCTCACGTTTGGAGGAGGCAAACTCACGGTCCAGTCCAGAAGCTTGGACGTTCATCACGGCCATTGAAGCAGCTTGGGAAGAACATCACCTTCCAGCAACCCCCATCCAGAAGCAACGCCCAACAGCTGCAACACAAGCACACGTTCACAGTCCAGACAGCAGCAAAGGGAAGCTTCAAGTTCCAGCTATCTCCATGCTGCAGCATCCAGGAAGCAGCAATGTCCAGCATGCAGCCCTTCACCATGGTCCAGCAGCGTGTGTGTGTTTGGAAAATAAAGGAAGTGGTGTGTTGTCATGGTGGCATGAGAATGGTATTACGTCCAGGGGGAAGCAGCTGCCACGGTTTGGAATATTTTATTCATTAGCAATGAAGTGGTGAAGAGAAATGGAAGGCTTTTTCACGTCCACAAGGAAACAAAAGTGGAGAATTAATTGATGAAGAAAGTTGCTAAAAGACAAAATTAAGAAATGGTGCTGGATGGCAAAGTCACGTTCAAGTGTGCACAAGAGAAGTCACGGGAGTAGCTTCAGGAGCTATAAATTGGCAGATTTGGGAGGAGCCAGAGGCATGAGATTTTAAAATCAGAATTAAAGTAGGAGTAGTTTAGGAACTCACGTCTCGGAGGAGGCTCTTGCCTCTTCCTCTTCCAAACTCTCTGTAATTTAATTTCAACAGTGCCAAAAGCCAAGTTTTCATTTCTGAATGTGTCACTCTTGATCGTTTCATTTTTAATTGTACTGTCCAGAATTTTAATTTAATGTTTAATCTTTGATGAATTTTATTTTCATGTTAAATGTTTTAAATTTTACTTTCTTTTCTATTTTTACCGTTTACTATTTTCTAAAACGTTAAAATTCTGTCAATGTATTTTTATGTTCGTTTTAATTTCAAACGTCATTTTACCATTTATTGTTTTCTGCATCGTTTAATTTTACCGTTTTTGCATATTTACTGTTATGTTTTTACCATCTTTTACCGTTCAGTTTTTATTGTCTTTAAAGTTTATTTCAGTATTTTTAAATTCTGTCTCGTTTAAATTCCAGTCCACTTTAATTTTACTGCACAAAACCATATCACAAAACCCCCCCCACTACGTGTTTAATCTAAGACCGAACCACAAATATTGGTCCTTGTGAGACGACCTAGGAGTCACTTCCTAGTAAATATACTGCATTATTTTCGTGCAATCAACTTTTGTGAGCGGTGCGACCCGCTCAACAGTGAGCAATGCCAGTTTGCTCTTAGCATGGAGGAAGGTGCTGATTTTGAGGATGTGGAGAGAGTACTGTGTATACCTGGAGGACACTTCCAAAGGAATAGATCTGGCTCAGTGGTTAACATTAGGAGGACAGATTTGACTCCTCTTGCAAAGTATTGGATGGCATTTTCTCATGCCAACATTCAGCCATGTTCACATGTGTCAGATATTACTCTCAGCAGGGCACTATTCATCTACTGTGCTATCAGAAACTTGAATGTTAATGTTGGGCAGGTGATAGCTGATGAAATTAGTGTGTGCGCTAATACCTCAAACAACAAAGCACCACTAGGACATCCTTCTTTGATCACTCACCTTTGCAAGCTAGCTGGGGTGGACACTTCTGTTCCACCATTTGAGAGGCCAAGAAAAGCTATTGATGAAGCTTATTACAGACAGTACTGTGGAGGTGAGGATGCAGCTCAGCCAGTTCCACCACGCCAGGCTCGTAGAAAGAGAGGGCCAGCACAGAGCAGGACATCTGCTGAAGCACATGAAGCAGAACCATTTCAGATGAGGGACATGTATATGTCTCTTATAGGTGCTCAGTTGCAGTCCATTCACAGAGGGCAGGTGGCCACGGCTGAGATGATAGTGGGGATGTATGATACACCTCTGATAACAGTTGAAAAACTGTTATTTTCATGCTTAAAATTGATACTAAAAGCAACCTTTAGACTTAAAAACTAGCTTGAAATCATGCTTTTATCTATATTTTCAGAAATAAGAGAGCTGGACAGGTTTATGCTTGATTTAAGTGATTTTGTGCAGGTTTTAAGGTGAATTTGGTGAAAGAAGTGAAGAAGGAGAGAGATGACATTAGAAAAGATAAGAAAAAGTGCAAAAAGGAGAAGCCGAAGGCACCGCTCAGCGGCAATTTACCGCTGAGCGGCACTCAGGAGGTCACGGGAGGTCCGCTGAGGGGCAAACTAGCCGCTGAGGGGAAGAAAAGTGAAGCGCAGTCACCGCTGAGCGGTATTTACCGCTGAGCGGCACTTTTTGGGCTTGGGCTTTTGTAATCTTTTGTAACTCTAGAATAGTATATAAGGGCTTGCACGTCCTAGAATTAGTATCTTTGGCAGAAACGAGGCAAACACTCTCTCTTCCACCCCTTTGAAGGAGGATCTTGGATGCTCAGGCTACCTCTTCACCTTTTTAGGGTTTATTCTTTCATTCTTTCATTGATATTCATCTAGATTCACCATGAATATGGTGAACTAAACCTTGTATGTTTGTTGGGGAATCAATGTAATCTCTTGAAGCTCTCATATATGGAATTTATGCTTGCATCTTTTAATTAAGACTTATGCTTTCTTTCATCATTAGTTAGGGTTTTTCCTCTTTGCTTAATGCTTGCATGGTTTAACTCATTCGATGCATGATTATTGGTTTTGTCGATACGGGCACGTACGGGGAAGTCTAGATCCGGGGAATTTCTCCCAATATTATATTGGTTGTCGTTAAGCTCCTGCACTTATGAACTGATCATTAGGAATGCTAGGAATTGTATGAACTCGTGATTAGGGAGAAGCCATCTAGAATGGTACTTTAGAGAGTGGCATTAACAATGATGATTTGAATGTTGAATTCCTAAAATATATGAGAGTGGATGAGATGAAATTGATCCCCAACAACATATTCATTCATATATTTCATTGAAAGTGTTTATCTTTTGCTGTTGCCATTGATCAAAAACTCATGCATACATGTTTATTTTCTGTCTTGCATATTAAACTCCAAATATTTCGTTCTTAAGTCTTAGCTAATCAATGAACCACACAACTAAACTAGGCCGTGAGTCCTTTGGTAGAACGATACTTGGTCTTACCAAGTTTATTACTTGAACGATTCGGTCATACTTGCCGATTGTGAAACAAGTTTGTGACATCATATTTTGGTGATCATAAATTTGTCCATCAAGTTTTTGGCGCCGTTGCCGGGGACTCGTGGTTTAACTGGTTAATTTGTGTGATTATTGATTATCTTTGACTTTAATTTTGAATTTCTGTTTTTATTTTTTCTGTTTTTATTTTATTTTATTTTATCCTTTTAGATTAGATTAGATTTCAATTTATTTTATCTTCTATCTTCTAAATCTTTTATCTTCTTATCTTCTGAATATTTTATCTTTTTATCTTTTGAATATATATCTTCTCCTATATCTTTTTGTGCTAACAAATCTTTTCTAGGGTTTTGTTTTCTTGTGCATGCAGGAAGCAATTCGAACTAGGAGTAAGAAAACAACAGAACCTCTTCTTGAAGGTTTAGACGAGAGTAGAAGGAGGAGAAGAATCAGAACGTCTAGAGAACTTTTCCCTTCTCCAGAAACTCTCCTACAATTATCACCACAAGGTTCTGTTCATAGCACAGGGAGTATGGAGAACAATAATGTTAGAAGAACTCTTGCAGATTACACTAATCTTGCTGGACCTCAGCACTTTAACAGCATAGCTAGACCTAGAGTCAATGCAGCCAACATGGAGGTCACAAAATTTTTAAACAAATACTTCCCACAATCTAAGGTGATTAAAGGCAAGCAAGAGATTTCTTCATTCAAGCAGGGCATGGAAGAATCATTGGGACATGCATGGGACAGGTATAAAAGCTTGTTACGTAAAACTCCCATGCATGGTTTCAAAGAAGAAGAAGTAGTCCTAACTTTCCTTGGAGGGCTTGGTTCACACACCAAGATGATGCTGAATGCCTCAGCAGGAGGCAATATCAAATGGAAGACTCCAGAGGAAGCAACTGAAATTATTGAAAATATGGCTACTAGTGACAACGAACTCAATATTGACACAGGAGATCTTAATCAGAAGGAGTTGTCAAAATTAAATGAGGCTCTGCTTGTCCAAAATAGAACTCTCTCTCAACAGCTTGAGGAAGTAACCATGAAACTTTCTCAAATACCACAGGAAATACAACAGGTTTCAATGGTTCAAGAGCAACAAAAATGGCAGATGCAATTTACTTCAGTTGAGAAAACAACAAAGCTTGAAGAGACTTTCCAGAGATTCTTGAAGACAAATGCGTCCTATTGTCATAATGTGGATGCTGCATTTAAAAAAATGGAGGGTCATGTTGAGAGAATAGTTGACGAGATTAAACATGATAATCTTGGAAAGGAATGTAAAACTGTTGTGACTAGAAGTGGTAGAGTGTTAGAGGAGAGACAAAAAGAGAGAAAGGAGAAAGAAAATGAGAGTGAGAGTGAAAAAGAAACATGTGAGTGGAAAGAAAGAGTTGAGAGAGAGAAAAAGAGAAAAGAAGAAGAGGAGAGGAGAGAAAAAAATGAGAGAGAAGAGAGACAGAGAGAAAAAGAGTATGAAAAGCCACTTCCTTATCCAAAGGGTTATTCAAAGAAGGAGAAAGAAAAGCAGTTGGAAAGATTCATGGAACTGTTTAAGAAGTTGGAGATTACCATACCATTCTCTGAAGCATTGCAACAGATGCCAGCATATGCAAAATTCTTGAAGGAACTTCTCACAAAGAAACACAAGTATATTGAGAAGGAAACTATCAATATACAGGGCAATTGCAGTGCAATCATTCAGAAACTACCTCCTAAACTTAAAGACCCAGGAAGCTTCACCATTCCATGCACCATAAGAGATGTGAAAGTTGGAAGAGCATTGATTGATTTGGGAGCTAGCATTAATCTAATGCCACTATCCATGTGCAGAACAATTCAGGGGTTGGAAATTAAACCAACCAGAATGGCTCTTCAATTGGCAGACAGGTCTCTTAAATATCCATATGGAGTGGTTGAAGATGTTCTAGTGAAGGTCGACAAATTTGTATTTCCAGTGGATTTTATTGTGATGGAGATGGAAGGAACTAGTGATGTTCCTCTTATTCTTGGGAGACCTTTTATGAAGACTGCTAGAGTTTTGATTGATGTAGAGAATGGTAAGCTTAAATTGAGAGTTGATGATGAAGAAGTCACGTTTGATGTATCCAAGGCCATGACATATCCAAATGATGACAAAGCATGTTTTCAATTTGATGAACTTGATGAAGTTTGTATGGTTCAAGAAAGAATGGTGCGTAATATTTCTCCATTGGAAAAAACTCTCATTGATGCATGTGAAGATTTGGATGAAGAAGAAGAGAAGTTGATTGATGAATGTCTGATGGACTTGGAAACACTGAAAAAGAGTCCAGAGGAAGATCCAATATTCGAAACAATTCATAAGGAAGAAACAATCAAAGCACAGTCGCCATAATTAAAAAGATTGCCATCACATCTGAAATATGTGTTTTTAGAAGAGGGTGAAACAAAGCCAGTCATCATCAATAACTCTTTATCTTTACAAGAAGAAGAGCAGTTGATAGAAATTCTGAAAGCCAACAAAGAAGCAATTGGGTGGTCAATATCAGATCTCAAAGGTATAAGCCCAACTTATTGCATGCACAAGATTTTTATGGAAGAGGACTATAAACCAAGTGCTCAACCGCAGAGAAGGTTAAATCCTGTCATGAAGGAGGTGGTCAGAAAAGAAGTGTTGAAACTACTAGAAGCTGGTATCATCTATCCAATTTCTGACAGTGAATGGGTGAGTCCAGTACAGGTGGTTCCAAAGAAAGGTGGGATGACAGTAATTTATAATGATAAGAATGAACTTATTCCTACTCGGACGGTTACTGGCTGGCGTATGTGCATTGATTATAGGAAACTGAATAAAGCTACTAGGAAAGATCATTTTCCTCTTCCCTTCATGGATCAGATGCTAGAAAGGTTATCAGGGCAGGCTTTCTATTGTTTTCTAGATGGATATTCTGGATATAATCAAATTGTGGTAGATCCAAAAGACCAGGAGAAGACGACTTTTACTTGTCCTTTTGGTATCTTTGCATATAGAAAGATGCCTTTTGGATTACGTAATGCTCCAGCTACGTTTCAGAGGTGTATGCAGGCAATCTTTTCTGATCTTTTAGAAAAATGCATTGAAGTATTCATGGATGACTTCTCAGTTTTTGGAAATTCTTTCCAAAGATGTTTAGCTAATTTGAACACTGTCCTCAAAAGATGTGTTCAGACAAATCTGGTTTTGAATTGGGAGAAATGTCATTTCATGGTAACTGAAGGGATTGTACTGGGGCATAAAATTTCTGCTAAAGGAATTGAGGTGGATAAAGCCAAAGTAGAAGTCATTGAGAAACTGCCTCCACCAACAAATGTAAGGGGGATTAGGAGTTTTCTTGGTCATGCTGGGTTCTATAGAAGATTCATCAAAGATTTCTCAAAAATTGCTAAACCATTGAGTAATCTTTTGATGAAGGATGCTCCTTTTGTGATGAATGAAACTGTCTGAAAGCTTTTGATATATTGAAGCAGAAGCTAGTGTCAGCTCCAGTAATTGTAGCACCAGATTGGAATCAAAATTTTGAATTGATGTGTGATGCAAGTGATTATGCAATAGGAGTTGTTCTTGGCCAAAGGAAAGAACAAAAGTTTCATCCAATTTATTATGCTAGCAAGGTGCTGAATGATGCTTAATTGAATTATGCTACCATAGAGAAAGAGTTTCTTGCCATTGTATATGCTCTAGAGAAATTTAGACCTTATCTTATTGGGTCTAAGGTGATTGTCTATACAGATCATGCAGCTATCAAATATTTGTTGACAAAACCAGATTCTAAGCCACGTCTGATTAGATGGGTACTACTGTTGCAAGAATTTGATGTAGAAATCCGTGATAAGAAAGGAAGTGAGAACTTAATTGCTGATCATTTGTCACGGTTAGTCAACAATGAAGTCACTAATAAGGAGTCTGAAATTTGGGAATCTTTTTCAGATGAATCACTCATGTATATTCAGCAGAGGCCCTGGTTTGCTGATATGGCAAATTTCAAAGCTGCAAGAGTCATGCCGGAAGACTTAACTTGGCAACAGAGAAAGAAATTTTTACATGATGCCAAGCAGTTTGTTTGGGATGATCCGTATTTGTTCAAAATTGGAGCAGATAATCTTCTAAGGAGATGTGTTACAAATGAAGAAGCAGAAGGAATTCTCTGGCATTGTCATGATTCACCTTATGGAGGACATTTTAATGGAGAAAGAACAGCAGCAAAAGTCCTTCAATCAGGGTTTTATTGGCCAACTTTATTTAAAGATGCCCATAATCATGCTAGGAATTGTGATAAATGTCAAAGAGCAGGGACAATCACTAAATGTCATGAGATGCCTTTACAAGGTATTTTAGAGGTTGAGGTTTTTGATTGTTGGGGTATTGACTTTGTTGGACCCTTCCCTCCATCTTTCAACAATGAATATATTCTGGTAGCAGTGGATTATGTGAGTAAATGGGTGGAAGCATTGGCTTGTCCTAAAAATGATGCTAGCACGGTAATTAAATTCCTAAAGAGGCAGATATTCTCACGTTTTGGCACTCCAAAAGTGTTGATCAGTGACGGAGGATCTCATTTTTGCAATTATCAGCTAGAGAAAGTACTCAAACACTATGGAGTAAAGCATAAGGTAGCTGCACCTTATCATCCACAAACCAATGGACAAGCTGAGGTATCTAACAGGGAGATAAAAAGAATCCTGGAAAAGACTGTGACTTCATCAAGAAAGGATTGGTCTCTCAAATTGGATGATGCTCTTTGGGCTTATAGGACAGCAATGAAGACGTCTATGGGATTATCACCATTTCAATTAGTCTATGGGAAAGCATGCCATTTGCCAGTCGAATTGGAGCATAGAGCATTATGGGCTTTGAAATTCTTGAATTTTGATCCTTATGACACTCAATGTACACGTAGACGGCAGATTTTGGAGCTTGAAGAAATGCGCTTACATGCATATGATTCATCCAAGGCTTACAAAGACAAAATGAAATTTTATCATGACAGGAAGTTGGTGAATAGAGTTTTCAATCCAGGACAACAGGTATTATTGTTCAATTCAAGATTGAAGATATTTCCTGGGAAGCTGAAGTCAAAATGGACAGGACCATTTGTGATAAAAGAAGTGCATCCGCATGGGGCAATTGAAATATTTAATCCAGCTGCTGATGATCCACAGAGAAGTTGGGTGGTAAATGGTCAACGTCTCAAGCCCTATCTAGGGGGAGAGGTGCAACAATTTTCCACAATGATGTTGTTGGTTGATCCTTGAAAGTTTTAGGTCAGGCTCGGGACGTTAAACAAGCGCTTACTGGGAGGCAACCCAGTATCTTGTAAGTTGTTTTTGTTTTTAGATTAGGGTTTGATGTACTCTATTGAACACCTGGTTTCTTATGATGGTTTGCTATTAATTGTGATTGTGTGATAAGTAATGCTTGAATGATGCTTATTGACTGATTGATGTTGAGATGATGTGCACATGAAAATGCTTATACAGGTGATTCACAAGCTTTGTGAACAAATGCATGATATCATGATTGTGATTGTGAAATTAAGCAGGATGTGTATGTCAAATGTGAATGAGCTTATATGTGAGGTTTTGAGCTCCAAAGTTGTTATTGTTTGAATGCTATTACTTTGGAAGCTTGAATGACTTTGCCCAGGTTTTCTATGATTGAATCAATTGCTTGTTTTGCATCATGTGATCAAGGCCGTTTTTGTTGGAACCCTTTTTATTGGCCAAATTCATAAAGTTAGCCTACTAAAAGAGAACACTTTGTGTTCTATCCTTTGAACCCTTAGCCTTGAATATACACTGAAAACCCTTGATTGAAAATCTTTACCTTGAGTTAAGTAGAAGATCTTGTGTGGTATTGTTAAATGTTCAAGTTTGGGGTTGTTGGGAAAACATGAAAAAGGAAAAAGAAGTAAAGCTCAATGCAAAGAAAAAGAAAAGAAAAGAAAAAGAAGTAAAGCTCAATGCAAATGCAAAGGCAAAAGAAAGTTGGGAATGAATAAGAAAAATTGTGTTGTTATGATTTTCTTAACTCAAGGATTTTGTGATCCAGAAAAACCAATTTTCTTGTTAGCCCAGCCACATTATAAGCCATTGAAAAGTCCTTGTGATGATGCATGCTTGTGAATGTTTTTGGTTGTGGTAAAATGAAAGGCAAAGTTGATTCATGTGACATTGTGATAGTGGAGTGAATGAGTGAAACACTTTACCTCTTATACACTTGTGTGTTGAGTGAAACACTTTACCTAGTGAGGAAATATTCCATAAGCACATGAACATCCATGCTTAATTGATTAATCATTCATGAAAAATAGCATTTGTTGGAACTTAAATGACTTTGTGAATACTAAAGCCTGTGCACATCTTGAATGAACTCTTGGTCATAAGTTTGAGTGAAGTTGTTACTTATCTTGAGAAAGAGAATTTTTGAATGAGTGAACCATCATATGAATTGGTTGAAGATTGAGTTACATCTTGTTTGCTTGAGGAGAAGCAAAGTTCTAAGTTTGGGGTTGTGATAACAGTTGAAAAACTGTTATTTTCATGCTTAAAATTGATACTAAAAGCAACCTTTAGACTTAAAAACTAGCTTGAAATCATGCTTTTATCTATATTTTCAGAAATAAGAGAGCTGGACAGGTTTATGCTTGATTTAAGTGATTTTGTGCAGGTTTTAAGGTGAATTTGGTGAAAGAAGTGAAGAAGGAGAGAGATGACATTAGAAAAGATAAGAAAAAGTGCAAAAAGGAGAAGCCGAAGGCACCGCTCAGCGGCAATTTACCGCTGAGCGGCACTCAGGAGGTCACGGGAGGTCCGCTGAGGGGCAAACTGGCCGCTGAGGGGAAGAAAAGTGAAGCGCAGTCACCGCTGAGCGGTATTTACCGCTGAGCGGCACTTTTTGGGCTTGGGCTTTTGTAATCTTTTGTAACTCTAGAATAGTATATAAGGGCTTGCACGTCCTAGAATTAGTATCTTTGGCAGAAACGAGGCAAACACTCTCTCTTCCACCCCTTTGAAGGAGGATCTTGGATGCTCAGGCTACCTCTTCACCTTTTTAGGGTTTATTCTTTCATTCTTTCATTGATATTCATCTAGATTCACCATGAATATGGTGAACTAAACCTTGTATGTTTGTTGGGGAATCAATGTAATCTCTTGAAGCTCTCATATATGGAATTTATGCTTGCATCTTTTAATTAAGACTTATGCTTTCTTTCATCATTAGCTAGGGTTTTTCCTCTTTGCTTAATGCTTGCATGGTTTAACTCATTCGATGCATGATTATTGGTTTTGTCGATACGGGCACGTACGGGGAAGTCTAGATCCGGGGAATTTCTCCCATATTATATTGGTTGTCGTTAAGCTCCTGCACTTATGAACTGATCATTAGGAATGCTAGGAATTGTATGAACTCGTGATTAGGGAGAAGCCATCTAGAATGGTACTTTAGAGAGTGGCATTAACAATGATGATTTGAATGTTGAATTCCTAAAATATATGAGAGTGGATGAGATGAAATTGATCCCCAACAACATATTCATTCATATATTTCATTGAAAGTGTTTATCTTTTGCTGTTGCCATTGATCAAAAACTCATGCATACATGTTTATTTTCTGTCTTGCATATTAAACTCCAAATATTTCGTTCTTAAGTCTTAGCTAATCAACGAAGCACACAACTAAACTAGGCCGTGAGTCCTTTGGGAGAACGATACTTGGTCTTACCAAGTTTATTACTTGAACGATTCGGTCATACTTGCCGATTGTGAAACAAGTTTGTGACATCATATTTTGGTGATCATAAATTTGTCCATCAACCTCCAGCACATAGGTGGACTATGGATGAATTCCATAATGTGGTAGCTTGGCCAGAAGAACCATTGCATGGAGGAGCTGAAGCAGCTGAAGCTTCAGCTAGAGATATGGAAGAAGATGAAGCTGAGAAGGAGGATGCATTTGATGATGATGATGAGGAGGAGGAAGAGGAAGATACAGAGGACAGCTCAGACTGATGAGGAGCTGAGATAGCATTTACTGAACTTATTTGTTTTTGTGGTTTAAGTTTTCTGAACTTATTTGTTTTTGTTTTTAGATTAGGGTATGATGTACTCTATTGAACACCTGGTTTTTTATGATGGTTTGCTATTAACTGTGATTGTTTGATAAGTAATGCTTGATGATGCTTGTTGATTGATTGATGTTGAGATGATGTGCACATTAAAATGCTTATACAGGTGATTCACAAGCTTTGTGAACAAATGCATGAGATTATGATTGGGATTGTGAAATTAAGCAGGATGTGTATGTCAAATGAGAATGAGCTTATATGTGAGGTTTTTGAGCTCCAGAGTTGTTATTATTGAATGCTATTACTTTGAAAACATGAATGATTTTGCCCAGGTTTTCTATGATTGAATCAATTGCTTGTTTTGCATCATATGATCAAGGCCGTTTGTTGGAACCCTTTTTATTGGCCAAATTCATAAAGTTAGCCCACTAAAAGAGAACACTTTGTGTTCTATCCTTTGAACCCTTAGCCTTGAACATACACTGAAAACCCTTGATTGAAAATCTTTACCTTGAGTTAAGTAGAAGATCTTGTGTGGTATTGTTAAATGTTCAAGTTTGGGGTTGTTGGGAAAACATGAAAAAGGAAAAGCATTGAGCTAAGAGCTAAAAGAGTAAGAATATGCAAAGAAAAAGCAAAAGAAAAGAAAAAGAAGCAAAGCTCAATGCAAATGCAAAGGCAAGTTGGGAAGAATAAGAAAAATTGTGTTGTTATGATTCTCTTAACTCAAGGATTTTGTGATCCAGAAAAACCAATTTTCTTGTTAGCCCAGTGATGAGTCAATATTTTCTTCATTTCACTTAGCTTATTGTACCAAATTTAATCAGGGAATTGTGCTTAAATGTCCGGTATTTTTCCGTTTTTGTTAAATGTGCGTAATTTAATCGGAAATTCTTATTTTAATTAATTTGAATTATCTGAGCTAATTATTTGCATTAATAATTTCAGGAAGAATTTTGGAAACATATTCTAAGATATTTGGAAGAAAATTTATTTTCACGGTCATGGAGAGAATAATGCAAGCACATTTCTTTTGTTGTCATTTTGGTTTCTAAGAGAAACAAGAAGCAATCTCACGGCAATAGCTAGCACAAAGGCACACCAATTGAAATGATGGAGAGGGACCACCTTGCATTCAGCCCACGGTTCTCAAATAATTGGAAGATAACAATTTTAATTTGGAAGGAAACCACACTCTTTAAGAAAAGGCCACGGCAACTCCTTGTTCCCAAGTGAGGAATTTTGCAATTGGCAAGAATTTGGAATGAAGGAGGGCCACCAAAGGAAAGTTCACGTGAGCTCATGGATTTTATTATATTAATGGAAGTGGTTTCATGGCCCCGCTAGCTTGAAAAATTGGAGAAAGAAACAACACATCACTCACGGTTTTGGAAAGAATAATGGAAGCACACTTTTTGTTTTATTTTGTTTCTTTAAAAAAACAAGAAGCCATGTCACGTAAGGAGTAAAATGGAGGGCCCCTTCATGACTTTTGGCACATCAAAGAACCATTAAGTGAAGAAAGAATGAAGCCATCCTACCAAGTCCACCTTACGTTCAAAAGCTCACGACCCACATGTAAAGGAAATGCATTAATTTTGGCTTGAAGAGATGTGCAGAATTTTTTGGTGACCGTCCTCTCCCAATCCACATTTGGTTTTAGACCTTCTTTTGGAAAACAAGCTCACGGTTTCCTTTGAGAGGCATCCAGCAGCTGCACCCCATTCATTCTTCATCTCACGTCCAAAGGAGAAAGGGGGATGGTGTGCATGTTGAAGGAAATAACTCAGTTGTAACAGCCTTGGTTTTGAAAGCATCCAGCAGCAAAGAAAATGGAGGCTTGGAGAAACATCCATATTTAACGTGGGCTGCACTTTCATGGTCCAGCAGCAAGGAGTTGCTCTTGGTTGAAGATAGCAAGCATCACGATCCATCAAGGGAAGTGATCTTCACACGTTCCAGCAACTTCCTCTCGGTGGTAACATGGCTGGCTGAAAGGAAAGTGAGGTACTGCACGTTCACGCCTTCCTTCTTTGAGTAAATAAGCATGGACAAAGTGTCGGAATGGAAGGGATGAGTGCTTGGATGGAGAGAGAAGAAAGGAGCTGGTGTGAAAGGAGAGAAACGTGGAATGGAGAGGAGGAAGTGCAAGGCATGATGGCTGGAAGGAAACTCACGTGAATTTTGATTGGAAACAGGGAAGCAAACAGACACAAGAATGGAGGGCCCACAACCTCATTTCTTTGGAATGACTAGGAGCAAATTGGTGGGAGAAATTTCCCAAAACAGGAGCTACCAATTGAGGACAAACCGAGAAGCAGACAAGCTCCTTGAAATTGAGAGGGAAATACGGAGACTTTGTCGAGAGAAGTAGTTATAAATTGGCAGCAGCAGAGAAGAAGAAAGAGGGGATTTTAGGGAGGAGTGCATACATTCTGAGAGTTCATTTTTCTTCTCCTCCCCTCTTGGGGAGGTTTTAGATTTCTTGTAATTTTTAGTTTCAAGAATTGAATTTCCATTGTAGTTTCCACTCTGCATTTTCCAATTGAGGTTGAATTTAATTTTCATTTACGCACTCTGTTTTCACCTTTAAACTTTGGATGAAATTTTGTTTATGAATTTTTAAATTTGCAATTTTAATTCTGTCTGGAGTTTAATTGTTTTGCAATTTAACGCTTTCTTAATTTAAGTGTTTAATCTCTGGTGAAGTCCATTTTCAGTTAAATATTTTCATCTGTTAAGTTTATCGTTCATGATTGTCTGCACTGTTAAATTCTGTCAATGTATTTTTTTGTTCATTTTATTTTCAAGCGTTATTTTTACGGTTTATTTTCTGTCAATGTATTTTCACTGATGTTTTTATTTCTGCGTTTAATTTTACCGTTTCTGAATTTTTACGGTTCAGTTTTTACTGTCTTTTACCGCTTGTTTTTACCGTCGTTAAAATTTATTTCAGTGTTTTTAAATTCAGTTGTCTTATTTAAATTCCAGTCGGTTTTAATTTTAATTTACCGCATTCAAACAAAATCACAAAAACACCCCCCCTCGTGTTTGATTCGAAACTGAACCATATTTGGTCCTTAAGAGACGACCTAGGAGTCACTTCCTAGTCTATACTGCATTATTTTCGTGCAATCAACTTTTGTGAGCGGTGCGACCCGCTCGTCACCCAGCCACATTATAAGCCATTGAAAAGTCCTTGTGATGATGCATGCTTGTGAATGTTTTTGATTGTGGTAAAATGAAAGGCAAAGTTGATTCATGTGACATTGTGATAGTAGAGTGAATGAGTGATTACCTCTTATACACTTGTGTGTGAGTGAAACACTTTATCTAGTGAGGAAATATTCCATGAGCACATGAACATCCATGCTTAATTGATTGATCATTCATGAAAAATAGCATTTGTTGGAATTTAAATGACTTTGTGAACATTAAAGCATGTGCACATCTTGATTGAACTCTTGGTCATAAGTCTGAGTGAAGTTGTTACTTATGTTGAAAAAGAGGATTTTTGAATGAGTGAACCATCATATGAATTGGTTGGAGATTGAGTTACATTTTGTTTGCTTGAGGACAAGCAAAGTTCTAAGTTTGGGGTTGTGATAACAGTTGAAAAACTGTTATTTTCATGCTTAAAAGTGATACTAAAAGCAACCTTTAGACTTAAAAACTAGCTTGAAATCATGCTTTTATCTATATTTTCATAAATAAGAGAGCTGGACAGGTTTATGCTTGATTTAAGTGTTTTTGTGCAGGTTTTAAGGTGAATTTAGTGAAAAGAGTGAAGAAGGAGAGAGATGGAATCAGAAAAGGGATCAAAGAGTGCAAAAGGAGAAGCCGAAGGCACCGCTCAGCGGCATTTTACCGCTGAGCGGCACTCAGAAGGTTGCGGGAGTCACGCTGAGGGGCAAACTGGCCGCTGAGGGGAAGAAAAGTGAAGCGCAGTCACCGCTGAGCGGTATTTACCGCTGAGCGGCACTTTTTGGGCTTGGGCTTTTGTAATCTTTTGTAACTCTAGAATAGTATATAAGGGCTTGCACGTCCTAGAATTAGTATCTTTGGCAGAAACGAGGCAAACACTCTCTCTTCCACCCCTTTGAAGGAGGATCTTGGATGCTCAGGCTACCTCTTCACCTTTTTAGGGTTTATTCTTTCATTCTTTCATTGATATTCATCTAGGTTCACCATGAATATGGTGAACTAAACCTTGTATGTTTGTTGGGGAATCAATGTAATCTCTTGAAGCTCTCATATATGGGATCTTTGCTTGCATCTTTTAATTAAGACTTATGCTTTCTTTCATCATTAGTTAGGGTTTTTCCTCTTTGCTCAATGCTTGCATAGTTTAACTCATTCCATGCATGATTATTGGTTTTGTCGATACGGGAACGTACGGGGAAGTCTAGATCCGGGGAATTTCTCCCAATATTATACTGACAATATTATATTGGTTGTCGTTAAGCTCCTGCACTTATGAACTAATCATTAGGAATGCTAGGAATTGTATGAACTCGTGATTAGGGAGAAGCCATCTAGAATGGTACTTTAGAGAGTGGCATTAACAATGATGATTTGAATGTTGAATTCCTAAAATATATGAGAGTGGATCACTACTACAAATTTATTCATTACCGAAGGATTATTACCGAAGGCCTCTTACCCCTCGGTAAAAATGACAATACCGAAGGATTTCCCGACGGTCATTAAAGTTGGTTATTACCGAAGGCTTTTGCCCTTCGGTAATACACACACGATTTACCGAAGGCTTTTGGCCCTCGGTATATGCATTCACTTGATAAAATCTGAATTTGGGATTTCCCTCGTCCATTTTCCAAATGCTTTTTGGGAAAGCTTCTCCCAAATTTTCACTCCCGTCCCCGCGCCACCGCCACTCTTCCTGGGATTTCCCTCTTCCATTCACCGGAACCGGACGTCCATGCACCACCGCCACCAGCGCCCACCGGAGATTTGTAACCTCGCTCGCCTTAACCGCGCGTTTCGCGGCGCCGCCTCCTCGGACTCAGTCTGGGAGGCCAAGCTGCCGCGCAACTACCAGGATCTGTTGGATCTGTTCCCGCCAGAGCGCCACCGGAATCTCTCGAAGAAGGACATTTTCGCGCTCCTCTCACGGCCCCTGCCCTTCGACGATGGCCACAAGGTGGGTGGTGCTCTCCAGGTCAGTTTTTTTTGGTTAGTTAGGGGCTGCTGAAACTTTTAGGGATTTTAGTGATTGTTTAGGGTTTTGCAGGAAGTGTGGCTGGACAGAGTCACGGGAAGGGTTTGCATGTCGATTTCGGCGAGGGCGATGGCGATGGCGATTACTGGAATTGATGACCGGAGATATTGGAATTGGATTCCTACTGAAGAATCTAGGTTAGATTTACTTGTCTTTAAAGCTGTATCACGAGAAAGAAGAAGGATACACTGATGATAATGTGTTTCTTGTTTGATTCTAAAGAAAATGGAAAGAAAATATGAATGTTGACGTGTGGTCTGATATTTCAAGTCAAAATGTTTGTGCGTGTATCTTAAATTCAGCCGAGTAATGTAGTAAAACATAATTGTTTGATGTGAATTAATTATGAAGGTGATAACCCTTAGACCGTGAAGACAAGTATGAGGCAGTGGGCTCAGGTTGTTGGATGTGCAGTGCGTCAAAGAAGCTGCGTGTGATTGATATAAATAGGCCTTCGGTAATTACCGAAGGCTTTAGGCCCTCGGTAATTACCGAAGGTCAAAAGCCTTCGGTAATTGTTAGCGACAAGGGATTTACCGAGGGCTGATTGGCCGTCGATAAGCCGTCTGTAAATGGCATTTTCCGAGGGCTTTTGCCATTTTCCGAGGGCTTTTGGCCTTCGGTAATACCCTTTTTTTTTGTAGTGGATGAGATGAAATTGACCCCCAACAACATATTCATTCATATATTTCATTGAAAGTGTTTATCTTTTGTCTTTGCCATTGATCAAACTTCATGCATACATGTTTATTTTCTGTCTTGCATATTAAAATTTAAATATTTCGTTTGTAAGTCCTAGCTAATCAACAAATCACATAACTAAACTAGGCCGTGAGTCCTTTGGGAAGAACGATACTTGGTCTTACCAAGTTTATTACTTGAACGATTCGGTCATACTTGCCGATTGTGAAACAAGTTTGTGACATCATATTTTGGTGCTCATAAATTTGTCCATCAGGAGGTTCGCTGAAGGGCAAAATGGCCGCTGAGGGAAAGAAACGAGACGCGCACTCACCGCTGAGCGGTACTTTACCGCTGAGCGGCACACTTATGGGCTTGGGCCTAGATTTTTTGTAATTTTAGAATAGTATATAAGCTTTAGGACGTCCTAGGGTTTGTATCTTTGGCAGAAACGAGGCAAACACTTTCTCTTCCACCCCTTTGAAGGAGGATCTTGGATGCTCAGGCTACCTCTTCACGTTCTTAGGGTTTATTCTTTCATTCTTTCATTGCAATTCATCTAGGTTCACCATGAATATGGTGAACTAAACTCTGTATGTTTGTTGGGGAATCAATGTAATCTTTTGAAGCTCTCATATGTGGAAACTGTTTTTACATCTTTTAATTAAGACTTATGCTTTCTTTCATCATTAGTTAGGGTTTTTACTCTTTGCTTAATGCTTGCATTGTTTAACTCATTCGATGCATGATTATTGGTTTTTTGTCAATACGGGAACGTACGGGGAAGTCTAGATCCGGGGAATTTCTCCCAATATTATGTTGGTTGTCGTTAAGCTCCTGCACTTATGAACTGGTCATTAGGAATGCTAGGAATTGTATGAACTCGTGATTAGGGAGAAGCCTTTAGAAAGGTACTTTAGAGAGTGGCATTAACAATGATGATTTGAATGTTGAATTCCTAAAATATATGAGAGTGGATAAGATGAAATTGAACCCCCAACAACATATTCATACATAAATTGCATTGGAAGTGTTTATCTTTTGCTTTTTGCCATTGATCAAAACTTCATGCATACATATTTATTTTCTGTCTTGCATATAAAGTCTCAATTATTTCGTTTGTAAGTCTTAGCTAATCAACAAATCACATAACTAAACTAGGCCGTGAGTCCTTTGGGAAGAACGATACTTGGTCCAACCAAGTTTATTACTTGAACGATTCGGTCATACTTGCTCATAAATTTGTCCATCAAGTTTTTGGCGCCGTTGCCGGGGACTCTGGTTTAACTAGTTAATTTGTGTGATTATTGATTATCTTTGACTTTAATTTTGAATTTCTGTTTTTATTTTCTGTTTATATTTTTCAGTTTGTATTTTATTTTATTTTTCTGTTTTTATTTTTCTGTTTTCTATTTTTATTTCATTTTCTTATCTCTAATCGTATATCTTCTTTTATATCTTTTTGTGCTAACAATTATTTTTAGGGTTTTGTGCCTAATGTCTGCAGAATGCAATTTGGTCAAGAATTTAACTATATGGGCACTCAATTCTACCAAAGTAATCTCAACCACTGGTGGGAACCTCACTCAAGCATGGATCAAAGCCAATTTTGGCAAGCTGCTGGACAATTTGAGAACCAACCACAACAACAATGGCAGCAACAACCCTTTCTATCAGGAAGTTTGGATAGTTTGGAGGACACCCTTCAACGATTTTTGAAAAATTCCGACTCTACTCAGAAAAGCATTGAAGAATCATGTAAAAGAATGGAGATGCAACTTCGTTACATCAATCAGAGATTGAATGATGATGTTAATACTGAAGTTAACCTTAAGGAGGAAGGGCAAGTCATTATCACTGAAAGTGACAAGATTCTTGATGAGGAAAAATTAGAGGGAGATGAGGAAAGGGTAGAGAGAAAAGAGAAAGAAGAGTTGAGTGAGAAAGATAAAGATGAAGAAAAAGAAAAAGAAGTGGTTGAGAGAGAAGAGAGAAAGAAAATTTGTGTGAAAATAAAGAAGTTGAGGAGAAAAAGAGAAGGGAAGAAAAAAATAAAAGAAAAGAAAAAGAGAAAATTTGGGGAGAGGAAAAGAAAGAAAAAGAAGATGAGAGAAAAGAAGAAGGAATCGTATGAAAAATCCCATCCTCATCTAAAGAAGAATCATAGGAAGGAAAAGAATTTTAAGTGCTTTATGGAAATCTTCAAGAAATTGGAGATTAAAGTTCCTATGATTGAGACACTGCAACAGGTTCCCGGTTTGATCAAATTTCTGAAGAAGTTCAGTAGAAAGAAGAAAAAGAAGATGGAACATGAGCTGTATTGGGTCAAGCTAATGACGTTAAAAGAGCGCTTGCTGGGAGGCAACCCAGTGATTTAAAAACTTTTGATTTTGATTTTGGTTTTGTAACTTTTAATCTGTGGACATTATTTTTGTAAATATTTTGTTGGATATAGCATCTACTGAAGGATGCTAAGTGGTTAAGTGATACGCGGGGCCCAAGGCCAATTAGTTTAGTATAGTTTCTTTTACTTTTATTAAAAACATGTGTAAAAGGTGTTAGGCATGTGCTAGATAGGAGGGACTTTTAGTCCTATATATAGACATGCCACCACCTCTTGTAAGGTACTTTTTGAGAATAATGAATTAACTTTCTGTAGAGAGAACTCCAGAAATTAATTCCCTTGAAAGTCAAAGCTAGAGAATCCCAAAGGATCTCCTCTAGCCACCTTCCCTTCACACCATCCATTCTCTCATTTTCCAAATCAGATTTTCTTCTAGCCATCCTACATCACGCTCCTCCAATCATTTACTTCCGCGTGGCTTGTGTCATCACATTGCTGCTACTCGAGTCTGTCTCTGGAAGGCTCCTACGCTAACTCTCACTGATGAGCGGGTCGCACCGCTCACAAAAGTTGATTGCACGAAAATATGCAGTATAGTATAACTAGGATTTGACTCCTAGGTCGTCTCTCAAGGACCAATTTTGTGGCGGTTCAATCTCAGATTTTTTTTACACAAAGCGGGGAGGGGGTTTTGTAGATGTTTTGTGCGGTAAAATAAATTAAAATTAAAAACAACAGTGCAGAAAACGTAAATGACAGGAATGAAGAAAATACAGAAAAACGGTAAATTTGGAAAACGGTAAAAATGGAATTTAACTTTATAAATTGGAAATGAAATTTTGACAAAATTAAAATGCAAAACTAAAATTCACAATAGCACAGAAAATGAAAGTAATTGCATCCAAAATCTAAAATTGAAAACGGAACTGTAAATGAACTGTAATACGTAGTAGATGAGAATAGAATTCAACAAGATTGATTGGAAAATGCAGAATGAAGATTACAATTAACATTCAACTTGAATTGGAATAAAGAAACACAAAACCTCCCCCAGAGGGGAGGAGAAAACCAAAGCCAGAACGTCTGCTAATTTCTACTCCTAAATTCTGATAAAAATCCCCTCTCCAGACGTCCAAGTCTGCTCCTTTTATAGCTAAATTTCTGAACATTCTGTACTGCTGGCCTCCCAAACCCGTGAGCCTCCAAGCTTTCAATCTCAGATTTTTGCATTTGTGTAGCCCACAGCTTTAAGACTTTCTTCACCAAATTTTGCTCCTACTCCTTGGACGTATTAAAATAGGTGAGGGCCCTTAATCTTGTCCTCTTGCACACCATTCCAGCACATCATGGCTTTTGCTCCTCCAAGCTGCTGGCCCGTGATTTCTTTCTCAAATGAAGATGCTAAACCGTGCCTTTGTGCTTCTACAGCAACACTTCCATTTACCAATTGAAAATCCAACTCTCTTTTGCATGTGGGCCGTGGAACTACAATAATATTCTTCACTTCATATTGGGGATCCTTCATGTGGGCATGAGCTTTGCCAAACCGTGAATGGTGGCTGTGTGATGATGGTGTTGGTGGTGCTGCCATGGAGCATTGCTGGATGTTCTCTGTTGACTTGCTGGACCGGGGAGCATCTCCCCTACTGGACCAGCTGCTGGATATGTGCTGCTCCAAAGGGACGTGACTGTGTGGGCACTGCATCTCCTTGATGCCACCGTGTGCTCTCCTCTTCCAAACTCACTCTGCATCCACAGCTGCTGGATGTTCATCTCCCAAGCTAGACGTATGAATGCACAAAGGGTTGGGCCGTGGTGATGCAGTGTGCTGGAAGCTTCTTCATGCAGCTCCAAACTGTTGGGCTCCCGTGTGCGTGTGCTGTGTTTTTCTCTTTTCTCCAGATGCTTCTTCTTCTCTGGACCGTGCAGCTGTTCTTTCCAAGGGCCGAGTGCTTCTCTTCTTTCTCTCCCGTGCACACCCCAAGCTGTTGGGAATTGAAGAAACATGTTGGGCCGTGGTGACGCTGGAGTGTGCTTTTGCTTCTTTTGGGTGCATATACAAAGATCTCATCTCCACGTAGGCCGTGTGTATGTATGGAGCTGGCAGCTGGACCGTGGCACCTCTGCTTTTTCTGGATGCGTCTTAATGTGGTGTAGTGCTGGACGTGGAGGACCGCTTGCTGGATGTCACCCCTCTTTCATGCTCCGCTGGAATGGTGTCCAAGTGTGCTGTGGTAAACGGTGCTGTCAAGCTTGCTGAATGCATCAAAGGGACGCCAGCTCCTTGTTGAACTAGGCTGTGGAATGGCCTTCTTTCTTCCAGCCATGATGGTGTTTGAGTTGTCCGTGGACCCTTGTTGCATCCCAAATCATGTGATGCTTGATTGCTGCAAGAAAAATGAATGGTGGTGTCATGCTTTTCAACTTTTGAGAATAACAGCAGCCCATACTTTTATTCAGATATTTCAGCATTGGATTTTGGACACATTTGTATTTTTGCCAAGCATCCAAAACCGTTAGTGGAGGCCCCATGATGTCCCATTTTTTACAATTTTCTTCTATCATCTTTTGACAAAAGTAAGAAAGTGTCGTGTACTATTATGTATTTTTCAGCCATGATTTTTCAGCAATTGAGCTTGGTCTAGTGAGCATTTCAATAAAATTTAGCACATTTCATTTTGGAATTGCTTCCAAATAAACCGTGAATGGCCGTATCTTGAATATGTTTTCAAACCAATTTTTACTTCTTAAAAATTCCTACAAGGGAGATATTTCCAAATGTCCCAAAATATAATTCCAAAATTTTCCCTGCAATTACTAATGTAAATAATTGACTCAAATAATTCAAATTAATTAAAATTAGAATTTCTGGTCAAATTAAGCACAATTAGCAAAAACGGAAAAATACTAAACATTTAAGCACAATTCCCTGATTAATTCTAGCACAATAAACCAAGTGAAGTGAGCAAAATATTGATTCATCACTCACTCTCGCATTCGCTTTTCTTCCAGCGCGCATCTTCAACCATTTTCCTCACAATCTACCATCACACTTCTCACGTACATCCTTTTCCACCGATTAATTACCTTCTCGCCGACTCAAATCACTTCTCCACCGTTCCAAATCCGCTTCCGCATCAAACCCTAGGTTTTCAACCGAACAAACCTCAATCTCTGGTTTGTTCCTCGCCGTTCATCTTCGAATCCAACTACTAGGGTTCTTGACTACATCTGCTTCTTCCGCTGTTTCGCGGCTCTGCAAATCGATCAAGTCCGGATTTCACGACGTCTCCGGATTCAGCTCAAGCCGTCAGCTATCATGTGGTACTCAGAGCCTAGGTTAGGCGCGTCCGCTTGAGCTAAGTATCTCGTTCTCTCTGATCTGAGTTGTTGATTATCATTCGTGCAATGTCTTGAGTATTTTACTTCGTCTTATTCATTCGTGTTGAATCTCTTCAATATTCGTGTTGTTCATGATGATTCCTTCTCTGTCTTGTGTTGATTCATGTGTTTTTGGTCTTGATCTGTTCATTAGGTTTCTGCTTGAGTCATTTCTTGTATGCTAACCTTGTTTTGGTTGTGTCTTTTCTTCATCTTAATCGGTCCAAAATTTTGTTTGAGTCATTTTATTTGAGCATCAATTCTGTTTTGTCACAGTTGTCATGTTAGTTGATTTTTCTTGTTCATAACTTCAAGTTGTACTTCTTAATTGAGTTGTGTTTGTGGTGATCTGATTGTATGTTCAATGTGCATACCGTATGAGCTATGACATTCAATACTGAGAGCTCGGATGCATGAAATGAGCAGCAGATCTGATTTGAATTTTCTGTTGTGAACTTTTGGTTTTAATAAGCTGTTGAGTCTGAACATTGAAGCTATTCTGCACTTTTAAAATTGAGCTAGAATGCTGAGATGATTAGTAACAAAGTGCCAACCAGAAAAGCCGTGATATGCTCAGCATTAGCTTGGTTGTTAGTGTGAAAATCACAGCAGAGATTACTTGCAAGCAGTAGGCCGAACTGCATATTTCCTTACTTGAGTCATTTGTTTTGTTTTTGTTCATTTCAGTAGTAGATCATTGCTGGAATTTTGTGTATCTAATCCTAGAGTCTTTGCAAACCATTTTTTTTTTAAATTTCTAAACTGCAGAACTAAGCTGTTTCAATGCTTGTTAATCACTGTTTTGGTCCAAAACGAAATAAAGGCATGAGTTGAGTAAATCGGTTCAAAAGAGGCAAATTCTGAAAAGAAAAACAAGGAACTGAACATGTGAATTTGAGTAAAAGCCTATGAAATTGTGTAAACTGGCCTTGAATGATCAAAACAAGCATCATTAAACTTGTTCGAATGGATTTCAGTGTGTAATTGTGTCCAGAATTGAAATTGCTAAAAACAGCTATTGGACAAGTTCAAATTTTGCATCTGAAACCTGTGTTCACCAACCAGTTCTGCAATTCCTTACTGCATTTTTTTTAATTGTTTTCTTAATCTGTTCTAGATCCTTTGTTAGGTTCATTTTGAGTGCTTTCCTTCTTGATAGCTTTGTTTCTTGCTTGTCTTTATTGGTTATCTAGTTTGTCTGCAATGCATGTGAAATCTATTCTGCCAATCTTTAATTGAAACTTTTTATTGCTTAATTCATCTGGTCTAGAGTTTCCTTAGTTAGAATCTGCCCTGCTATTTGAGTGGTTGTCGTGTTTATCCTTCACTTTGCCTTAGCTAACCATTTTCCTGAATTGAGAAATCTGAATCCAATCTGGTTTTTGGAATTGAAAGAAGGTAAGTGTGAATGGTAGCATTCTAGGTGGTGGTGATCCACAGGATTCTCTGGCCTAGACTGAAAATTTCTCTTTTAAACTTTTCATTTGAGTGTTTAAATTTTTAAAGAGAAACCTCAGTGCTGTGAGCTTAGTAAGGCTAATTTAGCCTAAAATTCCTTGGCATTTGCAAGAGAGTTCAGTTTCAATTAACCATTTGCTGACTGTGATCATTGTGCAGGAAAAGAAGTTGGAATAATTAGAATGGAACAGCTGTGATTTGTTGCAACTGCAACTGAAATCACTGTTGTTTTTATTGATTATTGATTTTCCTGGTGCTTGTGAATGTTTAAACTGTCATTGCAATCATTTTAGTTTCAAACATTGCCTGCTGAATTAATTGATATACTCACTGTTTTGAAAGTGAATTGTTGCTTTTATGGTTTAATTGGGCATGTTGAATGTGATTCTGATTTGATAAGACCTATGGGAACTTGGTAGATGCATAGGATTTTCAAATAATGTGTTGATTGTTTTACGAACATTTCTGGAAGTGCATCAACATTGCTTTAACTGCCAATTTCTGCATTGCATCATGTTAATCTTTCTCCATTGATTTGATTAGCTTGTGGTGGTTGTCTAATCAGTTGAACTAAGGTTTGAACTTCATATATTTGAATCTGATGAAAATTGAGTACATTGACCTATGTGTGCATCTCAGAATTTCAATGAAATGATTTGAGAGCTTAAACAGCTGAGATTTTATTTGTGCAGATTTCCATTCAGTTTAAATTCATTGTTTAATGTTAGCTGAATTTTCTGCATTACATCATATCACTCTTTGTCCATTGGTTTGATCAGGTTTGATTAATTTGGGATTATTGTTTAAGCCGTTTGGTTTCTGCATTGAATTACATCCAATCTGAGTTTAATTCACTGACCATTTGCATCTGGTTTAATATCCATGTTTATGTGTATTTTGCTGGAATTAGTGTAATTTCAGTGTGCAGATTTGAATTAAATCAGTGCAGGGATAAAGTGTAGACTAGGAGTGTTGTGTGCAGAGTTGATAAACATTTGGAGTCAAGAATTCTAGAATTTCAGTAGAGTTTACAGCAAGATAGACCAACCATTTAGTTAGGGGAGTTGTTTAAATTTCTTCCCTCTGGATTGCTTAACTGTTTCTGTCTTAGCTGGAAATTTATAGCATTGATGGTTGCTCTGCTGAATTGAGTGTGAATATTTAATTGCAGTTTGTCATTTGGGAGCAAAAGCAATTTTATTGCTGTCAGGATTAACAAGTGCACCGTGAAGGCCAGAGAATAAAAGATCTGCATTTGCCTTTGTAGGATTGAACTGATCAGGGGGATTTAAGAGAGTTAATTCCAGAAGCAACAAAATTGAGCAAAAGTGTAGTTGGAGCAGGCTAGCAGCTGTCTTTTGAACTAAAGGGAGTTTTCGTTTACCTTAAATGGTTTCTATTTTGATTGAACTGTTCTTGTCATGATTTGTAATTACTTGTAATGTGTGAATTGTTGATGTTGGTCTGAATATCTGTGCCGGTTTTCTCTGTGCAACAAATTGTAATGGACAGTCAATAGGAACCTTTCTCTGCATCAAGTGTACAAACCCAAGAAAGGGAAGGCTCATTTAAGTGTAACTCCCCTCTTCCAATATGTTCGTTAACTGTCTCTGATCCAGTTTTGTGCATTTGTGATTATAGGAGTGACCAGAAGCTAGATTGACCAAGTTATCCAGCAACAGGAGTGTACGTATTTTTGGCACAAGGACTGGCATCAAAAGTGGATTGTAGCTGACCCAGGCCAGACCGTGGCAGCTGTTTTAATCTTTTGTAATTGTTTTCCTCATTTCTATGTGTAATAGGCTTTTTGTGTTAGTTTTCTTAATTTCATTGTAAAAGGCCATTCAAAGTCCAAGTGTCTTGGAAGAGTCCTTGGTGCTCTTTCAACTCTTGGCAAAACTTTTCTGGTGTTTAAATTTTTTTTAGTGTCTTACGTGTAGGGTGATTTAGGCTAAAAGGGATTAAACTCTAAGCCTTGTCACATTAGAGTCCGAAAAGTCTCGTATTTTAGTGTTTAATTGTTGTGATTATTTGTGAGTTGTGTTCTTTGATTTTAAAAGTGATTTTTTGTTTAAAGGATAACTAGTAGTAACCTAAGACATTTCTGGCAAGGCAAGACTTGGTACTTAAGTAGTCTTCATGACTCACCTCTCTTACCTGGGACTTGTCTAAGTGTGAATCTTGTATATCTTTTACACTAGAAAAAACTTTTAAAAACAAAGATGTCTTGTTATCCATATAGGTCTGCTAGGAATGTTGATAAGCAACTTAGTTACAAAGGAATCAAAAGAGATCATGATAAAGCTAGAAGGAAGTCTTGTTCATCTTATGAATTTGATAGGATTGAAAATGATTTGTATAAAAAAGCTAGTGAAAATATTCCATTCTTTGGTGATGATATTGGTGCATTAACATACTTAGCTTGGGAAAAGGAAATTAATGACATGCATTCATTCATGGTGAGAAAAAGTAAATATGAATCCTTCTATTCTAGAGATGATGAATCTTATATTCTTAATCTTTACACTTCTAGTTTTAAAAAGCATGCAAGAGAGTGGTGGGATGATAGGCAATATCATGTTAAGATAGGTAGAAAATATCCCATTAATGATTGGAATGAATTGAAAGCTTGTATGAGAAGAAAGTTTGTGCCTCGAGAAATTGAAAGAAACTTAGAACTTATGAGAAAGCTTATTAGAAAAGGTGAGTCATTCATTCAAAATTTAAGTGGGTTCTCTCGTAGGGAAAGTGAGTTTCTAGAAAAACTTAAGAGGCTATGGGAAGAGACAAGCAAACATAGAATTGAGAGGTTAAAAAGAGAAAAACAAAAGCAAGAAGTAAGAGAGAAAAGAGAAATAGAGAGAAGAGAAAAAGAGAGAAGAGAAGAGGAAGAACGAAATAAAAGAAAAGAGGAAGAGAGAAAGAGAAGAGAAGAAGAAGAAAACAAGAGAAGAGATGAGGATGAACGAGAAGAAGAGAAAAGAAGAGAGAAAGAGAGAAAAGAAACACTTAGAAGAGAAAAGGAAGAAGTTGACAGGATAGAAATGGAAGAAAGGAAATCAAAGAAACTAAAGACAACATCTCCTCCTACATTAGAAGTCAAACTCTTAAGGGGAGGTTTTCTATCCTCTCACTCTTATCCATTTATATTTGAATTTTCCAAATTTCACTTTTCTTTCAAAGAATTGACCACTCCATCTTTAAAAATGTTATCACTTTCAACACATGCAAAATTCCAACTTGGGTTATGGTTACCTTTATGGTTACCAATAACTCAAGATACAAATAAAATTTCAAATGAAGAAAGGTTTCTTTGTTATATTAAATTTAAAAATTTTAAAATTTGGAAACCTTCTTCTACATATATTCTTTTATATATCTTATTGGGTCAAAGAAAACTAATTAGAGATATGTTTGATGCTTATTGCAGATGGATATTTGACCCAGGAGGAACCCTTATGAAGCTAACAAAAATAAGTCTTCAAAAGCACCATCAGATTTGAGGACAAATCCTTTCCAAGGGGGAGGGGATGATACGCGGGGCCCAAGGCCAATTAGTTTAGTATAGTTTCTTTTACTTTTATTAAAAACATGTGTAAAAGGTGTTAGGCATGTGCTAGATAGGAGGGACTTTTAGTCCTATATATAGACATGCCACCACCTCTTGTAAGGTACTTTTTGAGAATAATGAATTAACTTTCTGTAGAGAGAACTCCAGAAATTAATTCCCTTGAAAGTCAAAGCTAGAGAATCCCAAAGGATCTCCTCTAGCCACCTTCCCTTCACACCATCCATTCTCTCATTTTCCAAATCAGATTTTCTTCTAGCCATCCTACATCACGCTCCTCCAATCATTTACTTCCGCGTGGCTTGTGTCATCACATTGCTGCTACTCGAGTCTGTCTCTGGAAGGCTCCTACGCTAACTCTCACTCTCGCATTCGCTTTTCTTCCAGCGCGCATCTTCAACCATTTTCCTCACAATCTACCATCACACTTCTCACGTACATCCTTTTCCACCGATTAATTACCTTCTCGCCGACTCAAATCACTTCTCCACCGTTCCAAATCCGCTTCCGCATCAAACCCTAGGTTTTCAACCGAACAAACCTCAATCTCTGGTTTGTTCCTCGCCGTTCATCTTCGAATCCAACTACTAGGGTTCTTGACTACATCTACTTCTTCCGCTGTTTCGCGGCTCTGCAAATCGATCAAGTCCGAATTTCACGACGTCTCCGGATTCAGCTCAAGCCGTCAGCTATCATTAAGTATCTACTGAAGGATACTCAGTTTGTAACACCTACTGATGGGTGTTGGTAAGAAAATTTTGCACCTACTAATGGGTGTTGGTAAGTTTGTTACACCTACTGATGGGTGTTGGTGGATTTTGGGTCAGGCTCGTGACGTTAAACAAGCGCTACCTGGGAGGCAACCCAGTTGATTGAATGTTTCTGTTTGTTTCATTTTAGTTGCATAATAGAGTTTGCATAAGTATTATGAACATTGAATTGCAGGGAACCAGTGAGGGGCATGTCTAGGAGGCATGTAGGTTAAGAAAAGAAGGAGAAGGGCACATCACGAAAGTGCCACTGAGCGGTACTCTCACAGATTGGGCTTTGGTTGACCCTTAGCGGGACCCGAGCCCATTAGGGTATTTTTATACCCTAAGCTGCACATAAACTTCTATTTTCAGGCTCTTCTCTGCACACACACTCCTACATACCTTTTCCAAGGTTCTCCACATCTTTTCCCTCTTCCCTCTTTAGAAAATCTCCCTTCCACTCACGTTCTCACTAGTTTTCCATCTAAGTTTGGGGTTGGGAGAGAGCATCATTCAAGGGGTTGATTTCTTCATTGTGGTTTACTAATGCTTAACAATGTATCTTTTGGTTTTGTGAATTAAGTTTGATGCAGGGATGGCCTCCTCATCATGCTAAAAGAATCAAGACTATAAAATCCAAGAAGAAGGAGAGGAAGAAGATACAGATGACAGCTCAGATTGATGAGGAGCTGAGATAGCATTTACTGATGAATGCTATCATGAACTTATGCTTTTGTTGGTTTAAGTGTTCTAAACTTATTTATTTTTGCTTTAGATTAGGTTTGATGTACTCTATTGGACACCTGGTTTGTTATGCTGGTTTGCTATTAACTGTGATTATGTGATAAGTAATGCTTGATGATGCTTATTGATTGATTGATGTTGAGATGATGTGCACATTAAAATGCTTATACAGGTGATTCACAAGCTTTGTGAACAAATGCATCATATTATGATTGTGATTGTGAAATTAAGCAGGATGTGTATGTCAAATGTGAATGAGCTTATATGTGAGGTTTTTAGCTCCAGAGTTGTTATTGTTGAATGCTATTACTTTGGAAACATGAATGATTTTGCCCAGGTTTTCTATGATTGAATCAATTGCTTGTTTTGCATCATGTGATCAAGGCCGTTTGTTGGAACCCTTTTTATTGGCCAAATTCATAAAGTTAGCCCACTAAAAGAGAACATTTTGTGTTCTAACCTTTGAACCCTTAGCCTTGAACATACACTGAAAACCCTTGATTGAAAATCTTTACCTTGAGTTAAGTAGAAGATCTTGTGTGGTATTGTTAAATGTTCAAGTTTGGGGTTGTTGGGAAAACATGAAAAAGGAAAAGCATTGACCTAAGAGCTAAAAAAGTAAGAATATGCAAAGAAAAAGAAAAAGAAAAGAAAAGAAAAAGAAGCAAAGCTCAATGCAAATGCAAAAGAACGTTGGGAAGAATGAGAATAATTGTGTTGTTATGATTCTCTTAACTCAAGGATTTTGTGATCCAGAAAAACCAATTTTCTTGTTAGCCCAGTGATGGACAAATTTATGATCACCAAATTATGATGTCACAAACTTGTTTCACAATCGGCAAGTATGACCGAATCGTTCAAGTAATAAACTTGGTAAGACCAAGTATCGTTCTTCCCAAAGGACTCACGGCCTAGTTTAGTTATGTGATTTGTTGATTAGCTAGGACTTACAAACGAAATATTTAGATTTTAATATGCAAGACAGAAAATAAACATGTATGCATGAAGTTTGATCAATGGCAAAGCAAAAGATAAACACTTTCAATGAATTATATGAATGAATATGTTGTTGGGGGTCAATTTCATCTCATCCACTCTCATATATTTTAGGAATTCAACATTCAAATCATCATTGTTAATGCCACTCTCTAATGTACCATTCTAGATGGCTTCTCCCTAATCACGAGTTCATACAATTCCTAGCATTCCTAATGATTAGTTCATAAGTGCAGGAGCTTAACGACAACCAATATAATATTTTCAAGATAAGTAACAACTTCACTCAAACTTATGACCAAGAGTTCAATCAAGATGTGCACATGCTTTAGTGTTCACAAAGTCATTTAAGTTCTAACAAATGCTATTTTTCATGAATGATCAATCAATTAAGCATGGATGTTAATGTGCTTATGGAATATTTCCTCACTAGGTAAAGTGTTTCACTCAACACACAAGTGTTTCACTCATGAATTAACTTTGCCTTTCATTTTACCACAATCAAAAACATTCACAAGCATGCATCATCACAAGGACTTTTCAATGGCTTATAATGTGGCTGGGCTAACAAGAAAATTGGTTTTTCTGGATCACAAAATCCTTGAGTTAAGAGAATCATAACAACACAATTATTCTTATTCATTCCCAACTTTCTTTTGCCTTTGCATTTGCATTGAGCTTTGCTTCTTTTTCTTTTTTTTTCTTTGCATATTCTTACTTTTTAGCTCTTAGCTCAATGCTTTTCCTTTTTCATGTTTTCCCAACAACCCCAAACTTGAACATTTAACAACACCACACAAGATCTTCTACTTAACTCAAGGTAAAGATTTTCAATCAAGGGTTTTCAGTGTATATTCAAGGCTAAGGGTTCAAAGGATAGAACACAAAGTGTTCTCTTTTAGTAGGCTAACTTTATGAATTTGGCCAATAAAAAGGGTTTCAACAAAAACGGCCTTGATCACATGATGCAAAACAAGCTATTGATTCAATCATAGAAAACCTGGGCAAAGTCATTCAAGCTTCCAAAGTAATAGCATTCAAACAATAACAACTCTGGAGCTCAAAACCTCACATATAAGCTCATTCACATTTGACACACACATCCTGCTTAATTTCACAATCACAATCATGGTATTATGCATTTGTTCACAAAGCTTGTGAATCACCTGTATAAGCATTTTAATGTGCACATCATCTCAACATCAATCAATCAATAAGCATCATCAAGCATTACTTATCAAACAATCACAGTTAATAGCAAACCATCATAATAAACCAGGTGTTCAATAGAGTACATCATACCCTAATCTAAAAACAAAAACAAATAAGTTCAGAAAACTTAAACCACAAAAGCATAATCATATGATAGCATTCATCAGTAAATGCTATCTCAGCTCCTCATCAGTCTGAGCTGTCCTCTGTATCTTCCTCTTCCTCCTCCTCCTCATCATCATCAAATGCATCCTCCTCCTCAGCTTCATCTTCTTCCATATCTCTGGCTGAAGCTTCAGCTGCTTCAGCTCCTCCATGCAATGGTTCTTCTGGCCAAGCTACCACATTATGGAATTCATCCATAGTCCACCTGTGGGCTGGAGGTGTATCATACATCCCCACTATCATCTCAGCAGTGGCCACCTGCCCTCTGTGAATGGACTGCAACTGAGCACCTATAAGAGACATATACATGTCCCTCATCTGGAATGGTTTTGCTTCATGTGCTTCAGCAGATGTCTGGCTCTGTGCTGGCCCTCTCTCTCTACGAGCCTGGCGTGGTGGAACTGCTGAGCTGCCTCCTCACCTCCACAGTACTATCTGTAATAGGCCTCATCTATAGCTTTTCTTGGCCTCTCAAATGGTGGAACAGAAGTGTCCACCCCAGTTAGCTTGCAAAGGTGAGTGATCAAAGAAGGATGTCCTAGTGGTGCTTTGTTGTTTGAGGTGTTAGCACACACACTAATCTCATCAGCTATCACCTGCCCAATATTAACATTCAAATTTCTGATAGCACAGTAGATGAATAGTGCCCTGCTGAGAGTGATATCTGACACATGTGAACATGGCTGAATGTTGGCATGAGAAAATGCCATCCAATACTTTGCAAGAGGAGTCAAATCTGTCCTCCTAATGTTAACCACTGAGCCATATCTATTCCTTTGGAAGTGTCCTCCAGGTATACACAGTACTCTCTCCACATCCTCAAAATCAGCACCTTCCTCCATGCTAAGAGCAAACTGGCATTGCTCACCAGCCCACACACTATCCAGGAAGTTGTTGATAGAATCAGGATCATACCTGATAGCATGGCCTCTGACATAGCCCAAATAATTCTCAGCTGGATAATCACCAATCTTCTTTGCATTGGTGTAGAATTCCTTCACCACAGCTATGTTGGCAGGTGCTGGATAAGTGGCTAGCTTTCCCCAATCATTCCCTAACACTTGCTCTCTAAATTGAGGAGCAAAGTTAGGTATCATTCCAACCTTTCTCTCCATTAGAAGTCTCCTGTCCTGAACCACCCTAAAGTGCTTCTCATGTTTCCTAGAGAGGAACCTACTAGAGTGGGGTTGCTCTGGTTCCTTTTCCTTCCTCTTGGTTGCCATGGTTTTCAATCTCTTCCCTGAAGAGGATGTCATTCCTGCATTCAAACACAATTACAAAACCACAGAACATGATGTTAATCATTAGTAAACACAGAACACAACTCCTTTCGAAGCTAAACCACCGCTGAGGGCCAGAATTTCCCCTCAGCGCCACCAGTACCATAGTCCAACACGCAACAAACCAGAAAAAGCAAATCTAGCAGAGTGCCGCTCAGCGGTAATTGTCGCTCAGCGGTGATCTGCAGATTTTTTGCAAATCTCGTTTTAAAGTTTTCCTAACTCCATCCAAATGCAATTTTCAGTTTTCCAGTTCATAATCAAGCAGTTTAATCGGTTCAAACATCAAATATATCATCAAATCATGCATAGAAATCAAAACCCCTAAATATTCATGCTTTGACAATCACATTCAAATTCAAGAACCCTAGAATGAATAAAATGCATTTTACTTACTTGGGTGGAGATACTAAATGCAATGAGAATGCTTCCAAGCTAGAATACTCTCTTCCAACCCCAAACTTTGATGGCACACTAGTGAAAAAGTGAGTGGAAGAGAAATTTTTCTAAGAGGGAAGAGTAAAAAGAAGTGGGAAACCTAGGAGAAGATATGTGGAAGTGTTTGTGCAGAGAAGAGCTTGAAAGAATGAAAAATCGTGCAGCTTAGGGTTTAAAAACACCCTAATGGGCTCGGGTTCCGCTAAGGGGAACTTAAGCCCATCTGTGATAGTACCGCTCAGCGGTAATTGCCGCTCAGCGGCACTTTCGTGATGTGCTCTTCTCCTTTATTTCTTGACCTGTGTGCCTCCTAGACATACCCCTCACTGGTTCCCTGCAATTCAATGTTAAAAATGCTTATGCAAACCCTAATTAAAATAAAACAAACAAAAACAATCAATCAACTGGGTTGCCTCCCAGGTAGCGCTTGTTTAACGTCACGAGCCTGACCCAAAATCCACCAACACCCCTCAGTAGGTGTTTCAAACTTACCAGCACCCATCAGTAGGTGCAAAATTTTCTCACCAACACCCTTCAGTAGGTGTTACAAACCTAGTATCCTTCAGTAGATACTTAACCACCTAGCATCCTTCAGTAGATGCTAAATCCAACAAAATATTTACAAAATAATGTCCACAAATTAAAAGTTACATAACCAAATCAAAAGTTTTTAAAATCCACTGGGTTGCCTCCCAGCAAGCGCTCTTTTAACGTCATTAGCTTGACCCTGTTAAAGCTCATGTTCCATCTTCTTTATAGTTGATGTTGTCCTTCCACCAACCTTTCAACTGCTTCCTTTGGACTGTTTTGGATTCTCTAGAATATGGAGACTCTATCTCTATCATCTCCTTCTCTTTAAAGCCTTTTATAACCCACAACTTGTTCTTGAGTCTTATAGGTGTGCCAAGTTGGAGTCTTCTTTTCTTCCAGTCTCTAGGAACTTCTTCTCCTTTTCCAATCTCTTCTACCTTGGGTACCTGAAAAAACAAACAATGGTTACCTGAAACTTCAAGATTTTCATCTTTACCTCTAGTCATGGGTGCATCTCGAAATGCAGCTTTATAACTAGACTCTTCCTCCTTTGCTTGTATCTCATCTTTGAAAACATCCACCACCACTCTCTCCTCTCTGTCCTGGAGCACCACTATACCTTCATTAACATCTATGATAGCCCTGGCCGTTTTCATAAACGGTCTTCCCAGTATGAAAGGTATTTTTTCGGTCTCCATCTTCATCACCACAAAGTCTGCCAAAAACTGAAGTTTGCCAACACAAACTACAATGTCTTCTGCAATCCCACATGGCTCCTTTGAAGATCCATCAGCCATTACTAGATTAACCTTTACAGGTTTTATTTTAACATGGCCAAGTTGCTCCAATAGAGAATAAGGCATCAAGTTAACACTTGAGCCTAAATCAAGGAGAGCTTTCTTTACCTTTTTCTTCCCTATAGAACAAGGGATAGAAAAACTACCTGGATCTGCTGCTTTTGGTGGGAATGACTCTTTTTTAACAGTTATACACTTTTCTTCCTCATCATCTCTACGTCTTCTTTTTGTAGAGGTTCCTTCATCAGATTTTGTGTAAACTGCTATTTTCTGTAAAATTTGTTCCCAAGGTGCTTCATTATCAACCATTCTGAATAAATCTGTGAAATCCATTGGTTTCTCCTGATTTGTTGGAAAAGGAAAAATATCCTTTCTTTCTTCTTCTCTTCTCTCTTCTGTTTCTCCTTCTTCTAACTCAATGATCTCTTCATTCACACTCTTGACCACTTTGCACTCTTCTCTAGGGTTAACCTCAGTATTAGCCACAAAGTTTCTGTTTGGCCTTTCTTCCAATTGCTTGGTAATCTGACCCATTTGAATCTCCAAATGCTTTATAGCAGCTTCAGTGCTCTTTTGAGAAGATTCAGTTTTCTGTATGAATTGCTGAAGAGTTTCTTCCAACCTTGTTGATCTTTCATTAAGCATAGATAATTGTTGCCACAAGGTTGGTTGCTGCTGCTGCTTATTATAATTATTAGCTTGCCCAGTTTGTCCTTGGCCAATGCTTGGATGTGGTTTCCAACCCTGATTATAATTCCCTTGACGGTATGGAAATTGATTAGCCATGAAGTTAACATCCTCCACGGCTTCCACAGGAAAAGCACATTGGCCATTAATATGATCACCACCACATAATTCGCACAACTGGGTTTGTACCTGTGCAGCAGATTTTAACTCTTTGGGTAATGAAGCAAGAGTTTTGGTCAGAGTTTCCAGCTGTTGAGTTAGAATTTTATTCTGTGCTAGCAAGGCATCATGTGTTTGTAATTGAAGAACCCCTTTTTGTTGCATAGGAGCTCCTCTTTCACTGTGCAGCTCATTATCACTAGTAGCCATGTTTTGAATAATTTCAGTTGCTTCCTCTGGAGTCTTCCATTTGATATTGCCTCCAGCTGAGGCATCCAGCATCATCTTGGTTTGTGAACCAAGCCCTCCAAGGAAAGTTAGGACTACTTCTTGATCTTCAAAGCCATGCGTGGGAGTTTTACGTAACAAGCTTTTATACCTGTCCCATGCATGTCCCAGTGATTCTTCCATGCCTTGCTTGAATGAAGAAATCTCTTGCTTTCCTTTAGTCACCTTAAATTGTGGGAAGTATTTGTTTAAGAATTTTGTGACCACTGCTTCCCACTCTGTGAAACTTTCCTCTGGAAAAGAGTTCAACCAAAGCTTAGCATTGCCTCCCAATGAGAAAGGAAACAAGCTAAGTTTGATAGCTTCGTCTGGCACCCCATTAATCTTGACTGTGTTGCAAATCTCATTAAAGGTAGTGAGGTGCTCATATGGGCTTTCATGAGATAACCCATTAAATTGATTACTCTTCACCAGTTGAATCAGTGCTGGTTTGACCTCTATGTTGGCTGCATTGACTCTAGGTCTAGCTATGCTATTGAAGTGCTGAGGTCCAGCAAGATTAGTGTAATCTGCAAGAGTTCTTCTAACATTATTGTTCTCCATACTCCCTGTGCTATGAACAGAACCTTGTGGTGATGATTGTAAGAGAGTTTCTGGAGAAGGGAAAAGTTCTCTAGACGTTCTGATTCTTCTCCTCCTTCTACTCTCGTCTAGACCTTCAAGAAGAGGTTCTGTTGTTTTCTTACTCCTAGTTCGAATTGCCTCCTGCATACACAAGAAAACAAAACCCTAGAAAATATTTGTTAGCACAAAAAGATATAGGAGAAGATATATATTCAAAAGATAAAAAGATAAAAGATTCAGAAGATAAGAAGATAAAAGATTTAGAAGATAGAAAGATAAAAGATTTAAAAGATAAAAAGATAAAATAAAATCTAATCTAAAAGAAAAAAATAAAATCTAATCAAATCTAATCTAAAAAGATAAAATCTAATCTAACCTAAAAAGATAAAAAAATAAAATCTAACCTAATCTAAAAAGATAAAAAGATAAAATAAAATAAAAACAGAAAAAATAAAAACAGAAATTCAAAATTAAAGTCAAAGATAATCAATAATCACACAAATTAACCAGTTAAACCACGAGTCCCCGGCAACGGCGCCAAAAACTTGATGGACAAATTTATGATCACCAAATTATGATGTCACAAACTTGTTTCACAATCGGCAAGTATGACCGAATCGTTCAAGTAATAAACTTGGTAAGACCAAGTATCGTTCTTCCCAAAGGACTCACGGCCTAGTTTAGTTATGTGATTTGTTGATTAGCTAGGACTTACAAACGAAATATTTAGATTTTAATATGCAAGACAGAAAATAAACATGTATGCATGAAGTTTGATCAATGGCAAAGCAAAAGATAAACACTTTCAATGAATTATATGAATGAATATGTTGTTGGGGGTCAATTTCATCTCATCCACTCTCATTTATTTTAGGAATTCAACATTCAAATCATCATTGTTAATGCCACTCTCTAATGTACCATTCTAGATGGCTTCTCCCTAATCACGAGTTCATACAATTCCTAGCATTCCTAATGATTAGTTCATAAGTGCAGGAGCTTAACGACAACCAATATAATATTGTCAGTATAATATTGGGAGAAATTCCCCGGATCTAGACTTCCCCGTACGTGCCCGTATCGACAAAACCAATAATCATGCATGGAATGAGTTAAACTATGCAAGCATTGAGAAAAGAGGAAAAACCCTAACTAATGATGAAAGAAAGCATAAGTCTTAATTAAAAGATGTAAGCAAAGATTCCATATATGAGAGCTTCAAGAGATTACATTGATTCCCCAACAAACATACAAGGTTTAGTTCACCATATTCATGGTGAACCTAGATGAATAACAATGAAAGAATGAAAGAATAAACCCAATAAAGGTGAAGAAGTAGCCTGAGCATCCAAGATCCTCCTTCAAAGGGGTGGAAGAGAGAGTGTTTGCCTCGTTTCTGCCAAAGATACTAATTCTAGGACGTGCAAGCCCTTATATACTATTTTAGAATTACAAAAGATTACAAAAGCCCAAGCCCATAAAAGTGCCGCTCAGCGGTGACTGCGCTTCACTTTTCTTCCCCTCAGCGGCCAGTTTTCCCCTCAGCGTGACTCCCGCAACCTTCTGAGTGCCGCTCAGTGGTAAATTGCCGCTGAGCGGTGCCCTCGGCTTCTCCTTTTTGCACTTTTTCTTATATTTTCTAATGTCATCTCTCTCCTTCTTCACTTCTTTCACCAAATTCACCTTAAAACCTGCGCAATAACACTTAAATCAAGCATAAACCTGTCCAGCTCTCTTATTTCTGAAAATATAGATAAAAGCATGATTTCAAGCTAGTTTTTAAGTCTAAAGGTTACTTTTAGTATCAATTTTAAGCATGAAAATAACAGTTTTTCAACTGTTATCACCCAGCCACATTATAAGCCATTGAAAAGTCCTTGTGATGATGCATGCTTGTGAATGTTTTTGATTGTGATAAAATGAAAGGCAAAGTTGATTCATGTGACATTGTGATAGTAGAGAGAAAGAGTGATTACCTCTTATACACTTGAGTGTAAGTGAAAGACTTTACCTAGTGAGGAAATATTCCATGAGCACATGAACATCCATGCTTAATTGATTGATCATTCATGAAAAATAGCATTTGTTGGAATTTAAATGACTTTGTGAACACTAAAGCATGTGCACATCTTGATTGAACTCTTGGTCATAAGTTTAATTGAAGTTTTTACTTATCTTGAAAAGAGGATTTTTGAATGAGTGAACCATCATATGAATTGGTTGAATATTGAGTTACATATTGTTTGCTTGAGGACAAGCAAAGTTCTAAGTTTGGGGTTGTGATAACAGTTGAAAAACTGTTATTTTCATGCTTAAAATTGACACTAAAAGCAACCTTTATACTTAGAAACTAGCTTGAAATCATGCTTTTATCCATATTTTCAGAAATGGACAGGTTTATGCTTGATTTCAGTGTTTTTGTGCAGGTTTTAAGGTGAATTTAGTGAAAGAAGTGAAGAAGTAGAGAGATGGAATCAGAAAAGAAATCAAAGAGTGCAAAAGGAGAAGCCAAAGTCACCGCTGAGCGGCACTTTACCGCTGAGCGGCACTCAGTAAGTCACGGGAGGTTCGCTGAAGGGCAAAATGGCCGCTGAGGGGAAGAAACGAGACGCGCACTCACCGCTGAGCGGTACTTTACCGCTGAGCGGCACACTTATGGGCTTGGGCCTAGATTTTTTGTAATTTTAGAATAGTATATAAGCTTTAGGACGTCCTAGGGTTTGTATCTTTGGCAGAAACGAGGCAAACACTTTCTCTTCCACCCCTTTGAAGGAGGATCTTGGATGCTCAGGCTACCTCTTCACCTTCTTAGGGTTTATTCTTTCATTCTTTCATTGCAATTCATCTAGGTTCACCATGAATATGGTGAACTAAACTCTGTATGTTTGTTGGGGAATCAATGTAATCTTTTGAAGCTCTCATATGTGGAATCTATTTTTACATCTTTTAATTAAGACTTATGCTTTCTTTCATCATTAGTTAGGGTTTTTCCTCTTTGCTTAATGCTTGCATTGTTTAACTCATTCGATGCATGATTACTGGTTTTGTCGATACGGGAACGTACAGGGAAGTCTAGATCCGGGGAATTTCTCCCAATATTATGTTGGTTGTCGTTAAGCTCCTGCACTTATGAACTGATCATTAGGAATGCTAGGAATTGTATGAACTCGTGATTAGGGAGAAGCCTTCTAGAAAGGTACTTTAGAGAGTGGCATTAACAATGATGATTTGAATGTTGAATTCCTAAAATATATGAGAGTGGATAAGATGAAATTGAACCCCCAACAACATATTCATACATAAATTTCATTGAAAGTGTTTATCTTTTGCTTTTTGCCATTGATCAAAACTTCATGCATACATGTTTATTTTTTGTCTTGCATATAAAATCTCAATTATTTCGTTTGTAAGTTTTAGCTAATCAACAAATCAAATAACTAAACTAGGCCGTGAGTCCTTTGGGAAGAACGATACTTGGTCCAACCAAGTTTATTACTTGAACGATTCGGTAATACTTGCCGATTGAAAAACAAGTTTGTGACATCATATTTTGGTGCTTATAAATTTGTCCATCACTCACCAGCCCACACAGTGTCCAGGAAGTTATTGATAGAATCAGGATCATACCTGATAGCATGGCCTCTGACATAGCCCAAATAATTCTCAGCTGGGTAATCACCAATCTTCTTTGCATTGGTGTAGAATTCCTTTACCACAGCTATGTTTGCAGGTGTAGGATATGTGGCTAGCTTTCCCCAATCATTCCCGAACACTTGCTCTCCAAATTGAGGAGCAAAGTTAGGTATCATTCCAACCTTTCTTTCCATCAGAAGTCTCCTGTCCTGAACCACCCTAAAGTTCTTCTCATGTTTCCGAGAGAGGAACCTACTAGAATGGGGCTCTTCTGGTTCCTTTTCCTTTCTCTTGGTTGCCATGGTTTTCAATCTCTTTCCTGAAGAAGATACCATTCCTGCATTCAAACACAGATACAAAACCACAGAACATGATGTTAATCATTAGTAAAAGACAGAACACAACTCCTTTCGAAGCTAAACCACCGCTGAGGGTCAGAATTTCCCCTCAGCGCCATCAGTGCCACATTCCAGAACGCAAAAAAATCAAAAAAACCAAGTCTGGCAGAGTGTCGCTCAGCGGCAGTTTACCCCTGAGCGGTAACTCTGCAGAATTTTGAAAAACCTCTTTTAAGCTGTCCTAACTCCACCCAAATGCAATTTTCAGTTTTCCAGTTCAAAATCATGCAGTTTAATCGGTTCAAACATCAATTATATCATCAAATCATGCATAGAAATCAAAACCCCTAAATATTCATGCTTTGACAATCACATTCAAAATCAAAAACCCTAGAATGAACAAAATGCATTTTACTTACTTGGGTGGAGATACTAGATGCAATGAGAATACTTCCAAGCTAGAATGCTCTCTTCCAACCCCAAACTTTGATGGAACACTAGTGAAAAAGTGAGTGGAAGAGAATTTTTCTTAAGAGGGAAGAGTGAAAAGATGTAGAAAACCTTGGAAAAGGTATGTGGGAGTGTTTGTGCAGAGAAGAGCCTGAAAGTATGAGCATATGCGCAGCTTAGGGTATAAAAATACCCTAATAGGCTCGGGTCCCGCTAAGGGAAACTAAAGCCCATTCATCAAGAGTACCGCTCAGTGGTAAGTTACCACTCAGTGGCACTTGCGTGATGTGCTCTTCTCCTTCTTTTCTTAACCTACGTGCCTCCTAGACATGCCCCTCACTGGTTCCCTGCAATTCAATGTTTAAAATACTTATGCAAACCCTATTATGCAACTAAAATGAAACAAACAAAAACAATCAATCAACTAGGTTGCCTCCTAGGTAGCGCTTGTTTAACGTCCCGAGCCTGACCCAAAATCCACCAACACCCATTAGTAGGTGTTAAAAACTTACCAACACCCATCAGTAGGTGCAAAATTTTCTCACCAACACCCATCAGTAGGTGTTACAACTTAGCATCCTTCAGTAGATGCTATATCCAACTAGCATCCTTCAGTAGATGCTATGTCCAGCAAAATATTTACAAAATAATGTTCAACAGATTAAGAATTACAAACAGAAATAAAATTAAAAGTTCTTAAATCAACTGGGTTGCCTCCCAGCAAGCGCTCTTTTAACGTCATTAGCTTGACCCAGTAAAGCTCAAGTTCCTTCTTCATAGTTGATGTTGTCATCCCACCAACTCCTCAGCTGTTTCCTGTGCACTGTTTTGGTCTTTCTAAAATGTGGAGACTCTATCTCTATCATCTCCTTCTCTTTAAAGCCTTTCACAACTTACAACTTGTTTTTGATTCTCACAGGTGTACCAAGTTGGGGTCCTCCTTTCTTCCAGTCACCAGGAATTGTTTCTCCTCTTCCAATCTTCTTTCCTTTATGCGCCTGAAACAACAAACAATGATTACCTGTGACCTTGGGCTTTTCATTTTGATGGCTAGTCATGTGTGCATCTTCAAATGCAGCTTTATAACTAGCTTCTTCCTCCTTTGTTTGCCGCTCATCTTGAAAGACATCTACAACAACTCTCTCCTCTCGGTCCTGGAACACCACTATACTTTCATTCACATCAATGATAGCTTTGGCCGTTTTCATAAACGGTCTTCCAAGTATGATAGTTATCTTCTCTGTCTCCATCTTCATCACCACAAAGTCTGCCAAGAACTGGAGTTTGCCAACACAAACTATAATGTCCTCCGCAATCCCACATGGTTCCTTTGAAGATCCATCGGCCATTATTAAATTCACCTTTACAGGTTTCAAATTGAAATCGCCGATTTGCTCTAGTACAGAGTAAGGTATCAAGTTAACACTTGAACCTAAATCAAGAAGAGCTTTTTTAATCTTTTTCTTCCCTATGGTACAAGGGATAGAAAAGCCTCCTAGATCTGTCACTTTTGGAGGGAATGACTCTTTTTAAACAGTTATACACTCTTTTGCCTTTTCATCTCTACGTCTTTTCTTAGTATAGACGTCTTCATCAGTTTTAGTGTATGATGGACAAATTTGCAAGCACCAAAATATGATGTCACAAACTTGTTTCACAATCGGCAAGTATGACCGAATCGTTCAAGTAATAAAACTTGGTAAGACCAAGTATCGTTCTTCCCAAAGGACTCACGGCCTAGTTTAGTTATGTGATTTGTTGATTAGCTAGGACTTACAAACGAAAATATTCAAAGTTTAATATGCAAAGACGAAAATAAACATGTATGCATGAATTGATCAATGGCAAAGACAAAAGATAAACACTTTCAATGAATTATATAAATGAATATGTTGTTGGGGTTCAATTTCATCTCATCCACTCTCATATATTTTAGGAATTCAACATTCAAATCATCATTGTTAATGCCACTCTCTAATGTACCATTCTAGATGGCTTCTCCCTAATCAAATAGTTCATACAATTCCTAGCATTCCTAATGATTAGTTCATGACTGCAGGAGCTTAAAGGCAACCAATATAATGTTGTCAGTAAAATATTGGGAGAAATTCCCCGGATCTAGACTTCCCCGTACGTGTCCGTATCGACAAAACCAATAATCATGCATTAGAATGAGTTAAACAATGCAAGCATTGAGCAAAGAGGAAAAACCCTAACTAATGATGAAAGAAAGCATATGTCTTAATTCAAAGATGTACTCAACAAATCCATATATGAGAGCTTCAAGAGATTACATTGATTCCCCAACAAACATACAAGGTTTAGTTCACCATCGTCATGGTGAACCTAGATGAATAACAATGAAAGAATGAAAGAATAAACCCAATAAAGGTGAAGAGGTAGCCTGAGCATCCAAGATCCTCCTTCAAAGGGGTGGAAGAGAGAGTGTTTGCCTCGTTTCTGCCAAAGATACCAAACTATAGGACGTGCAAGCCCTTATATACTAATCTAGAGTTACAAAAGATTACAAAAGCCCAAGCCCAAAAAGTGCCGCTCAGCGGTATTTACCGCTCAGCGGTGGTTGCGCGTCTTCTTTCTTCCCCTCAGCGGCCATTTTGCCCCTCAGCGGTTCCAACGCCACCTCTTGAGTGCCGCTCAGCGGTAGTTTGCCGCTGAGCGGTGCCTTCGTCTTCTCTTTTTGCACTCTTTCTTGTCTTTTCTAATGTCACTTCTCTCCTTCTTCACTCTTTTCACTAAATTCACCTTAAAACCTGCACAAAAACACTGAAATCAAGCATAAACCTGTCCAGCTCTCTTATTTATGAAAATATAGATAAAATGCATGATTTCAAGCTAGTTTCTAAGTCTAAAGGTTGCTTTTAGTATCAATTTTAAGCATGAAAATAACAGTTTTTCAACTGTTATCAGTGTAAACTGTAATTTGTTGTAGAATTTGCTCCCAAGGTACATCATTATCCACAATCTTGAATAATTCTGTGAAATCCAGTTGTTTCCCTTGATGTATTGGAATAAGAGAAGTATTTTTGCTCTCTACTTCTCTTATCTCTTCTGTTTCTAACTCAACTATCTCATCTTCAGCACTCTCTACCACCTTGCATTCTTCTCTGGGGTTAACCTCAGTATTAGCCCCAAAATTTCTATTTGGCCTTTATTCCACCTACTTGGTGATTTGCCCCATCTGAATCTCCAAATTTTTTATAGCAGCTTCAGTGCTCTTTTGGGTAGACTCAGTTTTCTGTATGAAATTATTAAGAGTTTCCTCCATCCTCATAGACCTTTCATTAAGCATAGAAAACTGTTGCCATAAGGTGGGTTGCTGCTGCTTATTAAATTGACCAGCTTGCCCAGTTTGCCCTTGACCAATGCTTGGGTGTGGTTTCCACCCTTGATTGTAGTTCCCTTGACGGTATTGATTGGTCATGTAGTTCACATCCTCTACGGCTTCTACTGGAAAGGCACATTGACCATTGATATGGTCGCCTCCACATAATTCGCACAACTGAGATTGTACCTGTGCAGCAGTCTTCAACTCTTTGGGCAATTGTGCAAGAGTTTTAGTAAGAGTCTCCAGCTGTTGAGTTAGAATCTTGTTTTGTGCAAGCAAGGCATCATGTGTTTGTAAATGGAGAACTCCTTTTTGTTGCCTTAGAGCTCCTCTCTCACTGTTAAGTTCATTATCACTAGTAGCCATGTTTTCTATAATCTCTGTTGCTTCCTCTGGAGTTTTCCATTTAATATTGCCTCCTGCTGAGGCATCCAACATCATCTTGGTTTGTGAACCAAGACCTCCAAGGAAAGTTAAGACTACTTCCTGGTCTTCAAAACCATGCGTGGGAGTTTTACGTAATAAGCTTTTATACCTGTCTCATGCATGCCCCAGTAATTCTTCCATGCCCTACTTAAATGAAGAAATCTCTTGCTTGCCTTTAGTCACCTTGGATTGTGGGAAGTACTTGTTTAAAAACTTTGTTACCACTGATTCCCACTCTGTGAAACTTCCTTCTAGGAAAGAATTTAACCAAAGCTTAGCATTGCCTCCTAATGAGAAAGGAAACAAGCTAAGTTTGATCGCTTCATCTGGCACCCCATTAATCTTTACTGTGTTACAGATCTCATTGAATGTGGTGAGGTGCTCATATGGGCTTTCATGAGATAACCCATTGAATTGGTTGCTTTTCACCAGTTGGATCAGTGCTAGTTTGACCTCCATATTAGCTGCATTGACTCTAGGTCTAGCTATACTGTTAAAGTGCTGAGGTCAAGCTATATTGGTGTAGTCAGCAAGAGTTGTTCTGATGTTGTTGTTCTCCATATTTTCTGTGCTATGAACAGAACCTTGTGGTGATGATTGTAACAGAGTTTCCGAAGGAGGGAAAAGTTCTCTAAATGTTCGGATGCTTCTCCTCCGTCTACTCTCGTCTAGACCTTCAAGAAGAGGTTCTGTTGTTTTCTTGCTCCTTGTTCTAATTGCTTCCTGCATGCAAAAGAAAACAAAACCCTAAAAATATTGGTTAGCACAAAAAGATATAGGAGAAGATATAAGATTCAGAAAATAAAATAAAATAAAATAAAATAAATTAAAAACCGAACAAAATAAAAACAGAAAATAAAAAACAGAAATTCAAAATTAAAGTAAAAGATAATCAATAATCACACAAATTAACCAGTTAAACTACGAGTCCCCGCAACGGCGCCAAAAACTTGATGACAAATTTATGATCACCAAAATATGATGTCACAAACTTGTTGAACAATTGGCAAGTATGATCGAATCGTTTCAAGTAATAAACTCGGTAAGACCAAGTATCGTTCTCCCAAAGGACTCACGGCCTAGTTTAGTTATGTGATTCGTTGATTAGCTAAGACTTAAGAACGAAATAAGTGGTGTTTAATATGCAAAGACAGAAAATAAACATGTATGCATGAGTTTTGATCAATGGCATAAAGCAAAATACAAACACTGTCAATGGAATATATGGATGAGTATGTTGTTGGGGTTATCAATTTCATCTTATCCACTCTCATATATTTTAGGAATTCAACATTCAATTCATCATTGTTAATGCCACTCTCTAAATTACCTTGACAAGAAGGCCTATCCCTAATTACGAGTTCATACAATTCCTAGCATTCCTAATAATTAGTTCTTTGAGTGCAGGAGCTTAACGACAACCAATATACTATTGGGAGAGATTCCCCGGATCTAGACTTTCCCGTACGTTCCCGTATCGACAAAATCAATAATCATGCATTGAATGAGTTAAACAAAGCAAGCATTGAGCAAAGAGGAAAAACCCTAACTAATGATGAAAGAAAGCATAGGTCTTAAATATAAGATGTAAACACAAATTCCATATATGAGAGTTTCACAAGACTACATTGATTCCCCAACAACAATACAAGGTTTAGTTCACCATATTCATGGTGAAACTAGATGAACAATAATGAAAGAATGAAAGATAAAACCCTAGAAAGGTGAAGAGGTAGCCTGAGCATCCAAGATCCTCCTTTAGAGGGGTGGAAGAGAGTCTTTGCTTCGTTTCTGCCAAAGATACAAACCCTAGGACGTCCTAAAGCTTATATACTATTCTAAAATTACAGTAAATTCAGGCCCAAGCCCAATAGTGTGCCGCTCAGCGGTAAAGTGCCGCTCAGCGGTAAGTGCATGAGTTGGTTTCTTCCCCTCAGCGGCCATTTTGCCCCTCAACGGATCCAACGTGATCTCTTTAGTGCCGCTTGATAACAGTTGAAAAACTGTTATTTTCATGCTTAAAATTGACACAAAAAGCAACCTTTACACTTAGAAACTAGCTTGAAATCATGCTTTTATCCATATTTTCATAAATAAGAGAGCTAGACAGGTTTATGCTTGATTTCAGTGTTTTTGTGCAGGTTTTAAGGTGAATTTAGTGAAAGAAGTGAAGAAGGAGAGAGATGGAATCAGAAAAGTCAACCAGAAACCAGAAACGTCAACCAATCAACCAGAAAAGTCAACCAGTCAACCAAAAAAGTCAACCAGTCAACCAGAATACGAAAAAAGTTAACTAGATGAGTTTTGGGCCAGTTTTATGCGATTTTATGATCTGTTTGGGCCTGGACCCGTTTTCTATTTTTTTTATGTCCTATTTAAAGACCTAGATGTCTTAGGGTTGGTATCTTTGGCAAAGACGAAGCAAACACTCTCTCTTCCACCCCTTTGAAGGAGGATCTTGGATGCTCAGGCTACCTCTTCACCTTTCTAGGGTTTTATCCTTCATTCTTTCATTATTGTTCATCTAGGTTCACCATGAATATGGTGAACTAAACCTTGTATGTTTGTTGGGGAATCAATGTAATCTTTTGAAGCTCTCATATATGGAATTTGTGATTGCATCTTAATCTAAGACTTATGCTTTCTTTTATCATTAGTTAGGGTTTTTCCTCTTTGCTCAAGGCTTGGTTTGTTTAACTCATTCAATGCATGATTATTGATTTTGTCGACACGGGAACGTACGGGGAAGTCTAGATCCGGGGAATTACTCCCAATAGTATATTGGTTGTCGTTAAGCTCCTGTGCTAAAAGAACTAATTATTAGGAATGCTAGGAATTGTATGAACTCGTAATTGGGGATAGGCCTTCTTGACAAGGTAATTTAGAGAGTGGCATTAACAATGATGACTTGAATGTCGAATTCCTAAAATATATGAGAGTGGATAAGATGAAATTGACCCCCAACAACATATTCATCAATATATTTCATTGAAAGTGCTTGTCTTTTGTTTTGCCAGTGATCAAAACTCATGCATACATGTTTATTTTCTGTTTTGCATATTAAAATCCAACTATTTTATTCTTAAGTCTTAGCTAATCAACAAATCAAATAACTAAACTAGGCCGTGAGTCCTTTGGGAGAACGATACTTGGTCTTACCGAGTTTATTACTTGAAATGATTCGGTCATACTTGCCGATTGTAAAACAAGTTTGTGACATCATATTTTGGTGATCATAAATTTGTCCATCACCGCTCAGCGGTAAACTGTCGCTGAGCGGTAGTTGCGACTTCTCCTTTTGCACTTTTTGATGTCTTTTGTGATTCCGTCTCTCTCCTTCTTCACTTCTTTCACCAAATTCACCTTAAAACCTGCACAAAAACACTGAAATCAAGCATAAACCTGTCCAGCTTTTTTTATTTATGAAAATGTGAACAAAAGCATGATTTCAAGCTAGTTTCTAAGTGTTAAAGGTTGCTTTTAGTATCAAATTTAAGCATAAAAATAACAGTTTTTCAACTGTTATCATAGACGTCGGTTAGTGCACTGTCGGACGTCTATAGACGTCTGGCAGTGCACAAACGGACATCCAACCCCCAGCCCCTACCACAAACAATTCAGGCAACTGGACATCCGGGGAGGGAGGAACGGACGTCTATATAGACGTCCGGTGTGAATCCCCTGACGTCTGAGTAACGTCACCCACAAAGACGTCGGGGGAAGATCGGAAGTCAAAAGGGCAAAAGAACGGACGTCTATAGCCTTTTCTGCACTAGTGTATATAACAAAACTAATTTTAACAATGTTGGTGCATCTTCCTCATCCTACCGAATTAACTAAACCGTCTTCAATTGTTTACATTATTAAGATGATCACTATAAATAAGGACAAATAAGCAAACAAAGAAAGAGAAATTATAAATGTACTATAAAGAGAAATTATAAATGTACTATAAAGAGAAATTATACAACTCATACATAAATGTTAACACTTATAGACATTTATAAGTTCTAACACATGCCATCATTCATATTAGACTTGACCATTCAGATACGTGTATTGATATTAGATTCTAACAAGTCATGCACTTGTGTGATGGACAAATTTGTAAGCACCAAATTATGATGTCACAAACTTGTTTCACAATCGGCAAGTATGACCGAATCGTTCAAGTAATAAACTTGGTAAGACCAAGTATCGTTCTTCCCAAAGGACTCACGGCCTAGTTTAGTTATGTGATTTGTTGATTAGCTAGGACTTACAAACGAAATATTTAGATTTTAATATGCAAAACAGAAAATAAACATGTATGCATGAAGTTTGATCAATGGCAAAGCAAAAGATAAACACTTTCAATGACTTATATGAATGAATATGTTGTTGGCGGTCAATTTCATCTCATCCACTCTCATATATTTTAGGAATTCAACATTCAAATCATCATTGTTAATGCCACTCTCTAATGTACCATTCTAGATGGCTTCTCCCTAATCACGAGTTCATACAATTCCTAGCATTCCTAATGATTAGTTCATGAGTGCAGGAGCTTAACGACAACCAATATAATATTGTCAGTATAATATTGGGAGAAATTCCCCGGATCTAGACTTCCCCGTACGTGCCCATATCGACAAAACCAATAATCATGCATGGAATGAGTTAAACTATGCAAGCATTGAGCAAAGAGGAAAATCCCTAACTAATGATGAAAGAAAGCATAAGTCTTAATTAAAAGATGTAAGCAAAGATTCCATATATGAGAGCTTCAAGAGATTACATTGATTCCCCAACAAACATACAAGGTTTAGTTCACCATATTCATGGTGAACCTAGATGAATATCAATGAAAGAATGAAAGAATAAACCCAATAAAGGTGAAGAGGTAGCCTGAGCATCCAAGATCCTCCTTCAAAGGGGTGGAAGAGAGAGTGTTTGCCTCGTTTCTGCCAAAGATACCTAATTCTAGGACGTGCAAGCCCTTATATACTAGTCTAGAGTTACAAAAGATTACAAAAGTCCAAGCCCAAAAAGTGACGCTCAGCGGTAAATACCGCTCAGCGGTGACTGCGCGTCACTTTCTTCCCCTCAGCGGCCATTTTGCCCCTCAGCGTGACTCCCGCTGAGCGGTGCCTTCGACTTCTCTTTTTGCACTCTTTCTTGTCTTTTCTAATGTCATCTCTCTCCTTCTTCACTTCTTTCACCAAATTCACCTTAAAACCTGCACAAAAACACTTAAATCAAGCATAAACCTGTCCAGCTCTCTTATTTATGAAAATATAGATAAAAGCATGATTTCAAGCTAGTTTTTAAGTCTAAAGGTTGCTTTTAGTATCACTTTTAAGCATGAAAATAACAGTTTTTCAACTGTTATCACAACCCCAAACTTAGAACTTTGCTTGTCCTCAAGCAAACAAGATGTAACTCAATCTCCAACCAATTCATATGATGGTTCACTCATTCAAAAATTCTCTTTTTCAAGATAAGTAACAACTTCACTCAAACTTATGACCAAGAGTTCATTCAAGATGTGCACACGCTTTAGTGTTCACAAAGTCATTTAAATTCCAACAAATGCTATTTTTCATGAATGATCAATCAATTAAGCATGGATGTTCATGTGTTTATGGAATATTTCCTCACTAGGTAAAGTGTTTCACTCAACACACAAGTGTATAAGAGGTAAAGTGTTTCACTCATTCACTCCACTATCACAATGTCACATGGATCAACTTTGCCTTTCATTTTACCACAATCAAAAACATTCACAAGCATGCATCATCACAAGGACTTTTCAATGGCTTATAATGTGGCTGGGCTAACAAGAAAATTGGTTTTTCTGGATCACAAAATCCTTGAGTTAAGAGAATCATAACAACACAATTATTCTTATTCTTCCCAACTTTCTTTTGCCTTTGCATTTGCATTTGCATTGAGCTTTGCTTCTTTTTCTTTTCTTTTTCTTTTTCTTTGCATATTCTTACTTTTTAGCTCTTAGCTCAATGCTTTTCCTTTTTCCCAACAACCCCAAACTTGAACATTTGTCAATACCACACAAGATCTTTTACTTAACTCAAGGTAAAGATTTTCAATCAAGGGTTTTCAGTGTATATTCAAGGCTAAGGGTTCAAAGGATAAAACACAAAGTGTTCTCTTTTAGTAGGCTAACTTTATGAATTTGGCCAATAAAAAGGGTTCCAACAAACGGCCTTGATCACATGATGCAAAACAAGCAATTGATTCAATCATAGAAAACCTGGGCAAAATCATTCATGCTTTCAAAGTAATAGCATTCAATAATAACAACTCTGGAGCTCAAACCTCACATATAAGCTCATTCACATTTGACATACACATCCTGCTTAATTTCACAATCACAATCATGATATCCTGCATTTGTTCACAAAGCTTGTGAATCACCTGTATAAGCATTTTAATGTGCACATCATCTCAACATCAATCAATCAATAAGTATCATCAAGCATTACTTATCACACAATCCCAGTTAATAGCAAACCATCATAATAAACCAGGTGTTCAATAGAGTACATCAAACCCTAATCTAAAAACAAAAACAAATAAGTTCAGAAAACTTAAACCACAAAAGCATAATCATATGATAGCATTCATCAGTAAATGCTATCTCAGCTCCTCATCAATCTGAGCTGTCCTCGGTATCTTCCTCTTCCTCCTCATCATCATCATCATCAAATGCATCCTCCTCCTCAGCTTCATCTTCTTCCATGTCTCTAGCTGAAGCTTCAGCTGCTCCAGCTTCATGCAATGGTTCTTCTGGCCAAGCTACCACATTATGGAATTCATCCATAGTCCACCTGTGTGCTGGAGGGGTATCATACATCCCCACTATCATCTCAGCCGTGGCCACCTGCCCTCTGTGAATGGACTGCAACTGAGCACCTATAAGAGACATATACATGTCCCTCATCTGGAATGGTTCTGCTTCATGTGTATCAGCAGATGTCCTGCTCTGTGCTGGCCCTCTCTCTCTACGAGCCTGGCGTGGTGGAACTGGCTGGGCTGCCTCCTCACCTCCACAGTACTGTCTGTAATAGGCCTCATCTATAGCTTTTCTTGGCCTCTCAAATGGTGGAACAGAAGTGTCCACCCCAGCTAGCTTGCAGAGGTGAGTGATCAAAGAAGGATGTCCTAGTGATGCTTTGTTGTTTGAGGTGTTAGCACACATACTAATCTCATCAGCTATCACCTGCCCAATATTAACATTCAAGTTTCTGATAGCACAGTAGATGAGTAGTGCCCTGCTGAGAGTAATATCTGACACATGTGAACATGGCTGAATGTTGGCATGAGAAAATGCCATCCAATACTTTGCAAGAGGAGTCAAATTTGTCCTCCTAATGTTAACCACTGAGCCAGATCTATTCCTTTGGAAGTGTCCTCCAGGTATACACAATACTCTCTCCACATCCTCAAAATCAGCACCTTCCTCCATGCTAAGAGCAAACTGGCATTGCTCACCAGCCCACACAGTATCCAGGAAGTTGTTGATGGAGTCAGGATCATACCTGATAGCATGGCCTCTGACATAGCCCAAATAATTCTCAGCTGGATAGTCACCAATCTTCTTTGCATTGGTGTAGAATTCCTTCACCACAGCTATGTTGGCAGGTGCTGGATAAGTGGCTAGCTTTCCCCAATCATTCCCTAACACTTGCTCTCCAAATTGAGGAGCAAAGTTAGGTATCATTCCAACCTTTCTCTCCATTAGAAGTCTCCTGTCCTGAACCACCCTAAAGTGCTTCTCATGTTTCCTAGAGAGGAACCTGCTATTATGGGGTTGCTCTGGTTCCTTGTCCTTTCTCTTGGTTGCCAAGGTTTTCAATCTCTTTCCTGAAGAGGATGCCATTCCTGCATTCAAACATAAATACAAAACCACAGAACATGATGTTAATCATTAGTAAACATAGAACATAACTCCTTTCGAAGCTAAACCACCGCTGAGGGCCATAATTTCCCCTCAGCGCCACCAGTGCCACATACCAACACGCAAAAACCAGAAAAAACCAAGTCTGGCAGAGTGCCGCTCAGCGGTAAATGCCGCTCAGCGGTGATCTGCAGATTTTTGCAAATCTCTTTTTAAAACTGTCCTAACTCCACCCAAATGCAATTTTCAGTTTTCCAGTTCATAATCAAGCAGTTTAATCGGTTCAAACATCAAATATATCATCAAATCATGCATAGAAATCAAAACCCCTAAATATTCATGCTTTGACAATCACATTCAAATTCAAGAACCCTAGAATGAACAAAATGCATTTTACTTACTTGGGTGGAGATACTAAATGCAATGAGAATGCTTCCAAGCTAGAATGCTCTCTTCCAACCCCAAACTTTGATGGCACACTAGTGAACAAGTGAGTGGAAGAGAGATTTTCTAAAGAGGGAAGAGTGAAAAGATGTGGAAAACCTAAGAGAAAGTATGTGGGAGTCTTTGTGCAGAGAAGAGCTTGAAGGACTGAGAAATTTCGCAGCTTAGGGTTTAAAAATACCCTAATGGGCTCGGGTTCCGCTAAGGGGAACTAAAGCCCATCTGCGATAGTACCGCTCAGCGGTAATTGCCGCTCAGCGGCACTTTCGTGATGTGCCCTTCTCCTTCTTTTCTTGACCTACGTGCCTTCCTAGCATACCCCTCATAGGTTCCCTGTAATTCAATGTTAAAAATGCTTATGCAAACCCTAATTAAAATAAAACAAACAAAAACAATCAATCAACTGGGTTGCCTCCCAGGTAGCGCTTGTTTAACGTCACGAGCCTGACCCAAAATCCACCAACACCCATCAGTAGGTGTTTCAAGCTTACCAGCACCCATCAGTAAGTGCAAAATCTTCTCACCAACACCCATCAGTAGGTGTTACAAACTTAGTATCCTTCAGTAGATACTTAACCACCTAGCATCCTTCAGTAGATGCTAGATCCAACAAAATAATGTCCAGAATAATGTTCACAGATTAAAAGTTACAAAACCAAAACAAATCAAAAGTCTGTAAATCTACTGGGTTGCCTCCCAGCAAGCGCTCCTTTAACGTCACTAGCTTGACCCTGTTAAAGCTCATGTTCCATCTTCTTTATAGTTGAGGTTGTCCTTCCACCAACCTTTCAACTGCTTCCTTTGGACTGTTTTGGCTTCTCTAGAATATGGAGACTCTATCTCTATCATCTCCTTCTCTTTAAAGCCTTTTATAACCCACAACTTGTTCTTGAGTCTTACAGGTGTGCCAAGTTGGGGTCTTCTTTTCTTCCAGTCTCTAGGAACTTCTTCTCCTTTTCCAATCTCTTCTACCTTGGGTACCTGAAAAAACAAACAATGGTTATCAGAAACTTCAAGATTTTCATCTTTACCTCTAGTCATGAGTGCATCTCGAAATGCAGCTTTATAACTAGACTCTTCCTCCTTTGCTTGTATCTCATCTTTGAAAACATCCACCACCACTCTCTCCTCTCTGTCCTGGAGCACCACTATACCTTCATTAACATCTATGATAGCCCTGGCCGTTTTCATAAACGGTCTTCCCAGTATGAAAGGTATTTTTTCGGTCTCCATCTTCATCACCACAAAGTCTGCCAAAAACTGAAGTTTGCCAACACAAACTACAATGTCTTCTGTAAGACCCTAGAACCTCATGAACTTACCTAGTTGTAAAAAGTTCAAGTTATAATGTAAAAATAAAGTGTTGTCAGACTTGACATGGTTTACTATTTTAATTATAACTTTTTGTAGAAAATATGAATTTAGCTGATTCTTCTTTTATTGGATAGTAGACTCAAAGAGCTTCGATTTGAGTACTCATACGCGTATTTTCGACTTCGGTAAGGGGTTCAACCGAACTGTCAAAGTTGTGACAGATGTGCTGTCTGGGTGGATGGCGCCCGGCGCCGTTTTCTGTGGGGCGCCCGGCGCGAGAGTTGTCAGTTTTCGCGTTTTGGATCTAAAACACGTGGGACTTACGTGGAAAGTTGGGGAATCTGTTCCAGATCCAACATTTCGGTCCTTTGGGCCAGAGAAGAGCATGGGATGATCCTCTTTTTCAATTTTGAGTGATTCTTTTTGGAGTGAAGGGCCATGGTTGTCCCTTGGGGCAGATTTGAATAAGAGAAAGGGGTGGGATCTGCACTTGGACTTAGGTGCTGAATTACAAAGAAGAAAGTGGTCCGTGAGAGAGTTTTCTAGAGGTCTTTGGAGCAAGGTGCTGCCTAGATTTGTAGTGAAGGATTCAAGGTGTCACAAGGAGGTCTTCAAGAGGTAAGGGGGTTTAACTTGGGATATAACATAGTGTATGATGGGTAGAAGGTAACCATATAAATTGTTTCATGCTTTCTTCCTTGTGTGTTGAGATTAAATTTAACATGTTGAAGCATGTGTTTTTCTTCTTGGTTGTGAGTTTTATGAGTTTTGAGTATAACATGAGTTTTGGATATAAAACGCAGAATCTAAAACTGAACTGTTGCGATTTTTCCCAGATTTATTTGAGACCCTTCCCGATATACAAATTAGTCTTGTGAGTAGTCAAATTAAAGATAATTGAGTCTAGTTTCCAAGAAATCAAGAAGCAACTCAATTGGAGTTGGGTAGAGAGAGTAATAAGCAAAACGGTCATCAAAGGTCAAAACTGAGAAGACCAGAGAGTGGTGAACTTTTCCGCTTTTTAATAATTTTACTGCAGCTAGATCTGTGGTCCAAAATTTTAGATTTAGATGTCCAAAGAAAGATATTTGAGTCTGGTTTCCAGAAAGTTAAGAATCAACTCAATTGGAGTTCGGTAGAGAGAGTAATGAGCAAAAGAATCAACAAAGGTTAAAACTGAGAAGACCAGAGAGTGGTGAACTTTTCCGCTTTTTAATAATTTTACTGCAGCTAGATCTGTGGTCCAAAAATTTAGATTTATATCGCCAAAGAAAGATATTTGAGTCTAGTTTCCAGGAGATCAAGAATCAACTCAATTGGAGTTCGGTAGAGAGAGTAATGAGCAAAAGAGTCATCAAAGGTCAAAGCTGAACATACCTGAGCGTGATTAATGTTTCCGAGTTTTAATGATTTTACTGCAGCTAGGCCGGTAGTCCAAAAATTTAGATTTATATGTAGAAAGAAAGATATTTGAGTCTAGTTTCCAGGAAATCAAGAATCAACTCAATTGGAGTTCGGTAGAGAGAGTAATGAGCAAACGAGTCATCAAAGGTCAAAGCTGAACATACCTGAGCGTGATTAACGTTTCCTAGTTTTAATGATTTTACTGCAGCTAGCGCTGTAGTCTAAAAATTTAGATTTATATGTCCAAGGAAAGATATTTGAGTCTAGTTTCCAACAAAGCAAGAATCAACTTAATTGGAGTTTGGTAGAGAGATTTATGAGTAAAACAGTCAGCAAAGGTTAAAACTGAGGAGACCAGAGCGTGGTGAAAGTTTCAGCTTTTTAATAATTTTACTGCAGCTAGATCTGTAGTCCAAAAATTTATATTTATATGTCCAAAGAAAGATATTTGAGTCTAGTTTCCAATAAAAAAGAAATGAAGTCATTGGAAGTTATGTACAGAGAATTATGAGTAAAATAACAAGAAAAGGTCAGTGTAGACAGCACTCAATTTTTATTCGTTGGGAATACTTATCTACACTCTTTGGCCAAGAGTGTAGGTAAGAGGGTATTGAGAATTCTCTTCCATTGTTGGAAGAGGAAAGAATGAATTATGAGAATGAGAGGACTGAAAGAGATTGAGGTTCGAGTGTGATGGTGAAACTGTGAGAGCAAGCGTTCTGTCATTTCCTTAGAATTCTTGTCGAATCGATGGTGTTCGTATTGCGATACGATAGTGTGTTGAGTCTCTGCGGAGACTGAGATTCGAGTGTCACCCTTTCCTCGTGCGCGGGGACTAGAGGGGGTTGAATGTCTCGCCCAATGACTTCGGCTCGTGTGAGTATAGTGCTCGGTGGGTGCGCCTAACCCAAGTTTTTACTCGTAATTCCTTGAGAGGTCGGGGAGATAGGTCTGAAGTTGCGATGGAGGACGGCTCGAATCGCCCTGTTTTGCGAAACAGGTTTGATACGACAAAATTCAAGGAGACAACAGAAGCTTGAGTAAATGATTGAGTTATGAGTTTAATACTGTGATGTATTGTACTATTATGACCTTGATAGTCTGAGTGGTGATGATCTGAGTTACGAGTTGAATATTGTGTTGTATTGTAAGGTTGTGACTAGGATAATCTAAGTTATGATATTTTGATATTTTGGAATTATATGCTATGTTAGGTTCCTCGTTACTCACCCTGAAATGTTGTGGTTGTGGTTTCCACCTACGATGATCGTACTTGTACGGGAGTAGATGGCGTTGCAGATGAGGCAGAGATGAAGTAGCACGACGAGAGTTATGGGAATGACCATGGGGGACTTATCATGTTTTAAGTAATTTTATGTTTTTGAATATTGAATTTGATATTTGTAAGGTTTTAACTTTATGTTGTAAGACGCTTAAATTTTATGTTGTAAGACGCTTACACTTTTGATGGTTTATTTCCGCGATGTTAATTGAAAAAAAAAAATTGGCGTAAAAGTTTTGATTTCGTTATTTTCTAGTGGCACCCTGATAAGGGGTGTTACATTTGGTATCAGAGCTTAGGTTTTAAAAAAAAAAATCTTTGGGGCTTTTGGGGAGTGAGCTCGACTAGTACGCTGACGTAATTTTGATATTGTTTGTGTGGTTATTATTCCTTGCTTATCTTTTTCATTATAAATGAAAAGGATGTCGGGACGACCAAGAAATCCTACTCCAGTAGATGCTACTGCAGAGCTGGCGCAAGCAATGCGGCAGATTGCTCAAGTTTTGCAAGCACAACAGGCACAACAGGCTGAATTGGCACCAAGGCCGAGAGTGGGTATGAACGACTTTTTACGTCACAGTCCTACAAAGTTCAATGGCAAGGCAACTCCAGATGAAGCAGATGACTGGATTTGTAACCTTGAGAAGATATTTGAAGCAATCGAGTGCACTGAGGGGCAGAAGTTAGTGTTTGCTACATATATGTTGGCAGGAGAAGCTGAGTACTGGTGGCGTGGGATGCGGAGGAGCATGGATACCCGAGGGGAAGTTGCTACTTGGGAAGACTTCAGAGCTAGATTCTTGGAGCGTTACTTTCCGGCTAGCGCTAAGCAGCAACGAGAGTCGCAGTTTCTGGCTCTTCAGCAGGGAAGTATGTCTGTTCAAGACTACAAGGAGAGATTCGAGTATTTAGCTCGTTTCTATACTCAGAATATGAGCGAGGATTGGAAGTGCAGAAGGTTTGAGCAAGGATTGCGCCACCATCTTTTGAAGGCACTTGTTCACTTGAAGATCAATGAATTTCCAGAGTTAGTGGAGCAGGCCACGATAGCTGAGAGGTTGGATGAGTCTGGGCGTGTGATGAGGAACCAGAAGGGAAGCTTTTCTTCGGGCAAGCCACAGAGGAAACCGTACGAGAGGCCACAACAATTTAGGCCGAGGTTGTTGAAGTGCTTTGAGTGTGGTGGAGATCACCTCCGAAGAAATTGTCCAAAGCTGAGTAACGTCAAGAAGGAGGCGCGAACGTGTTTCACATGTAATAAGCCTGGGCATATCTCTCTTTATTGCCCTCAGAAGAGGTCAACTGGTGGAACGCCTCAGAAGTCAGCTAATGGTGAAAAGCCGCAGGTTGCTGGCAGAGTGTTTGCCATGTCTGGAGTAGAAGCCGAGAAGTCAGGTAACCTCATACTTGATACTTGTTCCTTGTTTGGTAGAAATGTGCATGTTCTGTTCGATTCGGGTGCGACGCACTCGTTTATATCATTGTCGTGTGTTGAGAATCTTGGACTCTCTATGTTTGACTTGGGGTGCGAGCTTGTTGTCTCCACTCCAACATCCGGACAAGTTTCAACCAGTTCAATCTGCGTTGGGTGTCCGATCGAGGTGACGGGTCACAAGTCCAGAGTCAATTTGGTGTGCTTACCGCTTGAAGGTCTAGATGTGATCTTGGGGATGGATTGGTTAGCTGATAACCATGTTATGATTGATTGTGGACGTCAGAGAGTAGTCTTCCAAGAACCAGAGGGCATTAAAATGTCAACGTCAAAGGAAGTTGTTCAAGATCTCAAGAGTGGAGCTGTTTGCTTTATGTTGATAGTGAAAGAACAGAAGAAGAGCATAGACGAGCAGATCAGTGGAATACCAGTAGTCGAGGAATATGCTGATGTTTTCCCTGAGGAGGTACCGGGTTTGCCACCGAGTCGTGAAGTGGACTTTGCAATAGATCTAATGCCGGGTACAGGGCCAATATCTGTAGCTCCATATCGTATGGCTCCAGCAGAGTTAGCAGAGTTGAAGAAGCAGATTGAAGATCTGTTAGAGAAGAAGTTCATCAGACCAAGTGTGTCTCCATGGGGTGCGCCGGTGTTGCTAGTGAAAAAGAAAGACGGAAGCTCAAGGTTATGTGTGGATTACCGGCAACTTAATAAAGTCACTATCAAAAACAAGTACCCGTTGCCAAGAATTGATGATTTGTTAGATCAGTTGAAAGGAGCTGGAGTGTTTTCAAAGATTGATCTACGGTCAGGATATCATCAAATTCTTGTCAAGCCCGATGATGTGCAGAAGACAGCGTTTCGTTCACGCTATGGGCACTATGAGTATGTTGTAATGCCTTTCGGTGTGACGAATGCTCCAGCTATATTCATGGATTACATGAATCGTATCTTTCGTTCTTGTTTGGATAAGTTTGTCGTTGTATTCATTGACGATATTCTTATCTACTCGAAGAACCGAGAGGAACATGCTGAACATCTACGAGTAGCGTTGGAGATTTTGAGGGAGCACCAGTTGTATGGAAAGCTGTCGAAATGTGAGTTTTGGTTGGATGAAGTTCAATTCCTTGGTCATGTGATATCTGCTCAAGGAATATCAGTCGATCCAGCCAAGGTTGAAGCTGTGTTGAACTGGGAACGCCCTACATCGGTGACGGAGGTAAGGAGTTTTGTTGGACTAGCAGGTTACTATCGGAAATTTGTAGAGGGTTTCTCCAAGATAGTAGGTCCTCTAACTCAATTGACGAGGAAGGACCAACCGTTTGTCTGGACTGATGAATGTGAAGCAAGCTTTGAAGATATGAAGAAAAGATTGACAACCGCACCAGTGCTAATTATTCCAGATATAGACAAGGCGTTTGAGTTATATTGTGATGCATCATATCAAGGATTGGGATGCGTATTAATGCAAAATAGAAGACCAGTGGCATATGCTTCTCGCCAGTTGAGGATACACGAGCGGAATTATCCGACACATGACATTGAGTTAGCAGCTGTAGTGTTTGCATTAAAGACTTGGCGTCATTATTTGTTTGGAGCGAAGTTTCAGGTTTTCAGTGACCACAAAAGTTTGAAATACCTGTTTGATCAAAAAGAGTTGAACATGAGGCAGCGGAGGTGGATGGAATATCTGAAGGACTACGACTTTGAGTTGCTTTATCATCCAGGAAAGGCAAATGTCGTGGCGGATGCTCTAAGTAGAAAACGGATTCAGATGTCAGCTCTGATGATCAAAGAGTTAGAGCTGATAGAGAAGTTAAGGGACATGAATCTAGGTGTTATTTTGGGTCGGGATCACATGTGGTGTAGTCATCTCACAATTACGAGTAGTTTCTTGGAACAAGTGAAGTCAGAACAAGAAACTGATCCGGAGCTGCAACAAATTGTGGGGTTGTTAGGAACTGATCAAGCCAAAGATTTTGCTTTTTGCCAGAATGGTATTCTTCAATTTCGAGGAAGAGTGTGTGTGCCGGCAACAGCAGAGTTGCGAAAGTTGATATTGGAGGAAGGGCATAAGAGTAGTCTCAGTATACATCCAGGAATGACTAAGATGTATAAAGACCTAAAAGAATCTTTTTGGTGGAGCGGAATGAAGAAGGATGTTGCAGAGTTTGTAGCTTCCTGTTTGGTATGTCAGAAGGCAAAGATCGAACATCAAAGACCAGGTGGAATGTTACAGCAGCTGAATATTCCCCAGTGGAAATGGGACAGTATCTCGATGGACTTCGTAACTCACTTACCGAGGTCATCGAAGGGTCACGACTCCATATGGGTAATAGTTGATCGGTTGACGAAGAGCGCCCACTTTATATCCATCAATCAAAAGATGTCGATGGAGAAGTTAGTAGAGTTGTACATAAGAGAAATTGTAAGACTGCATGGTGTGCCAGATAACATTGTATCTGACCGGGATCCAAGGTTTACCTCGAGGTTCTGGCAACAGTTACAGGATGCTTTGGGTTCTCGGTTGAGCATGAGTTCAGCATATCATCCTCAAACAAATGGACAGACTAAAAGAACTATTCAGACATTAGAGGACTTGTTGAGGACTTGTGTTTTGGACCATTTTGGAGGTTGGAGTGAGATCTTACCATTAGTAGAGTTCACATATAACAACAGCTATCATTCTAGCATTGGGATGGCGCCTTTCGAAGCTTTGTATGGGCGAAGATGTCGAACTCCTCTTTGTTGGTTTCAAGATGGGGAAGCAATATCAGTAGGACCTGAGTTGTTGCAACAAACTACTGAAAAGGTGAAGTTGATTCAAGAAAGAATGAGAGCAACACAAAGTAGGCAAAAGTCGTACGCTGATCGGAGAAGGAGGCCGCTTGAGTTCAATGAAGGTGATCATGTGTTTCTACGCGTGACGCCGATGGCAGGTGTGGGTAGGGCTATCAAGGCAAGGAAGTTGTCTCCTAAGTTTCTTGGTCCTTATGATATTCTTAGGCGGATTGGACCTGTAGCGTATGAGATAGCGTTACCACCGCAGTTGGCAAACCTGCATAACGTGTTTCACGTGTCTCAATTAAGGAAATACATTCCAGATCCTACTCATGTACTAGAAGTTGATGATATACAAGTTAATGAAGATCTTACAATCAAAGCTGGACCAATCAGAGTGTTGGAGGTGCAGACGAAAAATCTGAGGGGAAAGGAAATTCGCACAGTAAAGGTGTTGCGGAACGAGGAAACCCAAGAGATGACATGGGAGCTTGAAGAGTTTATGAGGAATGAGTACCCATTTCTGTTTGCGTAGTAGCCTTAATTTTCGAGGACGAAAATTTTTGGAGTAGGGGAGAATGTAAGACCCTAGAACCTCATGAACTTACCTAGTTGTAAAAAGTTTAAGTTATAATGTAAAAATAAAGTGTTGTCAGACTTGACATGGTTTACTATTTTAATTATAACTTTTTGTAGAAAATATGAATTTAGCTGATTCTTCTTTTATTGGATAGTAGACTCAAAGAGCTTCGATTTGAGTACTCATACGCGTATTTTCGACTTCGGTAAGGGGTTCAACCGAACTGTCAAAGTTGTGACAGATGTGCTGTCTGGGTGGATGGCGCCCGGCGCCGTTTTCTGTGGGGCGCCCGGCGCGAGAGTTGTCAGTTTTCGCGTTTTGGATCTAAAACACGTGGGACTTACGTGGAAAGTTGGGGAATCTGTTCCAGATCCAACATTTCGGTCCTTTGGGCCAGAGAAGAGCATGGGATGATCCTCTTTTTCAATTTTGAGTGATTCTTTTTGGAGTGAAGGGCCATGGTTGTCCCTTGGGGCAGATTTGAATAAGAGAAAGGGGTGGGATCTGCACTTGGACTTAGGTGCTGAATTACAAAGAAGAAAGTGGTCCGTGAGAGAGTTTTCTAGAGGTCTTTGGAGCAAGGTGCTGCCTAGATTTGTAGTGAAGGATTCAAGGTGTCACAAGGAGGTCTTCAAGAGGTAAGGGGGTTTAACTTGGGATATAACATAGTGTATGATGGGTAGAAGGTAACCATATAAATTGTTTCATGCTTTCTTCCTTGTGTGTTGAGATTAAATTTAACATGTTGAAGCATGTGTTTTTCTTCTTGGTTGTGAGTTTTATGAGTTTTGAGTATAACATGAGTTTTGGATATAAAACGCAGAATCTAAAACTGAACTGTTGCGATTTTTCCCAGATTTATTTGAGACCCTTCCCGATATACAAATTAGTCTTGTGAGTAGTCAAATTAAAGATAATTGAGTCTAGTTTCCAAGAAATCAAGAATCAACTCAATTGGAGTTGGGTAGAGAGAGTAATAAGCAAAACGGTCATCAAAGGTCAAAACTGAGAAGACCAGAGAGTGGTGAACTTTTCCGCTTTTTAATAATTTTACTGCAGCTAGATCTGTGGTCCAAAATTTTAGATTTAGATGTCCAAAGAAAGATATTTGAGTCTGGTTTCCAGAAAGTTAAGAATCAACTCAATTGGAGTTCGGTAGAGAGAGTAATGAGCAACAGAATCAACAAAGGTTAAAACTGAGAAGACCAGAGAGTGGTGAACTTTTCCGCTTTTTAATAATTTTACTGCAGCTAGATCTGTGGTCCAAAAATTTAGATTTATATCGCCAAAGAAAGATATTTGAGTCTAGTTTCCAGGAGATCAAGAATCAACTCAATTGGAGTTCGGTAGAGAGAGTAATGAGCAAAAGAGTCATCAAAGGTCAAAGCTGAACATACCTGAGCGTGATTAATGTTTCCGAGTTTTAATGATTTTACTGCAGCTAGGCCGGTAGTCCAAAAATTTAGATTTATATGTAGAAAGAAAGATATTTGAGTCTAGTTTCCAGGAAATCAAGAATCAACTCAATTGGAGTTCGGTAGAGAGAGTAATGAGCAAACGAGTCATCAAAGGTCAAAGCTGAACATACCTGAGCGTGATTAACGTTTCCTAGTTTTAATGATTTTACTGCAGCTAGCGCTGTAGTCTAAAAATTTAGATTTATATGTCCAAGGAAAGATATTTGAGTCTAGTTTCCAACAAAGCAAGAATCAACTTAATTGGAGTTTGGTAGAGAGATTTATGAGTAAAACAGTCAGCAAAGGTTAAAACTGAGGAGACCAGAGCGTGGTGAAAGTTTCAGCTTTTTAATAATTTTACTGCAGCTAGATCTGTAGTCCAAAAATTTATATTTATATGTCCAAAGAAAGATATTTGAGTCTAGTTTCCAATAAAAAAGAAATGAAGTCATTGGAAGTTATGTACAGAGAATTATGAGTAAAATAACAAGAAAAGGTCAGTGTAGACAGCACTCAATTTTTATTCGTTGGGAATACTTATCTACACTCTTTGGCCAAGAGTGTAGGTAAGAGGGTATTGAGAATTCTCTTCCATTGTTGGAAGAGGAAAGAATGAATTATGAGAATGAGAGGACTGAAAGAGATTGAGGTTCGAGTGTGATGGTGAAACTGTGAGAGCAAGCGTTCTGTCATTTCCTTAGAATTCTTGTCGAATCGATGGTGTTCGTATTGCGATACGATAGTGTGTTGAGTCTCTGCGGAGACTGAGATTCGAGTGTCACCCTTTCCTCGTGCGCGGGGACTAGAGGGGGTTGAATGTCTCGCCCAATGACTTCGGCTCGTGTGAGTATAGTGCTCGGTGGGTGCGCCTAACCCAAGTTTTTACTCGTAATTCCTTGAGAGGTCGGGGAGATAGGTCTGAAGTTGCGATGGAGGACGGCTCGAATCGCCCTGTTTTGCGAAACAGGTTTGATACGACAAAATTCAAGGAGACAACAGAAGCTTGAGTAAATGATTGAGTTATGAGTTTAATACTGTGATGTATTGTACTATTATGACCTTGATAGTCTGAGTGGTGATGATCTGAGTTACGAGTTGAATATTGTGTTGTATTGTAAGGTTGTGACTAGGATAATCTAAGTTATGATATTTTGATATTTTGGAATTATATGCTATGTTAGGTTCTCGTTACTCACCCTGAAATGTTGTGGTTGTGGTTTCCACCTACGATGATCGTACTTGTACGGGAGTAGATGGCGTTGCAGATGAGGCAGAGATGAAGTAGCACGACGAGAGTTATGGGAATGACCATGGGGGACTTATCATGTTTTAAGTAATTTTATGTTTTTGAATATTGAATTTGATATTTGTAAGGTTTTAACTTTATGTTGTAAGACGCTTAAATTTTATGTTGTAAGACGCTTACACTTTTGATGGTTTATTTCCGCGATGTTAATTGAAAAAAAAAAAAAATTGGCGTAAAAGTTTTGATTTCGTTATTTTCTAGTGGCACCCTGATAAGGGGTGTTACATCTTCTGCAATCCCACATGGCTCCTTTGAAGATCCATCAGCCATTACTAGATTAACCTTTACAGGTTTTATTTTAACATGGCCAATTTGCTCCAATAGAGAATAAGGCATCAAGTTAACACTTGAGCCTAAATCAAGGAGAGCTTTCTTTACCTTTTTCTTCCCTATAGAACAAGGGATAGAAAAACTACCTGGATCTGCTGCTTTTGGTGGGAATGACTCTTTCTTAACAGTTATACACTTTTCTTCCTCATCATCTCTACGTCTTCTTTTTGTAGAGGTTCCTTCATCAGATTTTGTGTAAACTGCTATTTTCTGTAGAATTTGTTCCCAAGGAGCTTCATTATCAACCATTCTGAATAAATCTGTGAAATCCATTGGTTTCTCCTGATTTGTTGGAAAAGGAAAAATGTCCTTTCTTTCTTCTTCTCTTCTCTCTTCTGTTTCTCCTTCTTCTAACTCAATGATCTCTTCATTCACACTCTTGACCACTTTGCACTCTTCTCTAGGGTTAACCTCAGTATTAGCCCCAAAGTTTCTGTTTGGCCTTTCTTCCAATTGCTTGGTAATCTGACCCATTTGAATCTCCAAATTCTTTATAGCAGCTTCAGTGCTCTTTTGAGAAGATTCAGTTTTCTGTATGAATTGCTGAAGAGTTTCTTCCAACCTTGTTGATCTTTCATTAAGCATAGATAATTGTTGCCACAAGGTTGGTTGCTGCTGCTGCTGCTTATTATATTGATTAGCTTGCCCAGTTTGTCCTTGGCCAATGCTTGGATGTGGTTTCCAACCCTGATTATAATTCCCTTGACGGTATGGAAATTGATTATCCATGAAGTTAACATCCTCCACGGCTTCCACAGGAAAAGCACATTGGCCATTGATGTGATCTCCCCCACATAATTCGCACAACTGGGTTTGTACCTGTGCAGCAGATTTTAACTCTTTAGGTAATGAAGCAAGAGTTTTGGTCAGAGTTTCCAGCTGTTGAGTTAGAATTTTATTCTGTGCTAGCAAGGCATCATGGGTTTGTAATTGAAGAACCCCTTTCTGTTGCATAGGAGCTCCTCTTTCACTGTGCAGCTCATTATCACTTGTAGCCATGTTTTCAATAATTTCAGTTGCTTCCTCTGGAGTCTTCCATTTGATATTGCCTCCAGCTGAGGCATCCAGCATCATCTTGGTTGGTGAACCAAGCCCTCCAAGGAAAGTTAGGACTACTTCTTGATCTTCAAAGCCATGCGTGGGAGTTTTACGTAACAAGCTTTTATACCTGTCCCATGCATGTCCCAGTGATTCTTCCATGCCCTGCTTGAATGAAGAAATCTCTTGCTTTCCTTTAGTCACCTTAGATTGTGGGAAGTATTTGTTTAAGAATTTTGTGACCACTGCTTCCCACTCTGTGAAACTTTCTTCTGGAAAAGAGTTCAACCAAAGCTTAGCATTGCCTCCCAATGAGAAAGGAAACAAGCTAAGTTTGATAGCTTCGTCTGGCACCCCATTAATTTTGACTGTGTTGCAAATCTCATTAAAGGTAGTGAGGTGCTCATATGGGCTTTCATGAGACAACCCATTAAATTGATTACTCTTAACCAGTTGAATCAGGGCTGGTTTGACCTCCATGTTGGCTACATTGACTCTAGGTCTAGCTATGCTATTGAAGTGCTGAGGTCCAGCAAGATTAGTGTAATCTGCAAGAGTTCTTCTAACATTATTGTTCTCCATACTCCCTGTGCTATGAACAGAACCTTGTGGTGATGATTGTAGGAGAGTTTCTGGAGAAGGGAAAAGTTCTCTAGATGTTCTGATTCTTCTCCTCCTTCTACTCTCGTCTAGGCCTTCAAGAAGAGGTTCTGTTGTTTTCTTACTCCTAGTTCGAATTGCTTCCTGCATGCACAAGAAAACAAAACCCTAGAAAAGATTTGTTAGCACAAAAGGATATAGGAGAAGATATATATTCAAAAGATAAAAAGATAAAAGATTCAGAAGATAAGAAGATAAAAGATTCAGAAGATAGAAAGATAAAAGATTTAAAAGATACAAAAAATAAAAGATAAAATAAAATAAAATCTAATCCTAAAAGATAAAATCTAATCTAAAAATAAAATCTAACCTAATCTAATCTAATAAAATAAAATAAAATCTAATCTAATCTAAAAAGATAAAATCAAATCTAATCTAACCTAAAAAGATAAGAAAAAAAATAAAATCTAACCTAATCTAAAAAAATAAAAAGATAAAATAAAAACAGAAAAAAATAAAAACAGAAATTCAAAATTAAAGTCAAAGATAATAATTAATCACACAAATTAACCAGTTAAACCACAAGTCCCCGGCAACGGCGGCAAAAACTTGATGGACAAATTTGTAAGCACCAAATTATGATGTCACAAACTTGTTTCACAATCGGCAAGTATGACCGAATCGTTCAAGTAATAAACTTGGTAAGACCAAGTATCGTTCTTCCCAAAGGACTCACGGCCTAGTTTAGTTATGTGATTTGTTGATTAGCTAGGACTTACAAACGAAATATTTAGATTCTAATATGCAAAACAGAAAATAAACATGTATGCATGAAGTTTGATCAATGGCAAAGCAAAAGATAAACACTTTCAATGACTTATATGAATGAATATGTTGTTGGGGGGGGTCAATTTCATCTCATCCACTCTCATATATTTTAGGAATTCAACATTCAAATTATCATTGTTAATGCCACTCTCTAATGTACCATTCTAGATGGCTTCTCCCTAATCACGAGTTCATACAATTCCTAGCATTCCTAATGATTAGTTCATGAGTGCAGGAGCTTAACGACAACCAATATAATATTGTCAGTATAATATTGGGAGAAATTCCCCGGATCTAGACTTCCCCGTACGTGCCCATATCGACAAAACCAATAATCATGCATGGAATGAGTTAAACTATGCAAGCATTGAGCAAAGCGGAAAATCCCTAACTAATGATGAAAGAAAGCATAAGTCTTAATTAAAAGATGTAAGCAAAGATTCCATATATGAGAGCTTCAAGAGATTACATTGATTCCCCAACAAACATACAAGGTTTAGTTCACCATATTCATGGTGAACCTAGATGAATATCAATGAAAGAATGAAAGAATAAACCCAATAAAGGTGAAGAGGTAGCCTGAGCATCCAAGATCCTCCTTCAAAGGGGTGGAAGAGAGAGTGTTTGCCTCGTTTCTGCCAAAGATACCTAATTCTAGGACGTGCAAGCCCTTATATACTAGTCTAGAGTTACAAAAGATTACAAAAGCCCAAGCCCAAAAAGTGCCGCTCAGCGGTAAATACCGCTCAGCGGTGACTGCGCGTCACTTTCTTCCCCTCAGCGGCCATTTTGCCCCTCAGCGTGACTCCCGCAACCTCCTGAGTGCCGCTCAGCGGTAAAATACTGCTGAGCGGTGCCTTCGACTTCTCTTTTTGCACTCTTTCTTGTCTTTTCTAATGTCATCTCTCTCCTTCTTCACTTCTTTCACCAAATTCACCTTAAAACCTGCACAAAAACACTTAAATCAAGCATAAACCTGTCCAGCTCTCTTATTTATGAAAATATAGATAAAAGCATGATTTCAAGCTAGTTTTTAAGTCTAAAGGTTGCTTTTAGTATCACTTTTAAGCATGAAAATAATAGTTTTTCAACTGTTATCATTGTGGTAGCCTCAAGTTACGCACTTGTGATAGCCTTTCTTATTCTGTAAAGTCATTGCTAATAAGTTTTAACTTAGCACATAAAAGTTTAGTCCGGTAACGTTTTTGGCCAAAGTAAAGCCCTTAGACTAGGATCTCTTATACCCCATCCTTCTCTACTTAAGATTATATGATTATTAGAGAATCAAAATAATTCATAATACAAAATCCATAGATCAATACATACACTGTTGAAACCAGTACAATAAATTTCTCCTTGAAACTCCTTTCACAACATTCACCATACATGCTCACAACCATGTTTTCAATTCATAGTACATATTAAACACACATCATATATATAGTAATCCACTTTAAACAAACTAAAGTGTCAGAAAAATCACAACATGCACACTAAGGATCAAAAGTGGCACTCAACACAAAACTTCTCACAAAATAGAGTTGTTAACAACATGCACACTAAGTGTTAATATTGGTGCTCTACGTCATTTTTCTCGCAAATCGTCTCACTTTATGATACCATTCTATCGTTCAATGACCTGGAATTAAATTGTTCTATATCTATAGTGAAAATGGCGCTTAACGGTGTCCTTCCACCACTCAATGATAAAGCATTCACAGATTTGCACACTCAACAACACAAACATGATACTCAACGGTCTGGAGCTAAAATGTTCCTAGACCTACACAAGGAACTAGCGCTCAACGCCAACTTTTCATCGCTCAACACCATACTAGAAAACAACAAATTCAATTATGTGATTTGGGGAATAAGGGACCTGTTCAAATGATCAAAATGATATTCCCTACTTAGTGCTTGGTTTAAAAAGGTTTTCATTGTCAGAACATATACCAACTTGCTCAAATAATTAGATCTTAAAAGTTCCTCAATTCAAACAAAGCAATCAACACAAACATGGCAACATATTCAAATTTTAGCAAACCAAACACCAAATCAACAATTAAACATACTCAAATCAACCAAACATGCAATTTACCATATTCATCACATTTATAACTTTAAAACAAAACAATTAGCTTTCATTTCCTAAAAAATGACCAAACAAATCGATAGACCTAAGAATACCTTCAAACCTACAAGAAGCTCTATATGTTCTTATACACAACATAAACACGATCAAAATAAACCATTAGAATCACTAATCAACATATAGAAGATCCATACCCACACGCAAACTAGAATAATTTACATGCACAAAAAACGCATAGACTATGGAAAAGAACATAGACTAACATATTTTATTGCAAAAACCAAACACGTATATATGAAGAACTCATCTCAAGAATTACTCTAACGGTCTTCAATCTTCAAATAGATGAAAGGATGATTAGAAAGTTTAGAGAGATGGTAGAGAGCTTTAAAAGGAAAGAAGTTCCATTATAAGATAATGAAACTCATTTACAAAATCTTTATTTACACTTTAAAATTTTACTATTAAAATAATTGAGTTTTACTATTCTATAAATACGGTCAATTTTAAAACATCTCTTACAAATATTGCATAATATATTTGATAAAATGGATTTCCTAAACACAAAGCACAGTAACATCATAAAGTCTAGGTCTAATATATCTAGAATTGAATTCTAAAGCACCCAAATCTCGTAACCCAAGATTTAATAAAATTGGGTTTGTAGTAAGAGCTTTGTTGTGAACTTTTACACGAAGGAGAACATCGGACAAATGCAGTGAATGCAACCACAATTTTGGTGATACACCCATAGAGAGTCCAAAAATAATGTGGCCAAAACTGCACTTGGTGAAACATTTTTAGAATCTTGTTTAAAGCTTCAAACAAGATGGAAGTGAATTAATCGTTATGTTATTCAATGGTCTTATCAAGTGTTTCAGACTTTCTATCAAGTGAATTTTGTTATTTTGGGCTTTTAACGTCTAATCTATGTCTGACGTCTATATGGGTGAAACTAATGAGATGTCGAACCCTTTAGGTCAGACGTCTCTATAGACGTCGGACCTATATAGGTCAGCCGTCTATATACACATCCGATCCATACAGGTCAGACGTATCTAAGGTTGCTCCTGACTCATGGTGATTCGAGTTTACAACTTTATATTTTAGTTCAAGAGAATGTATCGTACATTTTTTTTATTGGATGGTTTTAAAAACGTAGTGGAGGGAATTAGAGGAGTACAAAACGCAAGAAATCGCTAGCAAAGAACACCGCCCAAGCATTCATGACAAATTTAGGAACACCGAAAAATGACGCCAAAAACTTGTTTAACCCTCGGCAAGTGTGACCGAATCGTATCAAGTAATAAACTCAGTAAGACCAAGTATCGTTCTCCCAAAGGACTCACGGCCTAGTTAGTTATATGATTTCTTGATTATTTAAGACTTGAGAACAAATTGTTGAGGTTTCAAATGCAAAAGACAATAAGTAAACATGTATGCATGAGTATTGATCAATGGAAAAGAGAAACACAAACACTTGAATGAATTAGATGGATGAGTATGTTGTTGGGCTAATCAATTTCATCTTATCCACTCTCATATACTTTAGTAATTCATCATTATTTTCATCAATGTTAATGCCACTATCTAAATCACCTTGCAAGAAAGCCTATCCTTTATTACGAGTTCATACAATTCCTAGCATCCCTAATAATTAATTCTAAAGCATAGAAGCTTAAAGGCAACCAACCCTCATATCCCTATGTCTAGGCAATATGCTATTTGGGAGAATTTCCCCGGATATAGATTTCCCCGTACGTTCCCATATCGACAAAATCAATAATCATGACATTGAATGAGTTAAACAATGCATGCTTTGAGCAAAGAGAAAAACCCCTAAGTAATGATGAAAGAAAGCATGTATCTCAAATAAGATGTTTAAACACAAATTCCATATATGAGAGCTTCAAAGGATTACATTGATTCCCCAACAACAATACAAAGTTTAGTTCACCATATTCATGGTGAAGCTAGATGAACAATAATGAAAGAATGGAAGAGATAGAAAAACCCTAGAAAGAAAAGAGGAGAGTCGTCACCATCTCTAATTCTACCCCCAAGGGATGAAAAATGTGTTTTGTGTCTTCTTCAACCAAAGATACAAACCCTAGGAAGTCCTAAAGCTTATATACCATTCAAAATATTACAAAATATTTTCTACTTAACTAAAGGTAAAGCTTTTAACAAGGGTTTTCAAATTATGTTCAAGGCTAAGGGTTCAAATGATAGACACATAATGCTCTCTTTTAGTGGGCTAAATTCATGAATTTGGCTAATAAAAGGGTTACCAACAAATGGCCTTGATCATATGATGCAAAACAAGCAATTGATTCAATCATAGAAAACTTGGGCAAAATCATTCAAGCTTTCAAAGTAATAGCATTCAATCATACAAACTCTGGAGCTCAAAACCTCACATAAAATCTCATTCACATTCCACATGTACACATCCTGCTTAGCATCATAATCACAATCACAAAATCATGCATTTGTTCACAATGCTTGTGAATCACCTGTATAAGCATATAATGTGCACATCTCAACATCAATCAATATCAAAGCATCATCAAGCATTACTTATCAGACAACAATCATAAGCAAACCATCATAATAGACAAAGTTTCCAATTGAGTACATCAAACCCTATTCTAAAAAACAAAAGCAAATAGGTCCAGAAATATAAAACCAAACAAAAGCATAAATCCTGCTCTAGTGCTGATAGCATTCATCAGTAAATGTTATCTCAACTCCCATCAATCTGAGTTGTCATCTGTATCCTCCTCTTCTTCCTCATCTTTAGCATCCTCAAATGCGTCATCCTCATCATCATCAGCATCATCTTCATCCATATCCATAGCTGAAGCTTTAGCTGCTCCAACTCTGCTGCCTTGGGCCTGCTCCTCTAGCCAAGCTACCACATTACGAAACTCTTCCATAGTCCACCTGTGTGCAGGAGGTGTATCATACATTCCAACAATCATCTCAACAGTGGCCACCTTCCCTCTGTGGATAGACTGCAACTGTGCACCTATAAGAGACATATACATGTCCCCCATTTGAAAAGGTTATGCTCGATGTGTCTCAGCAGATGCCTGACTCTGTGCTTGTCCTTTTTCTCTGCGAGTTCGGCGTGGTGGAACTGGCTGAGCTGCCTCCTCACCTCCACAGTATTGTCTGTAATAAGCCTCATCAATTGTTTTCCTTAGCCTCTCAAATGGTGGAGCAGAAGTATCGACCCCAGCTAGCTTGCAAAGGTGTGTGATCAAAGAAGGATGTCCTAAAGGTGCTTTATTGTTTGTTGTGTTAGCACACATTCTTATCTCATCAGCTATTACTTGTCCAATATTGACATTCAAGTTCCTGATCGCACAGTAAAGGAGGAGTGCCCTGCTAAGAGTGATGTCTGATACATGAGAACATGGTTGAATGTTGGCATGAGAAAATGCCATCCAATACTTTGCAAGAGGATTCAAGTCAGTCCTCCTAATGTTCACCACAAAACCATATCTATTCCTCTGAAAATGTCCTCCAGGTATACACAAAACTCTCTCCACATCATCAAAATCAGTGCCTTCTTCCATACAGAGAGCAAACTGGCACTGCTCACCAGCCCATACAGTACCCAAGAAGCTGTTGATAGAGTCAGGATCATACCTAATAGTGTGGCCTCTGACATAGCCTAGGTAATTCTCAGCCGGATAATCACCAATCTTCCTTGCATTGGTGTAAAATTCTTTCACCACAGCTATATTGGTTGGTTCAGGGTATGTGGCTAGCTTTCCCCAATCATTTCCCAGCAATTGATCTCCAAATTGAGGAGCAAAGTTAGGTATCATTCTAACTTTCCTCTCCATAAGGAGCCTCCTATCTTGGACCACCTTAAAATGCTTCTCATGTTTGCGAGATAGGAACCTACTAGAGTGAGGTTGTTCTGGTTCCTTTTCTTTCTTTTTGGATGCCATGGTCTTCACTCTTTTACCTGAAGAGGATGTCATTCCTACATCAAACACAGATTATAAAACCACAAGACATGTTGTTAAGCATTAGTAAACCAGAAGCAACACCCTATTTCCAAGCTAAACCACCGTTGAGGGTCAAAATCACCCCTCAGTGCCACCAGTGCATCAATCCACTACACAATTCAACAAAAATCTAAGGTTTGTCAAAGTGCCGCTTAGCGGAAATTTACCCCTGAGCGGTAATTCTATAGATTTTTGAAAAATGCTCTTTTAACCTTTCCTAACTCCACCCACATGCAATTTTCCAAATCAAAATCACTCAGTTCAATCAGTTCAAACATCAATTAATTCATTAAATCATGCATAGAAATCAAAACCCTTAAAGATTCATGCTTCAACAATCAAATTCATCCTCAAGAACCCTAGAATGAAAAACGCTTGACTTACTTGGGTGGAGATTGCTAGATGAGTGGAGAATGCTTTCAAACTATGAAGAACAATGATTCTCTCTCCCAACCCCAAACTTAGATGGAAAACTAGTGAGAAAGTGAGTGGAAGGGAGATTTTCTCAAAAGGAAAGAAGGGAAAATGGTAAAGAACCTTAGTACAAGTGTGTAGGAGTGTGTGTGCAGAGAAGAATATGAAAATAGAGGCCAAGGCGCGACTTAGGGTGTAAAAAGACCCCAATGGGCTCGGGTTCCGCTAAGGGGCAACCTAAGCCCATTCTGCGACACTACCACTCAGCGGTAGTTTGTCGTTCAGCGGCACTTTCGGGAAGTGCTCTTCTTCTTCCTAGTTTAACCTAGGTGCCTCCTACTCATGCCCCTCACTGGTTCCCTACAATTAAATTCTCAGATCACTCATGCAAATCCCTATCATGCAACTAAAGTAGAACAAACAAAAATATAATCAATCAACTGGGTTGCCTCCCAGGTAGAGCTATTTTAACGTCACGAGACTGACCCAAAATCCACCAACACCCATCAGTAGGTGAAAATTTTTCTTAACAACACCCATCAGTAGGTGTACAAACCTAGTATCTTTCAATAGATACTTAACCACCTAGCATCATTCAATAGATGCTATAACCAAAAATTTACAGAAGTAATATCCAAATTTATAAAGATTTACAAAACCAAAATAAAATCAAAAGAAAAAATGTCCTCAAATCACTTGAATGTCTTCCAGTGATGAGTCAATATTTTCTTGACTTTTCCTAGTTTATTGTGCTAGAATTAATCAGGGAATTGTGCTTAAACGTCTGGTATTTTTCCGTTTTTGTTAATTGTGCCTATTTTGACCAGAAATTTTTATTTTAAGGTTTAAACCCTCCCTTGGTCCTCAAGTTTGTATGAAAATCTCAGTTGGGTCCTCAAGTTTTTTTCTGTCTCAATTGGGTCATATTTTTTGTAAAAGTGAACAAATTTTACCCTAACCGTTAAATTGTAACAAACGGCGTTAGTTGGTGCTGACGTGTTGCGCTGATGTCAAAATATTTGATTACGTGGAATTTTTATTTAATTTGAGAGATTATGACATGGCACGTGGTGATGTTTTGACTACCTCCCTCCCCCTCTGCTTCCTCCTCCATTGCGAAACGTAAATCTCAAGAAAACAGAGAGAACAATTAAACATGTTATTATTATGTATTATTATTTATTTATATTATCAGTTGTGCTTCTACCAATCCAAGATGAGAAGACAGCATGGTTTAAAGGGAAATGGATGTACTGATTGCTTGATTCATTGCTGCTGCGAGCCCTGCGCTCTCTGTCAAGAATATCGTGAGCTTGAAAGCCGTGGCTTTGACATGATTATTGGTATCTACCGATCAATTTTCTTTTCAATTATTGGCTTCTTCTTCACAAAGGAATTTTCCTTTTTGTTTAATTTGTTTCGCTTTAAACTTGGTATATATGGTTAGGGTGGCATGGAAATGTAGAGCAACGAAGTCGGGGAGTGGCCATGACTGCATTAACAGCTCCATCAGAGGAACAGAGCATGAACAGAGCATGTCTTCTCATTTTAATATTATTATTTGGTGTTGTTCTGTAACTCCAAGCGCTACCCTGAGAGAAACACCCTGTAACCAGAAAGCATCAAAAATCAAAAGCAAATACAACAAAAATCAAAGGGACTTTTCTCCAAACTCGAAAAGTAACAACACACCCGAATGAGGAAAAACAATGAGTTCCACTGACAATAACCTACACAACCCAACAAAAATATAACAGGATCATAAAAAACGTGTCATCAGCAAAACACCAGACCCAACAAGAAAAAAAACGTTCAAAGATGAAAACTTTCCCCCAGTAAAACAATAAAAACACCCTTTTTGGACAACCCCAGAAATCACTGCGTCATCTACCTGCGGGCGGCTATGGAGGTACCAAGCGTGGAAGCCAAACGTATTACAGTTCCAACATTATTTTATTTTGGTTCAACCACACCAATAGTCAAATCAAAAAACACAACTCATTATCTATTGGATAAAACATTATCTATATTTCCTATTGACAAACATGAACTGTGGCTTCCCAATCTCATTCTCTGTATATAAATATAAACTCACCTTTCTATTCTTTCCCAGTAAACCAGTTTCGTTCGACACACATTTTTCGCATTGGTTTATTGGGTTGAAGTTTAACTAAGATGAGGCCTGGTGCGGAGTTGTATTTCTTTAAAGAACAGCCAAGGAAGGTCATCAATGGTCCTCGTCCTTCTCCGCAATTCCCAATTCCAATTTCAAATCCCTAATTCTGAAAAGGGTACTTATGCCACATCAGCACTATTTTTTTAAACAAAACCGTCCACGTAAGAAACCCTAAACACATCACCACATTCTCTGTGCTCCAGCTCACACCAATTTAACGCCGTCTCACACCACTTAACGGTTATGGTACAATGTGCTCACTTTTACAAAAAATATGACCCAATTGAGACAGAAAAAAACTTGAGGACCCAACTGAGATTTTCATACAAACTTGAGGACCAAGGGAGGGTTTAAACCTTATTTTAATTAATTTGAATTATCTGAGTTAATTATTTTCATCATTGATTGCAGGAAAAATTTTGGAGATACATTTTGGGACATCAGGAAGAATGCAAATAAATTCAAGACTCTCCACACAGACATTTTAGAATTAATTAAATTGTAATTCAGTAGTTTAGAATTTTTGAATCAACTCTTACATTTTTGGTCAATTTTTGGTAAAGTAGATTAGACCCAAGAGTAGAGGTTAGTGACTTGGACCATAGGGTTTTATTGTGTGGACCCCACCCTTATTAAAGGGAGGACACACGACCCTTGTACAGCCGCCACTTGTCACACTTATTAGTTTTTTTTACCTGGTACACTGTTTTTGAATTGAGAGGATAGAGAGGCACGTTGGCTGTCTCGGAGAATGAAGCTCTGATTCAATTTTATTTTTAGCTTTGTCTAGTGCACGTTGTTACATAAGTATTCAATATCTTCTCGCATTCTATAATATGGGGAAAGGGGCACACGGTCTTGAGTAGAACCAGGGAGCACATCCAATTATTTCATTTTAGAAATAGAGTAGCACATGAATAGGTGATTCATTTGGGAAAAGGAGCTCTCGATCACAGAGAAGAAGAGAGAAGCACGTCCAGCGTTGGAGGTGCTGATTTATTTTTGCTGGACGGAAAGCGCACCACACACACTGATTTACTTTGTGCTGGAAGAAAGCACACGGGAACGTTGAGCTGGAGAGGAAGGCACACGCTGATTCCAGTAGGCTGCACGACGAGCACAGAGAATCAATGAAGGAGCATTTTGTTGTGCACAGTTATTCATAGATAAAGAGTCTCGAATTTTATTCCACCAAGAGAAATGAGTGTTTCTTTCATTTAGGAAAGTGGTGCACGGTTAAGTGTTGGAAGCTTGGGGTGCCACGGCTGAAAGCAAAGAGGTTAAGTGTTGGAAGCTTGAGGTGCCACGGCTGGAAGCAAAGAGAAGAAAGTTGATTCATCTTTGCTTGGAGAATGAAACGTGCGTGCAGCAACGTTGCGAGAATACAGAGGCAGTGTTGATGTGCACATGGAGATTCTTGAATAAAGTTTGGATTTGTATTTTAATAGTAGCACGTTAGGGAGAAAGTGGTGTGCGAACGGGAAGGAGCTCTTGGTTTTTTTTTATTTCCAGCAGCAAGGTGCATTCATTTTCTTAGAAGTAAAAGGTTGTGCACAAGGACGTTTAGCTAGAGCCAGAGGCGGTGATTTAATTTTTGAAGAGCGCACAAAGATTGATTTTTCTTTCATTGAGTGCAGCACGTTTTCTGGTGGAGGATGAAATTCTAGAATGATTCATTTTGTTATTTTGTTATTTTAGAGTAAGGTGTGCACTGGAAAGTGGAGCTGGAGGTAGGACACGGTGATTCAAGAAGGCATGGAAAAAGTGATGGTGCATTCATTTAGGATATTCATTTAGCTTTATTTCAATGTGCATTTAATTTGTTAGCTCAGCATTGCCTTTTAATAGCTTCAATTGTGTTTGGGTATTTAATTATTGTAGTGATCAGTTTAATGCTTTGTTCATGCATTTTAATGCCTTCAATTGTATTCAGTTGTGTTTAATTTCAAATTTTAATTTAGTTCAATTGCATTCACAAACTCTTCAAAACCCCCCACTACGTGTTTGATCTAAGACTCGAACCACATTTGGTCCTTGAGAGACGACCTATGAGTCACTTCCTAGCACTGTACTGCATTCTTTTATGCAATCAACTTTTGTGTGAGGTGCGACCCTCTCAACATCCAGCAAGCGCTCTTTTAACGTCACTAGCTTGATCCAATAAAGCTCATGTTCCTTCTTCATGGTTGATGTTCATATCACACCAACTCATCAACTACTTCCGGTCCACTTTTCTGACTCTTCTGGAATGTGGAGACTCTATCTCTATCACCTCATTTTCTTTGTAGTCTTTCACAACCCAGAACTTGTTTTTGAATTTTACGGGTTTACCAAGTTGAAGTCGTTCTTTCATCCAGTCATCATGGACCTTTCTTCCTTTCCCACTCTTTTCTTCTACCTGTACCTGAAACAAAGAACAATGTTTACCTTTAACCTTTGGCTTTTCATCTTCAGGGCTAGTCATGAGTACATCTTGATATGCAGCTTTATGACTAGCTTCTTCTTCCTACATCAGCCTCTCTTCTTTGACGACATCTACAACAACTCTTCTTCTCGGTCTTGGAGCACCACTACACCTTCATCTACATCAATGATGGCTTTGGCCGTTTTCGAAAACGGTCTTCCAAGAATAATGGGTATCTTTTCACTCTCCATCTCCATCACCACATAGTCCACCAAGAACTATAGTTTGCCTACACAAACTATAACATCCTCTGCTATACCATAGGGAACTTTTGAGGATCCATCTGCCATTACTAAATTAATCTTTATAGGCTTCACATCAACATCACCAATCTGCTCAAGTAAAGAATAAGGAATCAAGTTAACACTTGATCCTAAATCAAGTAAAGCCTTCTTCATCCTTTTCTTCCCTATTGTGCATGGAATGGAGAAACCTCCTGGATCTTTTGCTTTTGGAGGGAATGACTTCTTTTTAACAGCTTTATACACCTTTGTCTCATTATCTCTACGTCTTTTCTTTGTAGAGACTCCTTCATCAGGCTTTGTATAAACTGCAATATATTGTAATATCTCCTTCCAAGGTGCATCATTATCCACCATCTTGAATATTTCTATAAAATCAAATTGTTTCTCATGGTATGTTGGAAAAGGAAGAACTTCTTCACTATTTGTCTCTCTTTATCTCTTCTTTCTCTTTTTTCTCTTCTTTTTCTTTTTCTCTTCTTTTTCTTTTTCTCTCTCTTTTCTCTCTTCTTTCGTTCTCTCTTTCTAACTCAACTGTTTCAACATTTACTTTCTCCAACACCTTGCATTCTTCCCTGGGGTTAACCTCAGTATTAGCCCCAAAAATTTTTTCAGGCCTTTCTTCCAACTGCTTAGTAATCTGACTCATTTGCATCTCCAAGTTCTTAATAGCAACTTCAATGCTCTTTTGAATAGGAGCTCCTATTTCACTGTTTAGCTCATTGTCACTAGTAGCCATATTTTCAATGATTTTTGTAGCTTCCTCTGGAGTTTTCCATTTGATATTTCCTCCTGCTGAGGCGTCAAGCATCATCTTGGTTTGTGAACCAAGACCTCCAAGGAAGATTAGGGCTACTTCTACTTCGTCAAATCCATGCGTGGGAGTCTTTCTTAATAGGCTTTTGTATCTGTCCCATGCATGACCCAGTGATTCCTCCATGCCTTGCTTGCAAGATGATATCTCTTGCTTTCCTTTATTTACTTTGGATTATGGGAAATATTTGTTCAAGAACTTTGTCACCACAACTTCCTACTCTGTAAAGCTCCCTTCTGGAAAAGAGTTCAACTAAAGCTTAGCATTGTGATAACAGTTGAAAAACTGTTATTTTCATGCTTAAAAGTGATACTAAAAGCAACCTTTATACTTAGAAACTAGCTTGAAATCATGCTTTTATTCATATTTTCAGAAATAAGAGAGCTGGACAGGTTTATGCTTGATTTCAGTGTTTTTGTGCAGGTTTTAAGGTGAATTTAGTGAAAGAAGTGAAGAAGGAGAGAGATGGAATCAGAAAACACATCAAAAAGTGCAAAAGAAGAAGCCGCAACTGCCGCTCAGCGGCAGTTTACCCCTGAGCGGCACTCAGGAGTTCACGTTGGAACCGCTGAGGGGCAAAATGGCCGCTGAGGGGAGAAAACTACTCACGCACTTACCGTTGAGCGGCACTTTACCGCTGAGCGGCACACTTATGGGCTTGGGCCTGAATTTTCTTTAATTTTAGAATAGTATATAAGCTTTAGGACGTCCTAGGGTTTGTATCTTTGGTAGAAACGAAGCAAACACTCTTTCATCCACCCCTTTGAAGGAGGATCTTGGATGCTCAGGCTACCTCTTCACCTTTCTAGGGTTTTATCTTTCATTCTTTCATTATTGTTCATCTAGGTTCACCATGAATATGGTGAACTAAACCTTGTATGTTTGTTGGGGAATCAATGTAATCTTTTGAAGCTCTCATATATGGAATTTGTGCTTTCATCTTAATGTAAGACTTATGCTTTCTTTCATCATTAGTTAGGATTTTTCCTCTTTGCTCAATGCTTGCTTTGTTTAACTCATTCAATGCATGATTATTGATTTTGTCGATACGGGAACGTACGGGGAAGTCTAGATCCGGGGAATCTCTCCCAATATTATATTGGTTGTCGTTAAGCTCCTGTGCTAAAAGAACTAATTATTAGGAATGCTAGGAATTGTATGAACTCGTAATTAGGGATAGGCCTTCTTGACAAGGTAATTCAGAGAGTGGCATTAACAATGATGACTTGAATGTTGAATTCCTAAAATATATGAGAGTGGATAAGTTGAAATTGACCCGCAACAACATATTAATATATATATTTCATTGAAAGTGCTTGTCTTTTGCTTTTGCCATTGATCAAAACCTCATGCATACATGTTTATTTTCGTCCTTTGCATATTAAACACCACTTATTTTGTTCTTAAGTCTTAGCTAATCAACAAATCACATAACTAAACTAGGCCGTGAGTCCTTTGGGAGAACGATACTTGGTCTTACCGAGTTTATTACTTGAAACGATTCGGTCATACTTGCCGATTGTTCAACATGTTTGTGACATCATATTTTGGTGATCATAAATTTGTCATCACATTGCCTCCTAATGAGAATGGAAACAAGCTAAGTTTGATTGCTTCGTCAGGCACCCCATTTATCTTTACGTATTGCAAATCTCATTAAAAGTTGTGAGGTGCTCATATGGGCTTTCGTGAGACAACCCATTAAATTGGTTACTCTTAACCAGTTGGATTAGTGATGGTTTCACCTCCATATTAGCTGCATTGACCCTCGGTCTTGCTATGCTATTGAAATGTTGAGGGCCAACTACATTTGTGTAATCTGCAAGAGTCTGTATGATATTATTATTCTCCATCTCCTCAGTGCTATGTTAAGAACCTTGTGGTGATGGTTGTAAGAGATCTTCCGGAGGAGGGAAAAGTTCTCTAGATGTACGGATTCTTCTCCTCCGTCTACTCTCGTCTAAGCCTTCAAGAAGAGGTTCCGAGGTTTTCTTGCTTCTAGTTCGAAATGCTTCCTGCATGCACAAGAAAACAAGTCCCTAGAAAAAATTGTTAGCACAGAAAGATATAGAAGAAGATATAAAATAAGAGATAAGAAGATAAAATAAAAACAGAAAAAATAAAAACAAAAAAATAATACCACAAATAACAAAGCACCCTTAGGACATTCGTCCTTAATCACTCACCTCTGCAAGATAGCTAGGGTGGACACTTCTGCTCCACCATTTGAAAGGCCAAGGAAAGCAATTGATGTGGCCTATTATAGACAATACTGTGGAGGTGAGGAAACAGCTCAACCAGTTCCACCACGTCGTGCTCGCAGAGAGAGAGGGCAAGCACAGAGTCAGACATCTGCTGAGACACATGAACCAGAACCGTTCCAAATGAGGGACATTTACATGTCTCTTATAGGTGCTCAGTTACAGTCTATCCACAGAGGACAGGTGGCTACTGCTGAGATGATTGTTGGCATGTATGATACACCTCCAGCTCACAGGTGGAATATGGAGGAGTTCCATAATGTGGTAGCTTGGCCAGAGGAGCCGGTGCAAGGAGGCGGAGCTGAAGCAGCTGAAGCTTCAGTTAGGGAGATGGATGAAGATGAAGCTGATGATGATGATGATGCATTTGAAGATGTTGAAGATGAGGAAGAAGAGGAAGATACAGAGGACAACTCAGATTGATGAGGAGCTGAGATAGCATTTACTGATGAATGCTATCATAGTTAGAGAAGGACTTATGCTTTTGTTGGTTTAAGTGTTCTGAACATATTTACTTTTGTTTTAGAATAGGGTTGATGTACTCTATTGGAAACCTGGTTTGTTATGATGGTTTGCTTATGACTGTGATTGTTTGATAAGTAATGCTTGATGATGCTTTGAGATTGATTGATGTTTAGATGTGCACATTAAATGTTTATACAGGTGATTCACAAGCTTTGTAAACAAATGCATGATATTATGATTGTGATTCTGAGATTAAGCAGGATGTGTATGTCAAATGTGAATGAGCTTATATGTGAGGTTTTGAGCTCCAGAGTTTTATTGATTGAATGCTATTACTTTGAAAGCATGAATGATTTTGCCCAGGTTTTCTATGATTGAATCAATTGCTTATTTTGCATCATATGATCAAGGCCGTTTGTTGGAATCCTTTTTATTGGCCAAATTCATGAAGTTAGACCACTAAAAGAGAACATTTTCTGTTCTATCCTTTGAACCCTTAGCCTTGAACATAAATTGAAAACCCTTGTTGAAAAAGCTTTACCTTGAGTTAAGTAGAAAATCTTGTGTGGTATTGATAAATGTTCAAGTTTGGGGTTGTTGGGAAAACATTAAAAAGAAAAAGGAAAAGCATTGAGCTAAGAGCTAATAAGAATGTGAAAAGAAAAGAAAAGAAAAAGCAAAGCTCAATGCAAAAGAAAGTTGGGAAAAATAAGAATAATTGTGTTGTTATGATTCTCTTAACTCAAGGATTTTGTGATCCAGAAAAAACCAATTTTCTTGTTAGCCCAGCCACGTTATAAGCCATTGAAAATTCCTCGTCATGACGCATGCTTGTGAATGTTTTTGATTGTGGTTAAATGAAAGGAAAAGTTAATTCATGTGACATTGTGATAGTGCAGTGAATGACTGATTACCTCTTATACACTTGTGTTTGAGTGAAACACTTTACCTAGTGAGGAAATATTCCATGAGCACATGAACATCCATGCTTAATTGATTGATCAATCATGAATAACATTTGTTGGATATTAAGTGACTTTGTGAACACCAAAGCATGTGCACATCTTGATTGAAATCTTGGTCATAAGCTTGATTGAAGTCTTTACTTATCTTGAAAAGAAGATTTTTGAATGAGTGAACCATTATATGATTTAGTAGAAGATTAAGTTACATCTTGTTTGCTTGAGGACAAGCAAAGTTCTAATTTTGGGGTTGTGATAACAGTTGAAAAACTGTTATTTTCATGCTTAAAATTGATACTAAAAGCAACCTTTAAAACTTAGAAACTAGCTTGAAATCATGCTTTTGTTCATATTTTTAGAAATAAGAGAGCTGGACAGGTTTATGCTTGATTTCAGTGTTTTTGTGCAGGTTTTAAGGTGAATTTGGTGAAAGAAGTGAAGAAGGAGAGAGATGGAATTAGAAAAGAGGAGAAGCCGCAACTACCGCTCAGCGGCAGTTTACCGCTGGGCGGCACTCAAGAGATCACGGTGGATCCGCTGAGGGGTAAAATGGCCGCTGAGGGGAAGAAACCAACTCACGCACTTACCGTTGAGCGGCAGTTTACCGCTGAGCGGCACTTTTATGGGCTTGGGCCTAAATTTTCTGTATTTTTAGAATAGTATATAAGATTTAGGACGTCCTAGGGTTTGTATCTTTGGCAGAAACGAAGCAAACACTCTCTCTTCCACCCCTTTGAAGGAGGATCTTGGATGCTCAGGCTACCTCTTCACCTTTCTAGGGTTTTATCTTTCATTCTTCCATTATTATTCATCTAGTTTCTCCATGAATATGGTGAACTAAACCTTGTATTGTTGTTTGGGAATCAATGTAGTCTTGTGAAACTCTCATATATGGAATTTGTGTTAACATCTTACTTTTAAGACTTATGCTTTCTTTCATCATTAGTTAGGGTTTTTCCTCTTTGCTTAATGCTTGCTTTGTTTAACTCATTGATTGCTATGATTATTGATTTTGTCGATACGGGAACGTACGGGGAAATCTAGATCCGGGGAATTTCTCCCAATAGTATATTGGTTGCCGTTAAGCTCCTACACTTAAGAACTAATTACTAGGAATGCTAGGAATTGTATGAACTCGTAATTAAGGATAGGCGTTCTTGCAAGGTGATTTAGAGAGTGGCATTAACAATTGATGAAAAGAATGTTGAATTCCTAAAGTATATGAGAGTGGATAAGATGAAATTGACAACCCCAACAACATACTCATCCATCTATTTCATTGAAGTGTTTGTATTATGTTTTCGCTATTGATCAAATTCATGCATACATGTTTATTTTTTGTCTTTTGCATATTAAATTCCAATCAATTTGTTCTTAAGTCTTAAATAATCAACAAATCACATAACTAAACTAGGTCGTGAGTCCTTTGGGAGAACGATACTTGGTCTTAACGAGTTTTATTACTTGAAACGATTCGGTCACACTTGCCGATTGTTAAACAAGTTTGTGGCGCCGTTTTTCGGTGTTCATAAATTTGTCATCAAAGCCTATCCTTAATTACGAGTTCATACATTTCCTAGCATCCCTAATAATTAATTCTGAAGCACAGAAGCTTAAAGGCAACCAACCCTCATATCCTTATGTCTAGGCAATATGCTATTGGGAAAATTTCCACGGATCTAGATTTCCCCATATGTTCCCATATCGACAAAATCAATAATCATGACATCGAATGAGTTAAACAATGCATGCTTTGAGTAAAGAGGAAAAAACCTAACTAATGATGAAAGTAAGCATGTTGATAACGGTTGAAAAACCGTTATTTTTATGCTTAAAATTGATACTAAAAGCAACCTTTAAGACTTAGAAACTAGCCTTAACTCATATTTTTGCTTTAGTTTTGTGAATAAGAGAGTTGAAAGTGAATTTAATGGTTTTGTGCAAGATTCCCTTTATTTTGTAGGCTAATTGAATGATTTGAAAGAAGAATTGAAGTACCGAATGATTGGAGTGCTGAAAAGTAGACCAGAAACCAGAAAAGTCAACCAGTCAACCAGAAAAGTCAATCAATCAACCAAAAAAGTCAACCAGTCAACCAGAATGCTGAAAAGTCAACCAGAATGCAGAAAAAAATGTGACCGAGTGGCGTTGAGCGGAAATTTGGCGCTGAGCGGCAGTTTTCAGGTGCCGAAATCACCGCTAGTACCGCTCAACGGTAAAATACCGCTGAGCGCCATTCTAAATGGGCTTGGACCGGTTTTCTGGCACTTTTATGGGCTTGGGCCTAATTTTTCTGTATTTTTGGAATAGTATATAAGCTTTAGGACGTCCTAGGGTTTGTATCTTTGGCAGAAACGAAGCAAACACTCTCTTCTCCACCCCTTTGAAGGAGGATCTTGGATGCTCAGGCTACCTCTTCACCTTTCTAGGGTTTTATCTTTCATTCTTTCATTATTGTTCATCTAGTTTCACCACGAATATGGTGAACTAAACCTTGTATTGTTGTAAGGGAATCAATGTAGTCTTGTGAAACTCTCATATATGGAATTTGTGTTAACATCTTAATCTAAGACCTATGCTTTCTTTCATCATTAGTTAGGGTTTTTCCTCTTTGCTCAATGTTTGCTTTGTTTAACTCATTCAATGCATGATTATTGATTTTGTCGATACGGGAACGTACGGGGAAGTCTAGATCCGGGGAATCTATCTATCTATCTATCTATCTATCTATCTATCTATGTGTGTGTGTGTTTTTGCTGAATGGGATCGGGGAAACTCCTGCTGCCTCCGTCCGGAAATACTCCTTCTCCACCGATCGATCCTTCTCCTTTCGCTCGTGTTTAACAGAAATGGGTTGGCCTGCAGCAAACACTCTGACGCTCAAGTCAGAATGGGCTTTAGCAAGTCTATATAATATCAAAGAACAGAGAGTTTACCTTCTCCTTTATCTGCTATTTATATGTTTTCAGAGAATCTTACCCATTAATTTACCTTTTAATGGCTTTCAATGCCCATCTTTAATAATCGACAACGACCGTTACCTCATTAATTACACATTCATGAGCCTTCGACTGCTGTCTCTACTCCAGTTTTATTGGTCTATCCGACCGGACGTTAGAAGTCTGTCCGAGCGGACGTATTGAACTTGAGAGATCCGCTCGGACGGCTTGGACTCAGACACCACTCGCACATATTAAATTTGTTTCTATCCGCTAGGTATTGTCTACACATTCCTGATCGGCTACGCGCCCTCGGTAGTAACAATATATATATATATATATATATATATATATATATATATATATATATATATATATATATATATATAATATAATATAATATGTTTTTACATATAATTTATGTTGTCTTCTTCCTTAATTCAAACCTCTGAACTTCTTACTTCAAATTCTTTCAATCCAAGCCAAGTGGGAGAGTACCCACAAAAGACACTCCGACGCAAGTCAATGATTTTGACTGATAATATTCAATAGAAAATGAGTACTCAGAATTGGTTAAATTAGAAGATACCTACAAAAGACACTACGACGCTCAAGTCAGGACTTTGTGTGATAATAGTAATAATATTCAATAAAAAGTGAATACTCAAAATTGGTTACCTATATATATATATATATATATATATCAATTAGTTCTGATCTATTACCAATAAATCATTATTATTTTAATGAATTATCAATTAGTTATAACTACTTCAATGACTATCCTAACTTACTAATTAAGACTTATTAATTGTTTATTTGTCCCGTCCATTAACCAAATAAGAACAACTTTAGCTCTAATCCAATTATGATCCAAGATGAAGCTTTTTCATGTAGTTACTATTAACAATAACCTAATTAAAGTGATCGGTACAAGTTTACCGTCAATTTACTCTAATAATTATAATGTTGACCATCAAAATAATACTTATGTAAAGTTCAGTACAAATTTGAAAGGAATAAAAAATATGTATTACAATTAATACCAAAAGGATGCGTTTATTAAATTAAAAAGTTTATTAAATAGCCAACAATACAACAAAATACATGGAAATGGAAGTGGTAACTCTTAAAACGAAAAGTGCCTAAAAAATTAGATATTATTATGTAGTAAAAAAAGAATAAAATATATATTCAATTTTTTTTTCATTTTTGTAATTGTCATTTTATTTAATATTTTCATTTTGTAAGCAAAAATTTATCTTGTAATTATCATTTTATTTAATATTTATCACTTTATACTGTTTGAGCATTTCTAATTTTAGAGACAAAAACACATTAAATTTTCTTTAATTAAAAACCAATATATAATGTTAAAAATTATAATATAACCAAATAATTCTTTAAGAGTCAACCCAACTACTTTGTTTTAATACCATACACATATTATGATATCTCAAAATAAATAAAACCTTATTATCATGAGTTCTTGAAAACACACGTAAACATAACCAGTAGCAACATAAATATATATAACAAGACAGATATAAACACATGGAATTGTAGTTAGTACGGCTAAAATTGTAAATTGTCATTAATAAGTAAATAAGCTAATAATGGTTTCTCTGTAAGCATTTATAAGAAAATAAAATAACAATTAAAATTAACTTTCTTTTTTTTTAATTGTTATTTTTAATTTATACAAAAGTCAATTTTTTTCTTTAATTTTTCTTTCCTAAAAATGCGATCAGAGGAACCATACTATTAGTTAACTTACACACTCAATCTGCGTCCAATCTCGTAAGAGAGAAAAGCATCGACAGTAGCGTACTGAACCTGCTGTGGAGTGAGCCAGGGATTGTCCCACCTACTCCTCGAGATTCGTTTGGGCTTCTCAAACTCCAAACCCAGCACGCGGAGGCCCAACGATTTAATCCCGGCTCGGTTCAATTCTCTGTCACGAAGCTTCTCTGCCGCAAAAGAACGAAGGTCACGAATATTAACAACATGGAGATTGTAATCTTCTAAAAGCTTCTCAGCGTCTTCTTCTATCCCAACACCAAAGAACGTGACATTGGAATCAGCAAGGAAGGAAACTAGCGAAGGAGGAATTGAAGGGGAGTGAAGGATCTGGAAGACGAGGCAGTGTTGACCAAGACATAGTTGGAGTGTCGCGACAGGATTCTGCATGTTGCGCTGCGTGTTGGGCCGCCACTCGATGTCCAGGCCCACCATGAGCCCAGCTTGATGGCTGCGGACGTTGGTGGAGATCCAAGAATTAACGAGGGAGGGATCGGAGGTGAGGAGGGTGTGGATGGTATGAGTGTGGAAAGTAACATCGTATAGGTTGTGGGTTTCGTAAGGGAGACAGTGATCCACCACGCTTATGGTGGCCACGCGGCTGGGGGTGGCGTTTACTGAACTGATGGCAGCGCCGTTGTGGTCAAGCATGTCTGGCATTCTCTGAATTGGGGAAAAGCGGAGAGAGATAGGGTTTGAAGCTAAATAGTGCCGATTTGGATTTTGATTCGCCACTGCTTTTACAAATGATTATACTTAGGGTTCAAATAAGTTTTTTACCTGTGAATCTTTTGAAATTTAGATATTTATTATTTTCAATTTGGGTCTTGCAACTGCTTTTTCTGTTAGATGTTTTATTTTAAACTGATTAATCAGTATTTTTAATAAAATAAGTTAGAAGATTACTATTATATTACAATCAATAATTTGAAAATTGTATATAATTAATGTTATTTCATGATTTTTTACAGTTATTTTGAATTGTAAAACATGTGTAAAAAATACACTTAACTTGTTATGACTCATTATTAACAATGTGTATTTGAAATAATGTCATGAGTAATCATTAAAATATTTACTAATTTAAAACGACACCAACTAATTTAAAAAATTATTTCAAAATTAATACCGTGACATTTTGATTATATAAACAATAAGAGTAAGGATGGAAATCGAGGGGATCAAGAAGAATTTGATTATCATGTACTCATTTCTAACAAAAATCCATTCACATGTCTATATAATTCTTTTATTTCATCTCCAATTAAATGATATATTTATATTGAACTTGTTATTTATTTTCTTACTATTTTAATATTAATTAATTAATTTTAAAAAATCAAAATAAAAATCATGATAAAAAAACTTGATATTATGAAATATTTAATTTTTAAAGATGAATTTTTATTTTTTAATATTAAATATTTAAAAGAAAATATAATTATATATATTAAATTAAAGTACTCAATAAAATTTCATTATAATAAAATATTTATTAATTTTTATAAATATAATGATGAAATAAAGTTAATAAAATTAAAAAAATATTTGTAAAAAATTATAAAAAATAATTATAGTAGTTTATAATTATAATAAATATCTCTTTATTTTTTTTTTCCAAATTCTAATCAAATCTTTTTTTATACATTAATAAAAATTATAATATATCATTTTAATGAAATTGCATAAAGAATAAAAATTAAACTAATAATAATTAAAATAGAGCACAAATCTTTTATTCTTTCAACTTCAATCTAGACGGTCATAAATAAAATTTGGGTTAAATATGTTTTTAGTCCGTAAACTATTAAGCGAATTTGTTTTTAGTCCCTCTTTCAAATTAAGCTACATTTTGATCCTTTTCCTTAAGGAAACCATAATTTTTCGTCCTCTAAAACAAACGGCGTTAAAAATCAGCTAAGGTGGCTAACAGTGGTGTGTCACGTCATTTTTTTTTCTCACATTAGTCAATCTTTCTCATCTCCTCTCCCTTCCTCTCCCTTTGACTCTACCACAACCACCTCCACGAGTTCCCACCGCCATGATCGCGAGTCGCCACCACCGTAATCGCGAGTCGCCCCTTCCTTCCCACGGTCATCCCCTGGAGCCGGATCTTGAAGTCCTTCATCTCCGCCACCATGAAACTCAACCCCCTTCCCATTTAGAGTTGTTGATGAGATCAACCAAGGTTTCCCCTTGTCCACCCTCAAACACTCAAATATTTTGGACGCTCTCTTCCGAGCTAACTAAAAACCAAACCAAATAAGTCTCCAGAATAACCGAAAGGTTGTACAATCATATTGAAAGATTGTACAAAGCGCGCAGAGCATCTTGCTTCACTTGCCATTGGGATTGTGATACGGTTTTACTAGCCTCTAAACTTTTTAGGGTGCTAACAGGGAATGGTATTGCACCGGAGGAACCAACTATGGGTTTATTTGAATCCAAAGCGCTCAATCCAAGGAAATTCGCAACAATCGCTTCGGCCACCGACGAATTTGAATCACTTGATTCAATTAGTTTTAGCATCTTGTGTACAGTGCCGATTTTCACTACATTCGCTTTGTTTCTGAAATAATTAAATTAACATTAAATTTCAGATATATGAATATTTGGGTAAACACCACGATGGATTTTGAATGAAAATGCAAATTACGCACGCATCGTTACTAATTCCGAGATTGAGCAAAGCATAGAGCGAAGCGATTTGTGAATGAGTGTCTTCCGAATTGAGCATTTCGACGAGAAGAGGAATAACTTCGACCATTGCAAGATTCGCTCTCGCTTCAACATCTTCCTTCGGCAGCGACCTCACCCTCTCCGCCGCGATTCTCCGCATCGAGAGGTATTCTTCACGCAACTCCTTCACCACTCGCTTTAGCTCCGCCAATGCCTCCTCTTTCCTCTCTGCCTCCACATCTGTTTTCGTCTCTGCCGCGTTCAGCAGATCCGACAACTTCTTTGACCTCTTCTCTGACCTCTCCTCCTTCTCTAGATGGCTAGCCACCAAGCTAAAGTCACCAACGTTTCCTTCGCCGCCACCACGCTGGTGATAGTGGTAGCGGGAGGTGCCGCCGCAGCTGACGTCATCAAAGATCAAGAAGCAGAGCACACAGAAGTTTGGAAGAAAACACAAAAGGGAAGAACGTGCAGAAGATGCAAGGAAGGAGACGACACGAAGGGAGAAAAGCTGGGAAAAGTATACTGAGTGTCAGAGAAAAAAATGACGTGACACATCACCGTTAGCCACCTCAGCTGATTTTTAACACGGTTGGTTTTGGAGGACGAAAAATTATGGTTTCCTTAAGGAGAAGGACCAAAATGTAGCTTAGTTTGAAAGAGGGACTAAAAACAAATTCGCTTGATAGTTTAGAGACTAAAAACATATTTAACCCAATAAAATTCACTACAATGACATTAAGTTATTATAATATGATAAATAAAATGTATGTATATAGTTATGGTGATAAAAAATATATTTATGATAATGAGTTGGAAATAAAATTAATTATAAAAAAAATAATCACAATAGTATTTTACATTATAAAAATAAACAACCAATTAAAAATATGATAAATAAGTAAAAATGATAAAATGTGTCTTAAAAACTATTTGATAGACAATTTAACGAAATTCAGAAGGAAAAACAAATGCAAAATTAAATGCGATAAGATGAAAAATTAAAACTTAAGAAAAACTTTTAAGATATATCAAACTAGTCAAACTTTTAATAGATAATACGAAAAGAATTAGTAAAATAAATGAAACTGTTTCGGTAGGGTTTGGACGTTCCCTGCTAAAACACTCCTGGTTATATTGAAGACTGGGTGGACTTTAAAAACTAGATGGACAAATGATGTTCGAAGCACTTCAGGTTGAAGACCAGGAGGACGTTACTCCAAGCGTACAAACATTGGGAGCTGGAGGAATGTTGAATCGGAGAGACGATTCTTACAGCGGACGAGTGTTGAAGACATGTCGGACGTAGCTCCAAGTGGACGGACATTGGAACCTAAACGAATGTTGAAGCGAACAGACGATTCTTGTAGCGAACGAGTGTTGAAGACTTGTTGGATGTAGCTCGCTCTCCCTCATTCTCCAAGCCGGATGAGGGCCTACCTATTAAAGGTGCTCCGATGCTCAAGTCAGTAAAATGATCGAATGATTATCACAAGTGATGCAAGTAATGCATAATGTGCAGTGTGTGTAGTCTGGTGTGAAGTCGTACCTAAGACTTTTATTTATAGTAATCATAATGGAATGTAATGGGCTTTTACCTATCAATAGCTGATGGACAAATTTATGATCACCAAAATATGATGTCACAAACTTGTTTCACAATCGGCAAGTATGACCGAATCGTTCAAGTAATAAACTTGGTAAGACCAAGTATCGTTCTCCCAAAGGACTCACGGCCTAGTTTAGTTGTGTGGTTTGTTGATTAGCTAAGACTTAAGAACGAAATATTTGGAGTTTAATATGCAAGACAGAAAATAAACATGTATGCATGAGTTTTGATCAATGGCAAAAGCAAAAGATAAACACTTTCAATGAAATATATGAATGAATATGTTGTTGGGGATCAATTTCATCTCATCCAGTCTCATATATTTTAGGAATTCAACATTCAAATCATCATTGTTAATGCCACTCTCTAATGTACCATTCTAGATGGCTTCTCCCTAATCACGAGTTCATACAATTCCTAGCATTCCTAATGATCAGTTCATAAGTGCAGGAGCTTAATGACAACCAATATAATATTGGGAGAAATTCCCCGGATCTAGACTTCCCCGTACGTGCCCGTATCGACAAAACCAATAATCATGCATCGAATGAGTTAAACCATGCAAGCATTAAGCAAAGAGGAAAAACCCTAACTAATGATGAAAGAAAGCATAAGTCTTAATTAAAAGATGCAAGCATAAATTCCATATATGAGAGCTTCAAGAGATTACATTGATTCCCCAACAAACATACAAGGTTTAGTTCACCATATTCATGGTGAACCTAGATGAATATCAATGAAAGAATGAAAGAATAAACCCTAAAAAGGTGAAGAGGTAGCCTGAGCATCCAAAATCCTCCTTCAAAGGGGTGGAAGAGAGAGTGTTTGCCTCGTTTCTGCCAAAGATCCTAATTCTAGGACGTGCAAGTCCTTATATACTATTCTAGAGTTACAAAAGATTACAAAAGCCCAAGCCCATAAAAGTGCCGCTCAGCGGTAAATACCGCTTAGCGGTGACTGCGCATCCCTTTTCTTCCCCTCAGCGGCCAGTTTGCCCCTCAGCGGACCTCCCGTGACCTCCTGAGTGCCGCTCAGCGGTAAAATGCCGCTGAGCGGTGCCTTCGGCTTCTCCTTTTGCACTCTTTGATTCCTTTTCTGATTCCATCTCTCTCCTTCTTCACTTCTTTCACTAAATTCACCTTAAAACCTGCACAAAAACACTTAAATCAAGCATAAACCTGTCCAGCTCTCTTATTTATGAAAATATAGATAAAAGCATGATTTCAAGCTAGTTTTCAAGTCTAAAGGTTGCTTTTAGTATCACTTTTAAGCATGAAAATAACAGTTTTTCAACTGTTATCACAACCCCAAACTTAGAACTTTGCTTGTCTTCAAGCAAACAAAATGTAACTCAATCTCCAACCAATTCATATGATGGTTAACTCATTCAAAAATTCTCTTTTTCAAGATAAGTAATAACTTCACTCAAACTTATGACCAAAAGTTCATTCAAGATGTGCACATGCTTTAGTATTCACAAAGTCATTTAAGTTCCAACAAATGCTATTTTTCATGAATGATTAATCAATTAAGCATGGATGTTCATGTGCTTATGGAATATTTCCTCACTAGGTAAAGTGTTTCACTCAACACACAAGTGTATAAGAGGTAAAGTGTTTCACTCATTCACTCCACTATCACAATGTCACATGAATCAACTTTGCCTTTCATTTTACCACAATCAAAAACATTCACAAGCATGCATCATCACAAGGACTTTTCAATGGCTTATAATGTGGCTGGGCTAACAAGAAAATTGGTTTTTCTGGATCACAAAATCCTTGAGTTAAGAGAATCATAACAACACAATTTTTCTTATTCTTCCCAACTTGCCTTTGCATTTGCATTGAGCTTTGCTTCTTTTTCTTTTCTTTTCTTTTTCTTTTTCTTTGCATATTCTTACTGATGAACGGGTCGCACCGCTCACAAAAGTTGTGCATGAAAATATGCAGTATAGCTAGGATGTGACTCCTAGGTCGTCTCACAAGGACCAATATTGTGGTTCAGTCTCAGATTTACACACGAAGTTGGGGGGTGGTTTGTTGGTGTTTTTGAATGCAAATAAATTAAAATGAACTGGAATTTAAATAAGACAACAAAATTTAAAAACACTGAAATAAATTTTAAAGACTGTAAAAACTGAACGGTAAAAGATGGTAAAAACGGAACAGTAAATATGTAGAAACGGTAAAATTTAACGATGCAAAAAAAACAATAAACGGTAAAATAAAAGAGACAGTAAAATTAAAATCACTGAATTGGAAATCAAATTTAGCAAAGACACACTACTTGAAATAAAATGTCGTGAAAATAAAATTAACAAACTGTTCCAAACACTGATACACTTCAAAAATAAAACGCTACATTTTGGACTGAAAATGGAAATTCAGAGAGGGAATTGAAAGAGGAAGAGGCAAGAGCCTCCTCCAGAACCGTGGCTTCCTACTCCTAAACTTTCACCTAAAATCTTACTAAAATCTAATAAATTCTGCCTATTTTATAGTCAAAATTCTAAACCAAGTGTACCCCTCTTCCTTTCACGTGAGCATACCACTTAAAATGCAAAAATTCCAACCGTGACTTTTATTTCCATCCAACACCACTTCTTTTTGTCTTTTCTCCATGTGATACTGCAGTTTTTCCTTGCTGCCATGGACCGTGATGTGGTGCTAGACCAGCTTCTTCTTCTTGCTTCCAGCCATGCCTCCATCTCCTTACTTGTAGCTGCTGTATGTTGGGTTTGAAGGCGTGCGGGACCATGGTGTGGAGTGTGCTTCCTTGGTTCTTCAAGCTTGATTGATGGGAGCTGATTGCTGCACGCTGCAATGGTGAATCTGCTTCATCTCCAACTCTGGATGCTCCCTACTTCAGGCGTGCCTTCCTCCCAAGCCAGCTAGATGCGTGATGGACCAACTGCTTGTTCATTCTGCTGTTTCTCGTGCTGCTGTAGTGCAAACCAAGTGTTTGCTGGCTAGACGTGTGCTTCTTTTCCATCAAGCCGTGACACCATCCAGGCCGTGGTATGTGCTGATTCTGCTAGCCAAAGAGAAGAAACATTGAAGTGTTGGATGAAAGGAATGAGTTGTTCCAAGGAGCTATCCTTTACGTGTGGCTTTTTCATGTGTGCAGCTCTCCAATTTAATTGTTCACGTTTCAGCAAAGCAAATAATGTGATGGCAAATTAAATTGTGCATGGGCCGTGTGCTTTAGTTCTTTGAAGGAAAAGAAGATTCCCTTTTTGTGTAGCATGCAATTTCGTGTGATGTGTTTGCTACAAGACAAAGAATTAAATTGATTGTTCTCTCTTTCACGTGCAGCCCATATAGCATTTGGAACAGTTTTTCTTTTCAGAATTTGGAAGTATGGCTGTCTTTGTCTCATACCAATTTATCATTTTAAATTCCAAAAGATGTGAGCCGTGTGGTGTGTTCCAAATAAGACTTTCATTGCAACAATTTCCACTTTCACGTGGACCCTTGCCAAATTTCTTTACCCATTCCTTTTATTCTCATTTAGCACTTTCATTTTGGAAATCCTCCCATCATGGCCGTGATGTATCAAGAAATGTGGTCCCTGCTTTCTAATAATTGGCCGTGAAACCACTTACATTATCTCAATTAAAATAGCACCTCATCATTTTGCAATTCCATGTGAATGTGCTTGGTTGGTTGCCACATATTAGATGTGATGAACTTCCTTACTCCGTGCACACCAAATTAATTACCTTCCATCTTCAACTTCCAGCCGCGCATACCACAAGACCCGTGCTATTATTCTTCCAAATGTCCCAATAATATTTACAGAATTTTCCCTGCACTCAATAATGTAAATTATTAGTCTCAGATAATTCAAATTAAGTGAAATAAGAATTTCTGATCAAATTAAGCACAATCAATAAAAACGGGAAAATACTAGACAATTAAGCACAATTTCCTGATTAAATCTAGTACAATAAGCTAAGTGAAGTGAAGAAAATAATGATTCATCAAAATAGACCACACTTAGTCTTTTGCACTCCTGGGCAAAATTAGGACACAAATCAGGGAATGGTTCAAAGGACTTTCAGAGGACGTGACACAAATGCAGCATACAGAAAATAAAGACTAAAGAGAAAATAAACAGAATTTACAAAGTTCTCAAGAAGTCTGGACAGAGAAAAGAAGTAGAAATTATCCAACACAAAATCAAGAAAAACAGATACTTACAGAAATCATCCAAGCAATTCAATACATAGCAAAATGATTAATTAGTTCAAGAGGTGATTCAAAAATAACAAAACCTCACAGATGCACTACAGTGTTTCTCTCAAGTGTCTAGGGTAAATAATAATATCAGCTCGATGTACTCAAGAAAACAAACACAAGTAGACTTGGCAAGCTTCTAATTATCAATACTTAAAACATATGCATGTTCAGATCAAAAGGTCTTTACTGGGTTGTAATGGGGCCAAGGACAGGGGAGGATAAATTTAGATAAGTAGCTATAGCTCAGAAGAAATAGAGGTGCACTAGGAAAAAATGTAAACACAGGGAAATCTCACCCAAACCTCTAATTCAATCCTCTTCTCGACTCCATTATTCACAAAATTATTTTTCAATTTTTCTCTTTTTCTCATCATTTTTTTTTTATCCTGTCTTTTTTTTTTTTTTTTATCACACAACAGGATATAAATTATCATTTCAAAACATGATGAGGAACCAACTAGCCAATTCATCAGAATTCCCAAGGAGACCACACTTATTCACAAAATACTTTTATAGCTCCAGACTTTCCTAAGGTTAAGGTAATCATTGTTTTTCACTTAGGTTCAGTGTATGAGCTTCAACACAAAGAAATATATACAGTATAGGCTCAAAGGGGTTATCAAAGGATAATAACAAGGTAGGCTTATTTGGCTAAAGAGGCTCAAGAATAAAATTGCCTTTATCACTTCCAAAAATGCATATAAATCAAGTATATCAAAAAGAATCAAGCCAAGGCATATGTGCAAGCAGTCAAGATACATATCACACAAGAAAGAAAATTAAGTGGCTCAAATTCTCATACAGGGTATTCGTTACAATCAAATCAACCTCTTAAACACATAATCATCTTTCCAGGCAGAGAAAAGCAAGGATTTCAAACCATAAGTATTAATCAAGTGAAGGAAAAATCTACAACTTAGACATCATCCAGAAATCAAGAGAAAAATGTAAAATTTATTGCACACAAAACTCGATAAAAATAACTTAAAACAGAAAAAATTTAACACTCAAAAACAAAAAATTTAACACACAAAATACAATCTAATAGAAAAATCAGAATTTCTCCCCAGTAGACCACACTTAAATCACACAATGTCCTCAGTGTGTTACAATCATCAGATGATCAATTTCAGAGCAGTCAAAAAATATAGACAAGTGCAATAAAAAGTTAGGAAAAATGGGAAGAAATTTTTCAGTAACATCCATCAGTAGATGTTATCAGTGACATCCATCAGCAGATGTCTGAATCACGTAGCACCCATCAGTAGATGCTAATTAATTTTTTATTATTTTTATTTATTTATTTATTTTTTTTTTATTTTTGAAAAGGATGACCTGTACTGTGACAACAGTCTCGGTGGCAAAGACCGGAACTGTTGCTACAGTGGCAGAGCTTTGGCTACAAAAGGTCCGCTCCTCCGCGTTGAGCAACATTTCTGAACGCTCATTCTCTCTCTACTTCTCTGCTCTCTCAACTCTCTCTGCTCTCTCTGCTCTCTCTCGAGCGTCTGGATCTGCGAGGAAGCCTCTCCACCCCGCGTCTGCTGAAGGTCTGAGATCTGCGCAGAGCCCCTGTCCCTGTGTCTTCTGAAGAGTCTGAGTGAGATCCGCGAAGAGCCTCTGCAAGCCTACTTCCCCAGGTAAGTCCTTCTTCTCTAAGGATCTCCCTTTCTTTCTGCTTGCTTTACTTTTCCTGCTTTCCTTTATTTTTCTTCTCTGCTTTCCTCTTTCCTTTTCAGTATTTCCTTTATTTTTCATCTGATCTCTTGCCTGCTCTCCCTCTTTTCCATTTTTTTTTATTTTTATTTTTTTTTGTAATTTAAACACTTAAACACATAAAACACAACTGTCTAAAAACTTAAGGGGTATATCGGCTGGAAACCAAATCTCCCTTCGATTGAAGGTATTGCAGAGACAATCGGGTAGAACAACGCCACGTACCCCACTTAAAACTAAATAAACACATAAACATAATATACAAGAACAATATGGACAAGAACAACCGGACAACTGGACATAGATCCGTTTAGGACCCTTTGCGAGGACCGTGAAACAGATCTGAGACCAAAAACTGAAACATTAAAGCATGACTGGACAAAATAAATCTGAAAGGAAACAAGAACAAATAAAGAAAACACTGAATTAAGAATCTAATGTTTTTATGTTTTTTTTTTCTTGTTTTTGTTCTTTTTATATGTATTTATTTTTTATTTATGTATTTGTATATTACGAGAGGAAGGATGAGTGATATGGAATCAGAGAGATATATCAGTCAACGATGGCGTCCTACAGATGATCAGATCACGATGATGACCAAAATCTACAACTATGGGGTCACACACCCAAGCCGAGCGCAAGTCGTCGAGATCGCGTCTCGACTAAGGACCTTCGGCGAATGGTACGACTGTCGCGGTCATACAAATTTGATACAGATAAAGAATGCAGTATATTTTCTAGGATGTGACTCCTAGGTCATCTCTCAAGGACCAATATTGTGGCGGTTCAGTCTCTGATTTTTTACACACGAAAGGGGGGGTTTATGATTTTTGTGTGCGGAAATTGAAATTATTAAAATAAAATTCAAAACAGTAAAACAAAATTTAAAAACAATAAAACGAAATTTAAAACAGTAATTATGAAATTACAGCAACATAAAACAGTAAAAATAAATCTGAAACAGTAAAAACGAAAATACAGAAAAATAGAAAATACAGAAATTATTAAATACAGAAATAGTAAAAATAGAAAACAGTAAATTTTAGAAAACAGTAAAAACGAAAATACAGTAACATGGAACAGTGAAAACAAATCTGGAACAGTAAAAACGAAAATACAGAAAAATAGAAAATACAGAAAATAGTAAAAACAGTAAAACATCAAAAACAAAAATATGAAATGACAGCAGTAAACAATAACAGTAAAAACAGTGAATACAGAATTTCAAAATCAGTAAAGCAGTAAAAGTAAAATACAGAAAATAAAAATACAGAAAACAGGAAATACAGAAAAACAGTAAATTTCAAAAACAGTAAAAACAAATTCAAAATTACTGCAGTAAAATACAGAGAACAGAATTAATGAACATGCAAAAGATAAACAGCAGCAGAAATTAAATTGCATAAAAAATGTAATACAGAAATTAAAATACAGCAGAAATTAAATTACAGCAGTAAAATAGAAACAGTAAAGCAGAAATTAAATTTCAGAAACAGTAAATACATTGAATTAAAATTGTAGATGAGTTTATTACAAAGAAGATGAGAAAACTAAATTGGAAATTCAACATTACATCAATTGGTGCATCAACCGTAACCTTTCACACAGTGCATCCTTCTATTCCAGCACCTCCTTTCTCGTTCCCCTTCTCTGTCCAGCTTTGTGCTGGAATTATTCCCCCCCCTTCTTACTCACGACTCTTCCTCCTTTATAGCCAAAATCCTCTCTCCCTTTTTGTGCTTCCACAGTGTAAATTAAAACCAAAGGGCCCTCCACTTTTCTCAAGTTAAAGAGAAGATGAATACGTGCATCTCCCTTTCTTAATGCCCCATCAATTTGTCAAAAGAAGATGATACGACTGTCGCGGTCATACAAATTTGATGTGCACAGAAATTAATGCAGTATAACTAGGATTTGACTCCTAGGTCGTCTCTCAAGGACCAATATTTGTGGTTCGGTCTTAGATTTAACACGAAGTGGGGGGGGTTTGTGGATATTTTTGAATGCAAATAAATTAAAATGAACTGGAATTTAAATAAGACAACAAAATTTAAAAACACTGAAATAAATTTTAACAGTGGTAAAAACTGAACGGTAAAAAAAAAATGGTAAAAATAGACAATGGAAAAAATTACAGTGTTGGAATTTAAAATACAAAACAGTAAATATGCAGAAGACAAAATAACAGTGTAATTAAAATTTACCAATAGCTCCAGTAAAAATAAACCGTAAAAACGATTCTTGAAAATAACATGACCAGTACAACACAATGACAGAATTTAACGATGCAGAAAATACTAAATGGTAAAATAATAGAGACAGTAAAAAATAAAAGTACTTAATTGAAAATGGAATTCATCAAAGCATTCAATACTTAAATTAAAATTCTGAACAAAAGATAAAAATTAAATGAAGATACAGCTCCAAACACTGACGAAATAAAATTCCACACTATTGCACTGTTTGAAATGAAAATAACTGAGACATCTACTGGGAGGGAAGAGGCAGAGCCTCTTCCGGGCCGTGCATTAAAACTACCCCTAATTCTAATCTAAAATCCCTTCCAAAGTGTGCTCTGCTGCTGCCAATTTATAACCACTTCTCTTAACAAAGTCTCCTGATTTCCTTCTTCATTTCACGGACCTTGTCTGCTTATGGGTTTGTCCTAATTGGCAGCTCCTGTTTTGGGGAATTTCTCCCACCAATTTGCTCCTAGTCGTGCCAAAAGAGGTCCTCTATGTGGTGTCCGTTTGCTTAGGTTGTGCTTAGGCTTCCCCCATTCACGCAAATTCCTTTCAACCGTGTGCCCCACTCCAAACTGCTGTAGCTTCCTCTGCTGTGCATGGTGGATGTTGTTGTTGCTGCACGTGAAGCTGTTGGACTGTGGCTACTCCAGCTCTTTACCGAGAACTCCCTTCTTCATTCTAAGAATCCACTTTTCTCCCTGGACATGTGCTGGAACGTAACTCTCCAAGTGCTGCTGGTGTTGTTGCCTTTGCTTCCATTTTCCAGCTCCTTGCTCACGGCTTCTTCTTCTTCAACTAGATTAAGATTGTGGAGCATCTCCTTTACTGGACCAGCAGCTGGACATGTGGATCTTCTCTACTGGTGGCTGCTCCAAGCTAGACGTCTTCTTCAATTAGTTGCCACACACTTCTTTATCTCTTTACGGAAATGGTTTTCTGCCGTGGGCTCCCACTCCATTGCTTCTACTTCCATCACTTCTAAAATGAAGATCACCGTGAGCACCTCCTTCCAGCATTTGCCTCTTCCAACCTTGATGCTTCACTCCCTTAACATGGTGGCTGTTTGGACGTGCTGAAAGAGGAGGACCTTCCCTGTGCCATCTCCTTATTTCTCTTCAACATGCTGCTGGACGGTACTGGACTGGATGCTCTTTGCAGCAATGGCCGTGTCTTCTCTTTTTGCTTTTCACCTTTGGTTTGGTACCGTGGAAGTGCAGCCCCTTGTACACCACTCCAAAATTAAGAGAACCATAAGCTTTCTTTCTTCAAAAACGTGGTCCCCTCCATTATCTCACTCCATTATGTGTGGTCTTCTATGTATCATTCCAACAACGTGAGCATGAGTTTTGTTTTGCCAATCATCCATTAAATAACAAAGTGGTGGCCCATGTGTTGTCTCCAACGTGGCCCCTTCTTCAATTCCAATTGATTTGTTCTTTTGTGCTAGCCAATTTACATTGCCGTGGCATATACTCAGAATATGGCTTCCTCCATGATAAAAAAAAATCACAATTGTTATCTTCCACATTTGAGAACCGTGGGCTGAATGCAAGGTGGTCTCTCTCCATCATTTTGCTTCAAATCTACTTTGTTTTCCAAATTATGAGGCCGTGAGGTTGCTTCTTGTTTCTCTTAGAAACCAAAATGAAAACAAAAGTGCCAATATGAGTGTTGAATCCTTGAGTGTTTGGAGGTCTTAGCATCGTCCAATGATCAATTCCAGCTACCACAAGTATGAAACAACAAGCAAACAATGCAAACAAATTAGAAGCCACTTAAACTGTATGAACTTGACTGACACAGGGGAGTAAAACAATTACTGGGAACAACACATAACGAATTTGAACAAAGTAAAAACTATACATGAAAATAGACATCCGTACGAAACTATGAAAAAAAACTGCATGCAAAACGGATAAGAATTGAATTCGAACGAGGACAAACAAGTTGACACAACATTCACGTAGTACTAGGCTGACATAGGAGAGTAAACAAATTACTGGGAACAGTACAGAACGCATTTGAACAAAGTAAAAGTTATACATGAAACTAGACATCTAGACGAAACTATGAAAAAAAATTGCATTGAAAACGGATAAGAATTGATCTCGAACGAAGACACACAAGTTGACACAAAATTCACGCAGCACTGGTAATCGTTTACAGCACCCCTGTAAACGATTACACGAGAGGAATTGCAAATTTGTACAGAAAGTCCAACACAGGTACTCAGTCAGGTGAACACAGGTCACCATTGGCAAAAAAACTGACTTTTAGGCACTTCTGCCCCTGTCTGAGGCTTGTTCAGGTGTTCCAGTGGTGGGAGAGGGTGGATGGTGATGTGATGTGAGGCCAAGGAGTGTGGGGTGACCCTCGTTTACAGCACCCCTGTAAACGATTACCCGAGAGAAATTGGGAATTTGTACAGAAAGTCTAAATGTCCAAAAATATTTTCCAAAATTTTTCCTGCACTCAATAATGTAAATAATTCGTTTCAGATAATTCAAATTAATTAAAATAAGAATTTCTGATCGGATTAGGCTCAATTCAGTAAAATGGGAAAATACTGGACAATTAAGCACAATTCCCTGATTAATTCTAGCACAATAAACTAAATGAAGTGAATAAAATAATGATTCATCAAAATAGACCACACTTAGTCTTTTGCACTCCGGGGCAAAATTAAGACGCAAATCAGGGAATGGTTCAAAGGACTTTGGGAATAATGACACAAACTCAGCAGACAGAAAAATAAAAAACTCGCAAGAAAGCAAACAAAATTTTACACAGTTCTCAAGAATTCTAGACAAATAAAAGAAGTAGAATATATCCAACACAAAATCAAGAAAAGCAGATACTTACAGAAATCATCCAAGCAATTCAAAGCATGGTAAAATAATCAATCAGCTCAAGAGGTGATTCAAAAATGTCAAAACCTCACAGATGCACTCACAGTGTTTCTCTCAAGTGTCTAGGGTAAATAATTTCAACTCAATGCACTCAAGAAAGCAAACACAAGTAGACTTGGCAAGTTTCTAATATCAATACTTAAATCATACACATGTTCAGATCAGAAGGTCTTTACTAGGTTGTAATGGGGCCAAGGACAGGGGAGGATAAATTTGGATAAGTAGCTATAGCTCAGAAGAAATAGAGGTGCACTAGGGAAAAAAATGTAACACAGTGAAATCTCACCCAAACCTCTAATTCAATCCTCTTCTCGACTCCATTATTCACAAAATGATTTTTCAATTTTTTCTTTTTCTCATCAAAATTTTTTTTTCTCATCCTGTCTTCTTCTTCTTTTTTTTTTTTTTCACAACAGGATATAAATTATCATTTCAAAACATGATGAGGAACCAACTAGCCAATTCATCAGAATTCCCAAGGAGACCACACTTATTCTCAAAATACTTCTATAGCTTCAGACTTTCCTAAGGTTAAGGTAATCATTTGTTTTTCACTTAGGATCAGTGTATGAGCTTCAACACAAAGAAATATATACAGTATAGGCTCAAAGGGGTTATCAAAGGATAATAACAAGGTAGGCTTATTTGGCTAAAGAGGCTCAAGAACAAAAATGCCTTTATCACGTCTGAACATGCATATCAATCAAGTATATCAAAAAGAATCAAGCCAAGGCATATGTGCAAGCAATCAAGAGACATATCACACACAAGAAAGAAAATTAAGTAGCTCAAATCTCACTCAGGGTGTTTGTCACAATCAAATCAACCTCTCAAACGTATAATCATCTTTCCAGGCAGAGAAAAGCAAGGATTTCAAACCATAAGTATTAAGTAAGTGAAGGAAAAAATCTACAACTTAAACCTCATCCAGAAATCAAGAGAAAAATGTAAAATTTATTGCACACAAAACTCGATAAAAATAACTTAAAACAGAAAAAAAATTTAACACTCAAAAACAAAAATTTTAACACATAAAATACAAACTAACAGAAAAATCAGAATTTCTTCCCAGTAGACCACACTTAAATCACACAATGTCCTCAGTGTGTTACAATCATCAGATGATCAATTTCAGAGCAGTCAAATAATATAGACAAGTGCAATAAAAAGTAGAAAAAATGGGAAGAAATTTTCAATAACATCCATCAGTAGATGTTATCAGTGACATCCATCAGCAGATGTCTAAAACACCTAGCACCCATCAGTAGATGCTAATTTAATTTTTTCATTTTATTTTATTTTTTTTATTTTTTATTTTATTTTTTTTTTTTCTGAAAAAGGATACCGGTACTGTGACAACAGTCTCGGTGGGAATGACCGGAACTGTTGCTACAGTGGAAAGCTTTGGCTATAAAAGGCTGCTCCTCCGCGTCCAGCGCCATTTCTGAACGCTCAATCTCTCTCTACTCCTCTGCTCTCTCTCTCTGCTCTCTCAACTCTCTGCTCTCTCTCGACTCTCTCAACTCTCTCGAGCGTCTGGATCTCTGCAGGGAGCCTCTCCTCTAAGCATCTGGAGCTGTGCGGAACCTCTGCCACCGTGCCATCTGAAGAGTCTGAGATCTGCGAGGAGCTTCTCTGCCAGCCTACTACTCCAGGTAAGTCCTTTGCTCCTGGATCTGCCTTTCTTTCCGCTTTTTCTGCTCTCTCTCTCTCTGTATTACCTTTATTTTTCATCTCTGCCCTGCTCTCCCTCTTTATTTCCTGCTTTCCTGTTTATTTTCAGCTTTCTGCTCTGATCTCTTGCCTGCTCTCCCTCTTTATTTCCTGCTTTCCTGTTTCTCCTTTTCCTGCTTTCCAGATCTTTCATTTTCATTTTTTTTTTTTTTCCTGCTTTCAGTTCCATCTTTATTTTCAGCTCTTATTCGCTTTATTTTTCACCTGCTAAACACTTAAAACACATAAAACACAATTGTCTTAAAACTTAAGGGGTATATCGGCTGGAAACCAGACGTTAATCTCCCTTCGATTGAAGGTATTGCAGAGACAATCGGGTAGAACAACGCCACGTACCCCACTTAAAAATAAACACATAAACATAATATACAAGAACAATATGGACAAGAACAACCGGACAACTGGACGTAGATCCGTTTAGGACCCTTTGCGAGGACCGTGAAACAGATCTGAGACCAAAAACTGACACATCAAGCAATCAAAGACAGACAGGACAAAATAAATTTAAAAGAAAACAAGAACAAATAAAGAAAACACAGAACTAATCTAAAAAATTTTTTTTTTTTTTTTTAGTTCTTTTTATTTTTTATTTTTTTTTATGTTTATTTTTATTTTTCTTGTTTTTGTTCTTTTTATATGTATTTATTTTTTATTTATGTATTTGTATATTACGAGAGGAAGGATGAGTGAAACGGAATCAGAGAGATATACCAGTCAACGGTGGCGTCCAACCGACGATCAGATCACGATGATGACCAAAATATTCAACTATGGGGTCACACACCCAAGCCGAGCGCAAGTCGTCGAGATCGCGTCTCGACTAAGGGCTTTCGGCGAAGCCACTGAATACAACGTACACTGCTGGTTCAACAACCACGGCAATCGGGTCAAGCACTGGCAAGCGGAGATAGACCCCACTGGCACTCTCTTTTCACAACTGCCGCTGTACATGTATGGTAAGACCTCTGATCACACCTCCATTTTTATTGAAATTTTCACTTCCTCTTCTATAATTAACACAAGTTATTTATTTTTTTATTTTTTTATTTTTTTGTTTGAAAGAAAAAAACTGGGTGATAATGAGGGCACCGAGGCTGCTGAATTTGTTTCCAGTTCCGATCATCATCGATGATGACAGAAATGAACGAGAAATTCCTCCACCAAAGCCTCCGCTCGCATTCCGAACCAGAGCTCCCTCAACGGAGCTCTCTCTTAGACCACCACAACCAGCTCGAGAGTTCTTTCAGTTTTAGTGTTTTATTATTATTTTTTTTTTTTTTTTTTTATGTTTTAATTGGCCGAGTGTGGCCAGAATATGGGCTGTAATAAGAACACTTATATTTTTGTTGTTTTTATTTTTTTTTTTTTTTATTATGTTTTTATGTTTTTATTTATTATGGTGTGTAATATTAACGATCAGACAAGATCGACCCTCGGACATCTTTATTTTATTTTTATGAATTTTATTTTTATTATTATGTAAGACAGAATGTTTTCTGCGCATATGGTATGTTCAATAAATGCACTCAGATTAGTGTCTCTGCTAAAACTTCACCTCTCTGCCTTACATGTTAAATCTGCTCTTAAAATAATTTTTTTTTTAACAAAAACTAAATAAAAAAATAAAAACAGAACACATAATAACGAAACAAAAGACCTAATACAGAATCAAAATATCAACGCAGATAAAACACATATGTCAAAAACATCAAACAAAGCACATAAACATACATTAAGAGACTTGAAACAAAACACAAAAACTTTTTTTTTTTTTTATTTTTTTTTAGATAACAATTCGAAAACTAAGAAGAAAAGGGAAAAACAAACTTATAAGAAAAACAAAAATCAGAATCTCCCCCAAGACCACACTTAAACTACACTGTCCTAAACGTGTTCTAAGCATAAGATCATCAGTTAAAACACTGAACAGATAAAGGACAAATGCAATAAAAGTAGGAAAACGGGGAAGAAAGAAAAAGAAAACTCCCCTGGTCAGGGTGGCAGTTGCCAATTTTGGACTTGTAGGGAGAGGTTTTCCACTTCATGATCCAGCACGGAAGTTTTGAGGACGAACTGCTTCATCCTCCAGATTTGATCAAGCAGTGAAATGTCTTCCACGGCTGGATCCAAACAATTATTGTTGATGACTAGATTCAATAGGTGCCTGTTGATGTTGAAATCGTTCTGGGTGCTTGCACCTCTGTCTTCAATTGTGGGTGTCTGCTCATCAAATTTATACGTACCTCCTGCAGTATGGTTAGTGCAAAATGGTTCCACAGAAATGTCATGCAGAGGTATAACACCCAATCCCAATTCATCATACTGAGCCTTAGATACAACCTCATAACATGAATCAGTTTGAAATGTAGAAACAATATCTATAACAGGTTTAAATTCATGTTCAGTGCATGGAGAACAAATATTCAGATCTGATAACACAAAATTATTCTCGTCATGCATAGAGGGAAAATTAAAATCATGCTCAGCAACAATATAATTATCAACATACCTCTCAACAACATAATCATCAAATTGAGGTATGTTGGTGGAAAATGAAAGTGGTCTACCTGGTTCAAAATAGCTGCTTGTACCTGCCTGGTCCTCAAAATATTCATCAGTCTCCTCAGGTGCAAGAGTGGCCATCTGCCTGATCTGATCACTCAGATTCTGTATGGCAGCTTGAGTTTCCTGCTGGAACTCCATGCTCTCTTGCTTGAACTGCATGTTCCCTTTCTGAAACTGAATGTTCTGCATGGTCATCTGCTCCAATAACTCCTTCAATGTAGGTTCAGAAGTTGAAGGCTGAGAAGCTACTTGGGCAGGAACATTATACTGCTGACTCTGATATTGCTGGACTGGTGGAGGCATGAAAGGACTCTCGAATGGTGGTTCTAGATAATGATCTTGTGGGGTATCGTACCATTCGTTGTTAAGATCATTCCACTCAGGATCATTATAATTCTCATTATAGAATTCAGCAGAATTACAATCAGAGTAAGATGCAGAATAAGATTCATAATCACAGACATTGGCAGAATAAGCAGAATTCACATAACCAGAATAGGTAGACATGGAAAAATAAAAATAAAACAAATAAAAACTAAATACTAAAAATTACGAAACAGATAAATCACAACACATTTATACATGCTACAAGCACACACAAGACAGAACATCAATAGTAAAAAATTTTTAATTAATTTTTTTTTTTTTTAATTTTCAATTTTTTTTTTTTAATAACAACTAAATACAGAACATAGCACAATAAAAATATAAAAGACAAAACATATATTAACACAGTAAAAATCGAAAAACACAGCAAAAATCTAAAATGAAAAACCTGGAACTGAAGTGACAACGCCGCCAAAATTTGCTGAAGGTGTCGTTGTCGCCTACAGAAATATACAAGACAAAACACACAAAACAAACATATTAACAGAACAAAACTTAATATAACAAAATCTGAAACCGAACCGTTATTGATTGGTCCCCGGCAGCGGCGCCAAAATTTTGATACGACTGTCGCGGTCATACAAATTTGATGTGCACAGAAATTAATGCAGTATAACTAGGATTTGACTCCTAGGTCGTCTCTCAAGGACCAATATTTGTGGTTCGGTCTTAGATTTAACACGAAGTGGGGGGGGTTTGTGGATATTTTTGAATGCAAATAAATTAAAATGAACTGGAATTTAAATAAGACAACAAAATTTAAAAACACTGAAATAAATTTTAACAGTGGTAAAAACTGAACGGTAAAAAAAAAATGGTAAAAATAGACAATGGAAAAAATTACAGTGTTGGAATTTAAAATACAAAACAGTAAATATGCAGAAGACAAAATAACAGTGTAATTAAAATTTACCAATAGCTCCAGTAAAAATAAACCGTAAAAACGATTCTTGAAAATAACATGACCAGTACAACACAATGACAGAATTTAACGATGCAGAAAATACTAAATGGTAAAATAATAGAGACAGTAAAAAATAAAAGTACTTAATTGAAAATGGAATTCATCAAAGCATTCAATACTTAAATTAAAATTCTGAACAAAAGATAAAAATTAAATGAAGATACAGCTCCAAACACTGACGAAATAAAATTCCACACTATTGCACTGTTTGAAATGAAAATAACTGAGACATCTACTGGGAGGGAAGAGGCAGAGCCTCTTCCGGGCCGTGCATTAAAACTACCCCTAATTCTAATCTAAAATCCCTTCCAAAGTGTGCTCTGCTGCTGCCAATTTATAACCACTTCTCTTAACAAAGTCTCCTGATTTCCTTCTTCATTTCACGGACCTTGTCTGCTTATGGGTTTGTCCTAATTGGCAGCTCCTGTTTTGGGGAATTTCTCCCACCAATTTGCTCCTAGTCGTGCCAAAAGAGGTCCTCTATGTGGTGTCCGTTTGCTTAGGTTGTGCTTAGGCTTCCCCCATTCACGCAAATTCCTTTCAACCGTGTGCCCCACTCCAAACTGCTGTAGCTTCCTCTGCTGTGCATGGTGGATGTTGTTGTTGCTGCACGTGAAGCTGTTGGACTGTGGCTACTCCAGCTCTTTACCGAGAACTCCCTTCTTCATTCTAAGAATCCACTTTTCTCCCTGGACATGTGCTGGAACGTAACTCTCCAAGTGCTGCTGGTGTTGTTGCCTTTGCTTCCATTTTCCAGCTCCTTGCTCACGGCTTCTTCTTCTTCAACTAGATTAAGATTGTGGAGCATCTCCTTTACTGGACCAGCAGCTGGACATGTGGATCTTCTCTACTGGTGGCTGCTCCAAGCTAGACGTCTTCTTCAATTAGTTGCCACACACTTCTTTATCTCTTTACGGAAATGGTTTTCTGCCGTGGGCTCCCACTCCATTGCTTCTACTTCCATCACTTCTAAAATGAAGATCACCGTGAGCACCTCCTTCCAGCATTTGCCTCTTCCAACCTTGATGCTTCACTCCCTTAACATGGTGGCTGTTTGGACGTGCTGAAAGAGGAGGACCTTCCCTGTGCCATCTCCTTATTTCTCTTCAACATGCTGCTGGACGGTACTGGACTGGATGCTCTTTGCAGCAATGGCCGTGTCTTCTCTTTTTGCTTTTCACCTTTGGTTTGGTACCGTGGAAGTGCAGCCCCTTGTACACCACTCCAAAATTAAGAGAACCATAAGCTTTCTTTCTTCAAAAACGTGGTCCCCTCCATTATCTCACTCCATTATGTGTGGTCTTCTATGTATCATTCCAACAACGTGAGCATGAGTTTTGTTTTGCCAATCATCCATTAAATAACAAAGTGGTGGCCCATGTGTTGTCTCCAACGTGGCCCCTTCTTCAATTCCAATTGATTTGTTCTTTTGTGCTAGCCAATTTACATTGCCGTGGCATATACTCAGAATATGGCTTCCTCCATGATAAAAAAAAATCACAATTGTTATCTTCCACATTTGAGAACCGTGGGCTGAATGCAAGGTGGTCTCTCTCCATCATTTTGCTTCAAATCTACTTTGTTTTCCAAATTATGAGGCCGTGAGGTTGCTTCTTGTTTCTCTTAGAAACCAAAATGAAAACAAAAGTGCCAATATGAGTGTTGAATCCTTGAGTGTTTGGAGGTCTTAGCATCGTCCAATGATCAATTCCAGCTACCACAAGTATGAAACAACAAGCAAACAATGCAAACAAATTAGAAGCCACTTAAACTGTATGAACTTGACTGACACAGGGGAGTAAAACAATTACTGGGAACAACACATAACGAATTTGAACAAAGTAAAAACTATACATGAAAATAGACATCCGTACGAAACTATGAAAAAAAACTGCATGCAAAACGGATAAGAATTGAATTCGAACGAGGACAAACAAGTTGACACAACATTCACGTAGTACTAGGCTGACATAGGAGAGTAAACAAATTACTGGGAACAGTACAGAACGCATTTGAACAAAGTAAAAGTTATACATGAAACTAGACATCTAGACGAAACTATGAAAAAAAATTGCATTGAAAACGGATAAGAATTGATCTCGAACGAAGACACACAAGTTGACACAAAATTCACGCAGCACTGGTAATCGTTTACAGCACCCCTGTAAACGATTACACGAGAGGAATTGCAAATTTGTACAGAAAGTCCAACACAGGTACTCAGTCAGGTGAACACAGGTCACCATTGGCAAAAAAACTGACTTTTAGGCACTTCTGCCCCTGTCTGAGGCTTGTTCAGGTGTTCCAGTGGTGGGAGAGGGTGGATGGTGATGTGATGTGAGGCCAAGGAGTGTGGGGTGACCCTCGTTTACAGCACCCCTGTAAACGATTACCCGAGAGAAATTGGGAATTTGTACAGAAAGTCTAAATGTCCAAAAATATTTTCCAAAATTTTTCCTGCACTCAATAATGTAAATAATTCGTTTCAGATAATTCAAATTAATTAAAATAAGAATTTCTGATCGGATTAGGCTCAATTCAGTAAAATGGGAAAATACTGGACAATTAAGCACAATTCCCTGATTAATTCTAGCACAATAAACTAAATGAAGTGAATAAAATAATGATTCATCAGAAGACAAAAAAAAAAACTCTCCATTCTCCCAAATAAAATATTCCATTTCCTAAATGTGTTTCACTTTCCTGCAAAACTAATCACTTTTGTCGTGTACACTTGTAGTAACCGTGGACCTTCTTTTCTTGCAGGAACATCAAGGCTTTGCTGAAACTGGATCGGGAGCTGCTGTTCCGTGAATCTCCAAAAGAATTCTCCATGCTTGGACGTTGTTCCTTACCTCTTCACGGTGCAGCTCTCATTGTTTGCTAGACATTTTGCATGCTTCTTCCAGCCATGAGTCTTCCATGAGCTGCACTTTGCTTGCTTACACTCCATTACCGTGACAACACTCTCTCCCTCTTGGTGGTTGGACGTGTGCTTTTCCTTGCTGCCATCATCATTCACGCTGCCATGACTCAAAGAAACTTGTGAGCTATACTTCCTCCATGCAGCTTCACGGGTTTACCTTACTTCAGTCAAAGAAAACAAAATTCTCCATGCTAAATGGTGGCTCCCACTTTAAATTCCAACTTTGCTGATTGCTTTTCCAAATTGGCTTCTTCATGGGCCCTAGGCCGTGTGCTTGCTTCCATGTGGCCTCTCTTCAATAAGTGTGGTCCCTCTTTTTTTTCTTTTGTTAGAAGTCGTATGGTGTGTGTGGTTCCAACAACTTCTTTTTTTTAAAAATTCCTTCAATCAACAAGGGCCCTCAACTAAGTTATGTTTCAGCCGTGACATGCACCTGCATGTGCCCCTCCATTATGCTTCACGGTCACACTCCATTAGCTGCATCAAATTTTAGCATGAATTGGTCGTGTAATGTGTATATGGATTCCAAGCTTTGTTTCTAAAAATTCAAGAAAAATATTCCATCTTAAGCTTCTACGGATTAACACACAAATTAAATTAATGCAACACATCTTCTTCCAAGTAAATAACACAGTGTGCAAATAAATTTTCTTCCAAATGTTCCAAATTGTATTTCCATAATTTTCCTGCAATTACTAATGCAATTAATTAGCTCAGATAACTCAAATTAATTAAAATAAGAATTTCCAATCAAATTAAGCACAATTAGTAAAATGGAAAAATACTGGACGTTTAAGCATAATTCCCCAATTAATTCTAGCACAATAAACCAAGTGAAGTGAACAAAATATTGATTCATCAAAATAGACCACACTTAGTGTTTTGCACTCCTGGGCAAAATTAAGATGCAAATCAGGGAATAGTTCAAAGGACTTTCAGGAATGGTGACACAAACTCAGCACACAGAAAACAACGACTAACGAGAAAAATAAACAGAATTTACACAGTTCTCAAGAATTATGGACCAATGAAAGAAGTAGAAATTTTCCAACACAAAATCAAGAAAAGCACATACTTACAGAAATCATCAAAGCAATTCAATACATAGGAAAATGATTAATCAGCTCAAGAGGTGATTTGAAAATAACAAAACCTCACAGATGCACTCACAGTGTTTCTCTCAAGTGTCTATGGTAAACATTTCAACTCAATGCACTCAAGAAAGCAAACACAAGTAGACTTGGCAATCTTCTAAAATCAACACTTAAAACATATACATGTTCAGATCAAAAGGTCTTTCAGGATTGTAATGGGGCCAAGGACAGGGGAGGATAAATTTGGATAAGTAGCTATAGCTCAGAAGAAATAGAGGACAAATGGGGAACAAGAGTAAATACAGTCAAATCTCACCCAAACCTCTAATTCAATCCTCTTCTCGACTCCATTGTTTACAAAATTATTTTTCATTTTTCTCATCATTTTTTTTTCATCCTGTCTCTCTTTTTTTCTTTATCACACAACAGGATATAAATTACCATTTCAAAACATGATGAGGAACCAACTAGCCAATTTCATCAGAATTCCCAAGAAGACCACACTTTTTTATAAAACACTTATATAGCTCCAGACTTTCCTAAGGTTAAGGTAATCATTATTTTTCACTTAGGGTCAATGTATGAGCTTCAACACAAAGAAATGGGGAAAGTATAGGCTCAAAGGGGTTATCAAAGGATAATAACAGGGTAGGCTTATTTGGCTAAAGAGGCTCAAGAATAAAATGCCTTTATCACTTCTAAAACATGCATATCAATCAAGTATATCAAAAAGAATCAAGCCAAGGCATATGTGCAAGCAATCAAGATACATATCTCACATAAGAAAGAACATTAAGTGGCTCAAATCTCACACAGGGTATTCGTCACAATCAAATCAACCTCTCAAACGCATAATCATCTTTCCAAGCAGAGAAAAACAAGGATTTCAAACTAAGTATCAATGAAGTGGAGGAAAAACCTACAACTTAGACATCATCCAGAAATCAAGAGAAAAATGTAAAATTTATTGCACACAAAACTTAAAAGAGAAAAAATTTAACACTAAAAAAACAAAAAATTTAACACACAAAATACAATCTAACAGAAAAATCAGAAAAATCAGAATTTCTTCCCAGTAGACCACACTTAAATCACACAATGTCCTCAGTGTGTTACAATCATCAGATGATTAACTTCAGAGCAGTCAAATAATATAGACAAGTGCAATAAAATGTTAGGAAAAATGGGAAGAAATTTTTCAGTAACATCCATCAGCAGATGTTATCAGGGACATCCATCAGCAGATGTCTTAAACACCTAGCACCCATCAGTAGATGCTAATAATTAATTTTTTTTTTTTATTATTATTTATTTTTTATTTTTTTTTTTTTTATTTTTTTTTTTTCTGAAAAAGGAGACCGGTACTGTGACAACAGTCTCGGTGGCAATGACCGGGACTGTTGTTACAGTGGCAGAAATTTAGGCTATAAAAGGGTCCTCCTCAGCCTCGAGTGACATTTCTGATCTCTCAGCCTGCCTCTACTCCTCTCTTCTCTCTCTACGCTCTCCTCTCTCTCTCAACTCTCTCCTGAGCGTCTGGATCTGTGAGGAAGCTCTGTCTCTGCGTCTTCTGAAGAGTCTGAGTGAGATCCGCGAGGAGCCTCTGCAAGCCTACTACTCCAGGTAAGTCCTCTGCTCCTGGATCTGCCTTTCTTTCCCTTTTTCTTTCTGCTTGCTTTACTTTCTTTCCGTCCTTTACTGCTTTATTTTTCTTCTTTCCTGTCATTCTGCTTATTCTGCTGTCTTTTTCACCTGCTAAACACTTAAAACACATAAAACACAACTGTCTAAAAACTTAAGGGGTATATAGGCTGGAAACCAGACGTTAATCTCCCTTCGATTGAAGGTATTGCAGAGACAATCGGGTAGAACAACGCCACGTACCCCACTTAAAACTAAATAAACACATAAACATAATATACAAGAACAATATGGACAAGAACAACCGGACAACTGGACGTAGATCCGTTTAGGACCCTTTTGCAAGGACCGTGAAACAGATCTGAGACCAAACACAGAAATATCAAAGACTGACAGGACAAAATAAATTTAACGGGAAACAAGAACAAATAAAGAAAACACAGATCTAATCTAAATTTTTTATGCTTCTCTTTTTTTAGTTCTTTTTATTATTTTTTTATGTTTATTTTTTTCTTTTTTTATGTTTTTGTTCTTTTTATTTTTATATATATTTTTTTTATTTATTAAGTATTTGTATATTACGAGAGGAAGGATGAGTGATACGGAATCAGAGAGATATACCAGTCAACGGTGGCGTCCAACCGATGATCAGATCACGATGATGACCAAAATATTCAACTATGGGGTCACACACCCAAGCCGAGCGCAAGTCGTCGAGATCGCGTCTCGACTAAGGGTTTTCGGCGAAGCCACTGAATACAACGTACACTGCTGGTTCAACAACCACGGCAATCGGGTCAAGCGCTGGCAAGCGGAGATAGACCCTACTGGCACTCTCTTTTCACAACTGCCGCTGTACATGTACGGTAAGACCTCTGATCACACCTCCATTTGAATTTTCCATTCCTCTTCTATTATTAACACAAGTTTTTTATTTATTATATTTTTTTATTATTTATGTTTTTTTTTTGTTTGAAAGAAAACAACTGGGTGATAATGAGGGCACCGAGGCTGCTGAATTTGTTTCCAGTTCCGATCATTATCGATGACGACAGAAATGAACGAGAAATTCCTCCACCAAAGCCTCCGCTCGTGACTTTTCGAACCAGAACTCCTTCAACGGAGCTCTCCCTTAGACCACCACAACCAGCTCGTGAATTCTTCCACTTTTAATGTTTTATGTTATTTTTTTATTTTTATGTTTTTATTGGCCGAGTGTGGCCAGAATATGGAAAAGGCATGTAATCTGAACAATTATTTTTTTATGTTTTTAATTTTTTTTTTATGTTGTTTTTGTTTTTATTTGGTTTGTAATATTAACGATCACTAAAGATCGAACCTCGGACATCTTTATTTTATTTTTATGAATTTTATTTTTATTATTATTAACTATGTAAGACAGAATGTTTTTCGCGTACTTGGTTATTTCAATAAATGCACTCAGATAGTTTCTCTGCTCAAACTTCACCTCTCTGCCTTACATGTTAATTCTACTTCTTATGACTATTTTTTTTTTTTTTTTTTTTAACAAAAACTAACTAAAAAAAAAACAGAACACATATTAACGAAACAAAAAACCTAATACCGAACACAAAATATCAAAGCAAACAAAACACATATTTACAAAACATACATTAACAAAATAACAGACCTGAAACAGAACACTTTTTTTTTTTTTTTTTTTTTTTTTAAAATAACAATTCGTAAACTAAGAAAATCAGAATTCTCCCCTAATTCACAAACTAAGAAAATTAAGGGAAGAAGGAATAGGAAAAACTCCCCTGGTTATGGTGGCAGTTGCCAAACTTGGATTATCAGGGAGATGTCTTTTGCCTCAGGATCCAGAGATAAAATTTTTATGAGGAACTGCTTCATCAATATTGTCCTATCATTCACAACAAGATTTTTCTTCTTTCTTTTCACAACAATTTGTTTCGACAATATCTCTCCTTCATTAATCGTGCATTCCTTAATGTCAACACCTGCATTTTCTTTTAACTCTGCATTCTTGTCATCAAACTCACATTTAATAGCATTTGTAATAAACTTAGAGTTTGGCTGTAACGCATAATCAATTTCAGCACAAATGGAGCAAGAACCAGATTTGCAATCACATTCAAAATTTTCAGAAAACTGTGTTAAATCAAAGTTTAGTCCTAACTCCATAAAGTCATTAGATTGCACAGTTTCTCTTTCAAAATCAATATTGACGCGACTTTTACCAATGGGTTCAATGGCTGATACTGAATTAAAGGTTTTAGAATGGGCAATCAAATTTGTATCAGTATCAGTCATAAACCCTATAGAATCAATGTGCGTCAATTCACATGCTTTTGAATGTGTAGGCAAATCAGGTAAAATTGGAATCTCAGGTTCAGAATAAACCTGTTTTTGCTCACTGAGAAGTTTCTCACCAAACTCCAAGTTATCAGCTGCATCCTCAGGGCTATCAGTGTCAGAATCCAGAACAGGCTGCTCAGGTTCTTCCTTTGTTACCTCAATTGGACTTTCACCAGCCAGCTTGCAGAACAACTTCCTCGCTTCTGATGGGGTTATATCCATCAAACATCCACCAAAAGCTACATCCACAAGTATCCTTTCACTGTCCAGGAGCCCTTCATAAAAATAAATCAAGAGCAAATGCTCTGGAATTTGGTGGTTTGGACAAGTTGTGCAGAGCCTGTTAAACCTCTCCCAATAATCTGCCAGGCTTTCTTCTTGACACTGCTCAATGGCAGTGATTTTCATCCTAATGCTGGTCACCTTTGCTGCTGGAAAAAACTTGTCGAAGAATTTTTGTTGTGTTTCCTGCCAACTATTAAAAGGATACTGGTATATGAACCAGTCTCTTGCTTTATCTTGCAGGGACATGGGAAACATTTTTATCAACACTGTCTCCTTTGAAACACCAGCAGGCCTCATAGATAAACACACCAAACTAAACTCCTTGAGGTGCCTGTATGGATCTTCATGTGCCAACCCAAGGAATTTGGGAAGACACTTGACTAGATCATACATCCAGTCTTGAGAATCTGTCATCTCCTCTAGTCTAGTTCGAAACCTCTCTCAGACTTGGACTTCCTCTTCAAACAAAGATTGTATAGAAAGAAATATACAGAAACATAACATGGAGGGAAAACTAATATTTTTTTTTTTAAATTAACAAAACTCACACGACATGCATGCATAAAACAAAACATTACATCACAACACAAGATAAAACATAACAACAAATTTTAACAAAACAAAAACTAAAACATATATCACATGTACACAAAAACACACATAACAGAAAATAACAAAAGACCCAAAACCGAACCGTTATTGGTCCCCGGCAACGGCGCCAAAATTTGGTACGACTGTCGCGGTCATACAAATTTGATACAGATAAAGAATGCAGTATATTTTCTAGGATGTGACTCCTAGGTCGTCTCTCAAGGACCAATATTGTGGCGGTTCAGTCTCTGATTTTTTACACACGAAAGGGGGGGTTTATGATTTTTGTGTGCGGAAATTGAAATTATTAAAATAAAATTCAAAACAGTAAAACAAAATTTAAAAACAATAAAACGAAATTTAAAACAGTAATTATGAAATTACAGCAACATAAAACAGTAAAAATAAATCTGAAACAGTAAAAACGAAAATACAGAAAAATAGAAAATACAGAAATTATTAAATACAGAAATAGTAAAAATAGAAAACAGTAAATTTTAGAAAACAGTAAAAACGAAAATACAGTAACATGGAACAGTGAAAACAAATCTGGAACAGTAAAAACGAAAATACAGAAAAATAGAAAATACAGAAAATAGTAAAAACAGTAAAACATCAAAAACAAAAATATGAAATGACAGCAGTAAACAATAACAGTAAAAACAGTGAATACAGAATTTCAAAATCAGTAAAGCAGTAAAAGTAAAATACAGAAAATAAAAATACAGAAAACAGGAAATACAGAAAAATAGTAAATTTCAAAAACAGTAAAAACAAATTCAAAATTACTGCAGTAAAATACAGAGAACAGAATTAATGAACATGCAAAAGATAAACAGCAGCAGAAATTAAATTGCATAAAAAATGTAATACAGAAATTAAAATACAACAGAAATTAAATTACAGCAGTAAAATAGAAACAGTAAAGCAGAAATTAAATTTCAGAAACAGTAAATACATTGAATTAAAATTGTAGATGAGTTTATTACAAAGAAGATGAGAAAACTAAATTGGAAATTCAACATTACATCAATTGGTGCATCAACCGTAACCTTTCACACAGTGCATCCTTCTATTCCAGCACCTCCTTTCTCGTTCCCCTTCTCTGTCCAGCTTTGTGCTGGAATTATTCCCCCCCCTTCTTACTCACGACTCTTCCTCCTTTATAGCCAAAATCCTCTCTCCCTTTTTGTGCTTCCACAGTGTAAATTAAAACCAAAGGGCCCTCCACTTTTCTCAAGTTAAAGAGAAGATGAATACGTGCATCTCCCTTTCTTAATGCCCCATCAATTTGTCAAAAGAAGACAAAAAAAAAAAAACTCTCCATTCTCCCAAATAAAATATTCCATTTCCTAAATGTGTTTCACTTTCCTGCAAAACTAATCACTTTTGTCGTGTACACTTGTAGTAACCGTGGACCTTCTTTTCTTGCAGGAACATCAAGGCTTTGCTGAAACTGGATCGGGAGCTGCTGTTCCGTGAATCTCCAAAAGAATTCTCCATGCTTGGACGTTGTTCCTTACCTCTTCACGGTGTAGCTCTCATTGTTTGCTGGACATTTTGCATGCTTCTTCCAGCCATGAGTCTTCCATGAGCTGCACTTTGCTTGCTTACACTCCATTACCGTGACAACACTCTCTCCCTCTTGGTGGTTGGACGTGTGCTTTTCCTTGCTGCCATCATCATTCACGCTGCCATGACTCAAAGAAACTTGTGAGCTATACTTCCTCCATGCAGCTTCACGGGTTTACCTTACTTCAGTCAAAGAAAACAAAATTCTCCATGCTAAATGGTGGCTCCCACTTTAAATTCCAACTTTGCTGATTGCTTTTCCAAATTGGCTTCTTCATGGGCCCTAGGCCGTGTGCTTGCTTCCATGTGGCCTCTCTTCAATAAGTGTGGTCCCTCTTTTTTTTCTTTTGTTAGAAGTCGTATGGTGTGTGTGGTTCCAACAACTTCTTTTTTTTAAAAATTCCTTCAATCAACAAGGGCCCTCAACTAAGTTATGTTTCAGCCGTGACATGCACCTGCATGTGCCCCTCCATTATGCTTCACGGTCACACTCCATTAGCTGCATCAAATTTTAGCATGAATTGGTCGTGTAATGTGTATATGGATTCCAAGCTTTGTTTCTAAAAATTCAAGAAAAATATTCCATCTTAAGCTTCTACGGATTAACACACAAATTAAATTAATGCAACACATCTTCTTCCAAGTAAATAACACAGTGTGCAAATAAATTTTCTTCCAAATGTTCCAAATTGTATTTCCATAATTTTCCTGCAATTACTAATGCAATTAATTAGCTCAGATAACTCAAATTAATTAAAATAAGAATTTCCAATCAAATTAAGCACAATTAGTAAAATGGAAAAATACTGGACGTTTAAGCATAATTCCCCAATTAATTCTAGCACAATAAACCAAGTGAAGTGAACAAAATATTGATTCATCAGCGAAGCCACTGAATACAACGTGCACTGCTGGTTTAACAACCATGGCAATCGGGTCAGGCGCTGGCAAGCGGAGATAGACCCCACAGGCACTCTCTTTTCACAACTGCCGCTATACATGTACGGTAAGACCTCTGATCACACCTCCATTGAATTTTCCATTCCTCTTCTATTATTAACACAAGTTTTTTTATTTTTTATTTATTTTTTGTTTTTTATTTTTTGTTTGAAAGAAAACAACTGGGTGATAATGAGGGCACCGAGGCTGCTGAATTTGTTTCCAGTTCCGATCATTATCGATGACGACAGAAATGAACGAGAAATTCCTCCACCAAAGCCTCCGCTCGTGACTTTTCGAACCAGAGCTCCCTCAACGGAGCTCTCCCTTAGGCCACCACAACCAGCTCGAGAGTTCTTTCATTTTTAATGTTTTGTGTTTTTATTTATTTTTTTTATTTATTTTTTTTTTTTTAAGTTTTTGTTGTTTTTATTCAGGTCTGTAATATTAACGATCACAAATGATCGAACCCCGAACATCATTATTACGCTTATGTTTGTTTGTTTTTTTTTTTTTTTTTTTTTATTTGTTGGACTGTAATCCTAAACGATCACTAATGATCGACTACTGCCCTTACTATCGTATTATGTTTTGTTTTTTTTTTTTTTTTTTTTTTTTATTATTATCTATAATTAACAGAGTAAGACAGCATGTTATCGGTGAACTTGGTTATTTCAATAAAAGCACTCAGATAGTTTCAGCTCAAATTACACCTATCTGCCTTTTACTACAATTTTGCCCTCTGTTGATTTTTTATGTTTTAACAAAAACTAAATAAATAAATAAAAACAGAACACATATTAACGAAACAAAATACCAAATAACGAACACAAAATATCAAAGCAAAAAGAACACAAATGTCAAAAACAGCAGACAAAACATATATTTACAAAACATACATTAACAAAATAACATACTTGAAACACAACACAAATTTTTATTTTTATTTTTTATATTTTTTTTATTTTTTATTTTTTTCGAATTTTTTTTCTTTTTAGTACAAACACTAAAAATCACGAAGCAAATAAAACACAGAACACATTTTTTTTAAATATAAGAAAAATAAATATATGTACATCTCATAACAATTAAATTTGAAAAGAAAAATTTTTGCACACTTAAAAAAAAAATTATCACAAATAAATTTTTTTTTTTTAAATAATAACTGGAAAACTAATAAAGAAAAATAAAAGGAAAAATAAACATAAAAGAAAACGAAATTCAGAATCTTCCCGAGACCATACTTAAATTACACTGTCCTAAATGTTTTCTAAGCAAAAGATCATCAATTAAAACACTAACAGATAAAGGACAAATGCAATAAAAGTAGGAAAACGGGGAAGAAAGAAAAAGAAAACTCCCCTGGTCAGGGTGGCAGTTGCCAATTTTGGATTTGTAGGGAGATGTTCTTCTCTTTAGGCTCCAGCATGAAATTGTTGAGGACGAACTGCTTCATCCTCCAGATTTGATCAAGCAGTGAAATGTCCTCCACCGCCGGATCTAAGCAGCAAATATTGTTACTAAGCAGATTCAGTAGGTGCCTTTTGATCTTCAAACTATCAGTGTCAGCACCTTTGTTTTCCACTGTGGGTGTATGTTGATCAAATTTATACGTACCTCCTGCAACATGGTTAGTGCAATGTGGCACTGCAGAATTTTCATGCAGAGGTATAACACCCCATCCCAATTCATCATACTGAGCCTTAGATAAATCCTCATAACATGAATCAATTTCTAAATTGCATGCAATATTAATCATAGACTCAGATTCATGTTCAATGCATGAAGAATAACCATTCGAATGTGATAGTAAAAAGCGGTTCTCATCATGCACAGAGGAAAAATTAAAATCAGACTCAGCAAGAATATAGTCATTAGCATACCGATCATCATCACAATCAACATAATAATCAAATTGTGGTATGCTTATCTCCTCTTCCTTGAAGATTTCTAGAGTGTGGGAAGGTGAAGGTGGTCTACCTGGTTCAGGATTACTGCTTACTTCTGCCGGGTCCCCAAAATTTTCATCAGTCTCCTCAGGTGCAAGAGTGGCCATTTGCCTGATCTGATCACTCAGATTCTGTATGGCAGCTTGAGTTTCCTGCTGGAACTCCATGCTCTCTTGCTTGAACTGCATGTTCCCTTTCTGAAACTGAATGTTCTGCATTGTCATCTGCTCTAGTAACTCCTTTAATGTAGGTTCAGAAGTAGAAGGCTGAGGAGTTATTTGAATAGGAGAATCATACTGCTGACTCTCATATTGTGGAACTGGCTCCCAAAGAGAGCTCTCAGAAATTGGATGATGGAACATATTGTTCTCATCATAAAAATCAGCAGATTTAAAATCAAAGTAATATGCAGAATAAGAATCATAATCACAGACATTGGCAGAATAAGCATTATTCACAACATTAAAATAGGTAGACATGGAAAAATAAAAAGTAAAAACTAAAAACTAAAAATTACGAATCAGATAAAACAAAACACATTTATACATGCTACAAGCACACACAAGACAGAACATCAATTGTAAAAAATTTTTAATTAATTTTTTTTTTTTAATTTTAATTTTTTTTTTAATAACAACTAAATACAGAACATAGCACAATTAAACACATATATACACAATATATATTAACACAGTAAAAATCTAAAACAAAAACCTGGATCTGAAGTGACAACGCCGCCAAAATTTGCTGAAGGTGTCGTTGTCTCCTACAAAAATACAACAGACAGAACACACAAAACACACATATTAACAGAACAAAAATTTACACAACAAGAATCTAAAATCAAACCGTCATTGGTCCCCGGCAACGGCGCCATTTTGACGACACGAGCTGTCGCACCGCTCACAAAAGTTGTGCATGAAAATATGCAGTATAGCTAGGATGTGACTCCTAGGTCGTCTCACAAGGACCAATATTGTGGTTCAGTCTCAGATTTACACACGAAGTTGGGGGGTGGTTTGTTGGTGTTTTTGAATGCAAATAAATTAAAATGAACTGGAATTTAAATAAGACAACAAAATTTAAAAACACTGAAATAAATTTTAAAGACTGTAAAAACTGAACGGTAAAAGATGGTAAAAACGGAACAGTAAATATGCAGAAACGGTAAAATTTAACGATGCAAAAAAAACAATAAACGGTAAAATAAAAGAGACAGTAAAATTAAAATCACTGAATTGGAAATCAAATTTAGCAAAGACACACTACTTGAAATAAAATGTCGTGAAAATAAAATTAACAAACTGTTCCAAACACTGATACACTTCAAAAATAAAACGCTACATTTTGGACTGAAAATGGAAATTCAGAGAGGGAATTGAAAGAGGAAGAGGCAAGAGCCTCCTCCAGAACCGTGGCTTCCTACTCCTAAACTTTCACCTAAAATCTTACTAAAATCTAATAAATTCTGCCTATTTTATAGTCAAAATTCTAAACCAAGTGTACCCCTCTTCCTTTCACGTGAGCATACCACTTAAAATGCAAAAATTCCAACCGTGACTTTTATTTCCATCCAACACCACTTCTTTTTGTCTTTTCTCCATGTGATACTGCAGTTTTTCCTTGCTGCCATGGACCGTGATGTGGTGCTAGACCAGCTTCTTCTTCTTGCTTCCAGCCATGCCTCCATCTCCTTACTTGTAGCTGCTGTATGTTGGGTTTGAAGGCGTGCGGGACCATGGTGTGGAGTGTGCTTCCTTGGTTCTTCAAGCTTGATTGATGGGAGCTGATTGCTGCACGCTGCAATGGTGAATCTGCTTCATCTCCAACTCTGGATGCTCCCTACTTCAGGCGTGCCTTCCTCCCAAGCCAGCTGGATGCGTGATGGACCAACTGCTTGTTCATTCTGTTGTTTCTCGTGCTGCTGTAGTGCAAACCAAGTGTTTGCTGGCTAGACGTGTGCTTCTTTTCCATCAAGCCGTGACACCATCCAGGCCGTGGTATGTGCTGATTCTGCTAGCCAAAGAGAAGAAACATTGAAGTGTTGGATGAAAGGAATGAGTTGTTCCAAGGAGCTATCCTTTACGTGTGGCTTTTTCATGTGTGCAGCTCTCCAATTTAATTGTTCACGTTTCAGCAAAGCAAATAATGTGATGGCAAATTAAATTGTGCATGGGCCGTGTGCTTTAGTTCTTTGAAGGAAAAGAAGATTCCCTTTTTGTGTAGCATGCAATTTCGTGTGATGTGTTTGCTACAAGACAAAGAATTAAATTGATTGTTCTCTCTTTCACGTGCAGCCCATATAGCATTTGGAACAGTTTTTCTTTTCAGAATTTGGAAGTATGGCTGTCTTTGTCTCATACCAATTTATCATTTTAAATTCCAAAAGATGTGAGCCGTGTGGTGTGTTCCAAATAAGACTTTCATTGCAACAATTTCCACTTTCACGTGGACCCTTGCCAAATTTCTTTACCCATTCCTTTTATTCTCATTTAGCACTTTCATTTTGGAAATCCTCCCATCATGGCCGTGATGTATCAAGAAATGTGGTCCCTGCTTTCTAATAATTGGCCGTGAAACCACTTACATTATCTCAATTAAAATAGCACCTCATCATTTTGCAATTCCATGTGAACGTGCTTGGTTGGTTGCCACATATTAGATGTGATGAACTCCCTTACTCCGTGCACACCAAATTAATTACCTTCCATCTTCAACTTCCAGCCGCGCATACCACAAGACCCGTGCTATTATTCTTCCAAATGTCCCAATAATATTTACAGAATTTTCCCTGCACTCAATAATGTAAATTATTAGTCTCAGATAATTCAAATTAAGTGAAATAAGAATTTCTGATCAAATTAAGCACAATCAATAAAAACGGGAAAATACTAGACAATTAAGCACAATTTCCTGATTAAATCTAGTACAATAAGCTAAGTGAAGTGAAGAAAATAATGATTCATCACTTACTTTTTTAGCTCTTAGCTCAATGCTTTTCCTTTTTCATGTTTTCCCAACAACCCCAAACTTGAACATTTAACAATACCACACAAATTGTGGGGTTGTTAGGAACTGATCAAGCCAAAGATTTTGCTTTTTGCCAGAATGGTATTCTTCAATTTCGAGGAAGAGTGTGTGTGCCGGCAACAGCAGAGTTGCGAAAGTTGATATTGGAGGAAGGGCATAAGAGTAGTCTCAGTATACATCCAGGAATGACTAAGATGTATAAAGACCTAAAAGAATCTTTTTGGTGGAGCGGAATGAAGAAGGATGTTGCAGAGTTTGTAGCTTCCTGTTTGGTATGTCAGAAGGCAAAGATCGAACATCAAAGACCAGGTGGAATGTTACAGCAGCTGAATATTCCCCAGTGGAAATGGGACAGTATCTCGATGGACTTCGTAACTCACTTACCGAGGTCATCGAAGGGTCACGACTCCATATGGGTAATAGTTGATCGGTTGACGAAGAGCGCCCACTTTATATCCATCAATCAGAAGATGTCGATGGAGAAGTTAGTAGAGTTGTACATAAGAGAAATTGTAAGATTGCATGGTGTGCCAGATAACATTGTATCTGACCGGGATCCAAGGTTTACCTCGAGGTTCTGGCAACAGTTACAGGATGCTTTGGGTTCTCGGTTGAGCATGAGTTCAGCATATCATCCTCAAACAGATGGACAGACTGAAAGAACTATTCAGACATTAGAGGACTTGTTGAGGACTTGTGTTTTGGACCATTTTGGAGGTTGGAGTGAGATCTTACCATTAGTAGAGTTCACATATAACAACAGCTATCATTCTAGCATTGGGATGGCGCCTTTCGAAGCTTTGTATGGGCGAAGATGTCGAACTCCTCTTTGTTGGTTTCAAGATGGGGAAGCAATATCAGTAGGACCTGAGTTGTTGCAACAAACTACTGAAAAGGTGAAGTTGATTCAAGAAAGAATGAGAGCAACACAAAGTAGGCAAAAGTCGTACGCTGATCGGAGAAGGAGGCCGCTTGAGTTCAATGAAGGTGATCATGTGTTTCTACGCGTGACGCTGATGGCAGGTGTGGGTAGGGCTATCAAGGCAAGGAAGTTGTCTCCTAAGTTTCTTGGTCCTTATGATATTCTTAGGCGGATTGGACCTGTAGCGTATGAGATAGCGTTACCACCGCAGTTGGCAAACCTGCATAACGTGTTTCACGTGTCTCAATTAAGGAAATACATTCCAGATCCTACTCATGTACTAGAAGTTGATGATATACAAGTTAATGAAGATCTTACAATCAAAGCTGGACCAATCAGAGTGTTGGAGGTGCAGACGAAAAATCTGAGGGGAAAGGAAATTCGCACAGTAAAGGTGTTGTGGAACGAGGAAACCCAAGAGATGACATGGGAGCTTGAAGAGTTTATGAGGAATGAGTACCCATTTCTGTTTGCGTAGTAGCCTTAATTTTCGAGGACGAAAATTTTTGGAGTAGGGGAGAATGTAAGACCCTAGAACCTCATGAACTTACCTAGTTGTAAAAAGTTTAAGTTATAATGTAAAAATAAAGTGCTGTCAGACTTGACATGGTTTACTATTTTATATATAACCTTTTGTAGAAAATATGAATTTAGCTGATTCTTCTTTTATTGGATAGTAGACTCAAAGAGCTTCGATTTGAGTACTCATACGCGTATTTTCGACTTCGGTAAGGGGTTCAACCGAACTGTCAAAGTTGTGACAGATGTGCTGTCTGGGTGGATGGCGCCCGGCGCGAGAGTTGTCAGTTTTCGCGTTTTGGATCTAAAACACGTGGGACTTACGTGGAAAGTTGGGGAATCTGTTCCAGATCCAACATTTCGGTCCTTTGGGCCAGAGAAGAGCATGGGATGATCCTCTTTTTCAATTTTGAGTGATTCTTTTTGGAGTGAAGGGCCATGGTTGTCCCTTGGGGCAGATTTGAATAAGAGAAAGGGGTGGGATCTGCACTTGGACTTAGGTGCTGAATTACAAAGAAGAAAGTGGTCCGTGAGAGAGTTTTCTAGAGGTCTTTGGAGCAAGGTGCTGCCTAGATTTGTAGTGAAGGATTCAAGGTGTCACAAGGAGGTCTTCAAGAGGTAAGGGGGTTTAACTTGGGATATAACATAGTGTATGATGGGTAGAAGGTAACCATATAAATTGTTTCATGCTTTCTTCCTTGTGTGTTGAGATTAAATTTAACATGTTGAAGCATGTGTTTTTCTTCTTGGTTGTGAGTTTTATGAGTTTTGAGTATAACATGAGTTTTGGATATAAAACGCAGAATCTAAAACTGAACTGTTGCGATTTTTCCCAGATTTATTTGAGATCCTTCCCGATATCCAAATTAGTCTTGTGAGTAGTCAAATTAAAGATAATTGAGTCTAGTTTCCAATAAATCACGAATCAACTCAATTGGAGTTCGGTAGAGAGAGTAATAAGCAAAACAGTCATCAAAGGTCAAAACTGAGAAGACCAGAGAGTGGTGAACTTTTCCGCTTTTTAATAATTTTACTGCAGCTAGATCTGTGGTCCAAAATTTTAGATTTAGATGTCCAAAGAAAGATATTTGAGTCTAGTTTCCAGAAAGTTAAGAATCAACTCAATTGGAGTTCGGTAGAGAGAGTAATGAGCAAAAGAATCAACAAAGGTTAAAACTGAGAAGACCAGAGAGTGGTGAACTTTTCCGCTTTTTAATAATTTTACTGCAGCTAGATCTGTGGTCCAAAAATTTCGATTTATATCTCCAAAGAAAGATATTTGAGTCTAGTTTCCAGGAGATCAAGAATCAACGCAATTGGAGTTCGGTAGAGAGAGTAATGAGCAAAAGAGTCATCAAAGGTCAAAGCTGAACATACCTGAGCGTGATTAATGTTTCCGAGTTTTAATGATTTTACTGCAGCTAGCCCTGTAGTCCAAAAATTTAGATTTATATGTAGAAAGAAAGCTATTTGAGTCTAGTTTCCAGGAAATCAAGAATCAACTCAATTGGAGTTCGGTAGAGAGAGTAATGAGCAAACGAGTCATCAAAGGTCAAAGCTGAACATACCTGAGCGTGATTAACGTTTCCTAGTTTTAATGATTTTACTGCAGCTATCCCTGTAGTATAAAAATTTAGATTTATATGTCCAAGGAAAGATATTTGAGTCTAGTTTCCAACAAAGCAAGAATCAACTTAATTGGAGTTTGGTAGAGAGATTTATGAGTAAAACAGTCAGCAAAGGTTAAAACTGAGGAGACCAGAGCGTGGTGAAAGTTTCAGCTTTTTAATAATTTTACTGCAGCTAGATCTGTAGTCCAAAAATTTATATTTATATGTTCAAAGAAAGATATTTGAGTCTAGTTTCCAATAAAAAAGAAATGAAGTCATTTGAAGTTATGTACAGAGAATTATGAGTAAAATAACAAGAAAAGGTCAGTGTAGACAGCACTCAATTTTTATTCGTTGGGAATACTTATCTACACTCTTTGGCCAAGAGTGTAGGTAAGAGGGTATTGAGAATTCTCTTCCATTGTTGGAAGAGGAAAGAATGAATTATGAGAATGAGAGGACTGAAAGAGATTGAGGTTCGAGTGTGATGGTGAAACTGTGAGAGCAAGCGTTCTGTCATTTCCTTAGAATTCTTGTCGAATCGATGGTGTTCGTATTGGGATACGATAGTGTGTTGAGTCTCTGCGGAGACTGAGATTCGAGTGTCACCCTTTCCTCGTGCGCGGGGACTAGAGGGGGTTGAATGTCTCGCCCAATGACTTCGGCTCGTGTGAGTATAGTGCTCGGTGGGTGCGCCTAACCGAAGTTTTTACTCGTAATTCCTTGAGAGGTCGGGGAGATAGGTCTGAAGTTGCGATGGAGGACGGCTCGAATCGCCCTGTTTTGCGAAACAGGTTTGATACGACAAAATTCAAGGAAACAACAGAAGCTTGAGTAAATGATTGAGTTATGAGTTTAATACTGTGATGTATTGTACTATTATGACCTTGATAGTCTGAGTGGTGATGATCTGAGTTACGAGTTGAATATTGTGTTGTATTGTAAGGTTGTGACTAGGATAATCTAAGTTATGATATTTTGATATTTTGGAATTATATGCTATGTTAGGTTCCTCGTTACTCACCCTGAAATGTTGTGGTTGTGGTTTCCACCTACGATGATCGTGCTTGTACGGGAGTAGATGGCGTTGCAGATGAGGCAGAGATGAAGTAGCACGACGAGAGTTATGGGAATGACCATGCGGGACTTATCATGTTTTAAGTAATTTTATGTTTTTGAATATTGAATTTGATATTTGTAAGGTTTTAACTTTATGTTGTAAGACGCTTAAATTTTATGTTGTAAGACGCTTACACTTTTGATGGTTTATTTCCGCGATGTTAATTGAAAAAAAAAAATTGGCGTAAAAGTTTTGATTTCGTTATTTTCTAGTGGCACCCTGATAAGGGGTGTTACAGCTAGCTTTCCCCAGTCATTCCCTAACACTTGCTCTCCAAATTGAGGAGCAAAGTTAGGTATCATTCCAACCTTTCTCTCCATCAGAAGTCTCCTGTCCTGAACCACCCTAAAGTGCTTCTCATGTTTCCTAGAGAGGAACCTGCTATTTTGGGGTTGCTCTGGTTCCTTTTCCTTTCTCTTGGTTGCCATGGTTTTCAATCTCTTTCCTGAAGAGGATGCCATTCCTGCATTCAAACACAATTACAAAACCACAGAACATGATGTTAATCATTAGTAAACACAAAACACAACTCCTTTCGAAGCTAAACCACCGCTGAGGGCCAGAATTTCCCCTCAGCGCCACCAGTGCCACAATCCAACACGCAACAAACCAGAAAAATCAAATCTGGCAGAGTGCCGCTCAGCGGTAAATGCCGCTCAGCGGTAAATGCCGCTCAGCGGTCACTCTGCAGATTTTTGAAAAATCTGTTTTAAAGCTTTCCTAACTCCACCCATATGCAATTTTCAGTTTTCCAGTTCATAATCATGCAGTTTAATCGGTTCAAACATCAAATATATCATCAAATCATGCATAGAAATCAAAACCCCTAAATATTCATGCTTTGACAATCACATTCAAATTCAAGAACCCTAGAATGAACAAAATGCATTTTACTTACTTGGGTGGAGATACTAGATGCAATGAGAATGCTTCCAAGCTAGAATGCTCTCTTCCAACCCCAAAATTTGATGGCACACTAGTGTAAAAGTGAGTGGAAGAGATATTTTCTTAAGAGGGAAGAGTGAAAAGATGTGGAAAATCTAGGAGAAGGTATGTGGGAGTGTTTGTGCAGAGAAGAGCTTGATAGAATGAAAAATTGCGCAGCTTAGGGTTTAAAAATACCCTAATGGGCTCGGGTCCCGCTAAGGGGAACTAAAGCCCATCTGCGAGAGTACCGCTCAGCGGTAATTGCCGCTCAGCGGCACTTTCATGAAGTGCTCCTCTCCTTCTTTTCTTGACCTACGTGCCTCCTAGACATACCCCTCACTGGTTCCCTGCAATTCAATGTTAAAAATGCTTATGCAAACCATAACTAAAATAAACAAACAGAAACAATCAATCAACTGGGTTGCCTCCCAGGTAGCGCTTGTTTAACGTCACGAGCCTGACCCAAAAATCCACCAACACCCATCAGTAGGTGTTTCAAACTTACCAGCACCCATCAGTAGGTGCAAAATCTTCTCACTAACACCCATCAGTAGGTGTTACAAACTTAGTATCCTTCAGTAGATACTTAACCACCTAGCATCCTTCAGTAGATGCTAGATCCAACAAAATATTCACAAAATAATGTCCACAAATTAAAAGTTACAAAACCAAAATCAAAATCAAAAGTTTGTAAATCCACTGGGTTGCCTCCCAGCAAGCGCTCTTTTAACGTCATTAGCTTGACCCAGTAAAGTTCAAGTTCCATCTTCTTTTATAGTTGATGTTGTCAGTCCACCAACTTCTCAGCTGCTTCCTTTGAACTGTTTTGGTTCTTCTAGAATATGGAGACTCTATCTCTATCATCTCCTTTTCTTTAAAGCCCTTTATAACCCACAACTTGTTCTTGATTCTTACAGGTGTGCCAAGTTTGAGTCTTCTTTTCTTCCAGTCTCTAGGAATTTCTTCTCCTTTTCCAATTTCTTCTTCCTTGGGTACCTGAAACAACAAACAATGGTTACCAGAAACCTCAAAATTTTCATCTTTACCTCTAGTTATGGGTGCATCTCGAAATGCAGCTTTATAACTGGCTTCTTCCTCCTTTGCTTGTGTCTCATCTTTGAAGACATCCACCACCACTCTCTCCTCTCTATCCTGGAGCACCAATATACCTTCATTTACATCTATGATAGCCCTGGCCGTTTTCATAAACGGTCTTCCAAGTATGATAGGTATTTTCTCGGTTTCCATCTTCATCACCACAAAGTCTGCCAAAAACGGAAGTTTGCCAACACAAACTACAATGTCTTCTGCAATCCCACATGGCTCCTTTGAAGATCCATCGGCCATTTCTAAATTAACCTTTACAGGTTTCATTTTAACATTGCCAATTTGCTCCAGTAAAGAATAAGGTATAAAGTTAACACTTGAACCTAAATCAAGGAGAGCTTTCTTTACCTTTTTCTTCCTTATAGTACAAGGGATAGAAAAACTACCTGGATCTGATGCTTTAGGTGGGAATGACTCTTCCTTAACAGTTATACACTTTTTTTCCTCATCATCTCTACGTCTCTTCTTTGTAGAGCTTTCTTCATTAGATTTGGTGTAAACTGTAATCTGTTGCAGAATTTGCTCCCAAGGTGCATCATTATCCACCATTTTGAATAACTCTGTGAAGTCCATTGGTTTCCCTTGATGGATTGGAAAAGGAAACGTGCTTTTGCTCTCTATTTCACTTCTCTCTTCTCTATCTAACTCAACTTTCTCATCATCAACACTCTCTACCACCTTGCACTCTTCTCTGGGGTTAACCTCAGTATTAGCCCCAAAGTTTCTGTTTGGTCTTTCTTCCAATTGCTTGGTAATCTGACCCATTTGAATCTCCAAATTCTTTATAGCAGCTTCAGTGCTCTTTTGAGAAGATTCAGTTTTCTGTATGAATTGCTGAAGAGTTTCTTCCAACCTTGTTGATCTTTCATTAAGCATAGATAACTGTTGCCACAAGGTTGGTTGCTGCTGCTGCTTATTATATTGATTAGCTTGCCCAGTTTGTCCTTGACCAATGCTTGGATGTGGTTTCCAACCCTGATTATAATTCCCTTGACGGTATGGAAATTGATTAGCCATGAAATTAACATCCTCCACAGCTTCCACAGGAAAAGCACATTGGCCATTGATGTGATCACCCCCACATAATTCGCAGAACTGGGTTTGTATCTGTGCAACAGATTTCAACTCTTTGGGTAATTGAGCAAGAGTTTTGGTCAGAGTCTCCAGCTGTTGAGTTAGAATTTTATTCTGAGCTAGCAAGGCATCATGTGTTTGTAATTGAAGAACCCCTTTTTGTTGCATAGGAGCTCCTCTTTCACTGTGGAGCTCATTATCACTAGTAGCCATGTTTTCTATAATTTCAGTTGCTTCCTCTGGAGTTTTCCATTTAATATTGCCTCCTGCTGAGGCATCCAGCATCATCTTGGTTTGTGAACCAAGCCCTCCAAGGAAAGTTAAGACTACTTCTTGATCTTCAAAGCCATGCGTGGGAGTTTTACGTAACAAGCTTTTATACCTGTCCCATGCATGCCCCAGTGATTCTTCCATGCCTTGCTTGAATGAAGAAATCTCTTGCTTTCCTTTAGTCACCTTAGATTGTGGGAAGTACTTATTTAAAAACTTTGTGACCACTGCTTCCCACTCTGTGAAACTTTCTTCTGGAAAAGAGTTCAACCAAAGCTTAGCATTGCCTCCCAATGAGAAAGGAAACAAGCTAAGTTTGATAGCTTCGTCTAGCACCCCATTAATCTTGACTGTGTTGCAAATCTCATTAAAAGTAGTGAGGTGCTGATAACAGTTGAAAAACTGTTATTTTCATGCTTAATATTGATACTAAAAGCAACCTTTAGACTTAAAAACTAGCTTGAAATCATGATTTTATCTATATTTTCAGAAATAAGAGAGTTGGACAGGTTTATGCTTGATTTAAGTGTTTTTGTGCAGGTTTTAAGGTGAATTTAGTGAAAAGAGTGAAGAAGGAGAGAGTTGACATTAGAAAAGACAAGAAAGAGTGCAAAAAGAGAAGACAAAGGCACCGCTCAGCGGTATTTTACCGCTGAGCGGCACTCAGGAGGTTGCGGGAGTCACGCTGAGGGGCAAACTGGCCGCTGAGGGGAAGAAAGGACGCGCAATCACCGCTGAGCGGTATTTACCGCTGAGCGGCACTTTTTGGGCTTGGGCATTTGTAATCTTTTGTAACTCTAGAATAGTATATAAGGGCTTGCACGTCCTTGGGATTAGTATCTTTGGCAGAAACGAGGCAAACACTCTCTCTTTCCACCCCTTTGAAGGAGGATCTTGGATGCTCAGGCTACCTCTTCACCTTTATTAGGTTTATTCTTTCATTCTTTCATTGTTATTCATCTAGGTTCACCATGAATATGGTGAACTAAACCTTGTATGTTTGTTGGGGAATCAATGTAATCTCTTGAAGCTCTCATATATGGAATCTGTTGATTACATCTTTTAATTAAGACATATGCTTTCTTTCATCATTAGTTAGGGTTTTTCCTCTTTGCTCAATGCTTGCATAGTTTAACTCATTCCATGCATGATTATTGGTTTTGTCGATACGGACACGTACGGGGAAGTCTAGATCTGAAGAATTTCTCCCAATATTATACTGACAATATTATATTGGTTGCCTTTAAGCTCTTGCACTCATGAACTAATCATTAGGAATGCTAGGAATTGTATGAACTCGTGATTAGGGAGAAGCCATCTAGAATGGTACATTAGAGAGTGGCATTAACAATGATGATTTGAATGTTGAATTCCTAAAATATATGAGAGTGGATGAGATGAAATTGACCCCCAACAACATATTCATTCATATAATTCATTGAAAGTGTTTATCTTTTGTCTTTGCCATTGATCAAACTTCATGCATACATGTTTATTTTCTGTCTTGCATTTTAAACTCTAAATATTTCGTTTGTAAGTCCTAGCTAATCAACAAATCACATAACTAAACTAGGCCGTGAGTCCTTTGGGAAGAACGATACTTGGTCTTACCAAGTTTATTACTTGAACGATTCGGTCATACTTGCCGATTGTGAAACAAGTTTGTGACATCATAATTTGGTGCTTACAAATTTGTACATCAAGTTTTTGGCGCCGCTGCTGGGGACTCGTGGTTTAATTGGTTAATTTGTGTGATTATTGATTATCTTTGACTTTAATTTTGAATTTCTGTTTTTATTTTTTTCTGTTTTTATTTTATTTTATCTTTTTATCTTTTTAGATTAGGTTAGATTTTATTTTTTTTATCTTTTTAGGTTAGATTAGATTTTACTTTTTTTTAGATTAGATTTGATTAGATTTTATTTTATTTTATCTTTTTATCTTTTTAGATTAGGTTAGATTTTATTTTTTTTATCTTAGATTAGATTTTATCTTTTTAGATTAGATTAGATTTCAATTTATTTTATCTTCTATCTTCTAAATCTTTTATCTTCTTATCTTCTGAATCTTTTATCTTTTTATCTTTTGAATATATATCTTCTCTTATATCTTTTTGTGCTAACAAATATTTTCTAGAGTTTTGTGCCTAATGTTTGCAGGATGCAATTCAGTCAAGAATTTAACTATATGGGCACTCAAGTCTTCCAAGATCAACAAAGGAAAGCAAGAGATCTCATCTTTCAGGCAAGGCATGGAGGAATCACTAGGTCATGCATGGGACAGATATAAAAGCCTATTAAGAAAGATTCCCACGCATGGATTTGACAAAGTGGAAGTAGTCCTAATCTTCCTTGAAGGTCTTGGTTCACAAACCAAGATGATGCTGGACGCCTCAGCAGGAGGCAATATTAAATGGAAGACTCCAGAGGAAGCAACTGAAATCATAGAAAATATGGCTACAAGTGATAATGAGCTGCACAGTGAAAGAGGAGCTCCTTTGCAACAAAAAGGGGTTCTTCAATTACAAACCCATGATGCCTTGCTAGCCCAGAATAAAATTCTAACTCAACAGCTGGAAACTCTGACCAAAACTCTTGCTTCATTACCCAAAGAGTTAAAATCTGCTGCACAGGTACAAACCCAGTTGTGCGAATTATGTGGGGGAGATCACATCAATGGCCAATGTGCTTTTCCTGTGGAAGCCGTGGAGGATGTTAATTTCATGGCTAATCAGTTTCCATACCGTCAAGGGAACTACAATCAAGAGTGGAAACCACACCCAAGCATTGGTCAAGGGCAAACTGGGCAAGCTGGTCAATTTAATAAGCAGCAGCAGCAACCCACCTTATGGCAACAGTTTTCTATGCTTAATGAAAGGTCCATGAGGCTGGAGGAAATTCTCAACAATTTCATACAGAAAACTGAGTCTTCCCAAAAGAGCACTGAAGCTGCTATCAAAAATTTGGAGATTCAGATGGGGCAGATCATCAAACAGATGGAAGAAAGGCCAAGTAGAAATTGTGGGGCTAATACTGAGGTTAACCCCAGGGGAGAGTGTCAAGAGCTAGTGAGTGTAAATGTTGAAAAAGTTGAGTTGGAAAAAGAAGAGAGAAAAGAGAGAGAAGAGAAAGAAGAAGAGAAAATTTGTGTGAAGATTGAGAAGGTGAGTAGAAAAAGAAAAGAAAAAAAGAAAGTGAGAGAAAAGAGAAAGAGGACGAGAGAAAAAAATAAAGAATCATATGAAAAATCTCGTCCCCATCCAAAGAAGTATCATAGGAAGAAGAAATCTAAGTGCTTTATGGAAATCTTCAAGAAATTGGAGATTAAAGTTCCTATGATCGAGACACTGCAACAGGTTCCTGGTTTGATCAAATTTCTGAAGAAGTTCAGTAGAAAGAAGAAAAAGAAGAAGGAACTTGAGCTTTACTGGGTCAAGCTAATGACGTTAAAAGAGCGCTTGCTGGGAGGCAACCCAGTGATTTAAAAACTTTTGATTTTGATTTTGGTTTTGTAACTTTTAATCTGTGGACATTATTTTGTAAATATTTTGTTGGATACAGCATCTACTGAAGGATGCTAGGTGGTTAAGTATCTGCTGAAGGATACTAGGTTTTTAACACCTACTGATGGGTGTTGGTGAGAAGATTTTGCACCTACTTATGGGTGCTGGTAAGTTTGAAACACCTACTGATGGGTGTTGGTGGATTTTGGGTCAGGCTCGTGACGTTAAACAAGCGCTACCTGGGAGGCAACCCAGTTGATTGATTGTTTTTGTTTGTTTTATTTTAATTAGGGTTTGCATAAGCATTTTTAACATTGAATTTCAGGGAACCTATGAGGGGTATGCTAGGAAGGCACGTAGGTCAAGAAAAGAAGGAGAAGGGCACATCACGAAAGTGCCGCTGAGCGGCAATTACCGCTGAGCGGTACTATCGCAGATGGGCTTAAGTTCCCCTTAGCGGAACCCGAGCCCATTGGGGTATTTTTAAACCCTAAGCTGCGCGTTTTTACATTCTTTCAAGCCCTTCTCTGCACAAACACTTCCACATATCTTCTCTTAGGTTTCCCACATCTTTTTACTCTTCCCTCTTAGAAAAATTTCTCTTCCACTCACTTTTTCACTAGTGTGCCATCAAAGTTTGGGGTTGGAAGAGAGCATTCTAGTTTGGAAGCATTCTCATATCATCTAGCATCTCCACCCAAGTAAGTAAAATGCATTTTGTTTATTCTAGGGTTCTTGAGTTTGAATGTGATTGTCAAAGCATGAATATTTAGGGGTTTTGATTTCTATGCATGATTTGATGATATATTTGATGTTTGAACCGATTAAACTGCTTGATTATGTACTGGAAAACTGAAAATTGCAAAAATCTGCAGATCACCGCTGAGCGGCATTTACCGCTGAGCGGCACTCTGCCAGATTTGCTTTTTCTGGTTTGTTGCGTGTTTGAATGTGGCACTGGTGGCGCTGAGGGGAAATTCTGGCCCTCAGCGGTGGTTTAGCTTCAAAAGGAGTTGTGTTCTGTGTTTACTAATGATTAACATCATGTTCTGTGGTTTTGTAATTGTGTTTGAATGCAGGAATGACATCCTCTTCAGGAAAGAGATTGAAAACCATGGCAACCAAGAGGAAGGAAAAGGAACCAGAGCAGCCCCATAATGGCAGGTTCCTCTCTAGGAAACATGAGAAGCACTTTAGGGTGGTTCAGGACAGGAGACTTCTAATGGAGAGAAAGGTTGGAATGATACCTAACTTTGCTCCTCAATTTGGAGAGCAAGTGTTAGGGAATGATTGGGGGAAGCTAGCCACTTATCCAGCGCCTGCCAACATAGCTGTGGTGAAGGAATTCTACACCAATGCAAAGAAGATTGGTGAGTATCCAGCTGAGAACTATTTGGGCTATGTCAGAGGCCATGCTATCAGGTATGATCCTGATTCCATCAACAACTTCCTGGATACTGTGTGGGCTGGTGAGCAATGCCAGTTTGCTCTTAGCATGGAGGAAGGTGCTGACTTTGAGGATGTTGAGAGAGTATTGTGCATACCTGGAGGACACTTCCAAAGGAATAGATCTGGAGCAGTGGTTAACATTAGGAGGACAGATTTGACTCCTCTTGCAAAGTATTGGATGGCATTTTCCCATGCCAACATTCAGCCATGCTCACATGTGTCAGATATCACTCTCAGCAGGGCACTATTCATCTACTGTGCTATCAGAAATTTGAATGTTAATATTGGGCAGGTGATAGCTGATGAGATTAGTGTGTGTGCTAACACCTCAAACAACAAAGCACCACTAGGACATCCTTCTTTGATCACTCACCTCTGCAAGCTAGCTGGGGTGGACACTTCTGTTCCACCATTTGAGAGGCCAAGAAAAGCTATAGATGAGGCCTATTACAGACAGTACTGTGGAGGTGAGGAGGCAGCTCAGCCAGTTCCACCACGCCAGGCTCGTAGAGAGAGAGGGCCAGCACAGAGCAGGACATCTGCTGATACTCATGAGGCAGAACCATTCCAGATGAGGGACATGTATATGTATCTTATAGGAGCTCAGTTGCAGTCCATTCACAGAGGGCAGGTGGCCACGGCTGAGATGATAGTGGGGATGTATGATACCCCTCCAGCACACAGGTGGACTATGGATGAATTCCATAACGTGGTAGCTTGGCCAGAAGAACCATTGCATGGAGGAGCTGAGGCAGCTGAAGCTTCAGCTAGAGATATGGAAGAAGATGAAGCTGAGGAGGAGGATGCATTTGATGATGATGATGATGAAGAGGAGGAGGAAGATACAGAGGACAGCTCAGAATGATGAGGAGCTGAGATAACATTTACTGATGAATGCTATCATATGATTATGCTTTTGTGGTTTAAGTTTTCTGGACTTATTTGTTTTTGTTTTTAGATTAGGGTTTGATGTACTCTATTGAACACCTGGTTTTTTTATGATGGTTTGCTATTAACTGTGATTGTGTGATAAGTAATGCTTGATGATGCTGATTGATTGATTGATGTTGAGATAGATGTGCACATTAAAATGCTTATTCAGGTGATTCACAAGCTTTGTGAACAAATGCATGATATCATGATTGTGATTGTGAAATTAAGCAGGATGTGTATGTCAAATGTGAATGAGCTTATATGTGAGGTTTTGAGCTCCAGAGTTGTTATTGTTGAATGCTATTACTTTGAAAGCATGAATGATTTTGCCCAGGTTTTCTATGATTGAATCAATTGCTTGTTTTGCATCATGTGATCAAGGCCGTTTTTGTTGAAACCCTTTTTATTGGCCAAATTCATAAAGTTAGCCTACTAAAAGAGAACACTTTGTGTTCTATCCTTTGAACCCTTAGCCTTGAACATACACTGAAAACCCTTGATTGAAAATCTTTACCTTGAGTTAAGTAGAATATCTTGTGTGGTATTGACAAATGTTCAAGTTTGGGGTTGACATGAAAAAGGAAAAGCATTGAGCTAAGAGCTAAAAAGTAAGAATATGCAAAGAAAAAGAAAAGAAAAGAAAAAGAAGTAAAGCTCAATGCAAATGCAAATGCAAAGGCAAAAGAAAGTTGGGAATGAATAAGATGATTGTGTTGTTATGATTCTCTTAACTCAAGGATTTTGTGATCCAGAAAAACCAATTTTCTTGTTAGCCCAGCCACATTATAAGCCATTGAAAAGTCCTTGTGATGATGCATGCTTGTGAATGTTTTTGATTGTGGTAAAATGAAAGGCAAAGTTGATTCATGTGACATTGTGATAGTGGAGTGAATGAGTGAAACACTTTACCTCTTATACACTTGTGTGTTGAGTGAAACACTTTACCTAGTGAGGAAATATTCCATAAGCACATGAACATCCATGCTTAATTGATTGATCATTCATGAAAAATAGCATTTGTTGGAACTTAAATGACTTTGTGAACACTAAAGCATGTGCACATCTTGAATGAACTCTTGGTCATAAGGTTGATTAAAGTTTTTACTTATCTTGAAAAGAGAATTTTTGAATGAGTGAACCATCATATGAATTGGTTGGAGATTGAGTTACATCTTGTTTGCTTGAGGACAAGCAAAGTTCTAAGTTTGGGGTTGTGATAACAGTTGAAAAACTGTTATTTTCATGCTTAATATTGATACTAAAAGCAACCTTTAGACTTAAAAACTAGCTTGAAATCATGCTTTTATCTATATTTTCAAAAATAAGTGAGCTGGACAGGTTTATGCTTGATTTAAGTGTTTTTGTGCAGGTTTTAAGGTGAATTTAGTGAAAAGAGTGAAGAAGGAGAGAGGTGACATTAGAAAAGACAAGAAAGAGTGCAAAAAGAGAAGACAAAGGCACCGCTCAGCGGTATTTTACCGCTGAGCGGCACTCAGGAGGTTGCGGGAGTCACGCTGAGGGGCAAACTGGCCGCTGAGGGGAAGAAAGGACGCGCAATCACCGCTGAGCGGTATTTACCGCTGAGCGGCACTTTTTGGGCTTGGGCTTTTGTAATCTTTTGTAACTCTAGAATAGTATATAAGGGCTTGCACGTCCTTGGGATTAGTATCTTTGGCAGAAACGAGGCAAACACTCTCTCTTTCCACCCCTTTGAAGGAGGATCTTGGATGCTCAGGCTACCTCTTCACCTTTATTGGGTTTATTCTTTCATTGTTATTCATCTAGGTTCACCATGAATATGGTGAACTAAACCTTGTATGTTTGTTGGGGAAGCAATGTAATCTCTTGAAGCTCTCATATATGGAATCTGTTGATTACATCTTTTAATTAAGACATATGCTTTCTTTCATCATTAGTTAGGGTTTTTCCTCTTTGCTCAATGCTTGCATAGTTTAACTCATTCCATGCATGATTATTGGTTTTGTCGATACGGACACGTACGGGGATGTCTAGATCCGGGGAATTTCTCCCAATATTATACTGACAATATTATATTGGTTGCCTTTAAGCTCCTGCACTCATGAACTAATCATTAGGAATGCTAGGAATTGTATGAACTCGTGATTAGGGAGAAGCCATCTAGAATGGTACATTAGAGAGTGGCATTAACAATGATGATTTGAATGTTGAATTCCTAAAATATATGAGAGTGGATGAGATGAAATTGACCCCCAACAACATATTCATTCATATAATTCATTGAAAGTGTTTATCTTTTGTCTTTGCCATTGATCAAACTTCATGCATACATGTTTATTTTCTGTCTTGCATTTTAAACTCTAAATATTTCGTTTGTAAGTCCTAGCTAATCAACAAATCACATAACTAAACTAGGCCGTGAGTCCTTTGGGAAGAACGATACTTGGTCTTACCAAGTTTATTACTTGAACGATTCGGTCATACTTGCCGATTGTGAAACAAGTTTGTGACATCATAATTTGGTGCTTACAAATTTGTACATCAGGTGCTCATATGGGCTTTCATGAGATAACCCATTAAATTGATTACTCTTCACCAGTTGAATCAGTGCTGGTTTGACCTCCATATTGGCTGCATTGACTCTAGGTCTAGCTATGCTGTTAAAGTGTTGAGGCCCAGCAATATTGGTGTAGTCTGCAAGAGTTCTTCTACCATTATTGTTCTCCATACTTCCTGTGCTATGAACAGAACCTTGTGGTGATGATTGTAAGAGAGTTTCTGGAGAAGGGAAAAGTTCTCTAGATGTTCTGATTCTTCTCCTCCTTCTACTCTCGTCTAGACCTTCAAGAAGAGGTTCTGTTGTTTTCTTACTCCTAGTTCGAATTGCCTCCTGCATACACAAGAAAACAAAACCCTAGAAAATATTTGTTAGCACAAAAAGATATAAGAGAAGATATATATTCAAAAGATAAAAAGATAAAAGATTCAGAAGATAAGAAGATAAGAAGATAAAAGATTTAGAAGATAAAAAGATAAAAGATTTAAAAGATAGAAGATAAAATAAAATAAAATAAAATCTAATCTAAAAATAAAATAAAATCAAATCTAATCTAATCAAATAAAATAAAATAAAATAAAATCTAATCTAATCTATTAAAAACCGAAAATATAAAAACAGAAAATAAAAACAGAAATTCAAAATTAAAGTCAAAGATAATCAATAATCACACAAATTAACCAGTTAAACCAGAGTCCCCGGCAACGGCGCCAAAAACTTGATGGACAAATTTATGATCACCAAAATATGATGTCACAAACTTGTTTCACAATCGGCAAGTATGACCGAATCGTTCAAGTAATAAACTTGGTAAGACCAAGTATCGTTCTCCCAAAGGACTCACGGCCTAGTTTAGTTGTGTGGTTTGTTGATTAGCTAAGACTTAAGAACGAAATATTTGGAGTTTAATATGCAAGACAGAAAATAAACATGTATGCATGAGTTTTGATCAATGGCAAAAGCAAAAGATAAACACTTTCAATGAAATATATGAATGAATATGTTGTTGGGGATCAATTTCATCTCATCCACTCTCATATATTTTAGGAATTCAACATTCAAATCATCTTTGTTAATGCCACTCTCTAATGTACCATTCTAGATGGCTTCTCCCTAATCACGAGTTCATACAATTCCTAGCATTCCTAATGATCAGTTCATAAGTCAGGAGCTTAATGACAACCAATATAATATTGGGAGAAATTCCCCGGATCTAGACTTCCCCGTACGTGCCCGTATCGACAAAACCAATAATCATGCATCGAATGAGTTAAACCATGCAAGCATTAAGCAAAGAGGAAAAACCCTAACTAATGATGAAAGAAAGCATAAGTCTTAATTAAAAGATGCAAGCATAAATTCCATATATGAGAGCTTCAAGAGATTACATTGATTCCCCAACAAACATACAAGGTTTAGTTCACCATATTCATGGTGAACCTAGATGAATATCAATGAAAGAATGAAAGAATAAACCCTAAAAAGGTGAAGAGGTAGCCTGAGCATCCAAAATCCTCCTTCAAAGGGGTGGAAGAGAGAGTGTTTGCCTCGTTTCTGCCAAAGATCCTAATTCTAGGACGTGCAAGTCCTTATATACTATTCTAGAGTTACAAAAGATTACAAAAGCCCAAGCCCATAAAAGTGCCGCTCAGCGGTAAATACCGCTCAGCGGTGACTGCGCGTCCCTTTTCTTCCCCTCAGCGGCCAGTTTGCCCCTCAGCGGACCTCCCGTGACCTCCTGAGTGCCGCTCAGCGGTAAAATGCCGCTAAGCGGTGCCTTCGGCTTCTCCTTTTGCACTCTTTGATTCCTTTTCTGATTCCATCTCTCTCCTTCTTCACTTCTTTCACTAAATTCACCTTAAAACCTGCATAAAAACACTTAAATCAAGCATAAACCTGTCCAGCTCTCTTATTTATGAAAATATAGATAAAAGCATGATTTCAAGCTAGTTTTTAAGTCTAAAGGTTGCTTTTAGTATCACTTTTAAGCATGAAATAACAGTTTTTCAACTGTTATCAATAGCCTAATAACAGCCCAATGACACCTTAACTTGCATTAGGGTGTAAATGAGTTATCACTGTTTATAATCTAACAGTGCGATCGGCCTGGTGGTTGGTCGGCCGACCTGGTCGGTTGGCCGATATGGTTGGTCCGGCCTGGACGGTCGGCCGGTATGGGTGGTCGGCCTAGATGGTCGGCCTGGTGGTTGGTCATCCAGGATGGTCGGTCGGCCAGTATGAGTGGTCGACCTAAGAAGGTTCGTTCGGTTCACGGGGTTAGGAGGACCATACGGTAAATAAGCCCCTCAAGCCCGAGCATGATTTAAACTATGCGAAGGGGTTTTGTGCATGACTTTCCTGATACGGATGTGATATCTTGTTTTGCTTTTGTCTTTAAGTCCTCTCTACTTGTTGAGAGGATGAAAGGAAAAAACGAGTCATGCCTTTATCGGCCGAGTTGGATAATCTACTGATCCTTACAAGTAACAAGTTGTGAAGATCCACGGTCGCCCACTATCGGTGTGGCCGATCGAGATATCTTTGTTGAAGATCCACAGTTGCTGACCTTCGGGGAGGCCGGCCAAAATTCCTTTGAAGAAGAACAACAATGAGGTCGAATGATCGAACAATTGATGCCAAATTTGGCAAAGTACTTGAGACCACGGATGGCCGAGCCATTGGGGCCGAGAAGTTTAGGCCAAACGGTCGAGGCCTTTGGCGTCCCAGAGGTTGAGGTTGACGAGGCTGATAACAGTTGAAAAACTGTTATTTTCATGCTTAAAATTGATACTAAAAGCAACCTTTAACACTTAGAAACTAGCTTGAAATCATGCTTTTGGTCATACTAAAAACAACCTTTAACCCCTTTGAAGGAAGATCTTGGATGCTCAGGCTACCTCCTCCTCTTTCTAGGGTTTTATCTTTCATTCTTTCATTATTATTCATCTAGTTTCACCATGAATATGGTGAACTAAACCTTGTATTGTTGTTGGGGAATCAATGTAGTCTTGTGAAACTCTCATATATGGAATTTGTTTTAACATCTTATTTTTAAGACTTATGCTTTCTTTCATCATTAGTTAGGGTTTTTCCTCTTTGCGTAAATCTTGCTTTGTTTAACTCATTCATTACCATGATTAGTGATTTTGTCGATATGGAACGTACGGGAAAATCTAGATCCGGGGAATTTCTCCCAATAGCATATTGATAACAGTGGAAAAACTGTTATTTTCATGCTTAAAAGTGATACTAAAAGCAACCTTTATACTTAGAAACTAGCTTGAAATCATGCTTTTATTCATATTTTCATAAATAAGAGAGCTGGACAGGTTTATGCTTGATTTAAGTGTTTTTGTGCAGGTTTTAAGGTGAATTTAGTGAAAGAAGTGAAGAAGGAAAGAGATGGAATCAGAAAATAAATCAAAGAGTGCAAAAGGAGAAGTCGAAAGCACCGCTCAGCGGCATTTTACCGCTGAGCAGCACTCAGGAGGTCACGGGAGGTCCGCTGAGGGGCAAAATGGCCGCTAAGGGGAAGAAAAGAGACGCGCAGTCACCGCTAAGCGGTATTTACCGCTGAGCACCATTCTTAATGGGCTTGGACTTGTTTTCTGGCACTTTTATGGGCTTGGGCTTAGATCTTTTGTAATTTTAGAATAGTATATAAGCTTTAGGACGTCCTAGAGTTTGTATCTTTGGCAGAAACGAGGCAAACACTCTCTCTTCCACCCCTTTGAAGGAGGATCTTGGATGCTCAGGCTACCTCTTCACCTTTATTGGGTTTATTCTTTCATTCTTTCATTGTTATTCATCTAGGTTCACCATGAACATGGTGAACTAAACCTTGTATGTTTGTTGGGGAATCAATGTAATCTCTTGAAGCTCTCATATATTGAATTTATGCTTGCATCTTTTAATTAAGACTTATGCTTTCTTTCATCATTAGTTAGGGTTTTTCCTCTTTGCTTAATGCTTGCATGGTTTAACTCATTCGATGCATGATTGTTGGTTTTGTCGATACGGGCACGTACGGGGAAGTCTAGATCCGGGGAATTTCTCCCAATATTATATTGGTTGTCGTTAAGCTCCTGCACTTATGAACTAATCATTAGGAATGCTAAGAATTGTATGAACTCGTGATTAGGGAGAAGCCATCTAGAATGGTACTTTAGAGAGTGGCATTAACAATGATGATTTGAATGTTGAATTCCTAAAATATATGATAGTGGATGAGATGAAATTGACCCCCAACAGCATATTCATTCATATATTTCATTGAAAGTGTTTATCTTTTGCTTTTGCCATTGATCAAAACTCATGCATACATGTTTATTTTCGTCTTTGCATATTAAACTTCAAATATTTCGTTCTTAAGTCTTAGCTAATCAACAAACCACATAACTAAACTAGGCCGTGAGTCCTTTGGGAAGAACGATACTTGGTCTTACCAAGTTTATTACTTGAACGATTCGGTCATACTTGCCGATTGTGAAACAAGTTTGTGACATCATATTTTGGTGATCATAAATTTGTCCATCATGTTTTTGGCGCCGCTGCCGGGGACTCTGGTTTAACTGGTTAATTTGTGTGATTATTGATTATCTTTGACTTTAATTTTGAATTTCTGTTTTTATTTTCTGTTTTTATTTTTTTCGGTTTTTATTAGATTAGATTAGATTTTATTTTATTTGATTTGATTTTATTAGATTAGATTAGATTTTATTTTATTTTATTTGATTAGATTAGATTAGATTAGATTTTATTTTATCTTATTAGATTAGATTAGATTTTATTTTATTTTATTTTATTCTATCTTCTGAATCTTTTATCTTTTTATCTTCTGAATCTTTTATCTTCTTATCTTCTGAATCTTTTATCTTTTTATCTTTTGAATATATATCTTCTCTTATATCTTTTTGTGCTAACAAATATTTTCTAGGGTTTTGTTTTCTTGTGTATACAGGAGGCAATTCGAACTAGGAGTAAGAAAACAACAGAACCTCTTCTTGAAGGTCTAGACGAGAGTAGACGGAGGAGAAGAATGAGAACATCTAGAGAACTTTTCCCTTCTCCAGAAACTCTCTTACAATCATCACCACAAGGTTCTGTTCATAGCACAGGAAGTATGGAGAACAATAATGGTAGAAGAACTCTTGCAGACTACACCAATATTGCTGGGCCTCAACACTTTAACAGCATAGCTAGACCTAGAGTCAATGCAGCCAATATGGAGGTCAAACCAGCACTGATTCAACTGGTGAAGAGTAATCAATTTAATGGGTTATCTCATGAAATCCCATATGAGCACCTCACTACCTTTAATGAGATTTGCAACACAGTCAAGATTAATGGTCTGCCAGACGAAGCAATCAAACTTAGTTTGTTTCCTTTCTCATTGGGAGGCAATGCTAAGCTTTGGTTGAATTCTTTTCCAGAAGAAAGTTTCACAGAGTGGGAAGCAGTGGTCACAAAATTTTTAAATAAGTTCTTCCCACAATCTAAGGTGACTAAAGGAAAGCAAGAGATTTCTTCATTCAAGCAGGGCATGGAAGAATCACTGGGTCATGCATGGGACAGGTACAAAAGCTTGTTACGTAAAACTCCCACGCATGGCTTTGAAGATCAAGAAGTAGTCTTAACTTTCCTTGGAGGGCTTGGTTCACAAGCCAAGATGATGCTGGACGCCTCAGCAGGAGGCAATATTAAATGGAAAACTCCAGAGGAAGCAACTGAAATTATAGAAAATATGGCTACTAGTGATAATGAGTTGCACAGTGAAAGAGGAGCTCCTATGCAACAAAAAGGGGTTCTTCAATTACAAACACATGATGCCTTGCTAGCTCAGAATAAAATTTTAACTCAACAGCTGGAGACTCTGACTAAAACTCTTGCTCTATTACCTAAAGAGTTGAAATCTGCTGCACAGGTACAAACCCAGTTGTGCGAATTATGTGGGGGTGATCATATCAATGGCCAATGTGCTTTTCCAGTGGAAGCCGTGGAGGATGTTAATTTCATGGCTAATGAATTTCCATACCGTCAAGGAAATTATAATCAGGGGTGGAAACCACATCCAAGCATTGGTCAAGGACAAACTGGGCAAGCTAATCAATATAATAAGTAGCAGCAGCAACCAACCTTTTGGCAACAGTTATCTATGCTTAATGAAAGATCACTGAAGCTCTTATAAAGAAACTCTTCAGCAATTCATACAGAAAACTAAATCTTCTCAAAAGAGCACTGAAGCTGCTATAAAGAATTTGGAGATTCAAATGGGTCAGATTACCAAGCAATTGGAAGAAAGGCCGAATAGAAACTTTGGGGCTAATACTGAGGTTAACCCCAGAGAAGAGTGCAAGGTGGTAGAGAGTGTTGATGATGAGAAAGTTGAGTTAGATACAGAAGAGAGAAGTGAAATAGAGAGCAAAAGCACGTTTCCTTTTCCAATCCATCAAGGGAAACCAATGGACTTCACAGAGTTATTCAAAATGGTGGATAATGATGCACCTTGGGAGCAAATTTTGCAACAGATTACGGTTTACACTAAATCTAATGAAGAAAGCTCTACAAAGAAGAGACGTAGAGATGATGAGGAAAAAAAGTGTATAACTGTTAAGGAGGAGTCATTCCCACCTAAAGCATCAGATCCAGGTAGTTTTTCTATCCCTTGTACTATAGGGAAGAAAAATGTAAAGAAAGCTCTCCTTGATTTAGGTTCAAGTGTTAACTTGATACCTTATTCTTTACTGGAGCAAATTGGCAATGTTAAAATGAAACCTGTAAAGGTTAATTTAGTAATGGCCGATGGATCTTCAAAGGAGCCATGTGGGATTGCAGAAGACATTGTAGTTTGTGTTGGCAAACTTCAGTTTTTGGCAGACTTTGTGGTGATGAAGATGGAAACCGAGAAAATACCTATCATACTTGGAAGACTGTTTATGAAAACGGCCAGGGCTATCATAGATGTAAATGAAGGTATAGTGGTGCTCCATGATAGAGAGGAGAGAGTGGTGGTGGATGTCTTCAAAGATGAGACGCAAGCAAAGGAGGAAGAAGCCAGTTATAAAGCTGCATTTCAAGATGCACCCATAACTAGAGGTAAAGATGAAAATCTTGAGGTTTCAGGTAACCATTGTTTGTTGTTTCAGGTACCCAAGGAAGAAGAGATTGGAAGAGGAGAAGAAATTCCTAGAGACTGGAAGAAAAGAAGACTCCAACTTGGCACACCTGTAAGAATCAAGAACAAGTTGTGGGTTGTGAAGGGCTTTAAAGAAAAGGAGATGATAGAGATAGAGTCTCCATATTCTAGAAGAACCAAAACAGTTCAAAGGAAGCAGCTGAGAAGTTGGTGGACTGACAACATCAACTATAAAGAAGATGGAACTTGAACTTTACTGGGTCAAGCTAACGACGTTAAAAGAGCGCTTGCTGGGAGGCAACCCAGTGATTTACAAACTTTTGATTTTGATTTTGGTTTTGTAACTTTTAATTTGTGGACATTATTTTGTAAATATTTTGTTGGATACAGCATCTACTGAAGGATGCTAGGTGGTTAAGTATCTACTGAAGGATATTATGTTTGTAACACCTACTGATGGGTGTTGGTGAGAAGATTTTGCACCTACTGATGGGTGTTGGTGGATTTTGGGTCAGGCTCGTGACGTTAAACAAGCGCTACCTGGGAGGCAACCCAGTTGATTGATTGTTTTCTGTTTGTTTATTTTAGTTAGGGTTTGCATAAGCATTTTTAACATTGAATTGCAGGGAACCAGTGAGGGGTATGTCTAGGAGGCACGTAGGTCAAGAAAAGAAGGAGAGGAGCACTTCACGAAAGTACCGCTGAGCGGCAACTTACCGCTGAGCGGTACTCTCGCAGATGGGCTTAAGTTCCCCTTAGCGGGACCCGAGCCCATTAGGGTATTTTTATACCCTAAGCTGCGCAATTTCTTATTCTTTCAAGCTCTTCTCTGCACAAACACTCCTACATACCTTCTCCTAGGTTTTCCACATCTTTTCACTCTTCCCTCTTAAGAAAATATCTCTTCCATTCACTTTTACACTAGTGTGCCATCAAAGTTTGGGGTTGGAAGAGAGTATTCTAGCTTGGAAGCATTCTCATTGCATCTAGTATCTCCACCCAAGTAAGTAAAATGCATTTTGTTCATTCTAGGGTTCTTGAATTTGAATGTGATTGTCAAAGCATGAATATTTAGGGGTTTTGATTTCTATGCATGATTTGATGATATATTTGATGTTTGAACCGATTAAACTGCATGATTATGAACTGGAAAACTGAAAATTGCATTTGGGTGGAGTTAGGAAAGCTTTAAAACAGGTTTTTCAAAAATCTGCAGAGTTACCGCTGAGGGGTAAACTGCCGCTGAGCGGCACTCTGCCAGATTTGATTTTTCTGGTTTGTTGCGTGTTGGAATGTGGCACTGGTGGCGCTGAGGGGAAATTCTGGCCCTCAGCGGTGGTTTAGCTTCGAAAGGAGTTGTGTTCTGTGTTTTACTAATGATTAACATCATGTTCTGTGGTTTTGTATTTGTGTTTGAATGCAGGAATGGCATCCTCTTCAGGAAAGAGATTGAAAACCATGGCAACCAAGAGAAAGGAAAAGGAACCAGAGCAACCCCATAATAGCAGGTTCCTCTCTAGGAAACATGAGAAGCACTTTAGGGTGGTTCAGGACAGGAGACTTCTGATGGAGAGAAAGGTTGGAATGACACCTAACTTTGCTCCTCAATTTGGAGAGCAAGTGTTAGGGAATGATTGGGGAAAGCTAGCCACTTATCCTGCACCTGCCAACATAGCTGTGGTAAAGGAATTTTACACCAATGCAAAGAAGATTGGTGATTATCCAGCTGAGAATTATTTGGGCTATGTCAGAGGCCATGTTATCAGTTATGATCCTGATTCTATCAACAACTTCCTGGATACTGTGTGGGCTGGTGAGCAATGCGAGTTTGCTCTTTGCATGGAGGAAGGTGCTGATTTTGAGGATGTGGAGAGAGTGTTGTGTATACCTGGAGGACACTTCCAAAGGAATAGATCTGGCTCAGTGGTTAACATTAGGAGGACAGATTTGACTCCTCTTGCAAAGTATTGGATGGCATTTTCTCATGCCAACATTCAGCCATGTTCACATGTGTCAGATATCACTCTCAGCAGGGCACTATTCATCTACTGTGCTATCAGAAACTTGAATGTTAATATTGGGCAGGTGATAGCTGATGAAATTAGTGTATGTGCTAACACCTCAAACAACAAAGCACCGCTAGGACATCCTTCTTTGATCACTCACCTTTGCAAGCTAGCTGGGGTGGACACTTCTGTTCCACCATTTGAGAGGCCAAGAAAAGCTATTGATGAGGCTTATTACAGACAGTACTGTGGAGGTGAGGATGCAGCTCAGCCAGTTCCACCACGCCAGGCTCGTAGAGAGAGAGGGCCAGCACAGAGCCGGACATCTGCTGATACACATGAAGCAGAACCATTCCAGATGAGGGACATGTATATGTCTCTTATAGGTGCTCAGTTGCAGTCCATTCACAAAGGGCAGGTGGCCACTGCTGAGATGATAGTGGGGATGTATGATACACCTCCAGCACACAGGTGGACTATGGATGAATTCCATAATGTAGTAGCTTGGCCAGAAGAACCATTGCATGGAGGAGGAGCTGAAGCAGCTGAAGCTTCAGCTAGAGACATGGAAGAAGATGAAGCTGATGAGGAGGATGCATTTGAAGATGATGATGATGAGGAAGAAGAGGAAGATACAGAGGACAACTCAGACTAATGAGGAGCTGAGATAGCATTTACTGATGAATGCTATCATATGATTATGCTTTTGTGGTTTAAGTTTTCTGAACTTATTTGTTTTTGTTTTTAGATTAGGGTTGATGTACTCTATTGAACACCTGGTTTCTTATGATGGTTTGCTATTAACTGTGATTGTGTGATAAGTAATGCTTGATGATGCTTATTGATTGATTGATGTTGAGATGATGTGCACATTAAAATGCTTATACAGGTGATTCACAAGCTTTGTGAACAAATGCATGATATCATGATTGTGATTGTGAAATTAAGCAGGATGTGTATGTCAAATGTGAATGAGCTTATATGTGAGGTTTTGAGCTCCAGAGTTTTTGGTATGATTGAATGCTATTACTTTGAAAGCATGAATGACTTTGCCCAGGTTTTCTATGATTGAATCAATTGCTTGTTTTGCATCATCTGATCAAGGCCGTTTGTTGGAACCCTTTTTATTGGCCAAATTCATAAAGTTAGCCCACTAAAAGAGAACACGTGTTCTATCCTTTGAACCCTTAGCCTTGAACATACACTGAAAACCCTTGATTGAAAATCTTTACCTTGAGTTAAGTAGAAGATCTTGTATGGTATTGTTAAATGTTCAAGTTTGGGGTTGTTGGGAAAACATGAAAAAGGAAAAGCATTGAGCTAAGAGCTAAAAAGTAAGAATATGCAAAGAAAAAGAAAAGAAAAGAAAAAGAAGTAAAGCTCAATGCAAATGCAAATGCAAAGGCAAGTTGGGAAGAATAAGAATAATTGTGTTGTTATGATTCTCTTAACTCATGGATTTTGTGATCCAGAAAAACCAATTTTCTTGTTAGCCCAGCCACATTATAAGCCATTGAAAAGTCCTTGTGATGATGCATGCTTGTGAATGTTTTTGATTGTGGTAAAATGAAAGGCAAAGTTGATTCATGTAACATTGTGATAGTGGAGTGAATGAGTGAAACACTTTACCTCTTATACAATTGTGTGTTGAGTGAAACACTTTACCTAGTGAGGAAATTTCCATAAGCACATGAACATCCATGCTTAATTGATTGATCATTCATGAAAAATAGCATTTGTTGGAATTTAAATGACTTTGTGAACACTAAAGCATGTGCACATCTTGAATGAACTCTTGGTCATAAGTTTGAGTGAAGTTGTTACTTATCTTGAAAAAGAGGATTTTTGAATGAGTGAACCATCATATGAATTGGTTGGAGATTGAGTTATATTTTGTTTGCTTGAGGACAAGCAAAGTTCTAAGTTTGGGGTTGTGATAACAGTTGAAAAACTGTTATTTTCATGCTTAAAATTGACACTAAAAGCAACCTTTAGACTTAGAAACTAGCTTGAAATCATGCTTTTATTCATATTTTCAGAAATAAGAGAGCTGGACAGGTTTATGCTTGATTTAAGTGTTTTTGTGCAGGTTTTAAGGTGAATTTAGTGAAAGAAGTGAAGAAGGAAAGAGATGGAATAAGAAAAGAAATCAAAGAGTGCAAAAGGAGAAGCCGAAAGCACCGCTCAACGGCATTTTACCGCTGAGCGGCACTCAGGAGGTCACGGGAGGTCCGCTGAGGGGCAAAATGGCCGCTGAGGGGAAGAAAAGAGACGCGCAGTCACCGCTGAGCGGTATTTACCGCTGAGCACCATTCTTAATGGGCTTGGACTTGTTTTCTGGCACTTTTATGGGCTTGGGCTTAGATCTTTTGTAATTTTAGAATAGTATATAAGCTTTAGGACGTCCTAGAGTTTGTATCTTTGGCAGAAACGAGGCAAACACTCTCTCTTCCACCCCTTTGAAGGAGGATCTTGGATGCTCAGGCTACCTCTTCACCTTTATTGGGTTTATTCTTTCATTCTTTCATTGTTATTCATCTAGGTTCACCATGAACATGGTGAACTAAACCTTGTATGTTTGTTGGGGAATCAATGTAATCTCTTGAAGCTCTCATATATGGAATTTATGCTTGCATCTTTTAATTAAGATTTATGCTTTCTTTCATCATTAGTTAGGGTTTTTCCTCTTTGCTTAATGCTTGCATGGTTTAACTCATTCAATGCATGATTATTGGTTTTGTCGATACGGGCACGTACGTGGAAGTCTAGATCCGGGGAATTTCTCCCAATATTATATTGGTTGTCGTTAAGCTCCTGCACTTATGAACTAATCATTAGGAATGCTAGGAATTGTATGAACTCGTGATTAGGGAGAAGCCATCTAGAATGGTACTTTAGAGAGTGGCATTAACAATGATGATTTGAATGTTGAATTCCTAAAATATATGAGAGTGGATGAGATGAAATTGACCCCCAACAGCATATTCATTCATATATTTCATTGAAAGTGTTTATCTTTTGCTTTTGCCATTGATCAAAACTCATGCATACATGTTTATTTTCGTCTTTGCATATTAAACTTCAAATATTTCGTTCTTAAGTCTTAGCTAATCAACAAACCACATAACTAAACTAGGCCGTGAGTCCTTTGGGAAGAACGATACTTGGTCTTACCAAGTTTATTACTTGAACGATTCGGTCATACTTGCCGATTGTGAAACAAGTTTGTGGCATCATATTTTGGTGATCATAAATTTGTCCATCAAGCGGCACTCAAGAGTTCACGTTGGAACCGCTGAGGGGCAAAATGGCCGCTGAGGGGATACAACTACTCACGCACTTACCGCTGAGCGGCACTTTACCGCTGAGTGGCACACTTATGGGCTTGGGCCTGAATTTTCTGTAATTTTAGAATAGTATATAAGCTTTAGGACGTCCTAGGGTTTGTATCTTTGGCAGAAACGAAGCAAACACTCTCTCTTCCACCCCTTTGAAGGAGGATCTTGGATGCTCAGGCTACCTCTTCACCTTTCTAGGGTTTTATGTTTCATTCTTTCATTATTGTTCATCTAGGTTCACCATGAATATGATGAACTAAACCTTGTATGTTTGTTGGGGAATCAATGTAATCTTTTGAAGCTCTCATATATGGAATTTGTGCTTGCATCTTAATCTAAGACCTATGCTTTCTTTCATCATTAGTTAGGGTTTTTCCTCTTTGCTCAATGCTTGCTTTGTTTAATTCATTCAATGCATGATTATTGATTTTGTTGATACGGGAACGTACGTGGAAGTCTAGATCCGGGGAATCTCTCCCAATAGTATATTGGTTGTCGTTAAGCTCCTGTGATAAAAGAACTAATTATTAGGAATGCTAGGAATCGTATGAACTCGTAATTAGGGATAGGCCTTCTTGTCAAGGTAATTTAGAGAGTGACATTAACAATGATGACTTGAATGTTGAATTCCTAAAGTATATGAGAGTGGATAAGATGAAATTGATAACCCCAACAACATATTCATATATATATTCCATTGAAAGTGCTTGTCTTTTGCTTTTGCCATTGATCAAAACTCATGCATACATGTTTTTTTTCTGTCTTTGCATATTAAACACCACTTATTTCGTTCTTAAGTCTTAGCTAATCAACAAATCACATAACTAAACTAGGCCGTGAGTCCTTTGGGAGAACGATACTTGGTCTTACCAAGTTTATTACTTGAAACGATTCGGTCATACTTACCGATTGTTCAACAAGTTTGTGACATCATATTTTGGTGATCATAAAGTTGTCATCAAGTTTTTGGCGCCGTTGCCGGGGACTCGTGGTTGAACTAGTTAATTTGTGTGATTATTGATTATCTTTTTCTTTAATTTTGAATTTCTGTTTTTATTTTTCTGTTTTTATTTTTTCGGTTTTTATTTTATTTTATTTTATTTGATTTGATTTTATTTTATTTTATTCTTTGAATCTTATATCTTCTCCTATATCTTTTTGTGCTAACCAAATTTTTTAGGGTTTTGTTTTCTTGTGCATGCAGGAAGCAATTAGAACAAGGAACAAGAAAACAACAAAACCTCTTCTGGAAGGTCTAGACGAGAGTAGACGGAGGAGAAGAATCCGAACATCTAGAGAACTTTTCCCTCCTCCGGAAACTCTGTTACAATCATCACCACAAGGTTCTGTTCATAGCACAGAAAATATGGAGAACAACAACATAAGAAGAACTCTGACTACACCAATATAGCTGGACCTCAGCACTTTAACAGTATAGCTAGACCTAGAGTCAATGCAGCTAATATGGAGGTCAAACCAGCACTGATCCAACTGGTGAAAAGCAACCAATTCAATGGGTTATCTCATGAAAGCCCATATGAGCACCTCACCACATTAAATGAGATTTGCAACACAGTCAAAATTAATGGGGTGCCAGACGAAGCGATCAAACTTAGCTTGTTTCCTTTCTCATTGGGAGGCAATGCTAAGCTTTGGTTAAATTCTTTCCCAGAAGGAAGTTTCACAGAGTGGGAAGCAGTGGTAACAAAGTTTTTAAACAAGTACTTCCCACAATCTAAGGTGACTAAAGGCAAGCAAGAGATTTCTTCATTTAAGCAGGGCATGGAAGAATCACTGGGGCATGCATGGGATATGTATAAAAGCTTGTTACGTAAAACTCCCACGCATGGTTTTGAAGATCAGGAAGTAGTCTTGACTTTCCTTGGAGTTCTTGGTTCACAAACCAAGATGATGCTGGATGCCTCAGTAGGAGGCAATATTAAATGGAAAACTCCAGAGGAAGCAATAGAGATTATAGAAAACATGGCTACTAGTGATAATGAGCTTAACAGTGAGAGAGGAGCTCCTATGCAATAGAAAGGAGTTCTACAATTACAGACACATGATGCCCTGCTAGCATAAAACAAAATTCTAACTCAACAACTGGAGACTCTTACTAAAACTCTTGCACAATTGCCCAAAGAGTTGAAGACTGCTGCACAGGTACAATCCCAGTTGTGCGAACTATGTGGAGGCGACCATATCAATGGTCAATGTGCCTTTCCAGTGGAAGCCGTAGAGGATGTGAACTACATGACCAATCAATACCAAAAGGGTGGAAACCCCACCCAAGCATTGGTCAAGGGCAAACTGGGCAAGCTGGTCAATTTAATAAGCAGCAGCAGCAACCCACCTTATGGCAACAGTTGTCTATGCTTAATGAAAGGTCCATGAAGATGGAGGAAACTCTCAATAATTTCATACAGAAAACTGAGTCTACCCAAAAGAGCACTGAAGCTGCTATCAAAAATTTGGAGATTCAGATGGGGCAAATCACTAAGCATGTGGAAGAAAGGCCAAATAGAAATTTTGTGGCTAATACTGAGGTTAACCCCAGAGAAGAATGCAAGGTGGTAGAGAGTGCTGAAGATGAGATAGTTGAGTTAGAAACAGAAGAGAAAAGAGAAGTAGAGAGCAAAAACACTTCTCCTGTTCCAATACATCAAGGGAAACAACTGGATTTCACTGAATTATTCAAGATGGTGGATAATGATGCACCTTGGGAGCAGATTCTACAACAAATTACAGTTTACACTAAAACTGATGAAGACATCTCTACAAAGAAAAGACGTAGAGATGATGAGGCAAAGGAGTGTATAAGTGCTAAAAAAGAGCCATTCCCTCCTAAAGCAATAGATCCAGGAAGCTTTTCTATCCCTTGTACCATAGGGAAGAAAAGGGTTAAGAAAGCTCTTCTTGATTTAGATTCAAGTGTTAACTTGATACCTTACTCTTTACTGGAGCAAATCGGCAATGTTAATGTGAAACCTGTAAAGGTTAATCTAGTAATGGCTGATGGATCTTCAAAGGAGCCATGTGGGATTGCAGAGTACATTATAGTTTGTGTTGGTAAACTTCAGTTCTTGGCAGACTTTGTGGTGATGAAGATGGAGATAGAGAAGATACCTATCATACTTGGAAGACCGTTTATGAAAACGGCCAGAGCTATCATTGATGTAAATGAAGGTATAGTGGTGCTCCAGGACCGAGAGGAGAGAGTGGATGTAGACGTCTTTAAAGATGAGACGCAAAAACAGGAGGAAAAAGCTAGTTATAAAGCTGCATTTCAAGATGCACACATGACTAGCCATAAAGATGAAAATCCCAGGGTTGCAGGTAACCATTGTTTGTTGTTTCAGGTACACAAGGAAGAAAAGATTGGAAGAGGAGGAGAAATTCCTGGTGACTGGGAGAAAAGAAGACCCCAACTTGGTGCACCTGTGAGAATCAAAAACAAGTTGTGGGTTGTGAAGGGCTTTAAAGAGAAGGAGATGATAGAGATAGAATCTCCACATCTTAGAAGAATCAAAACAGTTCACAGGAAACAACTGAGGAGTTGGTGGGATTACAACATCAACTATGAAGAAGGAACTTGAGCTTTACTAGGTCAAGCTAATGACGTTAAAAGAGCGCTTGCTGGGAGGCAACCCAGTTGATTTAAGAACTTTTAATTTTATTTTGGTTTGTAATCTGTTGAACATTATCTTGTAAATATTTTGCTGAACATAGCATCTACTGAAGGATGCTAGTTGGATATAGCATCTACTGAAGGATGCTAAGTTTGTAACACCTACTGAGGGGTGTTGGTAAGCTTTTAACACCTACTGATGGGTGTTGGTAAGATTTTTAACACCTACTGATGGGTGTTGGTGGATTTTGGGTCAGGCTCGTGACGTTAAACAAGCGCTACCTGGGAGGCAACCCAGTTGATTGATTGTTTCTGTTTGTTACATTTTAGTTAGGGTTTGCATAAGTATTTTAAACATTGAATTGTAGGGAACCAAAGAGGGGCATGTCTAGGAGGCACGTAGGTTAAGAAAAGAAGGAGAAGAACACTTCACGAAAGTGCCGCTGAGCGGCAACTTACCGCTGAGCAATTGATGGACAAATTTATGATCACCAAAATATGATGTCACAAACTTGTTTTACAATCGGCAAGGATGACCGAATCGTTCACGTAATAAACTTGGTAAGACCAAGTATCATTCTCCCGAAGGACTCACGGCCTAGTTTAGTTGTGTGGTTTGTTGATTAGCTAAGACTTAAGGATGAAATAATTGGATTATACTATGCAAAAGACGAAAATAAACATGTATGCATGAGGTTTTGATCAATGGCAAAAGCAAAAGACAAGCACTTTCAATGAAATATATATATATATATATATATATATATATATATGAATATGTTGTTGGGGGTCAATTTCATCTTATCCATTCTCATATATTTTAGGAATTCCACATTCAAATCATCATTGTTAATGCCACTCTCTAAATTACCTTGTCAAGAAGGCCTATCCCTAATTACGAGTTCATACGATTCCTAGCATTCCTAATAATTAGTTCTTGTAGCACAGGACCTTAACAACAACCAATATAATATTGGGAGTAATTCCCCGGATCTAGACTTCCCCGTACGTTCCCGTATCGACAAAACCAATAATCATGCATTGAATGAGTTAAACAAAGCAAGCATTAAGCAAAGAGGAAAAACCCTAACTAATGATGAAAGAAAGCATGAGTCTTAGATTAAGATGCAAGCACAAATTCCATATATGAGAGCTTCAAAAGATTACATTGATTCCCCAACAAACATACAAGGTTTAGTTCACCATATTCATGGTGAACCTAGATGAACAATAATGAAAGAATGAAAGATAAAACCCTAGAAAGGTGAAGAGGTAGCCTGAGCATCTAAGATCCTCCTTCAAAGGGGTGGAAGAGAGAGTGTTTTTCTTCGTTTATGCCAAAGATACCAACCTTAAGACATCTAGGTCTTTAAATAGGTTATAAAAATAATAGAAAACGGGTCCAGGCCCAAACAGATCATAAAATCGCATAAACCTGGCCCAAAACTCGTCTGGTTGACTTTTTTCGTATTCTGGTTGACTGGTTGACTTTTTGGTTGACTGGTTGACTTTTCTAGTTGACTGGTTGACTTTTCTGGTTTCTGGTTTACTTTTCAGCACTCCAATCATACGATACTTCAATTCTTCTTTCAAATCATTTAATTAGCCTACAAAATCAAGGGAATCTTGCACAAAACCATTAAATTCACTTTCAACTCTCTTATTTCTGAAAATATGAATAAAAGCATGATTTCAAGCTAGTTTCTAAGTGTAAAGGTTGCTTTTTGTGTCAATTTAAAGCATGAAAATAACAGTTTTTCAACTGTTATCACAACCCCAAACTTAGAACTTTGCTTGTCCTCAAGCAAAAAAGATGTAACTCAATCTTCAACCAATTCATATGATGGTTCACTCATTCAAAAATCCTCTTTTTCAAGATAAGTAACAACTTCACTCAAACTTATGACTGATGGACAAATTTGTAAGCACCAAAATATGATGTCACAAACTTGTTTCACAATCGGCAAGTATGACCGAATCGTTCAAGTAATAAACTTGGTAAGACCAAGTATCGTTCTTCCCAAAGGACTCACGGCCTAGTTTAGTTGTATGGTTTGTTGATTAGCTAAGACTTAAGAACAAAATATTTAAAGTTTAATATGCAAAGACGAAAATAAACATGTATGCATGAGTTTTGATCAATGGCAAAGACAAAAGATAAACACTTTCAATGAAATATATGAATGAATATGTTGTTGGGGGTCAATTTCATCTCATCCACTCTCATATATTTTAGGAATTCAACATTCAAATCATCATTGTTAATGCCACTCTCTAATGTACCATTCTAGATGGCTTCTCCCTAATCACGAGTTCATACAATTCCTAGCATTCCTAATGATTAGTTCATGAGTGCAGGAGCTTAAAGGCAACCAATAGAATATTGTCAGTATAATATTGGGAGAAATTCCCCGGATCTAGACTTCCCCGTACGTGTCCGTATCGACAAAATCAATAATCATGCATGGAATGAGTTAAACTATGCAAGCATTGAGCAAAGAGGAAAAACCCTAACTAATGATGAAAGAAAGCATATGTCTTAATTAAAAGATGTAATCAACAGATTCCATATATGAGAGCTTCAAGAGATTACATTGATTCCCCAACAAACATACAAGGTTTAGTTCACCATATTCATGGTGAACCTAGATGAATAACAATGAAAGAATAAACCCAATAAAGGTGAAGAGGTAGCCTGAGCATCCAAGATCCTCCTTCAAAGGGGTGGAAGAGAGAGTGTTTGCCTCGTTTCTGCCAAAGATACTAATCCCAAGGACGTGCAAGCCCTTATATACTATTCTAGAGTTACAAAAGATTACAAAAGCCCAAGCCCAAAAAGTGCCGCTCAGCGGTAAATACCGCTCAGCGGTGACTGCGCGTCACATTTCTTCCCCTCAGCGGCCATTTTGCCCCTCAGCGTGACTCCCGCAACCTCCTGAGTGCCGCTCAGCGGTAAAATACCGCTGAGCGGTGCCTTCGACTTCTCTTTTTGCACTCTTTCTTGTCTTTTCTAATGTCATCTCTCTCCTTCTTCACTTCTTTCACCAAATTCACCTTAAAACCTGCACAAAAACACTTAAATCAAGCATAAACCTGTCCAGCTCTCTTATTTATGAAAATATAGATAAAAGCATGATTACAAGCTAGTTTTTAAGTCTAAAGGTTGCTTTTAGTATCAATTTCAAGCATGAAAATAACAGTTTTTCAACTGTTATCAATGACCAAGAGTTCAATCAAGATGTGCACATGCTTTAGTGTTCACAAAGTCATTTAAATTCCAACAAATGCTATTTTTCATGAATGATCAATCAATTAAGCATGGATGTTCATGTGCTTATGGAATATTTCCTCACTAGGTAAAGTGTTTCACTCAACACACAAGTGTATAAGAGGTAAAGTGTTTCACTCATTCACTCCACTATCACAATGTTACATGAATCAACTTTGCCTTTCATTTTACCACAATAAAAAACATTCACAAGCATGCATCATCACAAGGACTTTTCAATGGCTTATAATGTGGCTTGGCTAACAAGAAAATTGGTTTTTCTGGATCACAAAATCCTCGAGTTAAGAGGGTCATAACAACACAATTATTCTTATTCTTCCCAACTTGCCTTTACATTTGCATTGAGCTTTGCTTCTTTTTCTTTTCTTTTCTTTTCTCTTTTTCATATTCTTACTTTTTAGCTCTTAGCTCAATGCTTTTCCTTTTTCATATTTTCCCAACAACCCTAAACTTGAACATTTAACAATACCACACAAGATCTTCTACTTAACTCAAGGTAAAGATTTTCAATCAAGGGTTTTCAGTGTATGTTCAAGGCCAAGGGTTCAAAGGATAGAACACAAAGTGTTCTCTTTTAGTGGGCTAACTTTATGAATTTGGCCAATAAAAAGGGTTCCAACAAACGGCCTTGATCATATGATGCAAAACAAGCAATTGATTCAATCATAGAAAACCTGGGCAAAATCATTCATGTTTCCAAAGTAATAGCATTCAACAATAATAACTCTAGAGCTCAAAACCTCACATATAAGCTCATTCACATTTGACGTACACATCTTGCTTAATTTCTCAATCACAATCACAATATCATGCATTTGTTCACAAAGCTTGTGAATAACCTGTATAAGCATTTTATGTGCACATCTATCTCAACATCAATCAATCAATAAGCATCATCAAGCATTACTTATCAAACAATCACAGTTAATAGCAAACCATCACACAAACTAGGTGTCCAATAGAGTACATCAAACCCTAATCTAAAAACAAAAACAAATAAGTTCAGAAAACTTAAACCAACAAAAACATAAGCATATGATAGCATTCATCAGTAAATGCTATCTTAGCTCCTCATCAGTCTGAGCTGTCCTCTGTATCTTCCTTCTTCTTGGATCTTATAGTCTTGATTCTATTTGCCCGATGAGGAGGCCATCCCTGCATCAAACATAATTCACAAAACCAAAAGATACATTGTTAAGCATTAGTAAACCACAATGAAGAAATCAGCCCCTTCAATGATGGTCTCTCCCAACCCCAAACTTAGATGGAAAACTAGTGAGCAAGTGAGTGGAAGGGAGATTTTCTAAAGAGGGATGAGGGAAAAGATGTGGAAAACCTTGGAGAAGGTATGTGGGAGTGTTTGTGCAGAGAAGAGCCTGAAAGTATGAGCATATGCGCAGCTTAGGGTATAAAAATACCCTAATGGGCTCGGATCCCGCTAAGGGGAAACTAAAGCCCATCTGCGAGAGTACCGCTCAGCGGTAAGTTACCACTCAGCGGCACTTTCGTGAAGTGATCTACTCCTTCTTTTCTTAACCTACGTGCCTCCTATACATGCCCCTCACTGGTTCCCTACAATTCAATGCTTAAAATACTTATGCAAACCCTATTATGCAATGATGGACAAATTTGTAAGCACCAAATTATGATGTCACAAACTTGTTTCACAATCGGCAAGTATGACCGAATCGTTCAAGTAATAAACTTGGTAAGACCAAGTATCGTTCTTCCCAAAGGACTCACGGCCTAGTTTAGTTATGTGATTTGTTGATTAGCTAGGACTTACAAACGAAATATTTAGATTTTAATATGCAAGACAGAAAATAAACATGTATGCATGAAGTTTAATCAATGGCAAAGACAAAAGATAAACACTTTCAATGAAATATATGAATGAATATGTTGTTGGGGGTCAATTTCATCTCATCCACTCTCATATATTTTAGGAATTCAACATTCAAATCATCATTGTTAATGCCACTCTCTAATGTACCATTCTAGATGGCTTCTCCCTAATCACGAGTTCATACAATTCCTAGCATTCCTAATGATTAGTTCATGAGTGCAGGAGCTTAAAGGCAACCAATAGAATATTGTCAGTATAATATTGGGAGAAATTCCCCGGATCTAGACTTCCCCGTACGTGTCCGTATCGACAAAATCAATAATCATGCATGGAATGAGTTAAACTATGCAAGCATTGAGCAAAGAGGAAAAACCCTAAGTAATGATGAAAGAAAGCATATGTCTTAATTAAAAGATGTAATCAACAGATTCCATATATGAGAGCTTCAAGAGATTACATTGATTCCCCAACAAACATACAAGGTTTAGTTCACCATATTCATGGTGAACCTAGATGAATAACAATGAAAGAATAAACCCAATAAAGGTGAAGAGGTAGCCTGAGCATCCAAGATCCTCCTTCAAAGGGGTGGAAGAGAGAGTGTTTGCCTCGTTTCTGCCAAAGATACTAATCCCAAGGACGTGCAAGCCCTTATATACTATTCTAGAGTTAGAAAAATTACAAAAGCCCAAGCCCAAAAAGTGCCGCTCAGCGGTGACTGCGCGTCACATTTCTTCCCCTCAGCGGCCATTTTGCCCCTCAGCGTGACTCCCGCAACCTCCTGAGTGCCGCTCAGCGGTAAAATACCGCTGAGCGGTGCCTTCGACTTCTCTTTTTGCACTCTTTCTTGTCTTTTCTAATGTCATCTCTCTCCTTCTTCACTTCTTTCACCAAATTCACCTTAAAACCTGCACAAAAACACTTAAATCAAGCATAAACCTGTCCAGCTCTCTTATTTATGAAAATATAGATAAAAGCATGATTACAAGCTAGTTTTTAAGTCTAAAGGTTGCTTTTAGTATCAATTTCAAGCATGAAAATAACAGTTTTTCAACTGTTATCAATGACCAAGAGTTCAATCAAGATGTGCACATGCTTTAGTGTTCACAAAGTCATTTAAATTCCAACAAATGCTATTTTTCATGAATGATCAATCAATTAAGCATGGATGTTCATGTGCTTATGGAATATTTCCTCACTAGGTAAAGTGTTTCACTCAACACACAAGTGTATAAGAGGTAAAGTGTTTCACTCATTCACTCCACTATCACAATGTTACATGAATCAACTTTGCCTTTCATTTTACCACAATAAAAAACATTCACAAGCATGCATCATCACAAGGACTTTTCAATGGCTTATAATGTGGCTTGGCTAACAAGAAAATTGGTTTTTCTGGATCACAAAATCCTCGAGTTAAGAGGGTCATAACAACACAATTATTCTTATTCTTCCCAACTTGCCTTTACATTTGCATTGAGCTTTGCTTCTTTTTCTTTTCTTTTCTTTTCTCTTTTTCATATTCTTACTTTTTAGCTCTTAGCTCAATGCTTTTCCTTTTTCATATTTTCCCAACAACCCTAAACTTGAACATTTAACAATACCACACAAGATCTTCTACTTAACTCAAGGTAAAGATTTTCAATCAAGGGTTTTCAGTGTATGTTCAAGGCCAAGGGTTCAAAGGATAGAACACAAAGTGTTCTCTTTTAGTGGGCTAACTTTATGAATTTGGCCAATAAAAAGGGTTCCAACAAACGGCCTTGATCATATGATGCAAAACAAGCAATTGATTCAATCATAGAAAACCTGGGCAAAATCATTCATGTTTCCAAAGTAATAGCATTCAACAATAATAACTCTAGAGCTCAAAACCTCACATATAAGCTCATTCACATTTGACGTACACATCTTGCTTAATTTCTCAATCACAATCACAATATCATGCATTTGTTCACAAAGCTTGTGAATAACCTGTATAAGCATTTTATGTGCACATCTATCTCAACATCAATCAATCAATAAGCATCATCAAGCATTACTTATCAAACAATCACAGTTAATAGCAAACCATCACACAAACTAGGTGTCCAATAGAGTACATCAAACCCTAATCTAAAAACAAAAACAAATAAGTTCAGAAAACTTAAACCAACAAAAACATAAGCATATGATAGCATTCATCAGTAAATGCTATCTTAGCTCCTCATCAGTCTGAGCTGTCCTCTGTATCTTCCTTCTTCTTGGATCTTATAGTCTTGATTCTATTTGCCCGATGAGGAGGCCATCCCTGCATCAAACATAATTCACAAAACCAAAAGATACATTGTTAAGCATTAGTAAACCACAATGAAGAAATCAGCCCCTTCAATGATGGTCTCTCCCAACCCCAAACTTAGATGGAAAACTAGTGAGCAAGTGAGTGGAAGGGAGATTTTCTAAAGAGGGATGAGGGAAAAGATGTGGAAAACCTTGGAGAAGGTATGTGGGAGTGTTTGTGCAGAGAAGAGCCTGAAAGTATGAGCATATGCGCAGCTTAGGGTATAAAAATACCCTAATGGGCTCGGATCCCGCTAAGGGGAAACTAAAGCCCATCTGCGAGAGTACCGCTCAGCGGTAAGTTACCACTCAGCGGCACTTTCGTGAAGTGATCTACTCCTTCTTTTCTTAACCTACGTGCCTCCTATACATGCCCCTCACTGGTTCCCTACAATTCAATGCTTAAAATACTTATGCAAACCCTATTATGCAATGATGGACAAATTTGTAAGCACCAAATTATGATGTCACAAACTTGTTTCACAATCGGCAAGTATGACCGAATCGTTCAAGTAATAAACTTGGTAAGACCAAGTATCGTTCTTCCCAAAGGACTCACGGCCTAGTTTAGTTATGTGATTTGTTGATTAGCTAGGACTTACAAACGAAATATTTAGATTTTAATATGCAAGACAGAAAATAAACATGTATGCATGAAGTTTAATCAATGGCAAAGACAAAAGATAAACACTTTCAATGAAATATATGAATGAATATGTTGTTGGGGGTCAATTTCATCTCATCCACTCTCATATACTTTAGGAATTCAACATTCAAATCGTCATTGTTAATGCCACTCTCTAATGTGCCATTCTAGATGGCTTCTCCCTAATCACGAGTTCATACAATTCCTAGCATTCCTAATTATTAGTTCATGAGTGCAGGAGCTTAACGACAACCAATATAATATTGTCAGTATAATATTGGGAGAAATTCCCCGGATCTAGACTTCCCCGTACGTGCCCGTATCGACAAAACCAATAATCATGCTTGGAATGAGTTAAACTATGCAAGCATTGAGCAAAGAGGAAAAACCCTAACTAATGATGAAAGAAAGCATAAGTCTTAATTAAAAGATGTAAGCAACAGATTCCATATATGAGAGTTTCAAGAGATTACATTGATTCCCCAACAAACATACAAGGTTTAGTTCACCATATTCATGGTGAACCTAGATGAACAATGAAAGAATGAAAGAATAAACCCAATAAAGGTGAAGAGGTAGCCTGAGCATCCAAGATCCTCCTTCAAAGGGGTGGAAAGAGAGAGTGTTTTCCTCGTTTCTGCCAAAGATACTAACCCCTAGGACGTGCAAGTCCTTATATACTATTCTAGAGTTACAAAAGATTACAAAAGCCCAAGCCCAAAAAGTGCCGCTCAGCGGTAAATACCGCTCAGCGGTGACTGCGCGTCACTTTTCTTCCCCTCAGCGGCCAGTTTGCCCCTCAGCGTGACTCCCGCAACCTCCTGAGTGCCGCTCAGCGGTAAAATACCGCTGAGCGGTGCCTTCGACTTCTCTTTTTGCACTCTTTCTTGTCTTTTCTAATGTCATCTCTCTCCTTCTTCACTCTTTTCACTAAATTCACCTTAAAACCTGCATAAAAACACTTAAATCAAGCATAAACCTGTCCAGCTCTCTTATTTCTGAAAATATAGATAAAAGCATGATTTCAAGCTAGTTTTTAAGTCTAAAGGTTGCTTTTAGTATCAATATTAAGCATGAAAATAATAGTTTTTCAACTGTTATCACAACCCCAAACTTAGAACTTTGCTTGTCCTCAAGCAAACAAAATGTAACTCAATCTCCAACCAATTCATATGATGGTTCGCTCATTCAAAAATCCTCTTTTTCAAGATAAGAAACAACTTCACTCAAACTTATGACTAAGAGTTCAATCAAGATGTGCACATGCTTTATTGTTCACAAAGTCATTTAAGTTCCAACAAATGCTATTTTTCATGAATGATCAATCAATTAAGCATGGATGTTCATGTGCTTACGGAATATTTCCTCACTAGGTAAAGTGTTTCACTCAACACACAAGTGTATAAGAGGTAAAGGGTTTCACTCATTCACTCCACTATCACAATGTCACATGAATCAACTTTGCCTTTCATTTTACCACAATCAAAAACATTCACAAGCATGCATCATCACAAGGACTTTTCAATGGCTTATAATGTGGCTGGGCTAATGATGGACAAATTTGTAAGCACCAAATTATGATGTCACAAACTTGTTTCACAGTCGGCAAGTATGACCGAATCGTTCAAGTAATAAACTTGGTAAGACCAAGTATCGTTCTTCCCAAAGGACTCACGGCCTAGTTTAGTTATGTGATTTGTTGATTAGCTAGGACTTACAAACGAAATATTTAGATTTTAAAATGCAAGACAGAAAATAAACATGTATGCATGAAGTTTGATCAATGGCAAAGACAAAAGATAAACACTTTCAATGAAATATATGAATGAATATGTTGTTGGGGGTCAATTTCATCTCATCCACTCTCATATATTTTAGGAATTCAACATTCAAGTCATCATTGTTAATGCCACTCTCTAATGTACCATTCTAGATGGCTTCTCCCTAATCACGAGTTCATACAATTCCTAGCATTCCTAATGATTAGTTCATGAGTGCAGGAGCTTAACGACAACCAATATAATATTGTTAGTATAATATTGGGAGAAATTCCCCGGATCTAGACTTCCCCGTACGTGCCCGTATCGACAAAACCAATAATCATGAATGGAATGAGTTAAACTATGCAAGCATTGACCAAAGAGGAAAATCCCTAACTAATGATGAAAGAAAGCATAAGTCTTAATTAAAAGATGTAATCAACAGATTCCATATATGAGAGCTTCAATAGATTACATTGATTCCCCAACAAACATACAAGGTTTAGTTCACCATATTCATGGTGAACCTAGATGAATATCAATGAAAGAATGAAAGAATAAACCCAATAAAGGTGAAGAGGTAGCCTGAGCATCCAAGATCCTCCTTCAAAGGGGTGGAAGAGAGAGTGTTTGCCTCGTTTCTGCCAAAGATACTTAATTCTAGGACGTGCAAGCCCTTATATACTAGTCTAGAGTTACAAAAGATTACAAAAGCCCAAGCCCAAAAAGTGCCGCTCAGGGTAAATACCGCTCAGCGGTGATTGCGCGTCACTTTCTTCCCCTCAGCGGCCATTTTGCCCCTCAACGTGACTCTCGCAACCTCCTGAGTGCCGCTCAGCGGTAAAATACCGCTGAGCGGTGCCTTTGTCTTCTCTTTTTGCACTCTTTCTTGTCTTTTCTAATGTCACCTCTCTCCTTCTTCACTCTTTTCACTAAATTCACCTTAAAACCTGCACAAAAACACTTAAATCAAGCATAAACCTGTCCAGCTCTCTTATTTATGAAAATATGGATAAAAGCATGATTTCAAGCTAGTTTTTAAGTCTAAAGGTTGCTTTTAGTATCACTTTTAAGCATGAAAATAACAGTTTTTCAACTGTTATCACAACCCCAAACTTAGAACTTTGCTTGTCCTCAAGCAAACAAGATGTAACTCAATCTCCAACCAATTCATATGATGGTTCACTCATTCAAAAATTCTCTTTTTCAAGATAAGTCACAACTTCACTCAAACTTATGACCAAGAGTTCATTCAAGATGTGCACATGCTTTAGTGTTCACAAAGTCATTTAAGTTCCAACAAATGCTATTTTTCATGAATGATCAATCAATTAAGCATGGATGTTCATGTGCTTATGGAATATTTCCTCACTAGGTAAAGTGTTTCACTCAACACACAAGTGTATAAGAGGTAAAGTGTTTCACTCATTCACTCCACTATCAAAATGTCACATGAATCAACTTTGCCTTTCATTTTACCACAATCAAAAACATTCACAAGCATGCATCATCACAAGGACTTTTTAATGGCTTATAATGTGGCTGGGCTAACAAGAAAATTGGTTTTTCTGGATCACAAAATCCTTGAGTTAAGAGAATCATAACAACACAATTGTTCTTATTCATTCCCAACTTTCTTTTGCCTTTGCATTTGCATTGAGCTTTACTTCTTTTTCTTTTCTTTTCTTATTCTTACTTTTTAGCTTTTAGCTCAATGCTTTTCCTTTTTCATGTTTTCCCAATAACCCCAAACTTGAACATTTGTCAATAACACACAAGATCTTCTACTTAACTCAAGGTAAAGATTTTCAATCAAGGGTTTCAGTGTATATTCAAGGCTAAGGGTTCAAAGGTTAGAACACAAAGTGTTCTCTTTTAGTAGGCTAACTTTATGAATTTGGCCAATAAAAAGGGTTCCAACAAAAACGGCCTTGATCACATGATGCAAAACAAGCAATTGATTCAATCATAGAAAACCTGGGCAAAATCATTAATGCTTTCAAAGTAATAGCATTCAACAATAACAACTCTGGAGCTCAAAACCTCACATATAAGCTCATTCACATTTGACATACACATCTTGCTTAATTTCACAATCACAATCATGATATCTTGCATTTGTTCACAAAGCTTGTGAATCACCTGTATAAGCATTTTAATGTGCACATCATCTCAACATCAATCAGTCAATAAGCATCATTCAATCATTACTTATCAAACAATCACAGTTAATAGCAAACCATCATAATAAACCAGCTGTTCAATAGAGTACATCAAACCCTAATCTAAAAACAAAAACAAATAAGTTCAGAAAACTTAAACCACAAAAGCATAATCATATGATAGCATTCATCAGTAAATGCTATCTCAGCTCCTCATCAATCTGAGCTGTCCTCTGTATCTTCCTCTTCCTCTTCATCATCATCTTCATCAAATGCATCCTCCTCCTCAGCTTCATCTTCTTCCATATCTCTAGCTGAAGCTTCAGCTGCTTCAGCTCCTCCATGCAATGGTTCTTCTGGCCAAGCTACCACATTATGGAATTCATCCATAGTCCACCTGTGTGCTGGAGGGGTATCATACATCCCCACTATCATCTCAGCCGTGGCCACCTGCCCTCTGTGAATGGACTGCAACTGAGCACCTATAAGAGACATATACATGTCCCTCATCTGGAATGGCTCTGCTTCATGTGTATCAGCAGATGTCCTGCTCTGTGCTGGCCCTCTCTCTCTACGAGCCTGGCGTGGTGGAACTGGCTGGGCTGCCTCCTCACCTCCACAGTATTGTCTGTAATAGGCCTAGTGGTGCTTTGTTGTTTGAAGTGTTCAAAGAAGGATGTCCTAGTGGTGCTTTGTTGTTTGAAGTGTTAGCACACACACTAATCTCATCAGCTATCACTTGCCCAATATTAACATTCAAGTTTCTGATAACACAGTAGATGAATAGTGCCCTGCTGAGAGTAATATCTGACACATGTGAACATGGCTGAATGTTGGCATGAGAAAATGCCATCCAATACTCTGCAAGAGGAGTCAAATCTGTCCTCCTAATGTTAACCACTGAGCCAGATCTATTCCGTTGGAAGTGTCCTCCAGGTATACATAGTACTCTCTCCACATCCTCAAAATCAGCACCTTCCTCCATGCTAAGAGCAAACTGGCATTGCTCACCAGCCCACACAGTATCAAGGAAGTTGTTAATAGAATCAGGATCATACCTGATAGCATGGCCTCTGACATAGCCCAAATAATTCTCAGCTGGATAATCACCAATCTTCTTTGCATTGGTGTAGAATTCCTTCACCACAGCTATGTTGGTAGGTGCTGGATAAGTGGCTAGCTTTCCCCAATCATTCCCTAACACTTGCTCTCCAAATTGAGGAGCAAAGTTAGGTATCATTCCAACCTTTCTTTCCATTAGAAGTCTCCTGTCCTGAACCACCCTAAAGTGCTTCTCATGTTTCCTAGAGAGGAACCTGCTATTATGGGGTTGCTCTGGTTCCTTTTCCTTCCTCTTGGTTGCCATGGTTTTCAATCTCTTCCCTGAAGAGGATGCCATTCCTGCATTCAAACATAAATACAAAACCACAGAACATGATGTTAATCATTAGTAAACACAGAACACAACTCCTTTCGAAGCTAAACCACCGCTGAGGGCCAGAATTTCCCCTCAGCGCCACCAGTGCCACATTCAAACACGCAACAAACCAGAAAAAGCAAATCTGGCAGAGTGCCGCTCAGCGGTAAATGCCGCTCAGCGGTGATCTGCAGATTTTTGCAAATCTCGTTTTATAACTGTCCTAACTCCACCCAAATGCAATTTTCAGTTTTCCAGTTCATAATCAAGCAGTTTAATCGGTTCAAACATCAAATATATCATCAAATCATGCATAGAAATCAAAACCCCTAAATATTCATGCTTTGACAATCACATTCAAATTCAAAAACCCTAGAATGAACAAAATGCATTTTACTTACTTGGGTGGAGATACTAGATGCAATGAGAATGCTTCCAAGCTAAAATACTCCCTTCCAACCCCAAACTTTGATGGCACACTAGTGAACAAGTGAGTGGAAGAGAGATTTTCTAAAGAGGGAAGAGTGAAAAGATGTGGAAAACCTAGGATAAGAGGTGTGGAAGTGTTTGTGCAGAGAGAAGTCTGGAAATAAACCCTAAAACACAGCTTGGGGTATAAAAATACCCTAATGGGCTCGGGTCCCGCTAAGGGGAACTAGAGCCCATTCTGCGATAGTACCGCTCAGCAGTAAATGCCGCTCAGCGGCACTTTCGTGAAGTGCTCCTCTCCTTCTTTTCTTGACCTACGTGCCTTCCTAGCATACCCCTCATAGGTTCCCTGAAATTCAATGTTAAAAATGCTTATGCAAACCCTAATTAAAATAAAACAAAAAAAAACAATCAATCAACTGGGTTGCCTCCCAGGTAGCGCTTGTTTAACGTCACGAGCCTGACCCAAAATCCATCAACACCCATCAGTAGGTGTTTCAAACTTACCAGCACCCATCAGTAGGTGCAAAATCTTCTCACCAACACCCATCAGTAGGTGTTACAAACCTAGTATCCTTCAGTAGATACTTAACCACCTAGCATCCTTCAGTAGATGCAGGATCCAACAAAATAATGTCCAGAATAATGTTCACAGATTAAAAATTACAAAACCAAAACAAATCAAAAGTTTGTAAATCTACTGGGTTGCCTCTCAGCAAGCGCTCCTTTAACGTCACTAGCTTGACCCTGTTAAAGCTCATGCTCCATCTTCTTTATAGTTGATGTTGTCCTTCCACCAACCTTTCAACTGCTTCCTTTGGACTGTTTTGGATTCTCTAGAATATGGAGACTCTATCTCTATCATCTCCTTCTCTTTAAAGCCTTTTATAACCCACAACTTGTTCTTGAGTCTTACAGGTGTGCCAAGTTGGGGTCTTCTTTTCTTCCAGTCTCTAGGAACTTCTTCTCCTTTTCCAATCTCTTCTACCTTGGGTACCTGAAAAAACAAACAATGGTTATCAGAAACTTCAAGATTTTCATCTTTACCTCTAGTCATGGGTGCATCTCGAAATGCAGCTTTATAACTAGACTCTTCCTCCTTTGCTTGTATCTCATCTTTGAAAACATCCACCACCACTCTCTCCTCTCTGTCCTGGAGCACCACTATACCTTCATTAACATCTATGATAGCCCTGGCCGTTTTCATAAACGGTCTTCCCAGTATGGAAGGTATTTTTTCGGTCTCCATCTTCATCACCACAAAGTCTGCCAAAAACTGAAGTTTGCCAACACAAACTACAATGTCTTCTGCAATCCCATATGGCTCCTTTGAAGATCCATCAGCCATTACTAGATTAACCTTTACAGGTTTTATTTTAACATGGCCAATTTGCTCCAATAGAGAATAAGGCATCAAGTTAACACTTGAGCCTAAATCAAGGAGAGCTTTCTTTACCTTTTTCTTCCCTATAGAACAAGGGATAGAAAAACTACCTGGATCTGCTGCTTTTGGTGGGAATGACTCTTTCTTAACAGTTATACACTTTTCTTCCTCATCATCTCTACGTCTTCTTTTTGTAGAGGTTCCTTCATCAGATTTTGTGTAAACTGCTATTTTCTGTAGAATTTGTTCCCAAGGAGCTTCATTATCAACCATTCTGAATAAATCTGTGAAATCCATTGGTTTCTCCTGATTTGTTGGAAAAGGAAAAATGTCCTTTCTTTCTTCTTCTCTTCTCTCTTCTGTTTCTCCTTCTTCTAACTCAATGATCTCTTCATTCACACTCTTTACCACTTTGCACTCTTCTCTAGGGTTAACCTCAGTATTAGCCCCAAAGTTTCTGTTTGGTCTTTCTTCCAATTGCTTGGTAATCCGACCCATTTGAATCTCCAAATTCTTTATAGCAGCTTCAGTGCTCTTTTGAGAAGATTCAGTTTTCTGTATGAATTGCTGAAGAGTTTCTTCCAACCTTGTTGATCTTTCATTAAGCATAGATAATTGTTGCCACAAGGTTGGTTGCTGCTGCTGCTTATTATATTGATTAGCTTGCCCAGTTTGTCCTTGGCCAATGCTTGGATGTGGTTTCCAACCCTGATTATAATTCCCTTGACGGTATGGAAATTGATTTGCCATGAAATTAACATCCTCCACGGCTTCCACAGGAAAAGCACATTGGCCATTGATGTGGTCACCCCCACATAATTCGCACAACTGGGTTTGTACCTGTGCAGCAGATTTTAACTCTTTGGGTAATGAAGCAAGAGTTTTGGTCAGAGTTTCCAGCTGTTGAGTTAGAATTTTATTCTGGACTAGCAAGGCATCATGGGTTTGTAATTGAAGAACCCCTTTTTGTTGCATAGGAGTTCCTCTCTCACTGTGCAGCTCATTATCACTTGTAGCCATGTTTTCAATAATTTCAGTTGCTTCCTCTGGAGTCTTCCATTTGATATTGCCTCCAGCTGAGGCATCCAGCATCATCTTGGTTTGTGAACCAAGACCTCCAAGGAAAGTTAGGACTACTTCTTGATCTTCAAAGCCATGCGTGGGAGTTTTACGTAACAAGCTTTTATACCTGTCCCATGCATGTCCCAGTGATTCTTCCATGCCCTGCTTGAATGAAGAAATCTGTTGCTTTCCTTTAGTCACCTTAGATTGTGGGAAGTATTTATTTAAAAATTTTGTGACCACTGCTTCCCATTCTGTGAAACTTTCTTCTGGAAAAGAGTTCAACCAAAGCTTAGCATTGCCTCCCAATGAGAAAGGAAACAAGCTAAGTTTGATAGCTTCGTCTGGCACCCCATTAATTTTGACTGTATTGCAAATCTCATTAAAGGTAGTGAGGTGCTCATATGGGCTTTCATGAGACAACCCATTAAATTGATTACTCTTAACCAGTTGAATCAGTGCTGGTTTGACCTCCATGTTGGCTGCATTGACTCTAGGTCTAGCTATGCTATTAAAGTGCTGAGGTCCAGCAAGATTAGTGTAATCTGCAAGAGTTCTTCTAACATTATTGCCCTCCATACTTCCTGTGCTATGAACAGAACCTTGTGGTGATGATTGCAAGAGAGTTTCTGGAGAAGGGAAAAGTTCTCTAGATGTTCTGATTCTTCTCCTCCTTCTACTCTCTTCTAGACCTTCAAGAAGTGGTTCTGTTGTTTTCTTACTCCTAGTTCGAATTGCTTCCTGCATGCACAAGAAAACAAAACCCTAGAAAAAATTTGTTAGCACAAAAAGATATAAAAGAAGATATATATTCAAAGATAAAAAGATAAAAGATTCAGAAGATAAGAAGATAAAAGATTTAGAAGATAGAAAATAAAATAAAATAAAATCTATTCTAAAAAGATAAAATAAAATCTAACCTAATCTAAAAGATAAAGATAAAATAAAATCTAATAAAAACTAACCTAACAAAATAAAATCAAATAAAATCTAACCTAATCTAAAAAGATAAAGATAAAAAAATAAAATCTAACCTATAAAGATAAAAATAAAATCTAACCTAATCTAAAAAGATAAAAAGATAAAATAAAATAAAAATAGAAAAAATAAAAACAGAAATTCAAAATTAAAGTCAAAGATAATCAATAATCACACAAATTAACCAGTTAAACCACGAGTCCCCGGCAACGGCGCCAAAAACTTGATGGACAAATTTGTAAGCACCAAATTATGATGTCACAAACTTGTTTCACAATCGGCAAGTATGACCGAATCGTTCAAGTAATAAACTTGGTAAGACCAAGTATCGTTCTTCCCAAAGGACTCACGGCCTAGTTTAGTTATGTGATTTGTTGATTAGCTAGGACTTACAAACGAAATATTTAGATTTTAAAATGCAAGACAGAAAATAAACATGTATGCATGAAGTTTGATCAATGGCAAAGACAAAAGATAAACAGTTTCAATGAAATATATGAATGAATATGTTGTTGGGGGTCAATTTCATCTCATCCACTCTCATATATTTTAGGAATTCAACATTCAAGTCATCATTGTTAATGCCACTCTCTAATGTACCATTCTAGATGGCTTCTCCCTAATCACGAGTTCATACAATTCCTAGCATTCCTAATGATTAGTTCATGAGTGCAGGAGCTTAACGACAACCAATATAATATTGTCAGTATAGTATTGGGAGAAATTCCCCGGATCTAGACTTCCCCGTACGTGCCCGTATCGACAAAACCAATAATCATGCATGGAATGAGTTAAACTATGCAAGCATTGAGAAAAGAGGAAAATCCCTAACTAATGATGAAAGAAAGCATAAGTCTTAATTAAAAGATGTAATCAATAGATTCCATATATGAGAGCTTCAAGAGATTACATTGATTCCCCAACAAACATACAAGGTTTAGTTCACCATATTCATGGTGAACCTAGATGAATATCAATGAAAGAATGAAAGAATAAACCCAATAAAGGTGAAGAGGTAGCCTGAGCATCCAAGATCCTCCTTCAAAAGGGTGGAAGAGAGAGTGTTTGCCTCGTTTCTGCCAAAGATACTTAATTCTAGGACGTGCAAGCCCTTATATACTAGTCTAGAGTTACAAAAGATTACAAAAGCCCAAGCCCAAAAAGTGCCGCTCAGCGGTTATTGCGCGTCACTTTCTTCCCCTCAGCGGCCATTTTGCCCCTCAGCGTGACTCCCGCAACCTCCTGAGTGCCGCTCAGCGGTAAAATACCGCTGAGCGGTGCCTTTGTCTTCTCTTTTTGCACTCTTTCTTGTCTTTTCTAATGTCACCTCTCTCCTTCTTCACTCTTTTCACTAAATTCACCTTAAAACCTGCACAAAAACACTTAAATCAAGCATAAACCTGTCCAGCTCTCTTATTTATGAAAATATGGATAAAAGCATGATTTCAAGCTAGTTTTTAAGTCTAAAGGTTGCTTTTAGTATCACTTTTAAGCATGAAAATAACAGTTTTTCAACTGTTATCAGCTAACAAGAAAATTGGTTTTTCTGGATCACAAAATCCTTGAGTTAAGAGAATCATAACAACACAATTATTCTTATTTATTCCCAACTTTCTTTTGCCTTTGCATTTGCATTGAGCTTTGCTTCTTTTTCTTTTCTTTTCTTTTTCTTTTTCTTTGCATATTCTTACTTTTTAGCTCTTAGCTCAATGCTTTTCATGTTTTCCCAACAACCCCAAACTTGAACATTTAACAATACCACACAAGATCTTCTACTTAACTCAAGGTAAAGATTTTCAATCAAGGGTTTCAGTGTATATTCAAGGCTAAGGGTTCAAAGGATAGAACACCAAGTGTTCTCTTTTAGTAGGTTAACTTTATGAATTTGGCCAATAAAAAGGGTTTCAACAAAACGACCTTGATCACATGATGCAAAATAAGCAATTGATTCAATCATAGAAAACCTGGGCAAAATCATTCATGCTTTCAAAGTAATAGCATTCAACAATAACAACTCTGGAGCTCAAAACCTCACATATAAACTCATTCTCATTTGACATACACATCCTGCTTAATTTCACAATCACAATCATGATATCATGCATTTGTTCACAAAGCTTGTGAATCACCTGTATAAGCATTTTAATGTGCACATCATCTCAACATCAATTAATCAATAAGCATCATCAAGCATTACTTATCAAACAATCACAGTTAATAGCAAACCATCATAATAAACCAGGTGTTCAATAGAGTACATCAAACCCTAATCTAAAAACAAAAACAACTAAGTTCAGAAAACTTTAACCACAAAAGCATAAGTCCTGCTCTAGTTATGATAGCATTCATCAGTAAATGCTATCTCAACTCCTCCTCAATCTGAGCTGTCCTCTGTATCCTCCTTCTTCTTGGATCTTATAGTCTTGATTCTTTTTGCCCGATGAGGAGGCCATCCCTGCATCAAACATAATTCACAAAACCAAAAGATACATTGTTAAGCATTAGTAAACCACAATGAAGAAATCAGCCCCTTCAATGATGCTCTCTCCCAACCCCAAACTTAGATGGAAAACTAGTGAGCAAGTAAGTGGAAGGGAGATTTTCTAAAGAGGGATGAGGAAAAAATTGTAGAGAACCTTTGAAAAGGTATGTAGGAGTGTGTGTGCAGAGAAGAGCCTGAAAATAAAAACCAAAATGCAGCTTAGGGTATAAAAATACCCTAATGGGCTCGGATCCCGCTAAGGGGAACTTAAGCCCATCTGCGATAGTACCGCTCAGCGGTAATTGCCGCTCAGCGGCACTTTCGTGAAGTGCTCCTCTCCTTCTTTTCTCGACCTACGTGCCTCCTAGACATACCCCTCACTGGTTCCCTGCAATTCAATGTTAAAAATGCTTATGCAAACCCTAACTAAATAAACAAACAGAAAACAATCAATCAACTGGGTTGCCTCCCAGGTAGCGCTTGTTTTACGTCACGAGCCTGACCCAAAATCCACCAACACCCATCAGTAGGTGTTTCAAACTTACCAGCACCCATCAGTAGGTGCAAAATCTTCTCACCAACACCCATCAGTAGGTGTTACAAACGTAGTATCCTTCAGTAGATACTTAACCACCTAGCATCCTTCAGTAGATGCCGCATCCAACAAAATATTCACAAAAATAATATCCACAAATTAAAAGTTACAAAACCAAATCAAAAGTCAAAAGTTTTTAAATCACTGGGTTGCCTCCCAGCAAGCGCTCTTTTAACGTCATTAGCTTGACCCAATAAAGTTCACGTTCCATCTTCTTTATAGTTGATGTTGCCATTCCACCAACTTCTCAACTGCTTCCTTTGAACTGTTTTGGTTCTTCTAGAATATGGAGACTCTATCTCTATCATCTCCTTTTCTTTAAACCCCTTTACAACCCACAACTTGTTCTTGATTCTTACAGGTGTGCCAAGTTGGAGTTTTCTTTTCTTCCAGTCTCTAGGAATTTCTTCTCCTCTTCCAATTTATTCCTCCTTGGGTACCTGAAACAACAAACAATGGTTACCTGAAACCTCAAGATTTTCATCTTTACCTCTAGTTATGGGTGCATCTCGAAATGCAGCTTTATAACTGGCTTCTTCCTCCTTTGCTTGTGTCTCATCTTTGAAAACATCCACCACCACTCTCTCCTCTCTATCCTGGAGCACCACTATACCTTCATTTACATCTATGATAGCCCTGGCCGTTTTCATAAACGGTCTTCCAAGTATGATAGGTATTTTCTCTGTTTCCATCTTCATCACCACAAAGTCTGCCAAAAACTGAAGTTTGCCAACACAAACTACAATGTCTTCTGCAATCCCACATGGCTCCTTTGAAGATCCATCGGCCATTACTAAATTAACCTTTACAGGTCTCATTTTAACATTGCCAATTTGCTCCAGTAAAGAATAAGGTATCAAGTTAACACTTGAACCTAAATCAAGGAGAGCTTTCTTTACCTTTTTCTTCCCTATAGTGCAAGGGATAGAAAAACTACCTGGATCTGCTGCTTTTGGTGGGAATGACTCTTTCTTAACAGTTATACACTTTTCTTCCTCATCATCTCTACGTCTTCTTTTTGTAGAGGTTCCTTCATCAGATTTTGTGTAAACTGCTATTTTCTGTAAAATTTGTTCCCAAGGTGCTTTATTATCAACCATTCTGAATAAATCTGTGAAATCCATTGGTTTCTCCTGATTTGTTGGAAAAGGAAAAATGTCCTTTCTTTCTTCTTCTCTTCTCTCTTCTGTTTCTCCTTCTTCTAACTCAATGATCTCTTCATTCACACTCTTTACCACTTTGCACTCTTCTCTAGGGTTAACCTCAGTATTAGCCCCAAAGTTTCTGTTTGGTCTTTCTTCCAATTGCTTGGTAATCCGACCCATTTGAATCTCCAAATTCTTTATAGCAGCTTCAGTGCTCTTTTGAGAAGATTCAGTTTTCTGTATGAATTGCTGAAGAGTTTCTTCCAACCTTGTTGATCTTTCATTAAGCATAGATAATTGTTGCCACAAGGTTGGTTGTTGCTGCTGCTTATTATATTGATTAGCTTGCCCAGTTTGTCCTTGGCCAATGCTTGGATGTGGTTTCCAACCCTGATTATAATTCCCTTGACGGTATGGAAATTGATTAGCCATGAAGTTAACATCCTCCACGGCTTCCACAGGAAAAGCACATTGGCCATTGATGTGGTCACCCCCACATAATTCGCACAACTGGGTTTGTACCTGTGCAGCAGATTTTAACTCTTTGGGTAATGAAGCAAGAGTTTTGGTCAGAGTTTCCAACTGTTGAGTTAGAATTTTATTCTGTGCTAGCAAGGCATCATGGGTTTGTAATTGAAGAACCCCTTTCTGTTGCATAGGAGCTCCTCTTTCACTGTGCAGCTCATTATCACTAGTAGCCATATTTTCTATGATTTCAGTTGCTTCCTCTGGAGTCTTCCATTTGATATTGCCTCCTACTGAGGCATCCAGCATCATCTTGGTTTGTGAACCAAGCCCTCCAAGGAAAGTTAAGACTACTTCTTGATCTTCAAAGCCATGCGTGGGAGTTTTACGTAACAAGCTTTTATACCTGTCCCATGCATGTCCCAGTGATTCTTCCATGCCCTGCTTAAATGAAGAAATCTCTTGCTTTCCTTTAGTCACCTTAGATTGTGGGAAGTACTTGTTTAGAAATTTTGTGACCACTGGTTCCCACTCTGTGAAACTTTCTTCTGGAAAAGAGTTCAACCAATGCTTAGCATTGCCTCCCAATGAGAAAGGAAACAAGCTAAGTTTGATAGCTTCGTCTGGCACCCCATTAATCTTGACTGTATTGCAAATCTCATTAAAGGTAGTGAGGTGCTCATATGGGCTTTCATGAGATAACCCATTAAATTGATTACTCTTCACCAGTTGAATCAGTGCTGGTTTGACCTCCATATTGGCTGCATTGACTCTAGGTCTAGCTATGCTGTTAAAGTGTTGAGGCCCAGCAATATTAGTGTAGTCTGCAAGAGTTCTTCTACCATTATTGTTCTCCATACTTCCTGTGCTATGAACAGAACCTTGTGGTGATGATTGTAAGAGAGTTTCTGGAGAAGGGAAAAGTTCTCTAGATGTTCTGATTTTTCTCCTCCGTCTACTCTCGTCTAGACCTTCAAGAAGAGGTTCTGTTGTTTTCTTACTCCTACTTCGAATTGCCTCTTGCATACACAAGAAAACAAAACCCTAGAAAATATTTGTTAGCACAAAAAGATATAAGAGAAGATATATATTTAAAAGATAAAAAGATAAAAGATTCAGAAGATAAGAAGATAAGAAGATAAAAGATTTACAAGATAAAAGATAAAATAAAATAAAATCTAATCTAATCTAAAAAGATAAAATAAAATCTAATCTAAAAATAAAATAAAATAAAATCAAATCTAATCTAATCTAATAAGATAAAATAAAATAAAATAAAATCTAATCTAATCAAATCAATTAAGAAAAAACAGAAATTCAAATTAAAGTCCAAGATAATCAATAATCACACAAATTAACCAGTTAAACCACGAGTCCCCAGCAACGGCGCCAAAAACTTGATGGACAAATTTGTAAGCACCAAATTATGATGTCACAAACTTGTTTCACAATCGGCAAGTATGACCGAATCGTTCAAGTAATAAACTTGGTAAGACCAAGTATCGTTCTTCCCAAAGGACTCACGGCCTAGTTTAGTTATGTGATTTGTTGATTAGCTAAGACTTACAAACGAAATATTTGGATTTTAATATGCAAGACAGAAAATAAACATGTATGCATGAAGTTTGATCAATGGCAAAGACAAAAGATAAACACTTTCAATGAAATATATGAATGAATATGTTGTTGGGGGTCAATTTCATCTCATCCACTCTCATATATTTTAGGAATTCAACATTCAAATCATCATTGTTAATGCCACTCTCTAATGTACCATTCTAGATGGCTTCTCCCTAATCACGAGTTCATACAATTCCTAGCATTCCTAATGATTAGTTCATGAGTGCAGGAGCTTAACGACAACCAATATAATATTGTCAGTATAATATTGGGAGAAATTCCCCGGATCTAGACTTCCCCGTACGTGCCCGTATCGACAAAACCAATAATCATGCATGGAATGAGTTAAACTATCCAAGCATTGAGCAAAGAGGAAAAACCCTAACTAATGATGAAAGAAAGCATAAGTCTTAATTAAAAGATGTAAGCAACAGATTCCATATATGAGAGCTTCAAGAGATTACATTGATTCCCCAACAAACATACAAGGTTTAGTTCACCATATTCATGGTGAACCTAGATGAACAATGAAAGAATGAAAGAATAAACCCAATAAAGGTGAAGAGGTAGCCTGAGCATCCAAGATCATCCTTCAAAGGGGTGGAAAGAGAGAGTGTTTTCCTCGTTTCTGCCAAAGATACTAACCCCTAGGACGTGCAAGTCCTTATATACTATTCTAGAGTTACAAAAGATTACAAAAGCCCAAGCCCAAAAAGTGCCGCTCAGCGGTAAATACCGCTCAGCGGTGACTGCGCGTCACTTTTCTTCCCCTCAGCGGCCAGTTTGCCCCTCAGCGTGACTCCCGCAACCTCCTGAGTGCCGCTCAGCGGTAAAATACCGCTGAGCGGTGCCTTCGACTTCTCTTTTTGCACTCTTTCTTGTCTTTTCTAATGTCATCTCTCTCCTTCTTCACTCTTTTCACTAAATTCACCTTAAAACCTGCACAAAAACACTTAAATCAAGCATAAATCTGTCCAGCTCTCTTATTTCTGAAAATATAGATAAAAGCATGATTTCAAGCTAGTTTTTAAGTCTAAAGGTTGCTTTTAGTATCAATATTAAGCATGAAAATAACAGTTTTTCAACTGTTATCATGCAACTAAAATGAAACAAACAAAAACAATTAATCAACTGGGTTGCCTCCCAGGTAGCGCTTGTTTAACGTCACGAGCCTGACCCAAAATCCACCAACACCCATCAATAGGTGTTTCAAACTTACCAACACCCATCAGTAGGTGTTATAGACTTACCAGCACCCATCAGTAGGTGCACAATATTCTCACCAACACCCATCAGTAGGTGTTATAAACTTAGTATCCTTCAGTAGATACTTAACCACCTAGCATCCTTCAGTAGATGCTGTATCCAACAAAATATTTACAAAATAATGTCCACAAATTAAAAGTTACAAAACCAAATCAAAAGTTTTTAAATCCACTGGGTTGCCTCCCAGCAAGCGCTCTTTTAACGTCATTAGCTTGACCCAGTAAAGCTCAAGTTCCTTCTTCTTTTTCTTCTTTCTACTGAACTTCTTCAGAAATTTGATCAAACCAGGAACCTGTTGCAGTGTCTCAATCATAGGAACTTTAATCTCCAATTTCTTGAAGATTTCCATAAAGCACTTAAATTTCTTTTCCTTCCTATGATTCTTCTTTAGATGAGGATGAGATTTTTCATATGATTCCTTCTTCTTTCCTCTCATCTTCTTTTTCTTATGCTTCCTCTCCCCAAATTTTCTCTTTTTCTTTTCTCTTATGTTTTTCTTCCCTTCTCTTTTTCTTCTTAACTTCTTTATTTTCACACAAATTTTCTTCCTCTCTTCTCTCTCAACCACTTCTTTTTCTTTTTCATCATCTTTATCTTTCTCACTCAACTCTTCTTTTTCTTCTCTCTCTATCTTTTCCTCATCTCTCTCTATTTTTTTCTCAGCAAAAATCTTGTCACTTTCAGTGACAATGGCTTGACCTTCCTCCTTAAGGTTAACTTCAGTATTAACCTTAACATTCAATTTTTGACTAATGAAACGAAGGTGCATCTCCATCCTTTTACATGATTCTTCAATGCTTTTCTGAGTAGAGTCGGAATTTTTCAAAAATTGTTGAAGGGTGTCATCCAAATTTACTGATGGAGAGGGTTGTTGCTGCCATTGTTGTGGTGGCGGCCTATCAAATTCTTCGGCAGCTTGAGTGGTTTTGTGATGACAATCAGGTATCTGTATCTACTGTTGAACTGCCTCCTCCAACGTTATCCTTCTTCCCGATAGAGAGGGTTTTTTCTGCCTTTGTTGTGGTGGTAGATTCTTAAATTGTTCGACAGCTTGCCAAAATTGATCATTATCCATGCTTGAGTGAGATCCCACTAGTGATTGAAATTACCTTAGTAGAATTGAGTGCCTATTAAATTCTTGTTCGAATTGCATCCTGCAAACATTAGGCACAAAACTCTAGAAAATATTTGTTAGAACAAAAAGATATAGGAGAAGATATATATTCAGAAGATAAAATAAAATAAAATAAAATCTAATCTAATAAGATAAAATAAAATCAAATCAAATCTAATCTAGTCAAATCAAATAAAATCAAATCAAATCTAATCTAGTCAAATCAAATAAGATAAAATAAAAACAGAAAAATAAAAACAGAAATTCAAAATTAAAGTCAAAGATAATCAATAATCACACAAATTAACCAGTTAAACCAGAGTCCCCGACAACGGCGCCAAAAAACTTGATGGACAAATTTATGATCACCAAAATATGATGTCACAAACTTGTTTTTCAAGTAATAAACTTGGTAAGACCAAGTATCGTTCTCCCAAAGGACTCACGTCCTTGTTTAGTTGTGTGGTTTGTTGATTAGCTAAGACTTAAGGATTAAATAATTGGATTATATTATGCAAAAGACGAAAATAAACATGTATGCATGAGGTTTTGATCAATGGCAAAAGCAAAAGACAAGCACTTTCAATGAAATATATATATATGAATATGTTGTTAGGGGTCAATTTCATCTTATCCACTCTCATATATTTTAGGAATTCCACATTCAAATCATCATTGTTAATGCCACTCTTTAAATTACCTTGTCAAGAAGGCATATCCCTAATTACGAGTTCATACGATTCCTAGCATTCCTAATAATTAGTTCTTGTAGCACAGGAGCTTAACGACAACCAATATAATATTGGGAGTAATTCCCCGGATCTAGACTTCCCCGTACGTTCCCGTATCGACAAAACCAATAATCATGCATTGAATGAGTTAAACAAAGCAAGCATTAAGCAAAGAGGAAAAACCCTAACTAATGATGAAAGAAAGCATGAGTCTTAGATTAAGATGCAAGCACAAATTCCATATATGAGAGCTTCAAAAGATTACATTGATTCCCCAACAAACATACAAGGTTTAGTTCACCATATTCATGGTGAACCTAGATGAACAATAATGAACGAATGAAAGATAAAACCCTAGAAAGGTGAAGAGGTAGCCTGAGCATCCAAGATCCTCCTTCAAAGGGGTGGAAGAGAGAGTGTTTTTCTTCGTTTATGCCAAAGATACCAACCCTAAGACATCTAGGTCTTTAAGTAAAACATAAAAATAATAGAAAAGGGGTCCAGGCCCAAACAGATCATAAAATCGCATAAAACTGGCCCAAAACTCATCTGGTTGACTTTTTTCGTATTCTGGTTGACTGGTTGACTTTTTGGTTGACTGGTTGACTTTTCTGGTTGACTGGTTGACTTTTCTAGTTTCTGGTTTACTTTTCAGCACTCCAATCATACGGTACTTCAATTCTTCTTTCAAATCATTCAATTAGCCTACAAAATCAAGGGAATCTTGCACAAAACCATTAAATTCACTTTCAACTCTCTTATTTATGAAAATATGAATAAAAGCATGATTTCAAGCTAGTTTCTAAGTGTAAAGGTTGCTTTTTGTGTCAATTTTAAGCATGAAAATAACAGTTTTTCAACGGTTATCAGCGGTACTCTCGCAGATGGGCTTTAGTTTCCCATTAGCGGGATCCGAGCCCATTAGGGTATTTTTATACCCTAAGCTGCGCATTTGCTCATACTTTCAGGCTCTTCTCTGCACAAACACTCCCACATACCTTTTCCAAGGTTTTCCACACATTTTCACTCTTCACTTTTAAGAAAATTTCTCTTCCACTCACTTTTTCACTAGTGTGCCATCAAAGTTTGGGGTTGGAAGAGAGCATTCTAGCTTGGAAGCATTCTCATTGTATCTAGTATCTCCACCCAAGTAAGTAAAATGCATTTTGTTCATTCTAGGGTTCTTGATTTTGAATGTGATTGTCAAAGCATAAAGATTTAGGGGTTTTGATTTCTATGCATGATTTGATGATAAAATTGATGTTTGAACCGATTAAACTGCATGATTTTGAACTGGAAAACTGAATATTGCATTTGGGTGGAGTTAGGACAGCTTAAAAAGAAGATTTTCAAAATTTTGCAGAGTTACCGCTCAAGGGTAAACTGCCGCTGAGCGGCACTCTGCCAGACTTGAGTTTTTATGGTTTTGTGCGTTCTGGAATATGGCACTGGTGGCGCTGAGGGGAAATTCTGGCCCTCAGCGGTGGTTTAGCTTCGAAAGGAGTTGTGTTCTGTGTTTTACTAATGATTAACATCATGTTCTGTGGTTTTGTATTTGTGTTTGAATGTAGGAATGACATATTCTTCAGGAAAGAGATTGAAAACCATGGCAACCAAGAGAAAGGAAAAGGAACCAGAACAACCCCACTCTAGTAGGTTCCTCTCTCGGAAACATGAGAAGCACTTTAGGGTGGTTCAGGACAGGAGACTTCTGATGGAGAGAAAGGTTGGAATGATACCAAACTTTGCTCCTCAATTTGGAGAGCAAGTGTTAGGGAATGACTGGGGAAAGCTAGCCACATATCCTGCACCTGCAAACATAGCTGTGGTGAAGGAATTCTACACCAATGCAAAGAAGATTGGTGACTATCCAACTGAAAATTATTTGGGCTATGTCAGAGGCCATGCTATCAGGTATGATCCTGATTCTATCAATAACTTCCTGGACACTGTGTGGGCTGGTGAGCAATGCCAGTTTGCTCTTTGCATGGAGGAAGGTGCTGATTGTGAGGATGTGGAGAGAGTACTATGTATACCAGGAGGACACTTCCAAAGGAATAGATCTGGCTCAGTGGTTAACATTAGGAGGACGGATTTGACTCCTCTTGCAAAGTATTGGATGACATTTTCTCATGCCAACATTCAGCCATGTTCACATGTGTCAGATATTACTCTCAGCAGGGCACTATTCATCTACTGTGCTATCAGAAAATTAAATGTTAACATTGGGCAGGTGATAACTGATGAGATTAGTGTGTGCGCCAATACCTCAAACAACAAAGCACCACTAGGACACCCCTCCTTGATCACTCACCTTTGCAAGATAGCTGGGGTGGACACTTATGTTCCACCATTTGAGAGGCCAAGAAAAGCTATTGATGAGGCCTATTACAGACAGTACTGTGGAGGTGAGGAGGCAGCTCAGCCAGTTCCACCACGCCGTGCTCGTAGAGAGAGAGAGGGTGATGGACAAATTTATGATCACCAAAATATGATGTCACAAACTTGTTTTTCAATCGGCAAGTATGACCGAATCGTTCAAGTAATAAACTTGGTAAGACCAAGTATCGTTCTCCCAAAGGACTCACGGCCTAGTTTAGTTGTGTGGTTTGTTGATTAGCTAAGACTTAAGAACGAAATAATTGGAGTTTAATATGCAAGACAGAAAATAAACATGTATGCATGAAGTTTTGATCAATGGCAAAAGCAAAAGATAAACACTTTCAATGAAATTTATGTATGAATATGTTGTTGGGGTTTCAATTTCATCTTATCCACTCTCATATATTTTAGGAATTCAACATTCAAATCATCATTGTTAATGCCACTCTCTAAAGTACCTTTCTAGAAGGCTTCTCCCTAATCACGAGTTCATACAATTCCTAGCATTCCTAATGATCAGTTCATAAGTGCAGGAGCTTAACGACAACCAACATAATATTGGGAGAAATTCCTCGGATCTAGACTTCCCCGTACGTTCCCGTATCGACAAAACCAATAATCATGCATCGAATGAGTTAAACCATGCAAGCATTAAGCAAAGAGGAAAAACCCTAACTAATGATGAAAGAAAGCATAAATCTTAGATTAAGATGCAAGCATAAATTCCATATATGAGAGCTTCAAAAGATTACATTGATTCCCCAACAAACATACAAGGTTTAGTTCATCATGTTCATGGTGAACCTAGATGAACAATGAAAGAATGAAAGAATAAACCCTAAAAAGGTGAAGAGGTAGCCTGAGCATCCAAGATCCTCCTTCAAAGGGGTGGAAGAGAAAGTGTTTGCCTCGTTTCTGCCAAAGATACAAACTCTAGGACGTCCTAAAGCTTATATACTATTCTAAAATTACAAAGAATCTAGGCCCAAGCCCATAAGTGTGCCGCTCAGCGGTAAAGTACCGCTCAGCGGTGAGTGCGCGTCTCGTTTCTTCCCCTCAGCGGCCATTTTGCCCATCAGCGGACCTCCCGTGACTTCCTGAGTGCCACTCAGCGGTAAAGTGCCGCTGAGCGGTGACTTCGGCTTCTCCTTTTGCACTCTTTGATTTCTTTTCTGATTTCATCTTGCTCCTTCTTCACTTCTTTCACTAAATTCACCTTAAAACCTGCACAAAACACTGAAATCAAGCATAAACCTGTCCAGCTCTCTTATTTCTGAAAATATGGATAAAAGCATAATTTCAAGCTAGTTTCTAAGCATAAAGGTTGCTTTTAGTGTCAATTTTAAGCATGAAAATAACAGTTTTTCAACTGTTATCAGAGGGCCAGCACAGAGCCAGACATCTGCTGAGCACATGAAGCATAACCATTCCAGATGAGGGACATGTACATGTCTCTTGTAGGTGCTCAGTTGCAGTCCATTCACAGAGGGCAGGTGGCTACTGCTGAGATGATTGTGGGGATGTATGATACACCTCCAGCCCACAGGTGGACTATGGATGAATTCCATAATGTGGTAGCTTGGCCAGAGGAGCCAGTGCAAGGAGGAGGAGCTGAAGCAGCTGAAGCTTCAGCTAGAGAGATGGAAGAAGATGAAGCTGATGATGATGCATTTGAAGATGATGAAGATGAGGAAGAAGAGGAAGATACAGAGGACAGCTGAGATTGATGAGGAGCTGAGATAGCATTTACTGATGAATGCTATCATATGCTTGTGCTTTTGTTGGTTTAAGTGTTCTGAACTTATTTGTTATATGTTTTTAGATTAGGGTTTGATGTACTCTATTGGACACCTGGTTTGTTATGATGGTTTGCTATTAACTGTGATTGTTTGATAAGTAATGCTTGATGATGCTTATTGATTGATTGATGTTGAGATGATGAGCACATTAAAATGCTTATACAGGTGATTCACAAGCTTTGTGAACAAATGTAGGTTATCATGATTGTGATTGTGAAATTAAGCAGGATGTGTATGTCAAATGTGAATGAGCTTATATGTGAGGTTTTGAGCTCCAGAGTTTTTATTGATTGAATGCTATTACTTTGAAAGCATGAATAACTTTGCCCAGGTTTTCTATGATTGAATCAATTGCTTGTTTTGCATCATATGATCAAGGCCGTTTGTTGGAACCCTTTTTATTGGCCAAATTCATAAAGTTAGCCCACTATAAAAGAGAACACTTTGTGTTCTATCCTTTGAACCCTTAGCCTTGAACATAAATTGAAAACCCTTGATTGAAAATCTTTACCTTGAGTTAAGTAGAAGATCTTATGTGGTAGTGTTAAATGTTCAAGTTTGGGTGATGGAAGGCCATCTAAGACATACATTGGACCTCTTACTAGAGCCATGGCTAAGAGAGTTCAAGAGGAAGAAGGATCACTTAATATTTTGCTTCTATGGAAGGTGAATTATCTTAAACCTTCTTCTCTTAATTAAGCATGTTTACTTTGTTTTGTAGGATTAAATAAATTGGAGGGAGCAGCTGCCAACATGGCATTTGGCACGTGAAAGGAAGAATGGTTGGAGAAGCTTGCTGCCAAAGTCATATGCACCCAGCCAAAACCCCAAAATAGCCAACGTTGGATGAGGAGGTGCTTCAAACACGTGAGGAGCTGACCTGGAGCAAGGCATGGGATTTGCTGGAAGTTTTAGTGTTGCTGTTAGGCTTCCCATTTGAAATTAGGTGGGAGTTCATTTCAGAAAAGAGACCCATCTTCACTTATAAATAGGATGGTTTCTTCCTTGTATGGTACTTTAGAGCTATGCCCAAATGCTGAGAAATATATTCCAGTCTTGCATTCTGCTCTTGAGTCCAAATTGCTTGCTAATTCTTCATTTTCTCTCAAGCTTCCTTCCATTATATGAAGGCTTTCTGAGCTGAGAGGTTTCACTCATTTTACCTTGCTTCATTCAAGCACCTCCATCATCATTTACTCCATCAATTCCGCTGCACATCAATACATCTACCCCACCTCTGATTTGGGAGCTTCAGACCACTGGTTTCCTCTGGAATTTGGCTCCATCAAGTGGTATCCAAAGCTTAGGTTCTCCACGCACCAAGGAGCTAAGCATTTCTTCTCATTCTGCAATTTAACTCTGCTGAATTCCATCTCTGTTTCTGTTTTCTGTTTCTGTTTTCTGTTTCTGTTTCAGTTTTAATTCTGTTTTAGTTTTTGTTCTTCTAATTCTGCTTCTGTAATTTTGTTCCAGCCTTTAATTCTGTGTTCTTACAGTGTATTATGTCCATTTTTCATTTTAAACGGTGAATCATTTCTTGTTTGAGTCAATTCCAGCTTTGAACTTTAAATTCTGTTTTGTCTAAAGTCTTGTGCAAACTACTGTTGCTGTTTTAACATTGTCACTGTTTTGAAATTGTTTCTATTGAGTTCTGTGATTACCGGTGCTATACAAGCTGTTTGTTACCATTAAAGGCAGTGATGAGTTGATCTAGCCTTGGTAATATAGGCTGAAGCATCCAATAAGCCAAACTGGTTTTAAAATTCTGTTAAAATCTGATGCAGAATTTTGTTTGCTGTTCTAAATCATCAAATCTGTTTTTAACTGGTTTTGATTGATTCTAAAGCTTGATACAACATTGTTTAGTGTTGTTGAATGATGCTAAGAGTGTAGCCAACCATAACAAGCAATGAAATGCAATTTGCATAGCTTGGTTGTGCATAGATGATGGACAAATTTGTAAGCACCAAATTATGATGTCACAAACTTGTTTCACAATCGGCAAGTATGACCGAATCGTTCAAGTAATAAACTTGGTAAGACCAAGTATCGTTCTTCCCAAAGGACTCACGGCCTAGTTTAGTTATATGATTTGTTGATTAGCTAGGACTTACAAACGAAATATTCAAAGTTTAAGATGCAAGACAGAAAATAAACATGTATGCATGAAGTTTGATCAATGGCAAATACAAAAGATAAACACTTTCAATGAAATATATGAATGAATATGTTGTTGGGGTTCAATTTCATCTCATCCACTCTCATATATTTTAGGAATTCAACATTCAAATCATCATTGTTAATGCCACTCTCTAATGTACCATTCTAGATGGCTTCTCCCTAATCAAATAGTTCATACAATTCCTAGCATTCCTAATGATTAGTTCATGAGTGCAGGAGCTTAAAGGCAACCAATAGAATATTGTCAGTATAATATTGGGAGAAATTCCCCGGATCTAGACTTCCCCGTACGTGTCCGTATCGACAAAATCAATAATCATGCATGGAATGAGTTAAACTATGCAAGCATTGAGCAAAGAGGAAAAACCCTAACTAATGATGAAAGAAAGCATATGTCTTACTTAAAAGATGTATTCAACAAATCCATATGTGAGAGCTTCAAGAGATTACATTGATTCCCCAACAAACATACAAGGTTTAGTTCACCATATTCATGGTGAACCTAGATGAATAACAATGAAAGAATGAAAGAATAAACCCAATAAAGGTGAAGAGGTAGCCTGAGCATCCAAGATCCTCCTTCAAAGGGGTGGAAGAGAGAGAGTTTACTTCGTTTCTGCCAAAGATACTAATCCCAAGGACGTGCAAGCCCTTATATACTATTCTAGAGTTACAAAAGATTACAAAAGCCCAAGCCCAAAAAGTGCCGCTCAGCGGTATTTACCGCTCAGCGATGATTGCGCGTCTTCTTTCTTCCCCTCAGCGGCCATTTTGCCCCTCAGCGGTTCCAACGTCACCTCTTGAGTGCCGCTCAGCGGTAGTTTGCCGCTGAGCGGTGCCTTTGTCTTCTCTTTTTGCACTCTTTCTTGTCTTTTCTAATGTCACTTCTCTCCTTCTTCACTCTTTTCACTAAATTCACCTTAAAACCTGCACAAAAACACTTAAATCAAGCATAAACCTGTCCAGCTCTCTTATTTATGAAAATATAGATAAACTGCATGATTTCAAGCTAGTTTTTAAGTCTAAAGGTTGCTTTCAGTATCAATATTAAGCATGAAAATAACAGTTTTTCAACTGTTATCAATAGACACTAGTCATTTGTTATTTCAGATTTAAATTTGGTTTATCACCGTGCCAATTTTCATTGCATAGTTTAATCTGAGTTTGGTCATGCTAAGCATCTTTAATTCCATCTTAGATCTGTGTATTCACATTTCCTAGAGTCTTTTCCTTGCTGATCCAAACTTTGATTCCATAAAACTGAATTTGGTTGGTTATTTTGGTGCCATTTACTGCATAAGTGGTACAGCAGTAGGGATTTTCGAAAATCTGCTATTTCTTTGCTGGTTTATAGCTTAAACAAGTCTCAATTGATGGTTCAAAGTTGCTAGTACTGTTCATTTGGTCAAAACATGACTTATATGCAAATTTGCATTTGAAACCATCAATTTTTGAGTGAAAATGGAAGTGAAACAATGATTTCGAATTATAGGCAGTTTCTAAGTTGTTTTAAGGTCTGAACATGTTCAAATTCATCATTAAAAATTGTTGAAACTGTCCAAACAAAGATTGAAACACTTCCATATAGTTTTGGATCTCAAACCACCAAAATTCAGTTAACTTTTCTGGTGCAGTTCTGTTTTTCCAGCTGCTGTTTGGTAATTTTGATGCAAAAATTCATTATTGGATTGTGAAAAAGCTGGTTCCATGATTAAAAATGAAATAGATGACTTTGCTGTTTGGTAATTTTGATGCAAAAATTCATTATTGGATTGTGAAAAAGCTGGTTCCATGATTAAAAATGAAATAGATGACTCAAAGAAGTAATATCAAGTGAGAAAAAGCTGTTGGAACTGTGCAATCCAGATTACAGGCCCTGAAAAATCAAATTTCAAAAATCTGAAAGTCATTGGGGCATTTTATCAAACAGTTTTGAAAATTATCAAACAGTTTGCATTTGGAATCATTTCTGAACTGTGTTTGCGTTTTTTTTTTTTTTGCTTTCTTAATCTGTTCTAGCACCTTTGGTAGGTTCCTTTTGTGTACTTGCTGTTTTTCCATGCCTAGTTCATTTGTTTACCACATTTTTGGCTTCCAAAATTGTCAATTATTGCTGGAAATTGGTGTGGAAAACTGGTGCAGAATGGTAAATCTAGATTGGTTTGTTTGAGTGGATTTAAGGTACTGTGACAGGTGTTGTGAAGCATCCAGTTGCAGAAACCTTTACTTATAATGGTAGCATACTAGGAAGTGAGGGGAAAGCTGAAATGAAAAGCAATTAGGAGCTCTTGAGTAGATGCAACTCTGCTGTCCAGCAGCTGCAGAATACATTACAGCAGCATAATTTGCCACCAGAATTGGAACAACTTGCATACTGTTTTTGAGATACACTTGGCAGCAGCTGAAGATTGAAGTCCACACTATTTTTACACATTTAATTGAGCTTGTTTGAGTACTCATATCACGGAATCTTGTAGTTTTTTTTATATTTCTGTTGTTGTGCCAAGTGACTTGGGAAAATGCTTTTGAAGCAATTCCAAGCTCACAATTGAACATTGTAATAGTCCAATTTCGTTTTCTTTAGTGTGAAAGTGTGTCAAGGGGCTCCAAGTGTCACTTGCACTTTCACTTAGGGCCGTCTAGCATTTACATTCTTGCATCTTTATTGCTTTCCTTAAATGTCTTGAGTAATCCTTTTTGTTTTTAGGTCTCCGTGGTATTTAGGATAGCATAGCATATAGTAAACCTTTCTTTGGTTTGTAGGTTCATAACATTTAAAAAGAATTTGAAGAATTTCTACTTAGAAACTAAAGTAAAAGAACATTTTAAGGAAACTCTGGCTAAGGAAGAACTTGGTTTCTAAGCTTGTCCATTTGTGACTCACCTCTTCTTCCTGGGAGCTACTTAGAAACATCTTTTACTTCTAGAATCTCTTTAGAAATTTTTCACCAAAAAACAAAGAAAGCTTGTGAAAATCTTTTCACTCATTACTTGTCAAATATTTTGAAAACTTTGTGAAAACCTTTTCCTTTGACAAGAATGAGTCAATCAAGTGTGCAAGGAAGTTTGAAACCCAATAGTGAAATGTCTTTAAGGGAAGAATTTGAGCAAAGATTTGAACAAAGGGATAAAGAGATTAGTGAGCTCAAAGATATGATTAGTCAACTTTTGATTAATCAAGATAAAAAGAAAGAGAGGTCTTCCCATAAGAGAAGAGAAGAATCATCATCTTCTCCAAGTGAAATTGAGCAAAATAGTAGTCATCACAATGATGACCACTACCAAATGCCTCCTAGAAGACAACATAGAGTTAGAGAGCATTATCCAAGAGAGCCTAAGATTGATCTTCCTTCCTTCCATGGAAAAGATGATGTAGAAGAATACCTAGAGTGGGAAATGAAAGTTGAGCAATTGTTTGAGTGCCACCAAATAGATGATGAAAGGAGAGTCACCATGGCTTCTCTAAGCTTTCAAGGTTATGCCTTAATTTGGTGGACAGCCTTAGTCAAGGACCATAGGCTAAGACATTTACCTCCCATTAGGTATTGGAATGAAATGAGAGCTGCCTTGAGGAGGAGGCATGTACCAGCCTACTATGATAGGGAGATAATGGATAAACTCCATAAACTCCAACAAAGGAACATGAGTGTTGAGGAATATAGACAAAAAATGGAGTTACTCATGTTGAGAGCTGGGATAAGAGAAGAACCTAGGATAACAATTGCTAGGTTTCAAAGTGGACTCAACTATGACATAAGAGATAGGGTTGAACTTATACCCTACAATGATCTCAATGAGTTAGTCCAACTTTGTGTGAGGGTAGAGCAACAACTAAAGAGGAAAAGCTCCACCAAGAAAGATTACCCTCATAGTTCTCACCATAAGAAAGAGTATAAGAGGGAGGGTAGTCAAACCAAGCCAAGATATGAAGAAAGAGAGAGAGAGAGAGGAAAAGAAAAAGTCAAAGAACCTTCAAGAGATCATAAGAGTAAGGAGACTAAGTGCTTTAGATGTGGGGAAAAGGGGCACTATGCATCTGAGTGCCGCAATAGAAGGTCAACTTACATCCTTGAGCATGAGAGTGAAAGTGAGGGTTCTTCATATAGTGAGTCTGAAACATCCACTTCTGAAGAAGAAGAAGCTTTACCTTGTGATGGTGACTTACTTATGGTAAGGAGACTCCTGGAAAGTAAACATGTAGAATTAGAACAGTCACAAAGAGAGAACCTATTCCACACAAGATGCAAAGTTTTAGAAAAGACATGTTCAATGATAGTGGATAGTGGCTCTTGTTGCAACTGTTGTAGTTCTAGAATGGTAGAGAAGCTTGGCTTAACCACTACTCCTCATCCTAAACCTTACAAACTTCAATGGATTAAAGAGGATGATGGAATAGTAGTTAAGGAACAAGTAAGTGTACCCATTTCCATTGGCAAATATGAAGATCAAATTGTTTGTGATATAGTACCAATGGAAGCTGGGCACATATTACTTGGAAGACCTTGGCAATATGATAAACAAGCTTTACATGATGGAGTCACCAACAAAATCACCATTCAACACAAGGGAAAGAAAATTATTTTGTGTCCTCTTACACCTTCACAAGTAAGAGAGGACCAAATAATTCTTAAAAAGAAGTTGGATGGAGAAAAGAAAAAAGAAAATAGGAAAGAAAGAAAGAATTTGGTAACCCATGCCTCAGGCCATGAAGTTGTCCAACCTCAAACCTTGAATATTTCCAAAAATCTTTTTCTTGGACAACCTCATTTTCTTCTTTATTGCAAAGAGGCATTTGTTTCAATCACTCATGAACTTGGTTCTCTACCAAAGGGGTTGCAAAAACTTTTAAAGGAATTTGATGATATATTTCCCAAAGAGGTACCAAGTGGATTACCACCTTTGAGGGGAATAGAACATCAAATAGATTTGGTACCTGGGGCAAGCCTACCTAATAGGCCAGCCTATAGAACCAACCCTATGGAAACAAAAGAAATAGAGAAACAAGTTAATGACTTGTTGAACAAAGGGTGGATCCAAAAGAGTTTAAGTCCCTGTGCTGTGCCTGTGTTGTTGGTCCCTAAAAAGCATGGATCTTGGAGAATGTGTACAGATTGTAGGGCCATCAACAACATAACTATCAAGTATAGGCATCCCATTCCTAGGTTAGATGACATGTTGGATGAATTACATGGAGCAAATCTCTTCACCAAAATTGATCTTAAAAGTGGATACCATCAAATAAGAATTCATGAAGGAGATGAATGGAAAACTGCTTTCAAGACCAAATTTGGTTTGTATGAATGGTTAGTCATGCCCTTTGGCTTGACCAATGCTCCAAGTACATTCATGAGATTAATGAATCATGTGCTTAGGGAATGCATAGGCAGATTTGTAGTGGTCTACTTTGATGATATCTTAATCTATAGTCAAGGCCTTCAAGAACACCTTAACCATGTCAGAAAAGTCTTGCTTCTTCTTAGAGAACATCATCTCTTTGCCAACTTTGACAAATGTACTTTTTGTCAAGAAAGTGTGATTTTCCTTGGATTCAAAGTGGGAAAAGAAGGTGTACATGTTGATCCAGAGAAGATCAAGGCTATACAAGAATGGCCAACCCCGAAAAATGTAGGAGAGGTGAGAAGTTTTCATGGGCTAGCAAGTTTTTATAGGAGATTTGTGAAAGATTTCTCCACCATAGCTGCTCCTTTAAATGAGCTAGTCAAGAAAGATATGCCTTTTATTTGGGGTGATAAGCAAGAGTTGTCTTTTGAGACTTTGAAACACAAGTTAACACATGCACCTATTCTAGTTTTGCCTGATTTTTCCAAAGCCTTTGAACTAGAATGTGATGCATCTGGGGTAGGAATAGGAGCTGTTTTAATACAAGGAGGACATCCCGTAGCTTACTTTAGTGAAAAACTTAGGGGGCCTACCTTAAACTATCCTACCTATGACAAAGAGTTGTATGTCCTTGGTGAACGGGTCGCACCGCTCACAAAAGTATTGATTGCACGAAAATAATGCAGTATAGTCTAGGAAGTGACTCCTAGGTCGTCTCTCAAGGACCAAATATGGGTTCAGTTTCAGATCTAACACGAAGTGGGGGGGGTGTTTTTGGTGTTTATGTTGAATGCGGTAAAATTAAATTGGAAATTGGAAATTAAATAAAACAGAATTAAAAACACTGAAATAAATTTTAACAACGGTAAAAACAAGCGGTAAAAGACGGTAAAAATGGAACAGTAAATATGCAAAAACGTAACAGCGACAGTAAAATAAAGAGAGTTCAGAAAATGGTAAATTCATAAAACGATAATTTCAGAAAACGGTAAATTGCAGAGAACGGTAAATTATAGGAAACGGTAAATGAAAATAAAATTCAACGAACATTGAGAAATGCAGAATGGAAACTTCAATTAAAATTCAATTCTTGAACTGGAAATTAAAACAAATCCAAAACCTCCCCAAAGGGGAGGAGGAAAAATGACACTCAGAATGAAAACGTCCGTGGCTTCTTACACTAAACTACTCCTAAAATCTAATCTAAAATCTAATTAATTCTCCCCCTTTGCTTCTCTGCTGCTGCTGGATTTATAAGCGTGAATTGCTGGCCTCCCAAACCCGTGACCTTCTAGCTTTCACGTTTGTCTCTAATATGTATGTGCCAAAAGTCAAGAAAGTGGGGGCCTTAATTCTTCACCTAAGCTTGTCCTCTTCATTCCATCAAACACTCCATGGACCGTGATGCTCCTTAGCACTTACACGTACTGCTGCTGCTTCTTCCATCCAGCTAGGCCGTGATTGCCTCTTCATTCTCATCACCTTGCATCTCCAAGTTTGCTGGAAAACCGTGGCTTCCAATCCCTTCATTTCTTCCAATGGATGGACAAACTCTTATGGAAGCTTCACCTTCTTCCAAGGCCGTGTGCTACTGCCTCTCTTTGCTGGATTTAACATTGCTTGATCCCTTGCTGCATGCTTCCGTGATTCAGCTTTAAAAACGTGAAACCTTTGCTTGTTGGACCATCCTTGGACGTTAATATGTGTTCCTTCCCTGTTGTGCACACCCTTCTCCATCTCTCTGTTGCTGCCAAAAAAAATAAAGAAAACCGTGAAGTGGCTACATTCTTTAATTCCAACTAAGGCTGAATGCATTGCCAAGATGAATGGCCGTGAGCTTTGGTTGCTTCAATGTGGTCCCCTTGTATTTTTTTCTTCATTTGTTGAAAACTTTTTATGAGAGCAAAGAGTTGTTTTGAGAACCGTGAACCTACAGTAATTGAATGAAATGCAGCACATGTATGGACGTGAACTTTGCCATGAGTGGTGGTGTGTTTTTTTCTTCAAAGGCCAATTGAAATCAATCATTTTGCAGCCGTGGCACTCCACTCAACAAATTGATGTTTGTTTTGGATGTAAGCTTCTTGCGTGATATGCTTCCAACTCATCAACTAAATTACAAAATAAATCCTTGAATGGGAATAAAGTGGTCCCCTTGTCCTTTGGTTTCTTTTACTTTTCAAAAGAAGATTCCTTGGTTGCTTTGGTGTGCTTAAGGCCGTGAGTTTATTTTCATGTGGCCACTTTCATTAAGCTTGTTAATTGTTGGATGGCAAACAATGTGGTCCCCTCCTTTAATTATATGTGCTGGTTTTGCCTAGAATAATATGTGTAGCCGTGCAGTATTTTATCAATTTGAAATTGCATTTAGCTTTCAACCAAGATGATTTAAAATGCTTTTCTATGTGGATGTGCCAATCAACCTTGCTTAAGAGTGTTGGAAGATCTTAACACCTTCCAATGATAAATTCCAACCACCATAAGTACTAAACAGCAAGCAAACAATGCAAACATATTATAACACTCAAACAGTAATCACTTGACTGACATAGGATAGTAAAAAAAATACTGGGAACAACACAAAACGAGTTTGAACAAACGAAAAACTATATGTGAAAATAGACATCTAGACGAAACTATGAAAAAACATTGCATGGAAAAAGGATAAGAATTGAACTCAAACGAGGACAAACAAATTGACACAAAATTCACGCAGCAACCAGCGAAAACTAAAATGGTTGAAATGCATTGGGCTCAATTGTCATTTCTCATTTAGCCTTCAAATGTCCCAAAAAGTTATCCAAAATTTTCCCGTAATTAATAATGCAAAATAATAAGCTCAGATAATTCAAATTAATTAAAATAAGAATTTCCGATCAAATTAAGCACATTTAGCAAAAACAGAAAAATACCGGACGTTTAAGCACAATTCCCCGACTAATTTTAACACAATAAACTAAGTGAAGTGAATAAAATATTGACTCATCAGTCCTCATTAGAGCTTTGAAAACTTGGGAGCATTACTTGGTAACTAGAGAATTCATCATACACACTGACCATGAATCTCTCAAGTACATTAAAGGGCAAGCAAAGCTAAACAAAAGACATGCAAAGTGGGTGGAATATCTTGAGCAATTTCCCTATGTCATCAAACACAAAAAGGGGAGTACTAATGTTGTTGCGGATGCTTTATCTAGAAGACATGCATTATTAGTAACCCTAGGATCCCAAATATTAGGATTTGATGACATAAAAGAGTTATATGAAAATGATGAAACATTTGCATCCACTTATTCATCATGTCTTAAGAAGCCTTTTGATGGATTCTATCTTTCTGAGGGGTATCTTTTTAATAAAGGAAAACTTTGTATACCCCAAGGATCCATTAGAAAACTTCTTATCAAAGAGAGTCATGGAGGAGGACTCATGGGCCATCATGGAGTTGATAAAACTCTGAACATTTTGAAAAGTAAATTTTATTGGCCACACATGAGAATAGATGTTCAAAGGCATTATTCTAAATGTATAGCTTGTTTGCAAGCTAAGTCCAAAATTATGCCTCATGGACTTTATACACCTCTTCCTATAGCTAATACCCCTTGGGAGGACATAAGCATGGACTTTGTCTTAGGATTACCAAGAACTCAAAAGGGGTATGATTCTATATTTGTGGTAGTAGATCGTTTTAGTAAAATGGCTCATTTTATACCCTGCCACAAAGTAGATGATGCTAGCTATATCTCTAGACTCTTCTTTAAAGAAATAGTGAGATTGCATGGCTTACCCAAAACTATAGTGTCTGATAGAGATGTGAAGTTTCTAAGCCATTTTTGGAAAACTTTATGGGAAAAGCTTGGAACTAAACTTCTATTTTCTACTACATGTCACCCACAAACTGATGGGCAAACTGAAGTAGTAAATAGATCTTTATCTACATTATTAAGGGTAATATTAAGAGGAAATAACAAATCTTGGGATGAACATCTACCTCATATTGAATTTGCTTATAATAGAGTAGTCCACAAGACTACTAATCTTTCTCCTTTTGAGGTTGTTTATGGTTTTAACCCTATCACACCTCTTGATTTACTACCTCTTCCAGAATCATCTTCTTTTCTTCATAAAGAAGGTGCTTCTAAAGCGGAGTTTATCAAGAAGTTACATGAGAAAGTTAAAATCCAAATTGAAAAACAAACTCAAAAATATGCAGAATACAACAACAAAGGGAGAAAGAAAATAGTTTTTGAAAAAGGAGACCTAGTTTGGCTTCATTTGAGAAAGGAAAGATTTCCCTCTCAAAGGAAGTCTAAACTTAGTCCAAGAGGAGATGGTCCATTCAAGGTGGTCAAAAGAATAAATGATAATGCATACATCTTAGATCTTCCTGAAAGTTATGGTGTCAGTCATACTTTTAACATTTGTGACTTAATTCCTTTCACAGGAGATGATCAACAGGATGCAACAGATCTGAGGACAGATCCTTCTCAAGAGGGAGGGTCTGATGGAAGGCCATCTAAGACATACATTGGACCTCTTACTAGAGCCATGGCTAAGAGAGTTCAAGAGGAAGAAGGATCACTTAATATTTTGCTTCTATGGAAGGTGAATTATCTTAAACCTTCTTCTCTTAATTAAGCATGTTTACTTTGTTTTGTAGGATTAAATAAATTGGAGGGAGCAGCTGCCAACATGGCATTTGGCACGTGAAAGGAAGAATGGTTGGACAAGCTTGCTGCCAAAGTCATATGCACCCAGCCAAAACCCCAAAATAGCCAACGTTGGATGAGGAGGTGCTTCAAACACGTGAGGAGCTGACTTGGAGCAAGGCATGGGATTTGCTGGAAGTTTTAGTGTTGCTATTAGGCTTCCCATTTGAAATTAGGCGGGAGTTCATTTTAGAAAAGAGACCCATCTTCACTTATAAATAGGATGGTTTCTTCCTTGTATGGTACTTTAGAGCTATGCCCAAATGCTGAGAAATATATTCCAGTCTTGCATTCTGCTCTTGAGTCCAAATTGCTTGCTAATTCTTCATTTTCTCTCAAGCTTCCTTCCATTATATGAAGGCTTTCTGAGCTGAGAGGTTTCACTCATTTTACCTTGCTTCATTCAAGCACCTCCATCATCATTTACTCCATCAATTCCGCTGCACATCAATACATCTACCCCACCTCTGATTTGGGAGCTTCAGACCACTGGTTTCCTCTGGAATTTGGCTCCATCATTGGGGTTGTTGGGAAAACATGAAAAAGGAAAAGCATTGAGGTAAGAGCTAAAAGTTAAGAATATGCAAAGAAAAAGAGAAAGAAAAGAAAAGAAAAAGGCAAAGCTCAATGCAAAAGAAAGTTGGGGAAAATAAGAATAATTGTGTTGTTATGATTCTCTTAACTCAAGGATTTTGTGATCCAGAAAAACCAATTTTCTTGTTAGCCCAGCCACATTATAAGCCATTGAAAGTGCTTGTCTTTTGCTTTTGCCATTGATCAAAACTCATGCATACATGTTTATTTTCTGTCTTTGCATATTAAACACCACTTATTTCGTTCTTAAGTCTTAGCTAATCAACAAATCACATAACTAAACTAGGACGTGAGTCCTTTGGGAGAACGATACTTGGTCTTACCAAGTTTATTACTTGTAACGATTCGGTCATACTTGCCGATTGTTCAACAAGTTTGTGACATCATATTTTGGTGATCATAAATTTGTCATCACATATTGGTTGCCGTTAAGCTTCTGCACTTAAGAATTAATTACTAGGAATGCTAGGAATTGTATGAACTCGTAATTAAGGATAGGCCTTCTTGCAAGGTGATTTAGAGAGTGGCATTAGCATTGATGAAAAGAATGATGAATTCCTAAAGTATATGAGAGTGGATAAGATGAACTTGATAACCCCAACAGCATACTCATCCATCTAATTCATTGAAGTGTTTGTATTCTGTTTTTCTCCATTGATCAAATTCATGCATACATATTTAGTTATTGTCTTTTGCATTTAAACTGTCGCAACCGGGATCGCGACGGGACGGCAACCCGAAAAACAAACGAGTTTGGGAAATAGATTCGTGGAGTCGCCACCATAATTTATATGGAAAAACTATGGAAAACCAAAAAAATAAGACATGGTCTACGAAAAAGAGATTTCCAGGTTCGGGAATCGGTTACGCATAAGGAAGGTGTTAGCACCCTATCGCGCCTGCCCAAAGGCAGTACCTTTAATTAAATATATAACGTTGACGTGGTTTTGCAAAAATGTTTAATTTTCCCTAAAACAAAATAATAAAATAAAATAAAACAAATTATTAAGAAATAAAAAAAAATTTTATTTTATGAACCCGACAAGAATTGACCTTGGTCCTACGTACATCCATTTATAATGGACAATCAGGGATCACGTAGTTCTTTACGTAGAAAAAGGTTTGTGAGTTTGTTTGAAAATTATTATTGATTGATTTGGATGTTTTTGAAAACAAAGAATCTGAAAAAGATTGACATTCTTTTTGGTTTTTGGAGATTTTGTATTCTTTTTTATTTGTTTGAAAAATGGTGGGAAAAAAGAAAGAAACCGACCATAGGCCGACACATACTTATAAAAAGAAATTTTGATTAAAAAAAAAATTAGTTGTGTGTAGAAAGAAAAAAATATTTTTAAGAAAACTTCAGAGAGTACAATGAAAAGAGGAAAATAATGGTGTAGAAATGACATACCTTTTTATCTTTTTCCTTCTTTCATGATCTCTTTTGGCAAAGTCCCTCCAACCTGAGAACTTACTTTTCTCTATATTCTTATCTCTCTATTTTTCCAAAATATTTCTCTCTCCTCTCCTTTTCAGATCTATGGTAGAGTGCGTATTTATATACACACATTGCAATATTATGGAAATCTTGACTTAATTGTGAATTAATTAACAATAAAACAAAATAGGGAAAAAATTGCTCTAATTGTGAATAAAACAAAATAGGGAAAGAATTGCTCTAGTAAAAAAAGAAAGAAATGTCATGGTTTCCAGAAAACAAAATTAAATAATACTCAAAAGATTGATTATCATTATTGTCAGAAAATCATATTTTCCTCTTTAAAAGCAATTGATGCAACAAATTATATTAATATACTATTTTCGTTATTGCTTATAATTATTAGCAGAATATTAATTCGAATTATTACCATATTAAACTAACATTTCAAAAATATTGCATTTGATACTAAAGTTATTATTTTATCCCTTTTTACCCACCATTAATTATTATTATCTTATTTTTTAAATATTTACTTACCCGGACGAAATTGGGTGTTGACAGCTGCCCCTCTTTATTTGGATTTTACTGGATAACATGAACCTTAGAGTTTTTGTGTTATCCTTGTAAAAGCTAAATAAAGATAAAGACACTAATTTCGTTTGGGTCCAAGGAAAAGGAAAAAGATTACCTCGGAGCATACCTGGTAGAGCATGTAGCAACCTTGTGGACCTTGCTGAAGAGCCGTGACACCTGTGGAGGGTGTGTCATACCCTATGAACTTTGTTCGTAAGACATGCTGGTGAGGCGCAGGAACCTCGTATAACTTGATGGTGAGGCGCAGGAACCTCGTAAAATTAAACCGAGAGGCGTACGAACCTCGTAAAATTAAATGGTGAGGGCAGGAACCTCGTATAACTTGTAAAATAAAATGGAGAGGCGCAAGAACCTCGTAAAAGTAAATGGAGAGGCGCACGAACCTCGTATAACTCTTTTTTTTTTGTGCCAGGATGAAAACTGGGCTTAGGTGCCAGGATGAAAACTGGGCTTTGGTGCCAGGATGGAAACTGGGCTTTGGTGCCAGGATAGAAGCTGGGCTTTGGTGCCAGGATGAAAACTGGGCTTTGGTGCCAGGATGAAAACTGGGCTTTGGTGCCAGGATGAAAACTGGGCTTTAGTGCCAGGATGAAAACTGGGCTTAAGTGCCAGGATGAAAACTGGGCTTTAGTGCCAGGATGAAAACTGGGCTTAGGTGCCAGGATGAAAACTGGGCTTAGGTGCCAGGATGAAAACTGGGCTTTGGTGCCAGGATGAAAACTGGGCTTAGGTGTGATGAATCATTATTTTCTTCACTTCACTTAGTTTATTGTACTAGAATTAATCGGGGAATTGTGCTTAATTGTCCAATATTTTCCCATTTTTCTCAATTGTGCTTAATTCGATCAGAAATTCTTATTTTAATTAATTTGAATTGTCTGAGACTAATTATTTACATTATTGAGTGCAGGGAAAATTCTGAAAATATTTTAGGACATTTGGAAGAAAATTTATTTGCACAAATATATTATTTACTTGGAAGAAGCTGCGCTGCAATGAATTAATTTGTGTGTTGATGAGTGGAAAATTGAGGAAGCACACGGATCTTTTAAGTTTTGCTAGAAGGAAAACGTGGAGTTGGTTTAGGTGCAGCAAATTCATTGAGTGATGGGATGTTTTTCACGGCTGGAAAGAGATGCACAAGCTTACTATTTAACTTTTGAATAAAACCATTACTTCTTTGCTGGAAGCGGAAAAAGACTACCGTGTTTAATGCTTGTGGGTTGCTCTTAGAATTAATAAATCCTAGAGGAGGGGACGTTTGGCACATAACAATTCAATTCTTTTATCTATTTAAGGAAAGAGAAATCAATTAGAATTGAAAAGAAGTGCACGGTACACATCCAATCTAGCAAAACAAAAGTGGGGGCCACCTCACGGTTTATAGCTCCTCAAAGATAACAAGTGAATCTCATTTTGGAGGAAGAAAGTGGGCTGCTACATTTACTAAATAAATGCCACGGCCTTGTGCATCAAAAGCCACGGAGGGCCCCTTTTCTTACTCTTTAGTGATTAAAGAAAGTGGAAAAAGCTTGCTACTTTGGACAAACACGTTGGGGCCGGCACATTTTGCTTGGAAGTAGTTAATAGTTATCATCATATTAAATTATTGGAGAAGAGACGTGCAGATTTGTTTCACGGTGTTTTTCCACTCCACACAAGCTTTTGGTTTTATTCTTCCATTCATAAAAAATACACGGCCTTGGTCTTAGAGGAAGGGAACCCAGCAGTTTTGAAGAAAGCACCATCTTAAAGGAGAGGAAGCTCACGATTTTGAGAAGAAGTGCAGCAGCTTGGTTGGACACGGTGCTACCACGTTTTGGAAAGAAAATGGTGTGTTGTCATGCATTAGAGAATGGATAATAGCAAGGAGCATCACGGCTGGATGGAGAGTGGAGGTGCACTAAGCCACCTAGAGAAGGGATGTATGATGAGCACGGTATCCAGCTGCTGCCACGCTCTAGAAGAAATGACAACAATGGGAGTGAAGAATGAAGTGGTGGCACGGTGATGAAGGAAGGGAGCCCACGGCTGCAAGGAAATTCACGTGATTCATTGGCTGGAAACATGAAGTGCATTCACGGACATGGCAGCAAGGAAGGAAGCTTCCAGCTAGGAGGAGCACCGTAGAGTTATGTTGATTCACGGGAGAAAAGAAGAAAAAGAAGTGGCACCCATGGTGTTGGATTTTTTTGATGAATGTGAAGAAAAGGACAAGCTTAGGTGAAGAAAGTCTTCAACCAGGACCGTAAAGTTGCTCAGCTATTGGTGGAAAATTCAGAGAAGTGGTTATAAATGGAGCAACACATCAGTAGATTGGGTATTAGAGTTTTAATCAGATTTTAGTAGTTAGTTTAGGATAGCAGACGGCCTGGAAGAGGCTCTGCCTCTTTCCCTCTTCCAATAGCTCGTTCACTGTTTACTCTCAGCACTTTTCATCTTTTGCAGTATAGGATGTTGAATTTTATTTCTGTAATGTCAGAATGTTTGGAACAATTTACTCCTTTCATTGTTTATCTTCATGGTCCATAATTTTAATTTAAATGTTGAGTTGAATTTCATTTTTATTTTGTTTTATTGTCTCTTTATTTTACCCTTTAATATTTTTCTGCACCGTTAAATTCTGTCAATGTATTTTACCGTTGAGTTTATTTTCAACGTCGTTTTTACTATTCATTTTCACTGTTGCTTTGGGTAAAATTTATTTACACTGCTGTTATGTTTTCTGCATGTATATTCTTCCAGCATTTTAATTTCAAACACTGTTGAATTTTTCATTTTTCACTTTTACCGTCTTTTACCGTTTGGTTTTACCATCTTTTAAATTTATTTCAGTATTTTCAATTTTGTTGTCTTATTTAATTTCCAGTTTTAATTTATATTTTTCGCATCCAAAAATATCCACAAACCTCCCCCACTACGTGTTTAATCTAAGACCGAACCACAAATATTGGTCCTTGAGAGACGACCTAGGAGTCACTTCCTAGTACTATACTGCATTATTTCGTGCAATCAACTTTTGTGAGCGGTGCGACCCGTTCATCAAAATGGCGCCGCTGCCGGGGACCAATGACGGTTTGGTTTTAGATTCTTGTTGTGTAAATTTTTGTTCTGTTAATATGTGTATTTTGTGTGTTTTGTCTTGTATATTTCTGTAGGCGACAACGACACCTTCAGCAAATTTTGGCGGCGTTGTCACTTCAGTTCTAGGTTTTTTGTTTTAGATTTTTGTTGTGTTTTTCGATTATGCTGTGTTAATATATATTGTGTATATATGTGTTTAATTGTGCTATGTTCTGTATTTAGTTGTTATTAAAAAAAAAAAATTTGAAAATTAAAAAAAAAAAAAAAATTAATTAAAAATTTTTACTATTGATGTTCTGTCTTGTGTGTGCTTGTAGCATGTATAAATGTGTTTTGTTTTATCTGATTCGTAATTTTTAGTTTTTAGTTTTTACTTTTTATTTTCTTTTTATTTTTCCATGTCTACCTATTTTAATGTTGTGAATAATGCTTATTCTGCCAATGTCTGTGATTATGATTCTTATTCTGCATATTACTTTGATTTTAAATCTGCTGATTTTTATGATGAGAACAATATGTTCCATCATCCAATTTCTGAGAGCTCTCTTTGGGAGTCAGTTCCACAATATGAGAGTCAGCAGTATGATTCTCCTATTCAAATAACTCCTCAGCCTTCTACTTCTGAACCTACATTAAAGGAGTTACTAGAGCAGATGACAATGCAGAACATTCAGTTTCAGAAAGGGAACATGCAGTTCAAGCAAGAGAGCATGGAGTTCCAGCAGGAAACTCAATCTGCCATTCAGAATCTGAGTGATCAGATCAGGCAGATGACCACTCTTGCACCTGAGGAGACTGATGAAAATTTTGGGGACCCGGCAGAAGTAAGCAGTAATCCTGAACCAGGTAGACCACCTTCATCTTCCCACACTTTAGAAATCTTCAAGGAAGAGGAGGTAAGCATACCACAATTTGATTATTATGTTGATTGTGATGATGATCGGTATGCTAATGACTATATTCTTGCTGAGTCTGATTTTAATTTTTCCTCTGTGCATGAAGAGAACCGCTTTTTACTATCACATTCGAATGGTTATTCTTCATGCACTGAACATGAATCTGAATCTATGATTAATATTGCATGCAATTTAGAAATTGATTCATGTTATGAGGATTTATCTAAGGCTCAGTATGATGAATTGGGATTGGGTGTTATACCTCTGCATAACATCTCTTTGGAACCACATTGCACTAACCATGTTGCAGGAGGTGTACATGTATTGCATCAACAAACACCCACAATTGAAGACAAAGGTGCAAGCTTACAAAACGGTTTGAAAATCAATTGGCACCTGCTGAACCCAATCATCAACAATTTTTTCTGCTTAGATCCAGCGATGGAAGACATTTCATTGCTTGATCAGATCTGGAGGATGAAGCAGTTCATCCTCAACACTTTCATACTGGATCCCGAGGCGAAAAACATCTCCCTGATTGTCCAATTTTGGCAACTGCCACCATAATCCAGGGGAGTTTTCTTTTTCTTTCTTCCCCGTTTTCCTACTTTTATTGCATTTGTCCTTTATCTGTTTAGTGTTTTAACTGATGATCTTATGCCTTTAACTGATTTGGGACATTGTAGTCTAAGTGTGGTCTGGGGGAGATTCTGCATTTTGTTTTTCTTTTAAGTTTGTTTTTCCTTTTCTTCTTAGTTTTCGAATTGTTATCTTTAAAAATAAAAATATAAAAAAAAAACAAAAAAAAAAATATTTTGTGATAAAATTGTTTTTGTTTAAAAGCGTGCCAAATCTGTATTCTGATATGTATAATTATTTTTTTTTTCTTAGTTTTCACATTGTTATCCTTATAAAAAAAAAAAAATTCAAAAATTCAAAAATTGTTTTGCGTAGTCCTTGATTTTATTTCGACCCTCAGTTTCTTACCAATATTTCATTAAAAATTTTCACTTCAGATCTCATTTATTTTCCTTATTTTCCTTCACTGTAAATACAATTTCTTAGTTGTTTTCATACAGATCTTTGATTGCAAATTTTTAGACTAAGAAAATATTTCATTCATAATAGCAAAATTACAGTAATGGAAAATAGGAGCTTGAACAGATCTGAATATAAAGATGCAGTAGATATATATGAAAATAAAAGATGTTCGGGGGTCGATCTTTAGTGATCGTTAATATTACAAACCAAATAAAAAACAAAAACATCATAAAAACATAAAAAAAAAACAAAAACAACAAAAATATAAGTGTTCATATTACAGTCCTCATTAATATTCTGGCCACACTCGGCCAGCAAAAACATATAAAAAAAAAAAACATAAAACATCAAAACTGGAAGAATTCACGAGCTGGTTGTGGTGGTCTAAGGGAGAGCTCCGTTGAGGGAGCTCTGGTTCGAAAAGTCACGAGCGGAGGCTTTGGTGGAGGAATTTCTCGTTCATTTCTGTCATCATCGATAATGATCGGAACTGGAAACAAATTCAGCAGCCTCGGTGCCCTCATTATCACCCAGTTGTTTTCTTTCAAACAAAAAATAAAAAATAAAAAAATAAAAAAATAAAAAACTTGTGTTAATAATAGAAGAGGAATGGAAAATTCAATGGAGGTGTGATCAGAGGTCTTACCGTACATGTATAGCGGCAGTTGTGAAAAGAGAGTGCCTGTGGGGTCTATCTCCGCTTGCCAGCGCCTGACCCGATTGCCATGGTTATTAAACCAGCAGTGCACGTTGTATTCAGTGGCTTCGCCGAAGGTCCTTAGTCGAGACGCGATCTCGACGACTTGCGCTCGGCTTGGGTGTGTGACCCCATAGTTGAATATTTTGGTCATCATCTTGATTTGATCGTCGGTAGAACGCCACCGTTGACTGGTATATCTCTCTGATTCCGTATCACTCATCCTTCCTCTCGTAATATACAAATACTTAAATAAAAAATAAAAAAAAGAACAAAAACATAAAACATAAAAAAAAAAATAAACATAAAAAAAAAATAAAAAGAACTAAAAAAAAAGAGAAGCATAAAAAAATTAGATTAGTTCTCTGTTTTCTTTATTTGTTCTTGTTTCCTTTTAGATTTATTTTGTCCAGTCTGTATTTGATGTTTCAGTTTTTGGTCTCAGATCTGTTTCACGGTCCTTGCAAAAGGGTCCTAAACGGATCTACGTCCAGTGTCCTTGTCCATATTGTTCTTGTATATTCAGTTTCTGTGTTTTAGTTTTAAGTGGGGTACGTGGCGTTGTTCTACCCGATTGTCTCTGCCATACCTTCAAACGAAGGGAGATTAACGTCTGGTTTCCAGCCGATATACCCCTTAAGTTTTAAGACAATTGTGTTTTATGTGTTTTAAGTGTTTAGCAGGTGAAGAAGAAAGCGAATAAGAGCTGAAAATAAAGAAGGAACTGAAGGCTTAAATGAAAGCAGGAAAAGAAAGCAGAAAAAGAAAAAAAAAATGAAAGATCTGGAAAAAAGGAAAAGGAGAAGAAGGAAAGCAGGAAGGCATAACAGCAGAATAAGCAGAATGAAAGGAAAGAAGAAAAATGAAGCGGTAAAGGACGAAAAGAAAGTAAAGCAAGCAGAAAGAAAGGCAGATCCAGGAGCAGAGGACTTACCTGGAGTAGTAGGCTGGCAGAGAAGCTCCTCGCGGATCTCAGACTCTTCAGATGGCACGGTGGCAGAGCTTCCTCGCAGATCCAGACGCTCGACAGAGAGAAGAGAGAGTTGAGAGAGAAGCAGAGAGGAGAGAGTGAGAGTCAGGAAATGGCGCTCAGACGCGGAGGAGTGCCTCATTTATAGCCAGATTTCTTTCCACTGTAGCAACAGTTCCGGTCTTTGCCACCGAGACTGTTGTCACAGTGCCGGTCATCTCCTTTTTTTTCAGAAAAAAAAAAATAAAAAAAAAATAAAAAAATAAATAAAAAAATAAAAAATAAAAAAATGTTAGCATCTACTGATGGGTGCTAGGTGATAACATCTGCTGATGGATGTTACTGAAAAATTTCTTCCCATTTTTCCTAACTTTTTATTGCACTTGTCTATATTATTTGCTGCTCTGAAATTGATAATCTGATGATTGTGACACACTGAGGACATTGTGTGATTTAAGTGTGGTCTACTGGGAGAAATTCTGATTTTTCTGTTAGTTTCTGTTAGTATTTATTTCGTGTGTTAAGTTTTTTGTTTTTAAGTGTTAAATTTTTTCTGTTTTAAGTTGTTTTAGTGTGTCTTGAGTGCAATAAATTTTACATTTTTCTCTTGATTTCTGGATGAGGTCTAAGTTGTAGATTTTTCCTTCACTTACTTAATACTTATAGTTTGTAATCCTTGCTTTTCTCTGCCTGGAAAGATGATTATACGTTTGAGAGGTTGATTTGATTGCGACAAATACCCTGTGTGAGATTTGAGCCACTTTATTTTCTTTCTTGTGTGATATGTATCTTGATTGCTTGCACATATGCCTTGGCTTGATTCTTTTTGATATACTTGATTGATATGCATGTTCAGACATGATAAAGGCATTTTTGTTCTTGAGCCTCTCTAGCCAAATAAGCCTACCTTGTTATTATCCTTTGATAACCCCTTTGACCTATACTGTATATATTTCTTTGTGTTGAAGCTCATACACTGATCCTAAGTGAAAAATAAATGATTACCTTAACCTTAGGAAAGTCTGGAGCTATAGAAGTATTTTGTGAATAAGTGTGGTCTCCTTGGGAATTCTGATGAATTGGCTAGTTGGTTCTTCATCATGTTTTGAAATGATAATTTATATCCTGTTGTGTGAAAAAAAAAAAAAAGAAAGAAAAGAGACAGGATGAAAAAAATTGATGAGAAAAAGAAAGAAAAATGAAAAACAATTTTGAGAACAATGGAGTCGAGAAGAGGATTGAATTAGAGGTTTGGGTGAGATTTCACTGTGTTTACACTTGTTTCCCATTGCTCCTCTATTTCTTCTGAGTTGTAGCTACTTATCTATATTTTATCCTCCCCTGTCCTTGGCCCCATTACAACCCAGTAAAGACCTTTTGATCTGAGCATGCATATGTTTTAAGTATTGATAATTAGAGACTTGCCAAGTCTTCTTGTGTTTGCTTTCTTGAGTGCATTGAGTAACATTGATTTACCCTAGACACTTGAGAGAAACACTATGAGTGCATCTGTGAGGTTATGTTATTTTTGAATCACCTCTTGAGCTGATTAATTATTTTACCATGTTTTGAATTGCTTGGATGATTTCTATAAGTATCTGCTTTATTTGATTTGTGTTGGATAATTTTCTACTTCTTATCTCTGTCCAGAATTCTTGAGAACTGTGTAAATTCTGTGTGTTTTCTTGTGAGTCTTTATTTTCTGTCTGCTGAGTTGTGTCACCTCCATAAAAGTCCTTTGAACCATTCCATGATTTCTGTCTTAATTTTGCCCAGGAGTGCAAAAGACTAAGTGTGGTCTATTTTGATGAATCATTATTTTCTTCACTTCACTTAGTTTATTGTACTAGAATTAATCGGGGAATTGTGCTTAATTGTCCAATATTTTCCCATTTTTCTCAATTGTGCTTAATTCGATCAGAAATTCTTATTTTAATTAATTTGAATTGTCTGAGACTAATTATTTACATTATTGAGTGCAGGGAAAATTCTGAAAATATTTTAGGACATTTGGAAGAAAATTTATTTGCACAAATATATTATTTACTTGGAAGAAGCTGCGCTGCAATGAATTAATTTGTGTGTTGATGAGTGGAAAATTGAGGAAGCACACGGATCTTTTAAGTTTTGCTAGAAGGAAAACGTGGAGTTGGTTTAGGTGCAGCAAATTCATTGAGTGATGGGATGTTTTTCACGGCTGGAAAGAGATGCACAAGCTTACTATTTAACTTTTGAATAAAACCATTACTTCTTTGCTGGAAGCGGAAAAAGACTACCGTGTTTAATGCTTGTGGGTTGCTCTTAGAATTAATAAATCCTAGAGGAGGGGACGTTTGGCACATAGCAATTCAATTCTTTTATCTATTTAAGGAAAGAGAAATCAATTAGAATTGAAAAGAAGTGCACGGTACACATCCAATCTAGCAAAACAAAAGTGGGGGCCACCTCACGGTTTATAGCTCCTCAAAGATAACAAGTGAATCTCATTTTGGAGGAAGAAAGTGGGCTGCTACATTTACTAAATAAATGCCACGGCCTTGTGCATCAAAAGCCACGGAGGGCCCCTTTTCTTACTCTTTAGTGATTAAAGAAAGTGGAAAAAGCTTGCTACTTTGGACAAACACGTTGGGGCCGGCACATTTTGCTTGGAAGTAGTTAATAGTTATCATCATATTAAATTATTGGAGAAGAGACGTGCAGATTTGTTTCACGGTGTTTTTCCACTCCACACAAGCTTTTGGTTTTATTCTTCCATTCATAAAAAATACACGGCCTTGGTCTTAGAGGAAGGGAACCCAGCAGTTTTGAAGAAAGCACCATCTTAAAGGAGAGGAAGCTCACGATTTTGAGAAGAAGTGCAGCAGCTTGGTTGGACACGGTGCTACCACGTTTTGGAAAGAAAATGGTGTGTTGTCATGCATTAGAGAATGGATAATAGCAAGGAGCATCACGGCTGGATGGAGAGTGGAGGTGCACTAAGCCACCTAGAGAAGGGATGTATGATGAGCACGGTATCCAGCTGCTGCCACGCTCTAGAAGAAATGACAACAATGGGAGTGAAGAATGAAGTGGTGGCACGGTGATGAAGGAAGGGAGCCCACGGCTGCAAGGAAATTCACGTGATTCATTGGCTGGAAACATGAAGTGCATTCACGGACATGGCAGCAAGGAAGGAAGCTTCCAGCTAGGAGGAGCACCGTAGAGTTATGTTGATTCACGGGAGAAAAGAAGAAAAAGAAGTGGCACCCATGGTGTTGGATTTTTTTGATGAATGTGAAGAAAAGGACAAGCTTAGGTGAAGAAAGTCTTCAACCAGGACCGTAAAGTTGCTCAGCTATTGGTGGAAAATTCAGAGAAGTGGTTATAAATGGAGCAACACATCAGTAGATTGGGTATTAGAGTTTTAATCAGATTTTAGTAGTTAGTTTAGGATAGCAGACGGCCTGGAAGAGGCTCTGCCTCTTTCCCTCTTCCAATAGCTCGTTCACTGTTTACTCTCAGCACTTTTCATCTTTTGCAGTATAGGATGTTGAATTTTATTTCTGTAATGTCAGAATGTTTGGAACAATTTACTCCTTTCATTGTTTATCTTCATGGTCCATAATTTTAATTTAAATGTTGAGTTGAATTTCATTTTTATTTTGTTTTATTGTCTCTTTATTTTACCCTTTAATATTTTTCTGCACCGTTAAATTCTGTCAATGTATTTTACCGTTGAGTTTATTTTCAACGTCGTTTTTACTATTCATTTTCACTGTTGCTTTGGGTAAAATTTATTTACACTGCTGTTATGTTTTCTGCATGTATATTCTTCCAGCATTTTAATTTCAAACACTGTTGAATTTTTCATTTTTCACTTTTACCGTCTTTTACCGTTTGGTTTTACCATCTTTTAAATTTATTTCAGTATTTTCAATTTTGTTGTCTTATTTAATTTCCAGTTTTAATTTATATTTTTCGCATCCAAAAATATCCACAAACCTCCCCCACTACGTGTTTAATCTAAGACCGAACCACAAATATTGGTCCTTGAGAGACGACCTAGGAGTCACTTCCTAGTACTATACTGCATTATTTCGTGCAATCAACTTTTGTGAGCGGTGCGACCCGTTCATCAAGGTGCCAGGATGAAAACTGGGCTTAGGTGCCAGGATGAAAACTGGGCTTTGGTGCCAGGATGAAAACTGGGCTTTGGTGCCAGAATGAAAACTGGGCTTTGGTGCCAGAATGAGAACTGGGCTTTGGTGCCAGGATGAAAACTGGGCTTTGGTGCCAGGATGAAAACTGGGCTTTGGTGCCAGAATGAAAACTGGGCTTTGGTGCCAGAATGAGAACTGGGCTTTGGTGCCAGAATGAGAACTGGGCTTTTTTTTTTTTGAAAATTCTGAATTTTGTCACTGATGTATTTTCCTATGATGATGCCTACACTATGATGAATGCATGAATGTATGGGTGAAAATTCATGTGAGACCCAAATACTTCCCGTTTTGTTTTAATTCCACGACATCCTCTAAGAATACACTCGCACCCAGTGCATCTGCCTGTGATGCTTATTATTTTCGGGAGGGATTTTGAAAGTTAAGAATGACCTTATAAAAGAGATGAAAAAAGATTTATTGAATAATATAATATTGTCAATTCCACCTTAAAAGCATTCCTTATCATGGAATCATTAGAAATTTTTGACTACGCCAGAATTAACTGGCAAAGGTAACCCCTCTCCATCCTTTCTGATGAGAATAAGTGCACCACCACCAAAAGTCTTCTTTACTACATAAGCACCTTCATAATTCGGAGTCCACTTGCCCCTATGATCCTTTAGTATTGGCAAAATCTTTTTTTTTTTTTAGGACCAATTCACCTTCTTGGTATTCCCTTTGTTGGTATAGTTGCCCATGGCATGTTGCGGTCAATCTTTTTTCAATGAGATTGAGCTGATCAAACCGATTTTGAACCCCAACTGCTTCTTCTAACTGGTTTCCACTAACACTTGTAGGGATGGGATTTCTACCTCGAAGTGTAGTACTGCTTCTGTTCCATATGCCAAAGAAAAAGGTATTGCCCCAGTCGACATGCGTACCGATGTGAGGTAACTGAAGGTATATTCCTCTTGATATATTTTTATTAGCGGCCCTACCTGTCCCATTCATCTTTGGGACGACGATGGGAAGTTTGATTGTTCAGGTTTGCGGCAATGAGAAATTGTCTTTAAATCATGATAGTCAACATGCATTTGCTCATTATAGTCCTTCTTCAACACGATACTTGCCACCTATTGGGAGTATCTTGCCCCAGCTAAAAATCTCGCATTGAACTGCTTTTTGTACTTCATCTTTGATTCTGAAGACATTATGGCTTGAGTAGTAACTCGTGTTGAACTCTTTCTTCGTGCTAGTGTCGACTTTTGCCTTTTTTCTCTCGCTTTCTTCTCTTACACTAAAGATTTCAACCTTCACTTGATGGGGTTTTATTTCTTTAGAATCTTGCTTCACAAATGTCATTAACTCTGGAGAGGGTTCCAGGTCAGTCATAATCATCTTCCATGTTATTGATACGGTGCTCAAAATTAGGAAAAACAACATTATTGTTTTCAAAACATTCAATGTCATATCCATGTTATTCGATTTTAAAAAAAATATTTAAGACACGAGATGATGATAAAAAAACGAAACAAACATGATTTAATGTTAAACCAAATGCAAAAGAAAGTGTCAACCCTAAAATAGGAACCCCAAGGCTCCGGGCAAAGCAGTGAGGTTAATTAAAAATGATTACAGTTCAATAAGCATCACAGGCAAATTTTTTTTTATCTTTAGTTCTTGGGTTTGCAGATACTTCTTCTTCTTTATTCTCGTGGTATATTTGTAGGAAACTTCTGTCAATCAGATCTTGGAGAAAGCTCTTAAACCTGGTACACTCATTAATGATATGTTCGACTCTTGGACAGATTCCACATGCCTCACCGAGGCCATCTCCCCTCCTCGATGGCATTTGTTGAGGTATTTCCATGCTCGGCAAGGGGATTGACTTCAACACTAGGTTCATCTTCTTGGAACTTCAGCCATCCTGCATCAATTAGAGATTGTACTTTGAATTTAAGAGAGGTGCATCCTTCGGTCGAATGGCCAATGGCTCCCCCATGAAAATCGCATCTCGCATTTTCATCAAAACGTTTAGGGTATGGAGGCTGTATGGGTTTCACTGGACGAATAGCGGCCAAACCCTTCTTAAGGAGTTGAGGTAACAAATCTGTATACGTCATAGGAATGGGAGTAAAAATTTTCAATTGGTTCCTCCTGACATTAGCACTTTGACCAACACTCTGATCCGGACCTAAACCGGCTCCAGTGCCCTTGGCATTAGCCTGTTGTGGTTGATAATATCCTGGTTGTCGAGGTCTCATTTGGGGACCAGACACTGTATTGTTCACATAAGGAGGATAACTCGGACTTGGTTGATAGCTATGTGTGGGTGCATGACCTCCCCACATGGGTATTGCTGATGTTGCATGCACTCCCCCTTCTTTCTCTTTCCCTGGATTAAAAATAGATTTCTTTGGAGTGGCGGCTTGAGATGTAATTTTCCCACATTTCAGTCTGATTTCTATCCTTTCGCCTATGATGATGATATCGGCGAAATTGGAGGACACATTGCCAATCATATGCTCATAAAAAGGTGGTTGTAGCGTGCTCACAAACATTGCCACCATTTCTTTATCATATAGAGGCGGCTCAACCTGTGCTGCCAACTCTCTCCATCGTTGCGCATATTCTTTAAAAGATTCTTCCTCTTTCTTTGTCATGTGGTGTAATTGTAACCTATCTGGTGCAACATGCATGTTGTACTTGTACTGCCTTACAAAGGCGTCTGCCAAATCTGCCCAAGAACGAATATGCGAGGAATTCAAATGTGTATACCAACTCAATGCCGCTTCAGCCAAGCTATCCTGAAAGAGATGGATAAGTAATTTGTCGTCGTGAGCGTAAGCAGCCATTTTTCGACAATACATAGTCAAATGATTCTTAGGGCATGTGTTTCCCTTGTATTTCTCAAATTCAGGCACTTTAAACTTGTGTGGAATGGTCACTCCGGGAGCCAAACTCAATCCTGCCACGTCACCAAATCCGTAACTTTCAAACCCTTCTATGGCTCTCAGTCTGCCTTCTAGAACTTCAAGTTTATCCTTCGCCCCTTCTACATTTGCCTGCAAAGCAGCATCTTGTGCGACAATTATGTGGGGATGCTTGGATGTTTCATTCAACTTTGCCTCAGTTGTGTGGATAGGTCCCTGGGTATTAATGGGGAGTACATTGCTAGTTATGGGAAAATCCAAGGAAGTATGCTCTGCCTCTGAATGATCTCCAGTAGGCGGTGTGTAACCTGGTGGTAAACCATACATCGGAAATGTGAATTGTGTACCCACAGCGTCATGTATTGAAGTGTGAGCATTATCATCAGTCTTTGCAGATGAAGCCTCTCCTGTAGTTTTCATGGATTTCAACGCTTCTAAAATTTGATCGACTTGATCCTTTAGCTGATTGATATAAGCCTTTACAGTTTCACGTTCCTCTTCCCAATCTTCCATAGCTTTGGAGTTTGCTCGAGTCTTATAAAGATGTCGTGGAAGTTTTGCCGTTGTTTTTTTTTAACTTTATACTGTTTTTATTAACTTGGATTAGATGAAAACGCAATATGCGAAAATGCAGAAATAATGCATGCTAAAAATAAACGGGAATCACAGAAAAGTTGAAAGTGGTAAGGATTTAAAGAACACTAGATAGCCACGTTGGCATGTAATATGTGAATATGAGATACAACACACCAAAAGGATGTTGGTGTTTGTTAAAAGGATCCATGAATGCCAAAGCTGCCCCAGTTTTTAGGCATGGGTTTTGTTCATGATAGGGAACAAGTATGGAAAGGATTTACTGAAAAAGGGTTGCCCCAAATCATTGTTTTCAAGCAATGCACACATATGCCTCAATAAAAAATGCTTATTGGTTATTTAAAATATTTGGTCGCAAAAACATATGATAATAAATTACTCAAAATGTAATGATTTCCCTTTCTATATTTTTTTATTTTGCAAAATGAAAGTGATAAAACTTTTTGAGAAATATTTTTTTTTTATATTTTCCAGTTGTCGCATTCGTTTGCCTTTTCAAGAAATTGAATTTGAAGAAAACTAACAACTGGCCCAATGGACTTAAAAAAACAAGTTCTTTGTGTTTTCATTCTTGTTACAGTGAATGAAAACTAAGTTTGCCATTTTGATTTTTTCTTTGTGTTTTGAAATTTTGATTTTTTTCAAAAAACAAATCTTTCTAAATATTATTGATGAACTATCTCTTAAATAACATGATGTCAACCTGACTTGTTAAAAAAACAATTTTATTTTTATTTTTAAGATTCAAAATAGGTTACAAAGAAAGATAATTTTTAAAATAAAGAAACATATCTTCCCATTAAATTATGATCGCCTTATTTTCGAAAATCTTAACTTAGTTAAATTGCCCCTATTTTTTTTATTCATTTTCAATTTTTTTATTTTTTATTTTTTTGCTGAAAAGATTGCTTGCGATCACTTTAAGATATGTCCCCTTATAAACTGATTTTTTTTTTGTTTTATGTTTTTAAGGTAGGTCCAACGTCCTAAAGTCTAAGCATTGCATATGCAATCTCACAGGAAAAGCTTCCTAAACCTAAAATTAAGGCCACCAGAGCTATGGTCCTTTTCACAGTTTTTCCACAACAGTTGAAACACAACTAGGTGTGAAATTGCATGTAAAGAGAACAGACACTGGTTGGGGTTCTCACGATAGCCAAACTGGAAATAGTCCAGACGTGACACCGCTACACAACCCCTCTAATTCTATGTTACACTCAGACCCGGGTATAGGGTCCCACTCATGATATGCAAAGTAATAATAATAATAAAAACGAGTATAAATAAATTAACAAAATAAATAAAGACAAACATATATAATAAATAAAGGGAAAATAAATAAAATAAAATACAATAAAAACCACATCAATTTTGAACATTTAATTAAGAAGGCCTGATTCTCTAGCATCCCCAGTGGAGTCGCCATCTGTCGCAACCGGGATCGCGACGGGACGGTAACCCGAAAAACAAACGAGTTTGGGAAATAGATTCGTGGAGTCGCCACCATAATTTATATGGAAAAACTATGGAAAACCAAAAAAATAAGACATGGTCTACAAAAAAGAGATTTTCAGGTTCGGGAATCGGTTACGCATAAGGAAGGTGTTAGCACCCTATCGCGCCTGCCCAAAGGCAGTACCTTTAATTAAATATATAAAGTTGACGTGGTTTTGCAAAAATGTTTAATTTTCCCTAAAACAAAATAATAAAATAAAATAAAACAAATTATTAAGAAACAAAAAAAATTTTTTGTTTTATGAACCCGACAAGAATTGACCTTGGTCCTACGTACATCCATTTATAATGGACAATCAGGGATCACATAGTTCTTTAAGTAGAAAAAGGTTTGTGAGTTTGTTTGAAAATTATTATTGATTGATTTGGATGTTTTTGAAAACAAAGAATCTGAAAAAGATTGACATTCTTTTTGGTTTTTGGAGATTTTGTATTCTTTTTTATTTGTTTGAAAAATGGTGGGAAAAAAAGAAAGAAACCGACCATAGGCCGACACATACTTATAAAAAGAAATTTTGATTAAAAAAAAAATTAGTTGTGTGTAGAAAGAAAAAAATATTTTTAAGAAAACTTCAGAGAGTACAATGAAAAGAGGAAAATAATGGTGTAGAAATGACATACCGTTTTAGCTTTTTCCTTCTTTCATGATCTCTTTTGGCAAAGTCCCTCCAACCTGAGAACTTACTTTTCTCTATATTCTTATCTCTCTATTTTTCCAAAATATTTCTCTCTCCTCTCCTTTTCAGATCTATGGCAGAGTGCGTATTTATATACACACATTGCAATATTATGGAAATCTTGACTTAATTGTGAATTAATTAACAATAAAACAAAATAGGGAAAGAATTGCTCTAATTGTGAATAAAACAAAATAGGGAAAGAATTGCTCTAGCAAAAAAAGAAAGAAATGTCATGGTTTCCAGAAAACAAAATTAAATAATATTCAAAACATTGATTATCATTATTGTCAGAAAATCATATTTTCCTCTTTAAAAGCAATTGATGCAACAAATTATATTAATATACTATTTTCGTTATTGCTTATAATTATTAGCAGAATATTAATTCGAATTATTACCATATTAAACTAACATTTCAAAAATATTGCATTTGATACTAAAGTTATTATTTTATCCCTTTTTACCCACCATTAATTATTATTATCTTATTTTTTAAATATTTACTTACCCGGACGAAATTGGGTGTTGACATAAACCTACAATCAATTTGTTCTCAAGTCTCAAATAATCAATAAATCATATAGCTAAACTAGGTCGTGAGTCCTTTAGGAAAACGATACTTGGTCTTACCTTGTTTTATTACTTAATACGATTCCGTCACACTTGCCGATTGTGGAACAAGTTTGTGGCGCCGTTTTTCGGTCGAGATATCTTTGTTGAAGATCCACAGTTGCTGACCTTCGGGGAGGCCGGCCAAAATTCCTTTGAAGAAGAACAACTATGAGGTCGAATGATCGAACACTTGATTCCAAATTTGGTAAAGTACTTCAGGCCACGGATGGCCGACCCATTGGGGCCGAGAAGTTTAGGCCGAACGGTCGAGGCCTTTGGCGGCCCAGAGGTTGAGGCCGACGAGGCCGAGAAGGTAAGGCCTTTAGAGGCCACGTTAAGGCCTTTTGGAGGCCAAGTTGAGGCCGAGGAAGCCGAGAAGTTGAGGCCTTTGGAGACCAAGTTGAGGCCGAAGAAGTCCAATGATCGAGACCTTTGGAGGCTGAGAGGTTGAGCCTGAAGCAAGGCCGAATGGTCGAGGTCTTTGGAGGCCAAGTTGAGGCTAAAGAAGCCAAGAAGGCTGAACGGTTGAGGCCTTCGGAGGCCGAGAGGTTGAGGCCGAAGCAAGGCCGAACGGTCGATGCCTTTGGAGGCTGAAAGGTTGAGGCCGAATCAGGGCCGAACGGTTGAGGCCTTTGGAAGCTAAGTTGAGGCCGAAGAAGTCGAGAAGTTGAGGCCGAGGAGGCTAAACGATCGAGGCCTTTAGAGGTCGAGAGGTTGAGGTCGAAGCAAGGCCGAACGGTCGAGGCCTTTGGAGGCCGAGAAATTGGAGGCCAAGTTGAGGTCGAAGCAAGGCCAGGGGGTGACACTGGTTAATCTACTGAACGTGTCGTTCCCCAACTTGGGTTTTACCTAGAGCTAGCGGCAATGGTTATGTAATGAACTCGTCGTTCACCGCACGACCAAACTGACAGTGCTTCCCTTAGGAACTCTCCGTTCATCCATTTTGGCTTTATCTGGAATCAGGCGGTAGTGGTTCTGTAATGAACTCGTTGTTGACTGACCAAATTGACAATGATTCCCTTAGGAATTCACCGTTCATCAATTTGGGCTTTATCTGGAATCAGGCGATAGTGATTCTGTAATGAACTCGTCGTTCACTACCCGAGGTGTTAAGGTTGAAAGCTTGAGGCAAACTTTGGCTTCCATTCCTGAGGCCATGGATGGCTGAGCAGTTGAGGCCGAAGGGCCGACTGGGAGACGTCGAAGGTTCGAATATTTCATGCTAAATTTTGGCTAAGTAACTAAGGCCGAATGGCCGAAGGGTAGAGGTCGAACACGTACCTTGGAGGCCGAATGGCTGGGTAGTTGGGGCCGGATGGCCGAGTACTGGATGCCAAATTTGGCTAAGTGGTTAAGGCCGAAGGGCCGAGAGCTTGAGGCCTGATTGCCGAGAGTTGAGGCTGGATGCTGATGACAAATTTATGAACACCGAAAAACGGTGCCAAAAACTTGTTTAACCCTCGGCAAGTGTGACCGAATCTTATCAAGTAATAAACTCGGTAGACCAAGTATCGTTCTCCCAAAGGACTCACGACCTAGTAAGTTATATGATTTCTTGATTATTTAAGACTTGAGAACAAATTGTTATAAGTTTCAAATGCAAAAGACAAAAAAGTAAACATGTATGCATGTGATGATTAATGGGAAAGAAGAACACAAACATTGAACGAATTATATGGATGAGTATGTTGTTGGGGTAATCAATTTCATCTTATCCACTCTCATATATTTTAGGAATTCATCATTCTTTTCATCAATGTTAATGTCACTCTCTAAATTACCTTAAACCCGATGTCTTGGCGACGAAAGCCTATCCTTAATTATGAGTTCATACAATTCCTAGCATCCCTAATAATTAATTCTGAAGCACAGAAGCTTAAAGGGAACCAACCGTCATATCCCTATGTCTAGGAAATAATACTTTTGGGAGAATTTCCCCGGATCTAGATTTCCCCGTATGCGTCCATATCGACAAAACCATTAATCATGTCATCGAATGAGTTAAACAATCCATGCTTTGAGCAAAGAGGAAAAACCCCAACTAATGATGAAAGAAAGCATGTATCAAAAATATGATGTTTAAACACAAAAATCCATATATCAGAGCTTCAAAAGATTACATTGATTCCCGAAATACAATACAAAGTTTAGTTCACCATATTCATGGTGAAACTAGATGAACAATAATGAAAGAATGGAAGAGATAGAAAAACCCTAGAAAGAGAAGAGGAGAGCCGTTACGATCTCTAATTCTACTCCCAAGGGGTGAAAAGTGTGTTTTGCGTCCTCTCTAGCCAAACATCCAAACCCTAAGACGTCCTAAAGCTAATATATTATTCTAAAAATATAGAAAATTAGGCCCAAGCCCATGAAAGTAACAAAAAACTAGTCCAAGCCCATATAGAATGGCGCTCAGCGATATTTTACCGTTGAGCGGTACTAGCGCATGATCCATTTTGCCCCCCAGCTGCTGTTTTGCCCCTTAGCGGTGATTTTGGCAGTTTTTCTACATTCTGGTTGACTGATTGACTTTTCTAGTTTCTGGTTGACTTTTCAGCATTCCAATCATTCGGTACTTCAAGTCTTCTTTCAAATCATTCAATTAGCCTACAAAATCAAGGGAATCTTGCACAAAACCATTAAATTCACCTTTAACTCTCTTATTCACAAAAGAAAAGAAAAAATATGAGTTCAAGCTAGTTTCTAAGTCTTAAAGGTTGCTTTTGGTATCAATTTTAAGCATAAAAATAATAGTTTTTCAACTGTTATCACAACCCCAAACTTAGAACTTTGCTTGTCCTCAAGCAAATAAGATGTAACTCAATTTTCCACCAATCCATACAATGGTTCACCACATTCAAAAATCCTTCTTTCAAGGCAAGTAAATACTCAATTTAGCTCCTCATCAAGACTTCAGTCAAGTTGTGCACATGCTTTTAGTGTTCACTCAAACACATACTATCCAACAAATGCTATTTTCACCCAAACACATGTGTATATGAGATATTCACTCATTCACTCTACTATTACAATGTCACATGAATCAACTTTGCCTTTCATTTAAACATAAGCAAAAACACTTACAAGCACACATCATCACAAGGACTTTTCAATGGCTTATAATGTGGTTGGGCTAACAATAACAATTGGTTTTCCTGGATCATAAAACCCTTGATTTAAGAGAATCATCTAAACACAACCATTCTTGATTATTCCCAACTTTCTTTTGCATTGTGATGAGTCGTTATTTCTTGAATTATATTTAGTTTATTGCACTTAAATAAACCAGGGAATTGTGTTTAATTGTTTGTTATTTCCCCGTTTTCCGAATTCTGCTTAATTTGGTCGAAAATTTGTAATTGTGCTAATTTGGATTTTCTGAGCTGATTAAGTGCATTTTTGAAGTGCAGGAAAATTTCGGAAATACATTTTGGGACATCAGGAAGAATGCCAAATAAATTCAAGACTTTCCACCAAAACATTTTAAAATTAATTAAATTGTAATTCAGTAGTTTAGAATTTCTGTATCAACTCTTTTATTTTGGGTCAATTTTTGGTAAATTAGGGTAGACCCAAAAATTAAAAGTTAGTGACTTGGACCTAGGGTTTTTTGTATGTGTGGACCCTACCCTAAAAAGTGACACACGGCCCTTAGAAAAAGAAGACAGCCGCCACTTGCAAAGAGCCCCACACACTCTCGGTCTTGGTTTTTTTGGGGGGGGGGGGGATTTTTCTTTGGCTGAAAACACTGTTGCAAAGGAAGCTTTTATGAAATTAAATTTTCTTGCTTTGACTTTTGCATGAGTTTCGTTTTCAGTTTGCCATTTTAATTTCATTTTGGCTCATGATTTGGAGTAGCAAACGGTCTTTTTTTTTATTTTGCTGGAATGGGTAGTTGAACGTGAAGGATGATGGTTCCTGAAAGCATGAGGTGTTGGTGTGCACTCCGTGACTGGAGAATGATTGTCCAGCTTGGATGATTAATTTGTTGAAGCATTGTATTTGGTTTAAAGCACACTCTACACGGTGAAGAGTTGGAGCAGGGCATGGAGCACGAAGAATGATTTTCAGTTTTTTCTTTTCTTTTAAGTTGAGGACGGTGATTGATGATGGAGAGGAGCAGCACTCGGTGATTTACATTTTTCCTTTTTTTGTGGAGAGGACACGGAGGTGGATACTCTCCGCGGATGCTCATCTCTACTGGAATGGTGCACACGCGCTTGATTTTGGTGATGCAGCGGAAAATGAAAAAAGGCACACAGCTTAAGGCATGGATGGAGAGCACACGGTGCGTTGGAGGCATGGAGAAATGCACACGTTGAGCTGGAAGAGAAATGGGGGCCAACTGCACGGTATTGGATGAAGCGGATCAGTGTTGGGAAGCACACATTTCTTTTCATTTTATTCCACCACCAGGATGCTTTCAACTTTCTTTTTTTTGAGAGGCAGGACACGGTGATTCTATATTAGAAAATGTGTGACGCTTTGGATGAGGCACGGGTCCCGTTGATGAAGAAAAAGAGAAATGGGAAGGAGCTGGAAGCAGGGAGCGTACGGAATGAAATTTGGAAGCATTGAAGGAGTAGGTGTGTCACGGCATGGAGAATGAATTGTTGGTGTGCACGTCATGTCAAGACAAAATAGGAGCAGCACGGTGATGGTTTTTTTTTTCTTGCATTTGGATTTAGTTTATGAATGCTGCACGGAATTTAGAAGCTGGAGGTGCCAGCGGTGCATATGGAGAGAAGAAATTTCATTCAATTGCTGTGGAGAAAGTGTGCACACGGTGTCCAGCAGGTTACGTCCACTAGGGATTAGCATCCATAGGTTTTATTTTATTTTTATTCCTTTTGCCTTAGAATATTCTGCATTATGGGTTGAAATATTTTTTTCTCCTTTTTGTGGTGAATATGTGGGATAGATGACAACATTGTGCATTTAATGTTTTAGTTTAAGCGTGTATTTTTTTTCTTACGGTTTGAATTGTGTTTGGATATTTATATGTTGCAGTGTTCAATTTAATGTTTTCATGCACTTTAATGCCTTCAATTTTATCCGGTTGTATTTAATTTAAATTTTAATTTCTTCATTTGCATTCACAAAAACACTTTCAAAACTTACCCCCCCACTACGTGTTCGATCTGAGACTGAACCGCAAATTGGTCATTGAGAGACGACCTAGGAGTCACTTCCTAGTCTATACTGCATTCTTTTATGCACAACTTTTGTTGGGAGGTGCGACCCTCTCATCAAAATGGCGCCGTTGCCGGGGACCAATGGTTCAGTCTTAGGTCTTTTTGTTGTGTTTGTGTGTGTTGTGTTTTGTCTTGTGTTGTGATGTGATGTGATGTGATGTGATGTTCAGTTTTGTGTGTGCGTGTTGCATGTATAAATGTGTTGTGTTTTATTTGTTTCGTGATTTTTAGTATTCTTCTTTTTCCATGTCTACCTATTTTGATTTCGTGAATACTGCTTGTCTTGCTAGTGCCTCTGATTATGATTCTCCTTCTGCATGTTACTCTGATTGTAATTCATATTCTGCTGATTTCTATGTTGAGAACAATATGACTCATCCTCTAATTTCTGAGAGTGCTCTTTGTGAGCCGGTTTCACTTAAGGAGGATGATCTTCATTGCGATTTCACCCCTGGACTGATACATTTGCTGCCTAAGTTTCATGGTTTTGCAGGAGAATGCCCACACAGACATTTGGAGGAGCTCCACATCATGTGCTCTTCAATGAAGCCTCCAGATGTCCCTCTTGATTACATTTTCTTGAGCGCATTTCCGCATTCATTACAAGGAGCAGCTAAGGATTGGAAAGACTCTCTTCCTCTGAGATCCGTTACGGATTGGGGATATCTTGAGCATCAGTTTCTGAGCAAATTCTCCCATGTGCAAGACGGATACGACAACGGTCTTGGATGGAATGACCCTACCTTGGGATGGTACAATGCTCCACAGCATCATTATCAAGAACCACCATTCCAGAGTACTTGTATGCCTCCACCAGTCCAGCAATACCAAAGTCAGCAATATGATGCTCCTGCCCAAATAGCTCCTCAGCCTTCTACTTCTGAGCCTACATTGCAGGACTTGATAGAGCAGATGACCATGCAGAACCTTCAGTTTCAACAAGAGAACATGCAGTTCCAGCAAGAAATAGGAGCTGTCATTCAGAGTATGACTGATCAGATAGGGCAGATGACCACTCAACTCACTGAGGAACAGTCTCAAGATTCAGAGTTACCATTTCAGACTGTTCAGATTCCAGATGATGATGATAGTGGCATCAACATAGAAGATGGGAAGAAGAGTCATGAGCTTACTACTGTGCCATCTACTTTCCCATCATCCTATGTCCCTACCCTTGCACCTGAGGAGACTGATGATTATTTTGAGGAGCAGGCAGAAATAAGCAGTAATCCTGAACCAGGTAGACCACCTTCATCTTCCCACACTTTAGCAATCTTCAAGGAAGAGGAGGTAAGCATACCTCAATTTGATTATGTTGATGATTATGTAGTTGAGAGGTATGTTGATGATTATATTGTTGTTGAGTCTGATTTTAATTTCCCCTCTATGCATGATGAGAACCAATTTTTGATGTCGCATCCGAATGTTTATTCTCCATGCATTGAACATGAATCTGAGTCTGTAGTTGATATTGCTTGTGATTTTGACATTGATTCATGTTCTGAGGATGTATCTGAGGTTCAGTATGATAATTTGGGTGTTATACCCCTGCATGTTATTTCTTTGGAACCACATTGCACTAACCCTATTGCAGGAGGTACAAATGAATTTGACCAACATGCACCCATGCTGGAAGACAAAGGTGCCAGCATTCACGAAAGTTTCAACATCAACAGGCACCTACTGAACCTGCTCATCAACAATCTTTGCTTCTTAGATCCAGCTGTGGATGATATCTCCCTGCTAGATCAAATCTAGAGGATGAAGCAATTCTTCCTCAAAACTTCCTTGCTGGATCCTGTGGTGGAAGACATCTCCCTGAAAGTCCAAAATTGGCAACTGCCACCATGATCAGGGGAGTTTTCTTTCTCTCTTCTCCCCCTTTCCCTACTCTTATTGCACTTGTCCATGAGTTGTTGACTGTTATGATTTCTGATCTTATGCTTATGACACATTGAGGACACTGTGTGGTTTAAGTGTGGTCTATTGGGGGAGATTCTGATTTTTCTTTGTTAGTTTTTGTTTTCCGTGTTAAATTTTTTCTTTTCTAGGTAGTTTTTGTTGTGTCTTGTGTACAGTTTTGCATGCTTTTCGTAAATTCTGGATTGTGGTTAGGTTGTCAGTTTTCCTTCACTTCATTGATACTCTGAGATGTTGGATTCCTTGCTTTTCTTTGCTTGGAAGATGATCATGATGTTTGAGAGTTGAATTGATTGTGACACAAATGCCCTATGTGAGAATTTGAGCCACTTTATGTTCTTTCTTGTGTGTGATATGTCTCTTGATTGCTTGCACATATGCCTTGGCTTGACTCTTGTTGGTAATTCTTGATTGATATGCATGTTTGGAAGTGATAAAGGCAGTTTTGTTCTTGAGCCTCTCTAGCCAAATAACTCACCTTGCTCTGATTCTTTGAAAACCCTTTTTGAGCCTATACTTTCCTCATTTCTTTGTTTTGAAGCTCATACGCTAGCCCTAAGTGAAAAACCATGATTACCTTCACCTTAGGGAATTTTGGAGCTTTGGAAGTGTTTTGGGAACAAGTGTGGTCTCTTGGAGGTTTCTGATGAGTTGGCTAGTTGGTTCCTCTTCTTGTTTTGTTTTGGTAAATATATGTGTATCTTGTCTTTTACAGTTTTGTTTTGAAAAGAGAGAAAAGAAAAGAGACAGGATGAAAAAAAAAAAAGAAAGCAGAAAAATAGTGAAAAAAAAATGTGAATAATTGTGAATAATGGAGTCAAGAAGAGGATGAAATTAGAGGTTGTGGGTGTGTTTGAATGTGTTTACACTTGTTCCCCATTGCTCCTCTGTTCCTTATGGTTTGTAGCTTCTTATCCAGATATATCCTCCCTTGTCCTTGGCCCCATTACAACCATGAAAAGACCTTTTGATTTGAACATGCATATGTGTTTGAGTGTTGATATTAGAGGCTTGCCAAGTCTGTTGTTGTTTGCTTTCTTGAGTGCATTGAGTGACATTGATTTACCTTAAACACTTGAGAGAAACACTGATTGTGTGCATCTGTGAGGCTCTGTTGCTGTTGATTCATCTCTTGAACTGATTGACTGCTTTCCTTGTACTGAATTGTTTGGATGATTCTTTGAGTATCTGCTTTTGTTAACTCTGTGTTGGATTCTGCCTATACCTTTTACTGTCCAGATTTCGTGAGAACTGTGCAACTGTGTTTCTGTTTTGGAGTCTTTGTTGTTTGTTTGACGAGTCTGTGTCAGCTCCCTGATGTTTGAGTAGTTCCCTGGTTTTCGTTTTGGTTTTGCCCATGAGTGCAAAAGACTAAGTGTGGTCTATTTTGATGAGTCGTTATTTCTTGAATTATATTTAGTTTATTGCACTTAAATAAACCAGGGAATTGTGTTTAATTGTTTGTTATTTCCCCGTTTTCCGAATTCTGCTTAATTTGGTCGAAAATTTGTAATTGTGCTAATTTGGATTTTCTGAGCTGATTAAGTGCATTTTTGAAGTGCAGGAAAATTTCGGAAATACATTTTGGGACATCAGGAAGAATGCCAAATAAATTCAAGACTCTCCACCAAGACATTTTAAAATTAATTAAATTGTAATTCAGTAGTTTAGAATTTCTGTATCAACTCTTCTATTTTGGGTCAATTTTTGGTAAATTAGGGTAGACCCAAAAATTAGAAGTTAGTGACTTGGACCTAGGGTTTTTTGTATGTGTGGACCCTACCCTAGAAAGTGACACACGGCCCTTAGAAAAAGAAGACAGCCGCCACTTGCAAAGAGCCCCACACACTCTCGGTCTTGGTTTTGGGGGGGGGGGGGGATTTTTCTTTGGCTGAAAACACTGTTGCAAAGGAAGCTTTTATGAAATTAAATTTTCTTGCTTTGACTTGTGCATGAGTTTCGTTTTCAGTTTGCCATTTTAATTTCATTTTGGCTCATGATTTGGAGTAGCAAACGGTCTTTTTTTTTATTTTGCTGGAATGGGTAGTTGAACGTGAAGGATGATGGTTCTAGAAAGCATGAGGTGTTGGTGTGCACTCCGTGACTGGAGAATGATGGTCCAGCTTGGATGATTAATTTGTTGAAGCATTGTATTTGGTTTAAAGCACACTCTACACGGTGAAGAGTTGGAGCAGGGCATGGAGCACGAAGAATGATTTTCAGTTTTTTCTTTTCTTTAAGTTGAGGACGGTGATTGAAGATGGAGAGGAGCAGCACTCGGTGATTTACATTTTTCCTTTTTTTGTGGAGAGGACACGGAGGTGGATACTCTCCGCGGATGCTCATCTCTACTGGAATGGTGCACACGCGCTTGATTTTGGTGATGCAGCGGAAAATGAAAAAAGGCACACAGCTTAAGGCATGGATGGAGAGCACACGGTGCGTTGGAGGCATGGAGAAATGCACACGTTGAGTTGGAAGAGAAGTGGGGGCCAACTGCACGGTATTGGATGAAGCGGATCAGTGTTGGGAAGCACACATTTCTTTTCATTTTGTTCCACCACCAGGATGCTTTCAACTTTCTTTTTTTTGAGAGGCAGGACACGGTGATTCTATATTAGAAAATGTGTGACGCTTTGGATGAGGCACGGGTCCCGTTGATGAAGAAAAAGAGAAATGGGAAGGAGCTGGAAGCAGGGAGATGAAATTTGGAAGCATTGAAGGAGTAGGTGTGTCACGGCATGGAGAATGAATTGTTGGTGTGCACGTCATGTCAAGACAAAATAGGAGCAGCACGGTGATGGTTTTTTTTTTCTTGCATTTGGATTTAGTTTATGAATGCTGCACGGAATTTAGAAGCTGGAGGTGCCAGCGGTGCATATGGAGAGAAGAAATTTCATTCAATTGCTGTGGAGAAAGTGTGCACACGGTGTCCAGCAGGTTACGTCCACTAGGGATTAGCATCCATAGGTTTTATTTTATTTTTATTCCTTTTGCCTTAGAATATTCTGCATTATGGGTTGAAATGTTTTTTTCTCCTTTTTATGGTGAATATGTGGGATAGATGACAACATTGTGCATTTAATGTTTTAGTTTAAGCGTGTATTTGTTTTCTTACGGTTTGAATTGTGTTTGGATATTTATATGTTGCAGTGTTCAATTTAATGTTTTCATGCACTTTAATGCCTTCAATTTTATCCGGTTGTATTTAATTTAAATTTTAATTTCTTCATTTGCATTCACAAAAACACTTTCAAAACTTACCTCCCCACTACGTGTTCGATCTGAGACTGAACCGCAAATTGGTCCTTGAGAGACGACCTAGGAGTCACTTCCTAGTCTATACTGCATTCTTTTATGCACAACTTTTGTTGGGAGGTGCGACCCTCTCATCACATTGATCTTTTCTTTTCTTTCCTTTTTCTTTTCACATGCTTAACTTTTAACTCAATGCTTTTTATTTTCCCTTTCTATTTTCCAACAACCCCAAACTTGAACATTTATCAATATCACAAAATATTTTCATCTTAACTCAAGGTAAAGCTTTTCAAAAATGGTTTTCAAATCATGTTCAAGGCTTAGGGTTAATAGCATAGAACACATAGTGTTATCTTTTGTAGGGCTAAAATCATGCATTTGGCTAATAAAAGGGTTACCAACAAATGGCCTTGATCATATGATGCAAACAAGCAAGTAATTCAATCATAGAAAACTTGGGCAAAGTCATTCATGCTTTCACAGTAATATTATTCAACAATAACAACTCTGGAGCTCAAAACCTCACATATAAGCTCATTCACATTCCACATATAACATCTTGCTTAGAATCATAATCACAATCACAACATCTTGCATTTGTTCACAATGCTTGTGAACCACCTGTATAAGCATATAATGTGCACATTCTCAATCGTCAATGAAGATCCAAACATCATCAAGCAATACTTATCATGCAATAAGTCATAAGCAAACCATTATAACAGATAAAGTTTCAAATTGAGTACATCAATCCTATTCTAAAAATAGAAGTAAATAAGTTCACAAATTTAAAACACTGGATATAAAAGATCCTGCTCTAGTGCTGATAGCATCCATCAGTAAATGCTATCTCAACTCCTCATCATCCTGTGTTGTCATCTGTATCTTCCTCCTCTTCATTATGTTTAAATGCAACTAAAGCATATTGAAAATAAAAAAACAAAATATAGTAAATCAACTAGGTTGCCTCCCAAGTAGCAATTGTTTAACGTCACGAGCCTGACCCAAAATCCACCAACACCCATCAGTAGGTGCAAATCTTTCTTACCAACACCCATCAATAGGTGTAACAAACCTAATATCCTTCAGTAGATACTTAACCACCTAGCATCCATCAGTAGATGTTATACCCTGTAGAAAAAATTTATAACTAAAACAAAAATAACAAAAGTTCATAATTACATCACCAAACCAAAAACAAAAGTTCTTAAATCACTGGGTTGCCTCCCAGCAAGCACTCTTTTAATGTCATTAGCTTGACCCCATAAAGCTCAAGTTCCATCTTCTTTTTCTTTTTCTTTCTACTGAACTTCTTCAGAAATTTGATCAAACCAGGAACCTGTTGCAATGTCTCAATCATAGGAACTTTAATCTCCAATTTCTTGAAGATATCCATGAAGCACTTAAATTTCTTTTCCTTCCTATGATACTTCTTTGGATGATGAAAGGGTTTTTCATATGATTCTCTCTCTCTTCCTCTCGTCCTCTCGTCCTCTTTCTCTTTTCTCTCACTTTCTTGTTCCTCTTTTTCTTTTCTCTTACTCTCTTTTTTTCTTTTCTTTTTCTACTCACTTTCTCAATCTTCACACAAATTTTCTCTTCTTCTTTCTCTTCTCTTTCTTTTCTCTCTTCTTTTTCCAACTAAACTTTTTAAACATTTAAACTCACTAGCACTTTACACTCTTCCCTAGGGTTAGCCTCAGTATTAGCCCCAAAACTTTTGTCAGGCCTTTTGATAACAGTTGAAAAACTGTTATTTTCATGCTTAAAATTGATACTAAAAGAAACCTTTAACACTTAGAAACTAGCTTGAAATCATGTTTTTGGTTATATTTTTAGAAATAAGAGAGTTGGACAGGTTTATGCTTGATTTCAGTGTTTTTATGTAGGTTTTAAGGTGAATTTGGTGAAAGAAGTGAAGAAGGATAGAGATGGAATCAGAAAAGACATCAAAAAGTTCAAAAGGAGAAGCCGCAACTCAGGAGCTCACGTTGGATCCGTTGAGGGGTGAAAATGCCGCTGAGGGGAGAAAAACAATTCACGCACTTACCGCTGAGCGGCACTTTTATGGGCTTGGGCCTAATTTTTCTGTATTTTTAGAATAGTATATAAGCTTTAGGACGTCCTAGGGTTTGTATCTTTCGAAGAGACGAAGCAAATACTCTCTTTTCCACCCCTTTGAAGGAAGATCTTGGATGCTTAGGCTACCTCTTCACCTTTCTAGGGTTTTATCTTTCATTCTTCCATTATTATTCATCTAGTTTCACCATGAATATGGTGAACTAAACCTTGTATTGCTGTTGGGGAATCAATGTAGTCTTGTGAAACTCTCATATATGGAATTTGTTTTAACATCTTATTTTTAAGACTTATGCTTTCTCTCATCATTAGTTAGGGTTTTTCCTCTTTGCTTAATGCTTGCTTTGTTTAACTCATTCATTGCCATGATTATTGATTTTGTCGATATGGGAACGTACGGGGAAATCTAGATCCGGGGAAATTCTCCAATAGCATATTGGTTACCTTTAAGCTCCTGCACTTCAGAACTAATTACTAAGAAGGCTAGGAATTGTATGAACTCGTAATTAAGGATAGGCCTTCTTGCAAGGAGATTTAGAGAGTGGCATTAACAATTGATGAATTCCTAAAGTATATGAGAGTGGATAAGATGAAATTGATAACCCCAACAACATACTCATCCATATAATTCATTAAAGTGTTTGCATTATGTCTTTTACATTAATCAAATTCATGCATACATGTTTATTTACTGTCTTTTGCATATAAAACTACAATCAATTTGTTCTTAATTCTTAAATAATCAACAAATCACATAACTAAACTAGGCCGTGAGTCCTTTGGGAGAACGATACTTGGTCTTACCGAGTTTTATTACTTGAAACGATTCGGTCACACTTGCCGATTGTTAAACAAGTTTGTGGCGCCATTTTTCGGTGTTCATAAATTTGTCATCAAGTTTTTGGCGCCATTGCTGGGGACTCGTGGTTTAACTAGTTAATTTGTGTGATTATTGATTATCTTTGACTTGAATTTTAAATTTCTGTTTTTATTTTCTTTTTTTATTTTTCGGTTTTTATTTTATTTTATTTTATTTTATTTTCTGTTTTTATTTTATTTTATTTTTTGTTTTTATTTATTCTTATCTCTGAATATTATATCTTCTTTTATATCTTTTTGTGCTAACCAATTCTTCTAGGGTTTTGTTTTCTTGTGTATGCATGAGGCAATCCGAACTAGGAGCAAGAAAACTGCAAAACCTCTTCTTGAAGGTTTAGACGAGAGTAGACGGAGAAGAAGAATCCTTACATCTAGAGAACTTTTCCCTCCTCCAGAAACTCTGTTGCAACCATCACCACAAGGTTCTGACCATAGCACTGAGAACATGGAGAATAATAATATCAGAAGAACTCTTGCAGATTACACAAATATAGCTGGACCTCAGCATTTTAACAGCATAGCAAGACCAAGAGTCAATGCAGCCAACATGGAGGTCAAACCAGCATTGATCCAATTGGTAAAAAGTAATCAATTCAATGGGTTGTCTCACGAAAGCCCATATGAGCACCTCACAACATTTAATGAGATCTGCAACACGGTGAAAATAAATGGGGTGTCGGACGAAGCAATCAAACTTAGCTTGTTTCCATTCTCATTAGGAGGCAACGCTAAGCTTTGGTTAAATTCTTTTCCAAAGGGAAGCTTTACAGAGTGGGAAGCAGTGGTGACAAAGTTTCTAAACAAATACTTTCCACAATCAAAGGTGAATAAAGGAAAGCAAGAGATTTCATCATTCAGGCAACGCATGGAGGAATCACTGGGTCATTGATGAGAGGGTCGCACCTCCCACAAAAATTGTGCATAAAAGAATGCAGTATAGACTAGCAAGCATTCAAACCTAAGTGTATGCAATATGAAAATTTGTAACCAAATTAAGTGCAAGATTAAGCATTTAGAATAATATAAAAGTAGACCCTTAGAGCTCCTCTGGACGTGGCAGTAGCCCTATTCTAATTGAATGAAAATTGAATCCGTGTGCTTCCCAAGGCTGGATTTGAAATGAATCACCGTACTGCAGTTCTTCACGTGAAATCACCTTCTCGGTGCTTTTCTTTTCTTCATTATCAATCACCCAACTTTGCCTCCTTAGCTCCACGTCAATTCCCATCTAATCACCGCATCCTCAAAATGAAAAGAAAGAAAGCTCATTCACGGAAGGAGCACTCCAGGACTGCTTCCAGCTCACACGTGACCGTGTTTCTCATCTCCATTCCCTTGCACACCACCAACTCCTTTCTACAAAGTATCAATTCCTAAATTGAAAATGGGTAACCTTTCTCCATGGAACGTGTCAACTACTAACAAAATGGAATACACCTTCCATCACGTGCTGGACCGGAATTTTAAAAGCAAGAATAAACCCCTCTAATAAAACAATTCCAGCAAAAGACAAACTCCTTCCAGCCGTGACACCACATCTTCCACCTAATCTTCCAAGATTAAATCTCGTTGCTGCTTTCCGCGTGCCTCACTTCTTCCAGGACATCCAGGCGCATGCTCCAAATGAGTCACCACTTCCTTTCCATTACAGCTGCAACACTTCCCTTCATTCTCGCAAAACAAATTAAATGAACCATGTGCACCGTGAACTTGTGCTCAACATTCCAGCCCTTCTCTTTTTGAAAAGTGAATACTAAAAAAATAGTTCCAGCCCCTTCCCAAGTTAAATCATCATTTCTCCAAGCTAAGAAAAATAATGTGCATAGTGTAGCAGAATAAAACAAGGGCACATCGTTTTTTTACTTGAAGATGAAATCACCCATCACACACAATGAATCACCGTTTCATACTCCAAGAAAAAGAGAATTTTGTTCTTCATTCATTATCAAAAACAGCGTTTTCAAAACCCAAAGACTTCTCAAAACTAAGAGCCTCCCAAAAAAAAAAACCTAGACCGAGAAAAGTGTGGGGCTGAAATGTGTGGCGGCTGCCCTGCACCTTAAGGCCGTGTGTCCCTTTTTTAGGGTAGGGTCCACACACTAAAACCCTAGGGTGCCAAGTCATTAACTTCTAATTTTGGGTCTAGTCTACTTTACCAAAATTTGTCCCAAAATATAAAAGTTGATACAGAAATTCTAAACTACTGAGTTACAATTTAATTAATTCTAAAATGTCTATGTGGAGAGTCTTGAATTTATTTGGAATTCTTCCTAATGTCCCAAAATGTATTTCCGAAATTTTCCTGCACTTCAAAAATGCACTTAATCAGCTCAGAAAACCCAAATTAGCACAATTACAAATTTCCGACCAAATTAAGCAGAATTCGGAAAACGGGGAAATAACAAACAATTAAACACAATTCCCTGGTTTATTTAAGTGCAATAAACTAAATATAATTCAAGAAATAACGACTCATCAAAATAGACCACAGTTAGTCTTTTGCACTCCTGGGCAAAACCAAAACAAAACGAAAACCAGGGAACTACTCAAACATCAGGGAGCCGACACAGACTCGACAGACAGACAACAAAGACTCAACAAGGACAGAAACAGAATTACACAGTTCTCCAGGAATCTGGACCAAGAAAAGAAGTAGACAATATCCAACACAGAATCAATGAAAGCAAATACTCAAAGAATCATCCAAACAGTTCAGTACAAGGAAAACATTCAGTCAGTTCAAGAGATGAATCAAAAGCAACAGAGCCTCACAAATGCACACAATTGGTGTTTCTCTCAAGTGTTTAAGGTAAATCAATGTCACTCAATGCACTCAAGAAAGCAAACAACAACAGACTTGGCAAGCCTCTAATATCAACACTCAAGCACATACGCATGTTCAAATCAAAAGGTCTTTTCATGGTTGTAATGGGGCCAAGGACAAGGGAGGATATATCTGGATAAGAAGCTACAAACCATAAGGAACAGAGGAGCAATGGGGAACAAGTGTAAACACATTCAAACACACCCCCAACCTCTAATTCCATCCTCTTCTTGACTCCATTATTCACAATTATTCACAATTTTTTTTCACTATTTTTCTGCTCTCTTTTTTTTTTCATCCTGTCTCTTTTCTTTTCTCTCTTTTCAAAACAAAACTGTAAAAGACAAGATACACATATATTTACCAAAACAAAACAAGAAGAGGAACCAACTAGCCAACTCGTCAGAAACCCCCAAGAGACCACACTTGTTCCCAAAACACTTCCAAAGCTCCAAAATTCCCTAAGGTTAAGGTAATCATGGTTTTTCACTTAGGGCTAGTGTATGAGCATTCAAAACAAAGAAATGGGGGAAAGTATAGGCTCAAAAATGGTTTTCAAAGGATTAGAACAAGGTAAGCTTATTTGGCTAGAGAGGCTCAAGAACAAAACTGCCTTTATCACTTCCAAACATGCATATCAATCAAGAATTATCAACAAGAGTCAAGCCAAGGCATATGTGCAAGCAATCAAGAGACATATCACACATAAGGAAGAACATAAAGTGGCTCAAATTCTCACACAGGGCATTTGTGTCACAATCAATTCAACTCTCAAACATCATGATCATCTTCCAAGCAAAGAAAAGCAAAGAATCCAACATCTCAGAGTATCAATGAAGTGAAGGAAAACTGACAACCTGACCACAATCCAGAATTCACGAAAAGCATGCAAAACTGTACACAAGACACAACAAAAACTACCTAGAAAAGAAAAAAAAATTTTAACAAAGAAAACAAAAGCTATCAAAGTAAAATCAGAATCTCCCCCAATAGACCACACTTAAACTACAGAGTGTCCTCCATGTGTCATAAGCATAAGATCGAAAATCAAAACAGTGAACAGATCATGGACAAGTGCAATAAAAGTAGGGAAAGGGGGAGAAGAGAGAAAGGAAACTCCCCTGATCATGGTGGCAGTTGCCAATTTTGGACTTTCAGGGAGATGTTTCCCGCCATAGTATCCAGCAAGGAGGTTTTGAGGACGAACTGCTTCATCCTCCAAATCTGATCTAGCAGTGAAATGTTTTCCACAGCTGGATCTATGCACTGATTGTTGATGAGCGGGTTCAGCTGGTGCCTATTGATCTTCAAACTATTGATCTACAAACTATTGGTCAAATTCATATGTACCTCCTGCAGCATGGTTAGTACATTGTGTCTCCAAAGAAATGATATGCAGGGGTATAACACCCAATCCCAATGTAACAGACTGAACCTCAGATACATCCTCAGAGCATGAATCAATTTCAAAATCACAAGCAATATCAACTACAGACTCAAATTCATGTTCAATGCATGGAGAATAAACATTCGGATGCGACAACAAAAATTGGTTCTCATCATGCATAGAGGGAAAATTAAAATCAGACTCACCGCTGAGCGGTACTTTACCGCTGAGCGGCACACTTATGGGCTTGGGCCTAGATTTTTTGTAATTTTAGAATAGTATATAAGCTTTAGGACGTCCTAGGGTTTGTATCTTTGGCAGAAACAAGGCAAACACTCTCTCTTCCACCCCTTTGAAGGAGGATCTTGGATGCTCAGGCTACCTCTTCACCTTTTTAGGGTTTATTCTTTCATTCTTTCATTGAAATTCATCTAGGTTCACCATGAATATGGTGAACTAAACTCTGTGTGTTTGTTGGGGAATCAATGTAATCTCTTGAAGCTCTCATATATGGAATTTATGCTTGCATCTTTTAATTAAGACTTATGCTTTCTTTCATCATTAGTTAGGGTTTTTCCTCTTTGCTTAATGCTTGCATTGTTTAACTCATTCGATGCATGATTATTGGTTTTGTCGATACGGGAACGTACGGGGAAGTCTAGATCCGGGGAATTTCTCCCAATATTATGTTGGTTGTCATTAAGCTCCTGCACTTATGAACTGATCATTAGGAATGCTAGGAATTGTATGAACTCGTGATTAGGGAGAAGCCTTCTAGAAAGGTACTTTAGAGAGTGGCATTAACAATGATGATTTGAATGTTGAATTCCTAAAATATATGAGAGTGGATAAGATGAAATTGACCCCCAACAACATATTCATCCATATATTTCATTGAAAGTGTTTATCTTTTGCTTTTGCCATTGATCAAAACTTCATGCATACATGTTTATTTTCTGTTTTGCATATTAAACTTCAATTATTTTGTTCTTAAGTCTTAGCTAATCAACAAACCACACAACTAAACTAGGTCGTGAGTCCTTTGGGAGAACGATACTTGGTCTTACCAAGTTTATTACTTGAACGATTCGGTCATACTTGCCGATTGTGAAACAAGTTTGTGACATCATATTTTGGTGCTCATAAATTTGTCCATCACATACCTATCAACATCATAATCATGAATAGCACATTCATCAACAAAATAATCAATTTTAGGTATGTTTTCCTCCACTTCCCTAAAGATTGGAAAAGTGGTGGAAGATGAAAATTGTCTACCTGATTCCAAATTATTGCTTATACCTGCCTGGTCCTCAAGATCTTCAGCAGTCTCCTCAGGTGCAAGAGTAGGGTCATAGGGCGATGGGAAAGTAGGTGGCGCAACAGTAAGCTCATGACTCTTCTCCCCATCTTCTATGTTGATGCCACTATCATCATCATTTGGAATCTGAACAGACTGAAATGGTAACTCTGAATCTTGAGACTGTTCCTGATTTAATTGAGTAGCCATCTGCCCTATCTGGTCATTCAAGCTCTGAATGGACGCTCTGGTCTCTTGCTGAAACTGCAGGTTCTGCATGGTCAACTGCTCCAACAACTCCTGCAATGTAGGCACAGAAGTAGAAGGCTGAGGAGCTATTTCGGCAGAAGCATCATATTGTTGACTCTGATATTGCTGGACTGGTGGAGGCATGAAAGTACTCTGGAATGGTGGTTCTTGATATTGATTTTGTGGACCATTGTACCATCCCAAGGTAGGGTCATTCCATCCAGGACCGTTGTTGTATCCATCTTGCACATGGGAGAATTTGATCAGAAATTTATGCTCAAAATCCTCCCATCTGGTAATGGATCCTGGAGGAAGAGAGTCTTTCCAATCTTTTGCTGCTCTTTCTAATGAGTGCGGGAATGCCCTTAAGAAAACTAGATCGTCCGGGACATTTGGAAGTTTCATTAAAGAGCAAATTCGATAAAACATATCCAAATGTTCATGTGGGCATTCATCTGCAAGACCATAAAACTTGGGCAACAAATTCATCAGTCCAGTGGTGAGAACTAAATGATCACCATCCTCATTAGGTGGAACTGGCTCCCAAAGAGAGCTCTCAGAAGTTGGAGGATGGGTCATATTGTTCTCAGCATAAAAGTCAGCAGAATTACAATCAGAGTAACATGCAGAAGGAGAATCGTAATTAGAGGCACAAGCAAAAGAAGCACTATTCACATAACCAGAATAGGTAAACATGGAAAAAGAAAAATACTAAAAATTACGAAACAAATAAAACACAACACATTTATACATGCAACACGCACACACAAAACAGAACATCACATCACATCACATCACAACACAAGACAAAACACAACACACACAAACACAATAAAAATACCTAAGACTGAACCGTGGGTCCCCGGCAACGGCGCCATTTTGATGAGAGGGTCGCACCTCCCATACAAATTGTGCATAAAAGAATGCAGTATAGACTAGGAAGTGACTCCTAGGGCGTCTCTCAAGGACCAAATGTGGTTCAGTCTCAGATCACACACATAGTGGGGGGATTTTGAAAGATTTTTGTGAATGCAACTGAACTTAAATAAGACACTAATGCAAACGGAAATGTAAAAACGGTCTCAATTACAAATTTAAAGCGGTTGGTCACTAAAGCTAACATTACTTTTAAATTAAAGGAGTGAAAATTAACCAATTTAAAAGAGTGAAAATTAACTTTGTGATAATTAACATTGAAAGGAGAATATGGTAATCAAGCAAAGATCACTTAAAAATTAGCAAGCATTCAAACCTAAGTGTATGCAATATGAAAATTGTAACCAAATTAAGTGCAAGATTAAGCATTTAGAATAATATAAAAGTAGACCCTTAGAGCTCCTCTGGACGTGGCAGTAGCCCTATTCTAATTGAATGAAAATTGAATCCGTGTGCTTCCCAAGGCTGGATTTGAAATGAATCACCGTACTGCAGTTCTTCACGTGAAATCACCTTCTCGGTGCTTTTCTTTTCTTCATTATCAATCACCCAACTTTGCCTCCTTAGCTCCACGTCAATTCCCATCTAATCACCGCATCCTCAAAATGAAAAGAAAGAAAGCTCATTCACGGAAGGAGCACTCCAGGACTGCTTCCAGCTCACACGTGACCGTGTTTCTCATCTCCATTCCCTTGCACACCACCAACTCCTTTCTACAAAGTATCAATTCCTAAATTGAAAATGGGTAACCTTTCTCCATGGAACGTGTCAACTACTAACAAAATGGAATGCACCTTCCATCACGTGCTGGACCGGAATTTTAAAAGCAAGAATAAACCCCTCTAATAAAACAATTCCAGCAAAAGACAAACTCCTTCCAGCCGTGACACCACATCTTCCACCTAATCTTCCAAGATTAAATCTCGTTGCTGCTTTCCGCGTGCCTCACTTCTTCCAGGACATCCAGGCGCATGCTCCAAATGAGTCACCACTTCCTTTCCATTACAGCTGCAACACTTCCCTTCATTCTCGCAAAACAAATTAAATGAACCATGTGCACCGTGAACTGTGTGCTCAACATTCCAGCCCTTCTCTTTTTGAAAAGTGAATACTAAAAACAAAACGTTCCAGTCCCTTCCCAAGTTAAATCATCATTTCTCCAAGCTAAGAAAAATAATGTGCATAGTGTAGCAGAATAAAACAAGGGCACAGCGTTTTTTTACTTGAAGATGAAATCACCCATCACACACAATGAATCACCGTTTCATACTCCAAGAAAAAGAGAATTTTGTTCTTCATTCATTATCAAAAACAGCGTTTTCAAAACCCAAAGATTTCTCAAAACTAAGAACCTCCAAAAAAAAAAAAACCTAGACCGAGAAAAGTGTGGGGCTGAAATGTGTGGCGGCTGCCCTACTGATAACAGTTGAAAAACTGTTATTTTCATGCTTAAAAGTGATACTAAAAGCAACCTTTAGACTTAAAAACTAGCTTGAAATCATGCTTTTATCTATATTTTCAGAAATAAGAGAGCTGGACAGGTTTATGCTTGATTTAAGTGTTTTTGTGCAGGTTTTAAGGTGAATTTAGTGAAAAGAGTGAAGAAGGAGAGAGATGAAATCAGAAAAGGGATCAAAGAGTGCAAAAGGAGAAGCCGAAGGCACCGCTCAGCGGCATTTTACCGCTGAGCGGCACTCAGAAGGTTGCGGGAGTCACGCTGAGGGGCAAACTGGCCGCTGAGGGGAAGAAAAGTGAAGCGTAGTCACCGCTGAGCGGTATTTACCGCTGAGCGGCACTTTTTGGGCTTGGGCTTTTGTAATCCTTTGTAACTCTAGAATAGTATATAAGGGCTTGCACGTCCTAGAATTAGTATCTTTGGCAGAAACGAGGCAATCACTCTCTCTTCCACCCCTTTGAAGGAGGATCTCTGATGCTCAGGCTACCTCTTCACCTTTATTGGGTTTATTCTTTCATTCTTTCATTGTTCATCTAGGTTCACCATGAATATGGTGAACTAAACCTTGTATGTTTGTTGGGGAATCAATGTAATCTCTTGAAGCTCTCATATATGGAATCTATGCTTGCATCTTTTAATTAAGACTTATGCTTTCTTTCATCATTAGTTAGGGTTTTTCCTCTTTGCTGAATGCTTGCATAGTTTAACTCATTCCATGCATGATTATTGGTTTTGTCGATACAGGCACGTACGGGGAAGTCTAGATCCGGGGAATTTCTCCCAATATTATACTGACAATATTATATTGGTTGTCGTTAAGCTCCTGCACTTATGAACTAATCATTAGGAATGCTAGGAATTGTATGAACTCGTGATTAGGGAGAAGCCATCTAGAATGGTACATTAGAGAGTGGCATTAACAATGATGATTTGAATGTTGAATTCCTAAAATATATGAGAGTGGATGAGATGAAATTGAACCCCAACAACATATTCATTCATATATTCCATTGAAAGTGTTTATCTTTTGTCTTTGCCATTGATCAAACTTCATGCATACATGTTTATTTTCTGTCTTGCATATTAAAATTTAAATATTTCGTTTGTAAGTCCTAGCTAATCAACAAATCACATAACTAAACTAGGCCGTGAGTCCTTTGGGAAGAACGATACTTGGTCTTACCAAGTTTATTACTTGAACGATTCGGTCATACTTGCCGATTGTGAAACAAGTTTGTGACATCATATTTTGGTGCTCATAAATTTGTCCATCACCTGCACCTTAAGGCCGTGTGTCCCTTTTTTAGGGTAGGGTCCACACACTAAAACCCTAGGGTGCCAAGTCATTAACTTCTAATTTTGGGTCTAGTCTACTTTACCAAAATTTGTCCCAAAATATAAAAGTTGATACAGAAATTCTAAACTACTGAGTTACAATTTAATTAATTCTAAAATGTCTGTGTGGAGAGTCTTGAATTTATTTGGCATTCTTCCTGATGTCCCAAAATGTATTTCTGAAATTTTCCTGCACTTCAAAAATGCACTTAATCAGCTCAGAAAACCCAAATTAGCACAATTACAAATTTCCGACCAGGTTAAGCAGAATTCGGAAAACGGGGAAATAACAAACAATTAAACACAATTCCCTGGTTTATTTAAGTGCAATAAACTAAATATAATTCAAGAAATAACGACTCATTAGTCATGCATGGGACAGATATAAAAGCTTGTTACGAGAGACTCCCACGCATGGATTTGAAGAAGTGGAAGTAGTCCTAACTTTCCTTGGAGGTCTTGGTTCACAAACCAAGATGATGCTTGACGCCTCAATAGGAGGAAACATCAAATGCAAAACTCCAGAGGAAGCTACAAAAATTATTGAAAATATGGCTACTAGTGACAACGAGCTAAACAGTGAAAGAAGAGCTCCTACCCAACAAAAAGGAGTTCTACAATTACAAACAAATGATGCCTTGCTAGCACAGAATAAAATACTAACTGAACAACTGGAGACTCTTACAAAAACACTTGCACAATTGCCTAAAGAGTTAAAGACTGTTGCACAGGCTCAATCACAGTTGTGTGAATTATGTGGGGGTGTGATGAGTCATTATTTTCTTCACTTCACTTGGTTTATTGTACTAAAATTAATTACGGAATTGTGTTTAAATGTCCAGTATTTTCCTATTTTTCTTAATTGTGCTTAATTCGATCAGAAATTCTTATTTTAACTAATTTGAATTATCTGAGCTAATTATTTTCATTATTGATTGCAGGGAAATATTGGAAATACAAATTGGGACATTTGGAGAAACATTCACACATTGTGTTCGGAAGAAGTGCATTGCATTGATTTATTTTGTATGTTTAAGTGGAAACTTAGGAGTGGAATATTTTTGTTTGTAGGTGGTGTCACGGTTTTATAGCTTGAAGATAACAAATATACTGCCACATTTTCTAAGTATGTCACACGGCCCTCTCATTATTTTTGCACGACAATTATTTGAAGAAAGTGGGCAGCCTACTAACATTCTCCATCACGTGTGAAACTCCAAATTGCTGAGTTACTGAAGTATCACTTCTCTGAAAAGAACAATAGCACACGACCCCCACAATTCATTTTGTCAATATTTAAGTGGGCCATTCCACATTTTCTTGCTGGGAACGTGATTTGCAAATGGTTTGAGAGAAACCATTCTCGTCGCTGCTACAAAGAATAACTCACGGCTGTCACATTTGCTTGGAATCTTTAATGATAGAAGAAAATTATAAATACATGGGACACATGGGGCCACCACTAACGGTTTTGGTTTTGGTTTCAGAGCATTATGATTGAATGTGTCCAAATTACAAATTGGAAGACAAATGGGTAAAAAGTATGGGCTGCCAGGAATGTTATTCTTTAAGATTAAAAAGCATGACAGGGGCCACGTGAAGGAAGGAGCTCACGGGGCTGCACTTCCACGTTCCAGCATTTAGCCAAAGCAAGAATGAAGAGGCACTCATAGCCCACGTCTAGCAGCCACCATCTTCACGCCGTCCAGCAAGCATGGCACGTCCAGCTTGGAAAGGGAGAAGCTTCACGTTGCAGCAAAAAGCAAGGAGCTCTTGTGCACATGGAAAGCATCAATGGACTGCACAATTTGGAAGTCACGGCCAATAATGAGAATCTTCTTTCTCTGATAAGAAGCAGCCACGGTCATGAAGGACAACACCACTCGGCAATTTGCATGAAGTAGGAATCTTCTTCCTTTAAGACACCAATGAAAGGGGACCACACTTGCAGGAGTGGAAGCTCACGGCTCTTGTATATTTGGAGGATACAACTCATATTTTTTGTTGCTGCAACTCACGTTGAAGGTTGGAGGATGCATACGCTGGAATGGTGCTCACGGTGCAGCACCTTGAAGCAGTTTGGTCCAGGAAAAAGAGTAGCAGCCGTGAGCAAGGCGTTAACGTGTTGGAGCAGCTAAGTTTGAAGAAGAAAGGTTGCTGCATGGGGAAGACCTTCACGGTCCAGCTGAGCTGGAAGAAGAAGCAAACCATGATGGAGTAGCTACCGAGAAGAAGAAGAATCATGTCCAGCAGTTTGCTCACGACCTTGGTCTTGGAGAAAGAGCACCCAACAGCTTGAAGAGAAGATGCACACATTGAGGAGAGTGGTGTCTCGGCCTGGATGGAGCTGGAGCAATTACCACCAAGAAGATTTCTTCACTTTCTTTTTGGTGAGTACAAGGAAAATCCAGCAGCTGGTACAATACACGGAGATGACCCATGAGTAGCGTTCAAAGAGGGATGTGTGAAAAGTTGAGAAGCATCCAGTAGCCGTGAGCAAGGGGGCCGAACAATAGGAGGCTACGGACAAGGAAGAAGAGGATGTGCATGGTCTTATTTTGTTGAAAGAAGAGGCATGCTTCCTGAAGGTAGTGTTCTCGGCTAAAAGAAAATTGAAGAAGAAGCCAAATGAAGGACCCACCTTTTGCTCATATTGGCTATTGCAAAAAGAAGTCATGAAGCTAGGGAGACAGTCACGGGAAAGGAAGAAGTCACGGGATGTCAGAGGAGTGGCTATAAAATGAGAAGAGCAGCAGCAGGAGAGGGAGGCAGAATTTATTAGATTTTAGTAAGATTTTAGGTGAGAGTTTAGGAGTAGGAAGCCACGGTTCTGGAGGAGGCTCTTGCCTCTTCCTCTTTCAATTCCCTCTCTGAATTTCCATTTTCAGTCCAAAATGTAGCGTTTTATTTTTGAAGTGTATCAGTGTTTGGAACAGTTTGTTAATTTTATTTTCACGACATTTTATTTCAAGTAGTGTGTCTTTGCTAAATTTGATTTCCAATTCAGTGATTTTAATTTTACTGTCTCTTTTATTTTACCGTTTATTGTTTTTTTTGCATCGTTAAATTTTACCGTTTCTGCATATTTACTGTTCCGTTTTTACCATCTTTTACCGTTCAGTTTTTACAGTCTTTAAAATTTATTTCAGTGTTTTTAAATTTTGTTGTCTTATTTAAATTCCAGTTCATTTTAATTTATTTGCATTCAAAAACACCAACAAACCACCCCCCAACTTCGTGTGTAAATCTGAGACTGAACCACAATATTGGTCCTTGTGAGACGACCTAGGAGTCACATCCTAGCTATACTGCATATTTTCATGCACAACTTTTGTGAGCGGTGCGACCCGTTCATCAAAAATGGCGCCGTTGCCGGGGACCAATCAATGGAGGTTTGGTTTTAGATTTTTGTTGTATAAAGTTTTGTTCTGTTAATATGTTTGTTTTGTGTGTTTTGTCTTGTATATTTTTGTAGGCGACAACGACACCTTCAGCAAATTTTGGCGGCGTTGTCACTTCAGTTCCAGGTTTTTCGTTTTAGATTTTTGCTGTGTTTTTCGATTATGTTGTGTTAATATATGTTTTGTCTTTTATATTTTATTGTGCAGTGTTCTGTATTTAGTTGCTATATTTAAAAAAAAACAATTTTTTTTTTTTTTTACTATTGATGTTCTGTCTTGTGTGTGCTTGTAGCATGTATAAATGTGTTTAGTTTATCTGTTTCGTAATTTTTAGTTTTAGTTTTTATTTTTATTTTCCATGTCTACCTATTTTAATTTTGTGAATAGTGCTTATTCTACAAGTGCCTGTAATTATGATTCTCTTTCTGCATATTACTCTGATTCTTGTGCTGATTTTAATACTGAGAAAAATATGGATCATCCTCAAATTCCTGAGAGCTCCCTTTGGGAGCCGGTTCCACCAGTTCAGCAATATCAGAGTCAGCAGTATGATGCTCCTGCCCAAGTAGCTTCTCAGCCTTCAACTTCTGAACCTACATTGAAGGAGTTATTGGAGCAGATGACCATGCAGAACATTCAGTTTCAGAAAGGGAACATGCAGTTCAAGCAAGAGAGCATGGAAACTCAAGCTGCCATGCAGAATCTGAGTGATCAGATCAGGCAGATGGCCACTTTTGCACCTGAGACTGTTGATGATTATTTTAAGGACCAGACAGTTGATGAATTGGAAATTCATGAGAAAATTTATTCTGAGCAGCATGTTTTGGATTCTGACACTGATAGCCCTGAGGATGCAGCTGATAACTTGGAGTTTGGTAAGAAACTTCTGAGTGAGCAAAAACAGGTTTATTCTGAACCTGAGATTCCAACTTTACCTGATTTCCCTACACATTCAAATGCATGTGATTTGACGCACATTGATTCTATAGGGTTTATGACTGATATTGATACAAATTCGATTGACCAATCTAAAATTTTTAATTCAGTGTCAGCCATTGAACCCATTGGTAAAAGTTGCGTCAATTTTGATTTTGAAAGAGAAACTGTGCAATCTGATGATTTTATAGAGTCAAGACTAAACTTTGATTTAACACAGTTTTCTGAAAATTTTGAATGTGACTGTGAATCTGGTTTTTGCTCCATTTGTGCCGAAATTGATTATGTGTTACACCCAGAGTCTAAGTTTATAACAGATGCTATTAATTGTGAGTTTGATGACAAGGATGCAGAATTCAAAAAGGAATGCATGATTAATGACGAAGAGATACTGCTGCAACAGTTTGTTGTGAGAAGAAAGAAGAAACATCTTGCTATGAATGATAAAGCTATACTGATGAAGCAGTTCCTCTTAAAAATTTCTCTGTTGAATCATGTGATGGAATGCATATCCCTAATTGTCCAAATTTGGCAACTGCCACCATAACCAGGGGAGTTTTTCTATTCCTTCTTCCCTTAATTTTCTTAATTTGCGAATTAGGGGAGAATTCTGATTTTCTTAGTTTACAAATTATTATTATTTAAAAAAAAAAAATATTATATAGAAAAATGTGTGTTCTCTTTCAGGTGTGTTATTTTGTTAATGTATGTATTGTAAATATGTGTTTTGTCTGCTGTTTTTGACATTTGCGTTTTGTGTGCTTTGATTTTTTGTGTTCGATATTAGGTCTTTTGTTTTGTTAATTTGTGTTCTGTTTTATTTATTTAGTTTTTGTTTAAAAAAAAAAAAAAATCAACGCAAGTGCATAATTAACTTGTAATGGCAGTGGAATATAGTTTGAGCAGAGATGCTAATTTAAGTGTTTTTATTAATAAATAAATAAATAAAAAAAAAAAAAAAAACAACAGCAAATATAACAAAAATACATAAAAACATAATAAGATGTTCGGGGTCGATCTTTAGTGATCGTTAATATTACAAACCAAATAAAAAAACAAAAACATCATAAAAACATAAAAAAAAACATAAGTGTTCATATTACAGTCCTTAATTCTGGCCACACTCGGCCAATAAAAACATAAAAAAAAAAAATAATAAATAAACAAAACTTTAAAAGTGGAAGAATTCACGAGCTGGTTGTGGTGGTCTAAGGGAGAGCTCCGTTGAGGGAGCTCTGGTTCGAAAAGTCACGAGCGGAGGCTTTGGTGGAGGAATTTCTCGTTCATTTCTGTCGTCATCGATAATGATCGGAACTGGAAACAAATTCAGCAGCCTCGGTGCCCTCATTATCACCCAGTTGTTTTCTTTCAAACAAAAAATAAAAAATAAAAAAATAAAAAAATAAAAAACATGTGTTAATAATAGAAGAGGAAGTGAAAAAATTTCAATGGAGGTATGATGAGAGTTCTTACAGTACATGTACAGCGGCAGTTGTGAAAAGAGAGTGCCTGTGGGGTCTATCTCCGCTTGCCAGCGCCTGACCCGATTGCCATGGTTGTTAAACCAGCAGTGCACGTTGTATTCAGTGGCTTCGCCAAAGGTCCTTAGTCGAGACGCGATCTCGACGACTTGCGCTCGGCTTGGGTGTGTGACCCCATAGTTGTAGATTTTGGTCATCATCGTGATCTGATCATCTGTAGGACGCCATCGTTGACTGGTATATCTCTCTGATTCCATATCACTCATCCTTCCTCTCGTAATATACAAATACATAAATAAAAAATAAATACATATTAAAAGAACAAAAAAAAAAAAAAAAAAAGAGAAGCATAAAAAAAAAAAAATTAGATTAGTTCTCTGTTTTCTTTATTTGTTCTTGTTTCCTTTTAGATTTATTTTGTCCAGTCTGTATTTGATGTTTCAGTTTTTGGTCTCAGATCTGTTTCACGGTCCTCGCAAAGGGTCCTAAACGGATCTACGTCCAGTTGTCCTTGTCCATATTGTTCTTGTATATTATGTTTCTGTGTTTTATTTATTTTTAAGTGGGGTACGTGGCGTTGTTCTACCCGATTGTCTCTGCCATACCTTCAATCGAAGGGAGATTAACGTCTGGTTTCCAGCCGATATACCCCTTAAGTTTTAAGACAATTGTGTTTTATGTGTTTTAAGTGTTTAGCAGGTGAAGAAGAAAGCAAATAAGAGCTGAAAATAAAGAAGGAACTGAAGGCTTAAATGAAAGCAGGAAAAGAAAGCAGAAAAAGAAAAAAAAAATGATAGATCTGAAAGCTGTAAAAGGAGAAGAACTGAAAAGCAAAGAAAAGAGCAGAAAGCTTAAACGGCAGAAAGAAGGAGATCCAAGGTGCAGATGACTTACCCGGAGTAGTAGGGCTTACAGAAGCTTGACGCAGATCTTAGACGCTCCGAAGGCACACAGGCAGAGGCTCCTCACGGATCTCACTCAGACTCTTCAGAAGGCCGGGGACAGAGCTTCCTCGCAGAGGTTCCAGATGCTCAGGTTGAGAGTGAGGAGAGCGGAGAGAGAAGTGAGAAGTAGAGAGAGAGAGCAGGCAGTCAGAAATGCCGCTCGGGAGCCGAAGTTGGCCTATTAATAGCCAAAATTCTGCCACTGTAGCAACAGTTCCGGTCTTTGCCACCGAGACTGTTGTCACAGTACCGGTATCCTTTTTCAAAAAAAAAAAAAAATAAAAAAAAAAAAAATAATAATAAAATAAAAAAAATAAAAAATGTTAGCATATACTGATGGGTGCTAGGTGTTTTAGACATCTGCTGATGGATGTCCCTGATAACATCTGCTGATGCATGTTACTGAAAAATTTCTTCCCATTTTTCCTAACCTTTTATTGCACTTGTCTATATTATTTGCTGCTCTGAAATTGATAATCTGATGATTGTGACACACTGAGGACATTGTGTGATTTAAGTGTGGTCTACTGGGAGAAATTCTGATTTTTCTGTTAGTTTCTGTTAGTATTTATTTCGTGTGTTAAGTTTTTTGTTTTTAAGTGTTAAATTTTTTCTGTTTTAAGTTGTTTTAGTGTGTCTTGAGTGCAATAAATTTTACATTTTTCTCTTGATTTCTGGATGAGGTCTAAGTTGTAGATTTTTCCTTCACTTACTTAATACTTATAGTTTGTAATCCTTGCTTTTCTCTGCCTGGAAAGATGATTATACGTTTGAGAGGTTGATTTGATTGCGACAAATACCCTGTGTGAGATTTGAGCCACTTTATTTTCTTTCTTGTGTGATATGTATCTTGATTGCTTGCACATAAGCCTTGGCTTGATTCTTTTTGATATACTTGATTGATATGCATGTTCAGACATGATAAAGGCATTTTTGTTCTTGAGCCTCTCTAGCCAAATAAGCCTACCTTGTTATTATCCTTTGATAACCCCTTTGAGCCTATACTGTATATATTTCTTTGTGTTGAAGCTCATACACTGATCCTAAGTGAAAAATAAATGATTACCTTAACCTTAGGAAAGTCTGGAGCTATAGAAGTATTTTGTGAATAAGTGTGGTCTCCTTGGGAATTCTGATGAATTGGCTAGTTGGTTCCTCATCATGTTTTGAAATGATAATTTATATCCTGTTGTGTGAAAAAAAAAAAAGAAAGAAAGAAAGAAGACAGGATAAAAAAAAAATGATGAGAAAAAGAAAAAAAAAATAATTTGAAAAATAATTTTTGTGAATAATGGAGTCGAGAAGAGGATTGAATTAGAGGTTTGGGTGAGATTTCACTGTGTTTACATTTTTTTTCCTAGTGCACCTCTATTTCTTCTGAGCTATAGCTACTTATCCATATTTATCCTCCCCTGTCCTTGGCCCCATTACAACCTTGAAAGACCTTTAGATCTGAACATGCATATGTTTTAAGTGTTGATATTAGAAGCTTGCCAAGTCTATTTGTGTTTGTTTTCTTGAGTGCATTGAGTAACATTGATTTACCCTAGACACTTGAGAGAAACACTATGAATGCATCTGTGAGGTTTTGTTATTTTTAAATCACCTCTTGAACTGATTAATTATTTTTACCATGTTTTGAATTGCTTGGATGAATTTCTGTGAGTATCTGCTTTCCATAATTTTGTGTTGGATATTGTCTACATCTTTTCTCTATCCAGATTTCTTGAGAACTCTGTAAATTCGGTTTGTTTCCTTGTGAGTCTTTATTTTCTGTACGCTATGTTTGTGTCGTACCCTTGAAAGTCCTTTGAACCATTTTCTGATTTGTGTCTTAATTTTGCCCAGGAGTGCAAAAGACTAAGTGTGGTCTATTTTGATGAGTCATTATTTTCTTCACTTCACTTGGTTTATTGTACTAAAATTAATTACGGAATTGTGTTTAAATGTCCAGTATTTTCCTATTTTTCTTAATTGTGCTTAATTCGATCAGAAATTCTTATTTTAACTAATTTGAATTATCTGAGCTAATTATTTTCATTATTGATTGCAGGGAAATATTGGAAATACAAATTGGGACATTTGGAGAAACATTCACACATTGTGTTCGGAAGAAGTGCATTGCATTGATTTATTTTGTATGTTTAAGTGGAAACTTAGGAGTGGAATATTTTTGTTTGTAGGTGGTGTCACGGTTTTATAGCTTGAAGATAACAAATATACTGCCACATTTTCTAAGTATGTCACACGGCCCTCTCATTATTTTTGCACGACAATTATTTGAAGAAAGTGGGCAGCCTACTAACATTCTCCATCACGTGTGAAACTCCAAATTGCTGAGTTACTGAAGTATCACTTCTCTGAAAAGAACAATAGCACACGACCCCCACAATTCATTTTGTCAATATTTAAGTGGGCCATTCCACATTTTCTTGCTGGGAACGTGATTTGCAAATGGTTTGAGAGAAACCATTCTCGTCGCTGCTACAAAGAATAACTCACGGCTGTCACATTTGCTTGGAATCTTTAATGATAGAAGAAAATTATAAATACATGGGACACATGGGGCCACCACTAACGGTTTTGGTTTTGGTTTCAGAGCATTATGATTGAATGTGTCCAAATTACAAATTGGAAGACAAATGGGTAAAAAGTATGGGCTGCCAGGAATGTTATTCTTTAAGATTAAAAAGCATGACAGGGGCCACGTGAAGGAAGGAGCTCACGGGGCTGCACTTCCACGTTCCAGCATTTAGCCAAAGCAAGAATGAAGAGGCACTCATAGCCCACGTCTAGCAGCCACCATCTTCACGCCGTCCAGCAAGCATGGCACGTCCAGCTTGGAAAGGGAGAAGCTTCACGTTGCAGCAAAAAGCAAGGAGCTCTTGTGCACATGGAAAGCATCAATGGACTGCACAATTTGGAAGTCACGGCCAATAATGAGAATCTTCTTTCTCTGATAAGAAGCAGCCACGGTCATGAAGGACAACACCACTCGGCAATTTGCATGAAGTAGGAATCTTCTTCCTTTAAGACACCAATGAAAGGGGACCACACTTGCAGGAGTGGAAGCTCACGGCTCTTGTATATTTGGAGGATACAACTCATATTTTTTGTTGCTGCAACTCACGTTGAAGGTTGGAGGATGCATACGCTGGAATGGTGCTCACGGTGCAGCACCTTGAAGCAGTTTGGTCCAGGAAAAAGAGTAGCAGCCGTGAGCAAGGCGTTAACGTGTTGGAGCAGCTAAGTTTGAAGAAGAAAGGTTGCTGCATGGGGAAGACCTTCACGGTCCAGCTGAGCTGGAAGAAGAAGCAAACCATGATGGAGTAGCTACCGAGAAGAAGAAGAATCATGTCCAGCAGTTTGCTCACGACCTTGGTCTTGGAGAAAGAGCACCCAACAGCTTGAAGAGAAGATGCACACATTGAGGAGAGTGGTGTCTCGGCCTGGATGGAGCTGGAGCAATTACCACCAAGAAGATTTCTTCACTTTCTTTTTGGTGAGTACAAGGAAAATCCAGCAGCTGGTACAATACACGGAGATGACCCATGAGTAGCGTTCAAAGAGGGATGTGTGAAAAGTTGAGAAGCATCCAGTAGCCGTGAGCAAGGGGGCCGAACAATAGGAGGCTACGGACAAGGAAGAAGAGGATGTGCATGGTCTTATTTTGTTGAAAGAAGAGGCATGCTTCCTGAAGGTAGTGTTCTCGGCTAAAAGAAAATTGAAGAAGAAGCCAAATGAAGGACCCACCTTTTGCTCATATTGGCTATTGCAAAAAGAAGTCATGAAGCTAGGGAGACAGTCACGGGAAAGGAAGAAGTCACGGGATGTCAGAGGAGTGGCTATAAAATGAGAAGAGCAGCAGCAGGAGAGGGAGGCAGAATTTATTAGATTTTAGTAAGATTTTAGGTGAGAGTTTAGGAGTAGGAAGCCACGGTTCTGGAGGAGGCTCTTGCCTCTTCCTCTTTCAATTCCCTCTCTGAATTTCCATTTTCAGTCCAAAATGTAGCGTTTTATTTTTGAAGTGTATCAGTGTTTGGAACAGTTTGTTAATTTTATTTTCACGACATTTTATTTCAAGTAGTGTGTCTTTGCTAAATTTGATTTCCAATTCAGTGATTTTAATTTTACTGTCTCTTTTATTTTACCGTTTATTGTTTTTTTTGCATCGTTAAATTTTACCGTTTCTGCATATTTACTGTTCCGTTTTTACCATCTTTTACCGTTCAGTTTTTACAGTCTTTAAAATTTATTTCAGTGTTTTTAAATTTTGTTGTCTTATTTAAATTCCAGTTCATTTTAATTTATTTGCATTCAAAAACACCAACAAACCACCCCCCAACTTCGTGTGTAAATCTGAGACTGAACCACAATATTGGTCCTTGTGAGACGACCTAGGAGTCACATCCTAGCTATACTGCATATTTTCATGCACAACTTTTGTGAGCGGTGCGACCCGTTCATCAGGGTGACCATATCAATGGTCAATGTGCCTTTCTAGCAGAAGCCGTAGAGGATGTTAATTACATGGCCAATTAGTACCGTCAGGGGAACTTCAATCAAGGGTGGAAACCACACCCAAGCATTGGTCAAGGACAAACTGGGCAAGCTGGGCAATTTAACAAGCAACAACAGCAACCAACCTTATGGCAGCAGATTTCTATACTTAATGAAAGGTCAATAAGGATGGAAGAAACTCTTAATCAGTTCATACAGAAAACTGAGTCTACTCAAAAGAGCACTAAAGCTGCTATCAAGAATTTGGAGATTCAGATGGGTCAGATCACTAAATAGGTGGAAGAGAGGCCATATAAAAATTTTGGGGCTAATACTGAGGTTAACCCCAAAGAAGAATGTAAAGTGTTAGAGAGTACTAAAGATGAGACGGTTGAGTTAGAAAAAGGAGAGACAGAAAAGAAAAGAGAGAAAAGAGAGATAAAGAGTAAAGATATTTTTCCTTTTCCAATAAATCAAGAGAAACAACTTGATTTTACAAAATTATTCAAGATGGTGGACAATGATGCACCTTGGGAGGAGATATTACAAAAAATTACAGTTTATACTAAATCTGAGGAAGATGTCTCTACAAAGAAAAGACGTAGAGATGATGAGGCAAAGAAGTACAAAGCTGTTAAAAAGGAGTCATTCCCTCCAAAAGCGAAAGATCCAGGAGGCTTTTCTATTCCTTGTACCATAGGGAAGAAAAGGATTAAAAAAGCTCTACTTGATTTAGGATCAAGTGTTAACTTGATTCCTTATTCGTTACTGGAGCAGATTGGTGATGTTAATGTGAAACCTGTAAAGGTTAACTTAGTAATGGCAGACGGATCTTCAAAGGAACCATGTGGAATTGCAGAGGATATTATAGTTTGTGTAGGCAAACTCCAGTTCTTGGTAGACTTTGTGGTGATGGAGATGGAGACTGAAAAGATACCCATTATTCTTGGAAGACCGTTTATGAAAACGGCCAAAGCTATCATTGATGTGAACGAAGGTATAGTGGTGCTCCAAGACCGAGAGGAGAGAGTTGTTGTAAATGTCTTCAAAGATGAGAGGCAGATACAGGAGGAAGAAGCTAGTCATAAAGCTGCATTTCAAGATGTACACATGACTAGCCCTAAAGATGAAAAGCCCAAGGTTAAAGGTAAACATTGTTTGTTGTTTCAGGTACAGAAAGGAGAAAAGATTGGAAGAGGAAGAAAAGTTCCTGATGACTGGATGAAAGAACAACTCCAACTTGGTACACCTGTGAGATTCAAAAACAAGTTGTGGGTTGTGAAAGGCTGCAAAGAAAAGGAGATGATAGAGATAGAGTCTCCATATTCTAGAAGAGTCAAAACAGTACACAGGAAACAATTGAGGAGTTGGTGGGACAAGGACATCAACCATGAAGAAGGAACTTGAATTTTATTGGGTCAAGCTAATGACGTTAAAAGAGCGCTTGATGGGAGGCAACCCAGTGATTTAAGAACTTTTGATTTTATTTTGGTTTTGTAATTTTTAATCAGTTGGACATTATTTTTGTAAATATTTTGTTGGATATAGCATCTACTGAAGGATGCTAGGTGGTTAAGTATCTACTGAAGGATACTAGGTTTGTTACACCTACTGATGGGTGTTGGTAAGAAAGTTTTGCACCTACTGATGGGTGTTAGTGGATTTTGGGTCAGGCTCGTGACGTTAAACAAGCACTACCTGGGAGGCAACCCAGTTGATTGATTATATTGTTTCTGTTTGTTTTTTTTATAGTTGCATAATAGGGTTTTGCATGAGTAATCTGAAAATTTAAATGCAGGGAACCAGTGAGGGGCATGAATAGGAGGCACCTAGGTTAAGCTAGGAAGAAGAAGAGCACTTCACGAAAGTGCCGCTGAGCGAAAAACTACCGCTGAGCGGTAGTGTCGCAGAATGGGCTTAGGTTGCCCCTTAGCGGAACCTGAGCCCATTAGGGTATTTTTATACCCTAAGCTGCGCGTTAGCCTCTATTTTTCAGACTCTTCTCTACACACACACTCCTACATACCTTTTCTAAGGTTCTCCACATCTTTTCCCTCTTCCCTCTTGAGAAAATCTCTCTTTCACTCATTTTCTCACTAGTGTTCCATCTAAGTTTGGGGTTGGAAGAGAGCATCTTAGCTTGGAAGAATTCTCATTTCATCTAGCATCTCCACCCAAGTAAGTCAAGCATTTTGTTCATTTTAGGGTTCTTGAGTTTGAATGTGATTGTTAAAGCATGAAAATTTAGGGGTTTTGATTTCTATGCATGATTTGATGATTAAATTGATGTTTGAACCGATTGAACTGAATGACTTTGATCTGGAAAATTGAAAATTGCATGTGGGTGGAGTTAAGACAGGTTAAAAAGGATTTTTCAAAAATCTGCAGAGTCACCGCTCAGGGGTAAATTGCCGCTAAGCGGCACTTTGACAGACTTGAAATTTTTGCTGCATTGTGTTCTGGATTGCTGCACTGGTGGCGCTGAGGGGTGATTTTGACCCTCAGCGGTGGTTTAGCTTCGAAATGAGGTGTGTTCTGTGTTTTACTAATGATTAACAACATGTTTTGTGGTTTTGTATCTGTGTTTGATTGCAGGAATGTCATCCTCTTCAGGCAAAAGATTGAAGACCATGGCATCCAAAAGAAAAGAAAAGGAACCAGAACAACCCCATTCTAGTAGGTTCCTATCTCGCAAACATGAGAAGCACTTCAAGGTGGTCCAAGATAGGAGACTCCTTATTGAGAGAAAGGTTGGAATGATACCTAACTTTGCTCCTCAATTTGGAGAGCAATTGTTAGGGAATGATTGGGGGAAGCTAGCCACATACCCTACACCTGCCAATATAGCTGTGGTAAAAGAATTCTACACCAATGCAAGGAAGATTGGTGATTATCCAGCTGAGAACTACCTAGGCTATGTAAGAGGCCATGCTATTAGGTATGATCCTGATTCCATCAACAACTTCTTAGATACTGTGTGGACTGGTGAGCAGTGCCAATTTGCTCTCTATATGGAAGAAGGTGCTGATTTTGATGATGTGGAAAGAGTGTTATGTGTACCTGGAGGACATTTTCAAAGGAATAGAATTGGTGCTGTGGTGAATATTAGGAGGACTGACTTGACTCCTCTTGCAAAGTATTGGATGGCGTTTTCCCATGCCAACATTCAGCCATGTTCTCATGTGTCAGACATCACTGTTAGCAGGGGACTCTTCATTTACTGTGCAATAAGGAATTTGAATGTTAATATTGGGCAGGTGATAGTTGATGAGATTGATAACAGTTGAAAAACTGTTATTTTTACGCTTAAAATTGATACTAAAAGCAACCTTTATACTTAGAAACTAGCTTGAAATCATGCTTTTACTCATATTTTCAAAAATAAGAGAGCTGGACAGGTTTATGCTTGATTTCAGTGTTTTTGTGCAGGTTTTAAGGTGAACTTAGTGAAATAAGTGAAGAAGGAGAGAGATGGAATTAGAAAAGACATCAAAAAGTGCAAAAGGAGAAGCCACAACTCCCGCTCAGCGGCAGTTTACCGCTGAGCGGCACTTAGGAGATGATGGGAGATCCGCTGAGGGGCAAAATGGTCGCTGAGGGGAAGAAACCAACTCACGCACTTACCACTGAGCGGCACTTTACCGCTGAACTGCACACTTATGGGCTTGGGCCTGAATTTTCTATAATTTTAGAATAGTATATAAGCTTTAGGACGTCCTAGGGTTTGTATCTTTGGCAGAAACGAAGCAAACACTCTCTCTTGCACCCCTTTGAAGGAGGATCTTGGATGCTCAGGCTACCTCTTCATCTTTCTAGGGTTTTATCTTTCATTCTTTCATTATTGTTCATCTAGTTTCACCATGAATATGGTGAACTAAACCTTGTATGTTTGTTGGGGAATCAGTGTAGTCTTGTGAAACTCTCATATATGAAACTCTCATAATTATTAGAAATGCTAGGAATTGTATGAACTCGTAATTAGGGATAGACCTTCTTGTCAAGGTAATTTAGAGAATGGCATTAATAATGATGAAAAGAATGTTGAATTCCTAAAATATATGAGAGTGGATAAGATGAAATTGATAACCCCAACAACATACTCATCCATATATTCCATTGAAAGTGCTTGTATTTTGTTTTAGCCATTGATCAAAACTCATGCATACATGTTTATTTTCTGTTTTGCATAATAAACTCCAATTATTTCGTTCTTAAGTCTTAGCTAATTGATGAGAGGGTCGCACCTCCCACAAAAGTTGTGCATACAAGAATGCAGTATAGACTAGGAAGTGACTCCTAGGTCGTCTCTCAAGGACCAAATTGGGTTCAGCCTCAGATTAAACACGTAGTGGGGGGGTTTTGAAAATGTTTCATGAATGCAATTGAACTAAAAAAATGAAAATTAAATACAACCGAATATAAATAAAACAGAATTTAAAACGTGGAAATACATTTTTACGACTGTAAGACTAAATGGTAAATGACAATAAAATCAGAGAATGCAAAATTCATCAATGCTTGAAATTAAAACGCTGTAATAATAAATATGCAGAAAAACAGTAAACGGTAAAATAGAACGGATAATAAAAATTAAAACACTTTAACTGAAATGAAATTCATCAAGGATTCAACACGTAAATTAAAATGACTCAACAATGAAGACAAAAATAATATGAGAAAATTGCTCTAATCACTGTGACACACTACTACATTCTTTAATTAAAGAATTCACACCATGCTATTATCATCCGAGAAAGTTCTCCCTTCTACTCCAAAACCACTACAAAATCAAGCAAGAAAGGGTCCCACATGCTGGAATAAACAAAATAGAAAGCATCCAAAGCAAAATAAATCAATGTTTCCATTTTTTTTTTCATGAAAGAAAGTAAAAGTCAACCACACTAATTTCTAAAAGAAAGAAAAGCTCCATCACCGCACTCCCAGCCCCTGAAATCAGCACCTCTTCTTCCAAGAATTGAATGCACCGCTTATGTATAAAACAAGAAACTTGTATCACTTTTTCTATAAGGAAAACAAAGGTGCTTCTCTCCTTGTCGTGACAGCACACTCCCGAAAAATCAATGCTTCTACTGCTAGCTCCTTATTTCTTCCGTGACCGAGCTGCTCCCTAAACAACATTCTTTGTTTTCTACATGGCAGTCACCGCATCTCAAGAATCAACAAAGAGCAATAAAAAAATAATGCTTCTAAGTGGTAGCAGCTTTCACACGTCTCTTCCAGCACAACGTGGCATCTACATTTCCCCGTGCAGCCCACCATTTTCTGGACCGTGTACTTCTCCTCTTTTTCTCCTGTGGCAGCTGGAAATAAAATGAGAGAGAGTGGCGGCTGGAGCTTCCAGGTGTGCACACCAAACCCGTCCAGGCCGTCACCCGTAACCTTCCAGCTCTACTATCTAAAAAGAAATGCTCCAGCAAAAGAGTGTGGCGGCTGGTCCCCTTTTCAATCACTCATATACCCTTAAAAATGAAGCAGTGAATCCCCTCCGTGAGAGAGAGTCCGCTGGAGCCCTCCAAGTGTGCTGGAACGCTTTGCTTTTTGACACCCCTCTATTCATCCAAGCTGGACGTGGATGAAGTTAATTCCGTGTGCACCCCTCCAAGCTTGCTAATGAAGCTTCCAATTGAAAATTCAATCACCCGTGGTGACTTGGAATGACAAGCAGCGTTTCCTGCTTCTTTCCAGCCCAAGACCGTGATGCCTTTGCTGCTGTGCCACGTGAATCAGTTGGAGCGTGACAGCCCATTGAAATCAGCGTGATGCAGAATGGAAGCAGGTGTGGGCCGCGTTGCTTTCTTTGCCAAATGAAGCCTCCTTTTGCTGCACCTCCCATTTTGTCTTAGGCCATGAGATGCATTGTCCAATGATAAATTCCAGCCACCACAAGTACTAAACAGCAAGCAAACAATGCAACAGATTAGAAATCACTCAAACAGCAGTAATCACTGGACTGACATATGAGAGTAAAATAAATACTGGGAACAGCACAGAATGAATTTGAACAAAGTAAAAACTATACGTGAAAATAGACATCTAGAGGAAACTATGAAAAAAAAAATTGCATGGAAAACGGATAAGAATTGAACTCAAACGAGGTCACACAAGTTGACACAAACAGCAGTAATCACTGGACTGACATATGAGAGTAAAATAAATACTGGGAACACCACAGAATGAATTTGAACAAAGTAAAAACTATATGTTAAAATAGACATCCAGACGAAACTATGAAAAAAATTTTCATGAAAAACGGATAAGAATTGAACTCAAACGAAGACACACAAGTTGACACAACATTCACGCGGCAGCCAGCGAAAATAAAAATGGCTAAGATGCATTGGCTCAATTTCCATTTCTCATTTAGCTTTCTAATGTCCCAAAAAGTTATCCAAAATTTTCCCATAATTAATAATGCAAAACAATAAGCTCAGATAATTCAAATTAGTTAAAATAAGAATTTCCGATCAAATTAAGCACAATTAAGAAAAAAAGGAAAATACCGGACGTTTAAGCATAATTCCCCGACTAATTCTAGCACATTAAACTAAGTGAAGTGAGGAAAATATTGGTTCATCACTAATCAACGAATCACATAACTAAACTAGGCCGTGAGTCCTTTGGGAGAACGATACTTGGTCTTACCGAGTTTATTACTTGAAATGATTCAGTCACACTTGCCGATTGTTCAACAAGTTTGTGGCGCCGTATTTCGGTGTTCATAAATTTGTCATCAGAGATCAGGGTGTGCGCTAATACCACAAATAATAAAGCACCCTTAGGACATCCTTCTTTAATCACACACCTCTGCAGTTGAAAAACTGTTATTTTCATGCTTAAAATTGATACTAAAAGCAACCTTTAACACTTAGAAACTAGCTTGAAATCATGTTTTTGGTTATATTTTTAGAAATAAGAGAGATGGACAGGTTTATGCTTGATTTCAGTGTCTTTATGCAGGTTTTAAGGTGAATTTGGTGAAAGAAGTGAAGAAGGATAGAGATGGAATCAGAAAAGACATCAAAAATTGCAAAAGGAGAAGACGCAAGTACCGCTGAGCGGCAGTTTACCGCTGAGCGGCACTCAGGAGCTCACGTTGGATCCGCTGAGGGGTGAAAATGTCGCTGAGGGGAGAAAAACAACTCACGCACTTACCGCTGAGCGGCAGTTTACCGCTGAGCAGCACTTTTATGGGCTTGGGCCTAATTTTTCTGTATTTTTAGAATAGTATATAAGCTTTAGGACGTCCTAGGGTTTGTATCTTTGGCAGAGACGAAGCAAATACTCTCTTTTCCACCCCTTTGAAGGAAGATCTTGGATGCTTAGGCTACCTCTTCACCTTTCTAGGGTTTTATCTTTCATTATTCCATTATTATTCATCTAGTTTCACCATGAATAGGGTGAACTAAACCTTGTATTGTTGTTGGGGAATCAATGTAGTCTTGTGAAACTCTCATATATGGAATTTGTTTTAACATCTTATTTTTAAGACTTATGCTTTCTCTCATCATTAGTTAGGGATTTTCCTCTTTGCTTAATGCTTGCTTTGTTTAACTCATTCATTGCCATGATTATTGATTTTGTCGATATGGGAACGTACGGGGAAATCTAGATCCGGGGAAATTCTCCCAATAGCGTATTGGTTGCCTTTAAGCTCCTGCACTTCAGAACTAATTACTAGGAATGCTAGGAATTGTATGAACTCGTAATTAAGGACAGGCCTTCTTGCAAGGTGATTTAGAAAGTGGCATTAACAATTGATTTAAAGAATGTTGAATTCCTAAAGTATATGAGAGTGGATAAGATGAAATTGATAACCCCAACAACATACTCATCCATATAATTCATTAAAGTGTTTGCATTCTGTCTTTTCCATTGATCAAATTCATGCATACATGTTTATTTACTGTCTTTTGCATATAAAACTACAATCAATTTGTTCTTAAGTCTTAAATAATCAACAAATCACATAACTAAACTAGGCCGTGAGTCCTTTGGGAGAACGATACTTGGTCTTACCGAGTTTTATTACTTGAAACATTCGGTCACACTTGCCGATTGTTAAACAAGTTTGTGGCGCTGTTTTTCGGTGTTCATAAATTTGTCATCACCTTTCTTCCAACTGCTTAGTAATTTGACCCATTTGCATCTCCGAGTTCTTAATAGCAGCTTCAATGCTGTTTTGAGTGGATGCAGTTGCTTGTATGAATTGCTGAAGAGTTTCTTCTGTCCTTATTGATCTTTCATTAAGTGTAGCTATTTATTGCCATAAGGTTGGTTGTTGTTGTTGCTTGTTAAATTGCCCTAATTGTCCAGGTTGCCCACTTTGTCCTTGACTAATACTTGGGTGCGGTTTCCACCCTTGATTGACGTTCCCCTGACAGTATGGAAATTGATTGGCCATGAACTTAACATCCTCTAAAGCTTCCACTGGAAAGGCGCATTGACCATTGATATGGTCACCACCACATAGTTCACACATATGTTTTTGAACCTGTGCAATAGTCTTTAACTCTTTTGGCAGTTGTGCAAGTGTCTTTGTGAGATTCTCCAGTTGTTGAATTATTATCTTGTTCTGCACTAACAAGGCATCATTGGATTGCAACTGTAGAACTCCTTTTTGTTGAATAGGAGCTCCTCTTTCATTGTTCAGCTCATTATCATTAGTAGCCATGTTTTCAATTATTTTCGTGGCTTCCTCTGGAGTCTTCCGTTTGATATTGCCTCCAGCAGAGGCGTCTAGCATCGACTTGGTTTGTGAACCAAGACCTCCAAGCAAGATTAGGACTACTTCTACTTCGTCAAATCCATGCGTGGGAGTCGTTCTAAATAGGCTTTTGTACATGTCCCATGCGTGACCTAATGATTCCTTCATGCCTTGTCTGAAAGATGAGATCTCTTGCTTTCCTTTGTTTACCTTGGATTATGGGAAGTATTTGTTCAAGAACTTTGTCACCACAGCTTCCCACTCTGTAAAGCTCCCTTCTGAAAAAGAGTTCAACCAAAGCTTAGCGTTGCCTCCTAATGAGAATGGAAACAGAATAAGTTTGATTGCTTCGTCAGACACCCTATTTATCTTCATTGTATTGCAAATTTCATTAAAGGTTGTGAGGTGCTCATATGGGCTTTCATGAGACAACCCATTAAATTGATTACTCTTAACCAACTGGATCAACATCGGTTTCACCTCCATGTTGGCTGCATTGACCTTCGGTCTTGCTATGTTGTTAAAATGTTGAGGGCCAACCACATTGGTGTAATCTGCAAGAGTCCGTCTAACATTATTATTCTCCATCTCCTCAATGCTGTGGTGAGAACCTTGTGGTGAAGGTTGTAAAAGATCTTCCGGAGGGGGAAAAGTTCTCTAGATGTACGGATTCTTGTCCTGCATCTACTCTCATCTAAGCCTTCAAGAAGAGGTTCCGATGTTTTCTTGCTTCTAGTTCGAATTGCTTCCTGATACACAAGAAAACAAGTCCCTAGAAAAATTTGTTAGCACAAAAAGATAGCGAAGATATAAAATAAGAGATAAGAAGATGAAAGATATAAAGATAGAAGATAAAATAAAAACAGAAAAATAAAAATAGAAAGCAGAAAAATAAAAACAGAAAAATAATAACAGAAAATAAAACCAAAAAAAACAGAAAATAAAAACAGAAAATAAAATAAAAAACTAATAACCGGGAAAATAAAATAAAATAAAATAAAATAATAACCGAAAAATAAAAACAGAAAATAAAATAAAATAATAACTGAAAAATAAAAATAGAAAACATAATACAAAATTCGAAATTTAAAATTCAAAATTCAAAAACAAGTCAAAGAAAATCAATAATCACACAAATAAACTAGTTAAACCACGAGTCTCCGGCAACGGCGCCAAAAACTTGTTTAACCCTTGGCAAGTGTGACCGAATCGTATCAAGTAATAAACTTGGTAAGACCAAGTATCGTTCTCCCAAAGGACTCACGACCTAGTTAGTTATATGATTTCTTGATTATTTAAGACTTGAGAACAAATTGTTATAAGTTTCAAATGCAAAAGACAAAAAGTAAACATGTATGCATGTGATGATCAATGGGAAAGAAGAACACAAACACTAAACGAATTATATGGATGAGTATGTTGTTGGGGTAATCAATACTGCTTTTGGGAGAATTTCCCCGGATCTAGATTTTCCCGTATGTGTCCATATCGACAAAACCAATAATCATGTCATCGAATGAGTTAAATAATGCATGCTTTGAGCAAAGAGGAAAAACCCTAACTAATGATGAAAGAAAGCATGTATCATAAATATGATGTTTAAACACAAAATTCCATATATGAGAGCTTTAAAAGATTACATTGATTCCCCAACAACAATACAAAGTTTAGGTCATCATATTCATGGTGAAACTAGATGAACAATAATGAAAGAATGGAAGAGATAGAAAAACCCTAGAAAGAGAAGAAGAGAGTCGTCACCATATGAAATTCTACCCTCAAAAGGTAAAAAGTGTGTTTTGCGTCCTCTCCAGCCAAAGATCTAAACCCTAGGATGTCCTAAAGCTTATATACTATTCTAAACAATACAAAAAATTAGTCCCAAGCCCATAAAAGTAACAGAAAATCGGTCTAAGCCCATTTAGAATGGCGCTCAGCGGTATTTTACCGCTGAGCGGTACTAGCGCATGATCCATTTTGCCCCCCAGCTACTGTTTTGTCCCTCGGCGGTGATTTCGCCACTTGAAAACTTCCGCTCAACACCACTCGGTCGCACTTTTCTGCATTCTAGTTGACTTTTCTGGTTGGCTAGTTGACATTTCTGGTTTCTGGTTGACTTTTCAGCATTCCAATCATTCGATACTTCAATTCTTCTTTCCAATCATTCTGGTTATGGCTGAACTCTTGAGGCCATGGGAGGCCGAGAAGTTGAGGCCAATTGGTCGAGGCCGAACAATAGAGGCCGAATGTTGGATTCCAAATTTGGTTAAGTGGTTGAGGCCGACTGGCCGAGACTTGAGCCCGGATGACCGAGACTTGAGGCCTGATGATCGAGAGTTGAGGTCGGATGGTTGGATGCTGAATGCCAAATTTGGCTATGTACCTGAGGCCAAATGGCCGAATGGTCGAGGTCGAACACGTACCTTGGAGGTCGAATGGCCGAGAGTTGAGGTCGGATGGCGGATACTAGAGACCAGATTTGGCTAAGTACCTGAGGCCAAATGGCCGAGAGCTTGAGGCCGACTGGCCGAGACGTGAGGCCGGACGATCGAGAGTTGAGGTCGGATGACCGAGAGCTTGAGGCCGGATGGCCGAGAGTTAAGGCCGGACGACCAAGACTTGAGGCTTGATGACCGGGATTCTAGGCAGGATTACTCGGAGCTTGAGGCCGGATGGCCGAGAGCTTGACGCCGAATGGTCGAGAGTTTAGGCCAGACAATAGAGGCAAGATGTTGGAGGTCGACCATCCACGCTGAGTGAACGAGGCCGAGCGGACGAGTCCAAAAGGCTAAGTTGACGTCCTTTTGAGGCACCACTCAATAATTCCTTGTGACTACAATGGGGATAGTCGCTCGGGCCCCACGGTGGGTGCCAAAATGTTTTGGTAGGGTTTGGAGGTCCCCTGCTAAAACACTCCTGGTTGTATTGAAGATTGGGTAGACGTAAAAGACCGAACGGACAAACGTTGTTCGAAGTGCTTAAGGTTGAAGACCAGGCGGACGTTAGTCCAAGCAGACGGACGTTGGGAGCTGGAGGAACATTGAAGCGGATGGACGATTCTTATAACGAACGAGTGTTGAAGACTTGTCAAACGTAGCTCCAAGCGGACAAACGTTGGGAGTTGGACGTACCTGTTAAAGGTGTTCTGTCGCTCAAGTTAGTAAAATGACCGAACGGTTATCACAAGTGATGTAAGTAGTGCATAATGTGCATCGTGTGCAGTCTAGTGTGAAGTCATACCTAAGACCTTTATTTATAGTAGTTGTAATGGGTTGTAATGGACTTTTACCTTTCACTGGCCTAATAACAGCCGAATGACACCTTAACCTGCATTCGAGTGTTAATGAGTTGTTGCTGTTTATAATTTAACCATGCGATCGACCTAGCGGTTGGTTGGCTAGCCTAGTCGGTCGGCCGGTATGGGTGGTCGGCCTAGTGGTTGGTCAGCCGGGTTGGTCAGTCGGCCGATATGAGTGGTCGACCTAAGAAGAGTGGTTCGGTTCACGGGATCGGGAGGACCATACAGTATGTAGGACCATTGATGAACGGGTCGCACCGCTCACAAAAGTTGTGCATAAAATAATGCAGTATAGTTTACTAGGATTTGACTCCTAGGTCGTCTCTCAAGGACCAATTTTGTGGCGGTTCAATCTCAGATTTTTTTACACAAAGTGGGGGGGGTTTTGTAGATGTTTTGTGCGGTAAAATAAATTAAAATTAAAAACAACAGTGCAGAAAACGTAAATGACAGGAATGAAGAAAATACAGAAAAACGGTAAATTTGGAAAACGGTAAAAATGGAATTTAACTTTATAAATTGGAAATGAAATTTTGACAAAATTAAAATGCAAAACTAAAATTCACAATAGCACAGAAAATGAAAGTAATTGCATCCAAAATCTAAAATTGAAAACGGAATTGTAAATGAACTGTAATACGTAGTAGATGAGAATAGAATTCAACAAGATTGATTGGAAAATGCAGAATGAAGATTACAATTAACATTCAACTTGAATTGGAATAAAGAAACACAAAACCTCCCCCAGAGGGGAGGAGAAAACCAAAGCCAGAACGTCTGCTAATTTCTACTCCTAAAACTCTCCTAAATTCTGCCTCTAAAATCTACTCCATATCTTCTCTGCCGCTGCTTCTCTTTTATAGCCAAAACTCATAAGCATCCTCCCGTGACTTCTCCTTCATTTCAACATTTTGTTTTTGTGTGGTAGCCTGAATTCCTTTCCCGTGATTTGTTTTTGTCTCCCCCTTCCACTCCTAGATGTGCCAAGGAAATAGGCTAGGGCCCTCCACTTCTTGTCTTCACTTGCTGTAATTTGTTTCTGCATGCATCCTTCTCCATTCCAAAACAATGGATCAATTTTTCTCCTCCACGGCTGCTTCAAAGTGCTGGACTGCCTAAGTGTTTGCCTTGAATTTCCTCGTCAACTCATGGCAGCTGCAGCTCCTTCAATTTCCTTGGTCTGGTTGGTTACTGGAATGCAGTGAAGTTACTGGATTCTGCAGGCCTCATCTTCCAACTCAGCTGGAACTGCTGTGTGAAGCTCCTTCCTCCAACCGTGGTGCTGCTGGAACGCTGCTTCCCAACTTAGGTGGTTTCTTCATTGCTGGACCGTGAACTCCTCCTCTGCTACCATGGCAGTGAGCTAGCTTCCTTGGTTGAAGTGTTCCAGTAGGCCGTGAGCTTCCCCAAATGGAGATCAAAATCCATAAGCTTCTTCTCCAAATGAATGTCCAAAACCAGAGTAGAAGAGCACATCAAACAAATTTGCACATCTCTTTTCAAGCAAAAAGGGCCGTGAGCTTTTCTCTCTTTTCGGTAGCTTCACTTCTTTCAAACCACAAGCAAAAATCTCTCTTAATGTGACCGTGAGTGCTGTTTTGTATTGGTCTAGCTTTCCTTTTTATTGCTGGACCGTGGAAGTGTAGCTTCCTCCTTGTTCCAGCTGCAGGTGGATGCTTCTTCTTCTTCCTTCTCCATTTAGCGGTAGCCTCCTTTCTTCATTCCAGCATGTGTGCTTTTCTTCCAGCCGTGAGATGTGGCCTGCCCTCAATAATTGGTGGTCTTTTGCATACTTCAGTAAAGAGATAAGAATCCATGTGGTGTTTTGCTTTCTTCAACATAAATCAAATGAGGGCCCTACAAAGTTGATGATGTGGTGGCCATTCATGTGCTTTACTTCTTGTAGAATAAGAGAATGAGAATGTGCTGTAAGGGAAAACCGTGAACAGCACGTGGTCCCCTCCTCTATTTTGTGTCTCCCATTTCCTTCCAAAAGAATTAAGCTTCCCCATTTTGTATGTGTTTTACCGAGAATGCTTTGTGGCATGCTTCAATTGAAAACAATATTTCCATGTTTGCTAGCTTATTGAATATGCCGTGTGCTTCTACAAGTGTGGCCCCTTCATTGTTTCATTTCAATTCTATGTGCTTTGGTGTTTGCCCAAGAAAACCGAGAGTTGCCTTCCAATGTGGTCCCCTCCATTATCTTCATCATTTGGCAAAGAATGAATAGGCATCATGAATTGGCCGTGAGTTTTTATTTTGTTGTAGCAATCTCACTACAAAAATTAACACCACATTACAAAATATAAACTTAAAATAAAACTTTGCAAAATAGAATTTCTAATGGGTCCTAGGCCGTGTGGTGTATGTTGCCAAGCCATTTTTGCTTCTACAAATTCAAGAAAAAATATTTCATCACAGATTAACACAATATTAAATCACTCCAATGCAGCTTCTTCCAAACACAGTGTGTGAATGAATTTTCTTCCAAATGTCCTAACATATTTACAGAATTTTCCCTACACTCAATAATGTAAATAATTAGTCTCAGATAATTCAAATTAACTAAAATAAGAATTTCTGATCGGATTAAGCTCAATTCAGTAAAATGGGAAAATACTGGACAATTATGCACAATTCCCTGATTAATTACAGCACATTAAACTAAGTGAAGTGAACAAAATATTGACTCATCAACCATTCGGTTCACGGGATCGGAAGGGTCATACGATACATAAATTAAGGATAAAAAACTAAAAAAAATAAGTTTACGGTCGGCCTGGTGGTTGGTCAGCCGGGTTGGTAAGTCGGTCGATATATGTGGTCGACCTAAGAAGAGTGGTTCGGTTCACGGAGTCGGGAGGACCATACAGTATGTAGGACCATTCGGTTCACGGGATCGGAAGGGTCATACGATACATAAATTAAGGATAAAAAACTAAAAAAGATAAGTTTTTTATATTACCTACTAAATGAAAGATTTACGTAATTGCACAATAAAATACTGTGAGAAAAAAATAAAGTAGAAATATTCAAATAATATAACCTATTTGATTCATTATAATTGGTAATACATCTTTCGAACTTAATCCCATAAAGATTGAACATAAAACAAGCGAAATAATTAAAAAAAGTAAATGTGTAAAGGAAAAAAAAATAAAACTAAAAACTGAGAGAATAATATATATATATATATATATACCTTTTAATGATGTATAGATACTTTAATAATTTAAACGAAATAAGACGAGTATTAGGACGGATATCAGAATAAAAATACGTAGGTATATACATACATATCTTCTCTTGACTCTTGAAAAAAATATATATTTCTCATATCCACATGGATAAGTTTATTTAAATAGAAAACAAATATAATAATTTGATAATTTAAAATCACAATAATTAATTAAAGAAAAGATTATCAATTTAAAATGACAACAATTAATTGAAGAAAATATTTTCAAAAATAATATTGTGATAATTTAGTTGTTTTTTATTTTAATTGTACGATTAACTTTTTTAAAATCATATTTTGTGAAAATATGTCAAAATAAAAAAAGAAATGAAAGGTTCAATTGTGGAGAGATTTATAAAATAGAGTGGTCCGAGTGAAGATTAAATATTTTATTTCTAACATGTCCAGCTTACAAATAGAAAATTTTATCATTATTCGAATTTGAAGTTAAAAAAATCACCATATCTATAAACCTAAAAAGTTATAATAATTATGAAATATATATCAAAAGTAATTTATTAATTATTTAATTTAAAATATTTTTTTTGTTACGAAATATATAAAACAATTTATTAATTATTTTAAAAGATTTATTTAATTAAAAGTGTTTTGGTTGAAAGAGTTTGAGGGTCCATAATCCTTTCTAGTTCTGCTCTGTTTTGATCGTCTAATCTTCTTCAAGAACGCAATCAACACCAATCAGTTGTTGACCTGCAGAATACATTCTGACGCTCAAGTCAGACATGTTTCTTAAAGAGGTCTCTATTTGATTAGAATGGAAAACAATGTCTTTTATTAGACATTAATCGTATATTCATAGGCCTTATAACAATCAAGTTCATTAACTAATCATTAATACCATATATTCATATTTGATATGACAATCGAACCATTAATGTTGTATATTCATATTTGATACGACAATCAAACCATTAATGTCATATATTCATAATCGATACAGCAATCAAACCATTAATTAACCATTAATAACTGTTGATATACTTGTTAAATACCCATAGATGATTGTTGCTCTCATAATTAGACTTTAATTACCTAAAGTTGCTCCCTTGACCGATTGGCTACCCCTATCGGTAAGTTGATTCTCATTGTAATGCGGATCGTTATATTTCATATAATACAAAGGTCCCCCAAGCCCCGAACGATTTTCATCAATGGCGAAGGGGTTTTCCTTTATGCCGATCGATTTGAAAAGGGCGCAAAAATGCAGTTTACTTGTGTAGTTAAATTTTAAAGTAATCGCTAATCATGGGACACGTCAAGACGTGGGATCTGTTGAATTTGAAAGGTCGAGTTTCGCTAGCCGTCAGATTCGAGTGTGATGGACGGTTGAGATTGGAATCTGGAAACCACTTTTTTGGCTATAAATAGGAGGTGGGGTCGCTGTCACTAACACGCTTTCTTCTCACCCCTCTTCGTGAACTGATCCATGCATCCTTCTCTTTTCAAGTAACTATGTCTTCTACCACGCGGTCGTCCGATGAGCCTACTGGTAAAAGTCAGGGGTGTTAACACTCGACAAGTGTACCGAATCGTATCAAGTAATAATAAAATGGTAAGACCAAGTATCGTTTCCCAAAGGACTCACGGCCTAAACATTTATGTGATTTGTTGATTAAATTAGACTTGTAAACGAAATCTTTAAGATTTAGATGCAAATACTGAAAAGTAAATATGAATGCATGTTTTGATCAATTGGATTGAAAAAAGCAAAAGAGATTGATGCAAAATATGGAATGATGTGATGTTGGGGTTTCTGATTTATCCTATCCACTCTCATGTATTCAAGAATTCATCTTTCTTCATTAATATTAATGCCACTTTCTAATTACCTTAAACCCGATGTCTCGGTGAAGAAAGCCTACTCCTAATCACTAGTTTACAATGTCTTGTCTCCCTAGCAATTATTCATTCATTACATTCACACAAAAGCTTAAAGGCAACCAATCATCCTATCCCTATGTCTAAGTAATATTGCTCTTGGGAGAACTTCCTCAGTTCTAGATGTATCTATATGTGTCCATATAAATAACATCAATGATCATGCCATTGAATGAGTTAAACAAAGCATGCATAGAGTAAAGAAGAAAAACCCTAACAATTAATAATGAAGCAAAGCATATGAGATATATAACCAATTCAATACATGAGAGTTTCAAAGGATTACATCGGTTTCCCAACAACAATGGAGGATTAGTTCACCATAGACATGGTGAAACTAGATGAAAAACAATGAAAGAATGAAAGATAGAACCCTAGAATTTGAAGAAAGGAGCTTTCGCATCCAAAATCCTCCTCAAAGGGGTGAAGAAAGTATGATTTCGCCTCTTTCTGTCCAAAGATACTAACCCTAGGTCGACTGAACCCTTATATAGTTAATTAAGAATTACAAAAAATAGGCTCAAGCCATATTAAATGGCACTCAGCGGCACTTTTGCCGCTCAGTGGTAAGTGCGGCTCTTCAATATGACGCTCAGTTGCAATTTTAGCCCTCAGCGATGACTACGGTGCTTCAGAACGCCACTCAGCGGTAAAAGTTGCGTTGAGCGGTGAATGCGTCTCTTCTTTTGTGCACTTTTACTTCGTTTCCTGAGTCCAGCTCCTTACTACTTCAAATTCTTTCATCTAATTCATCTTAATTCCTGCCAAAACATGGAAAACCAAGCATAAAATCTATCCAACTCTCTTATTTCTAAAACTAAAGCAAAAACATGATTTCAAGCTAGATTCTAAGTCATAAATGTTGTTTTTAATATCAAAATTAAGTATAAAAATAACTGTTTTTCAACCGTTATCAAGGGGTATGCTAACGTTGCGGCGGAGTCATCTTTGTTAGTAGGGTCTTCCATCTTGGGTTCCACCGGTTGAGGGGATCAACCAGTGGCAGGTGAGGAAGCTGTAGAGGAGAGAGAAGTAGAAATAGAGATTGACATGGTTGGAGAATGGGATGGGATTAACATTGATCCTCTTCTAGCGGTTGTGGGTGTGACTAGGCCCTCCACGAGGTAGGACTATATAGACCCTTCTTTGTTACCAGTGCATTGTTGGAGTACCTTGTCATCCGAGTGACTATTGATGGACGAACGCCGAGGAAAGACCGAATGAAGATGCGCGAACACAAAACGGACCTCCTCGAAGCTCTTTCCGACGAGTGAAGACGCAGCGGAATGGAAACGAAGCTCTAGATCGAGAGCTGACTCGAAGGAAAACTAATAAACTATGAACAGACTCAAGAAAACCCTAGAAAAGGGGGAAAACTCAAAATGAACCGATTAATCGGTTCAAATTCAAGGTTGAACTGTGGAAAAGGTTTGGAACGGATCAAGAGTGATTTTAATCGGCTAAAATCAGAGAAAATGATGAAAGAAAAAGGAAAACCTAGGAGAGGCCATAGAACGAAGCACTGTTCGGTGAAGATGGTGTAGTGTGAACGAAAATGGATGAACGAAGAAGAAGTGGTGGGAGAGAATATAGATCTGTGAAGAAGAAAACCTGATTTGGAGTGGGAGACGCGAGAAACTGAAATGGAGAGAAATGAAGATCTGTTGCATTGCGGAAGAAGACGCGAGAATGAAATGTGGCGATGGTGTGTGCGAAAGAAAGGTTGACGCGTGGCTGTAGAGTGCTGAAGCCACTGGCATGAAACGGATTGAAACAATGGTGACGTGAGAGAGAAGCACTGTGGTAATTGGAAAATGGAAGTGAGAGTGGTGCTTGGAAGGTGGCTAGAGGGAGTCTTTGGACTCTCTAGCCTGACTTTCAAGAGAGAATAGTTTCTATTTCAGAAATTCTAATTCTCATTAATCTCAAAAGTGCTATTACAAGAGAGGAGTTGGGTATTTTTATAATAACCCATGCTCCTTAAGAGCTAAGCTAGGAAAGGTAAAAATACAAAAGAAAGACTAAGTCAAGTAGGATTCCATCATGCCCTCCCTCTTAAGAAAAGATTTGTCCTCAAATCTGGCAATCAGCTTATGAATAAGCTCCACACAATCTTTGGGAGCATGGCCATCTTGGAGTGGCCTTATTCTTTTAGATCTAGTTTTCTTCCTCCTGGATCAAACACGAATCTGCAATACACATCAAATATATCTTCGGTTAATATCAATCCAAGAAAGAATTTTTCTTTAAAAACAAGAGAATGAGAACTTCTAATACTTTGATTAGTAATCTTTGAAAATTTTAGAAGTCCAAATTCAATTTTATCTTGAGTTAATTGTTTTCTTAAAGATAAGAATAACTCAAGATTTGAATTGTCATATTCTGAAAATGTTTTCATGACAATTGGTTTGAAAGAAAAGTCAAAAATTGAAAAGTAATCAATTATTGGAAAAGAAGTAAAGATTTGGAAACCTTCCCTTTTAGGTTCCACAGTCCTTGAAAGAATAGGATTTGTCATCAGTAACAATTTCTCCTTTTCTTTCTTCTCTTTTTCTTGCCTTTCTTTCTTTTCTTCTTTCCTTTCTTCCTTTTCTTTTCTCTCAATCTCTCTTTCTCTTTTCTTATCCTTGATCTCCTTTAGTCTTGCCCCAAATTCTAATTCTCTACGAAGAAACCCATGATCCTTTAAACTCTCAAGAAATAGTTTTCCATCATCAATGCAATCCCTAATTAATTCTAGGTTTCTTTTAATGCTTGAAGGCACAAACTTTCTTCTCATGCAAGCTTTTAAATCATGCCAATCACGTATGGAAGACTTCCTACCTTTCCTAACATGATATTGTCTTTCATCCCACCACTCACTTGCATTTTCTTCTAACTTAGAGAGATATATGCTAAGGACATAATATTCACTCTCTTCATAAAACCAAGGATTTATTTTATCAATTTCTTTTTCCCAAGCTAGGTATGTTAATGCACCTATGTCTTTACCAAATGATGGAAGATTCCTAGCTTGTTTAAACATTTCATCAACTTTATCTAACCTAGAAGACCTATATGAACCATAAGAAGACATCTTTGTTTTTAAAAGTTTTCTTAATCAAAAGGGTTCAAAACTTTCACTTAGACAAGTCCCAGGTAAGAGAGGTGAGCTAAAGAGCTGCTTAAGTACCAAGTCTTGCCTTGCCAGAATGTCTTAGGCTACTAACTAATTACCCCTTAAATTAAAATCACCTTTAGAAACAAAGTACACAACTCAAACAATTCAGCACAAATAAAAGACTAGACTCTCGGACTCTAATGTGAAAAGGCTTAGAGTTTAATCCCTTCTAGCCTAATCAACCCTAAACGTGAACACAAAATCAAAGAAACAAAAACACTAAAGAAACCAGCGGACTCTAATGACCCCTACGAAATACACAAATTAAGTCAATATTAAAGTCTACTCCTATGGTGAAGCTTGTAGCTTTGGCTAACAAGACACATTCACCTGTCTAGCTATGCTAAAAATAAAAGCAAATAAAGTTGCCAAGAGTTTGAAAGAGCACCAAGGACTCTTCCTAAACACTTGGACTTTATAAAAAGCCTTTTTACAAAACAAGCTAAAGCTAACAGTAGGCTAACACAAGCCTATTACAAACAAATTGAAGAAAAACAATTACAAAAACAACAATCCTATGCTACGGTCCTGTTCATCCTGCAAGAAAACCACGTGCTCAATCTGGCTTCTTGACATCTTAGTCTTGAATCTTCTTGCCATGCCCATCCTACAATCACACATGCACAAAACTGCTATTAGTATTCACTTGGTTAAAACAGATTTCAAAAGAGGATATAGGGTAGTAATAACTTCCCTTTTTCTTGGCTGCACAAACTGTCCACTGAGATTTTGCTGCTGCTCAAATAATGGTGTCAACTTATACTGCACAAACAATTCCAACTAAATCAACAATTCACTTATAGCAAGCAATTTACAAATTATATCAAGAGCAGTTCAATCAAAACAAAAACAGTGTAAGGTAGAAGAATGGCCCCTTAGTCAAAACTGCATAGCAAGATGTAAATGCTACTTGTCTCACGGATTCAGCATACACTTTACAATCTGCTACAGTACAATCAGTATGGCTTTTCCCAAACTACACAGAAAATTCACAACTAATTCAGCAGAGTACACAATGCAAAGCAATGTCAAATGAAACTCAGAAATAGCTAAGCAAACTAGAATTAGGTAAGCTAATCAAACTCCCTATTTTAGCTGTATAATTCCAACTAAACTCCCAAACAGATCAGCTCTGCACACTAAAATTTCACACCAAATTTCAGCAAGGTACAAATGGCAATGGATATTGAACCAGATGCAACCAGGTGTAAATCAAAGTTGAACCAAACTGATGAAACAACCATCCAGACTAATCAAAACCTGACCAATCCAATGCAATGCAGTTCAGAATTCAGATTGGCTAATCCTAGTGTACAAAAACTATCATACTAGGTCAACCTTCAAATAATGCTAAGCAATAACAAGCTATAACAGTAATAGTTCAACCACAACAGAAGTAATTTAAGGTGAAAGAAACTCCCTTCAGTTTAACACTCCCACGTGAATTGCTTCTGCTTCTGGTTGCTTAAGCTAAACTCTGTTGAGGTGCTATAGCTGTATCAGTGAAGGTTCTGGTCTGCACTCCCAAATCCCACTCAATGCTACAGTTTATCTATACACCAAGATCCCAGAGAAACAAAAGAATTAGTATTTATAACAGCACAGTTCAGATTGGATTATTATCAACACAGAAAAGCAAATCCCAACCCTAATTTAACTTTCTCCCTGCATTGGTGTTTTTGAACCTTTAAAGGATTATTGCAGCTTCCAAACAACAATTACAACATCCAATTTATTAGCCAGAATTGAATCAAAGAAATAGTTTGCCTATGTTAAATCTGCTAAGCCAACAATAACACTAGACCAGCACTATCACTTAATGTATGGATGTCCAAACTTGCTAAACCAAATTCAATTTTCAGGAACAGTTAAACCATATGATATCCAAGCATAATATTTGATAACAGTTGAAAAACTGTTATTTTCATGCTTAAAATAGATACTAAAAGCAACCTTTAGACTTAAAAACTAGCTTGAAATCATGCTTTTATCTATATTTTCATAAATAAGAGAGCTGGACAGGTTTATGCTTGATTTAAGTGTTTTTGTGCAGGTTTTAAGGTGAATTTGGTGAAAGAAGTGAAGAAGGAGAGAGATGACATTAGAAAAGACAAGAAAGAGTGCAAAAAGAGAAGTCAAAGGCACCACTCAGCGGTATTTTACCGCTGAGCGGCACTCAGGAGGTTGCGGGAGTCACGCTGAGGGGCAAACTGGCCGCTGAGGGGAAGAAAAGTGACGCGCAGTCACCGCTGAGCGGTATTTACCGCTGAGCGGCACTTTTTGGGCTTGGGCTTTTGTAATCTTTTGTAACTCTAGAATAGTATATAAGGACTTGCACGTCCTATGGGTTAGATCTTTGGCAGAAACGAGGCAAACACTCTCTCTTCCACCCCTTTGAAGGAGGATCTTGGATGCTCAGGCTACCTCTTCACCTTTATTGGGTTTATTCTTTCATTCTTTCATTGATATTCATCTAGGTTCACCATGAATATGGTGAACTAAACCTTGTATGTTTGTTGGGGAATCAATGTAATCTCTTGAAGCTCTCATATATGGAATCTGTTGCTTACATCTTTTAATTAAGACTTATGCTTTCTTTCATCATTAGTTAGGGTTTTTCCTCTTTGCTCAATGCTTGCATAGTTTAACTCATTCCATGCATGATTATTGGTTTTGTCGATACGGGCACGTACGGGGAAGTCTAGATCCGGGGAATTTCTCCCAATATTATACTGACAATATTTTATTGGTTGTCGTTAAGCTCCTGCACTCATGAACTAATCATTAGGAATGCTAGGAATTGTATGAACTCGTGATTAGGGAGAAGCCATCTAGAATGGTACATTAGAGAGTGGCATTAACAATGATGATTTGAATGTTGAATTCCTAAAATATATGAGAGTGGATGAGATGAAATTGACCCCCAACAACATATTCATTCATATAATTCATTGAAAGTGTTTATCTTTTGCTTTGCCATTGATCAAACTTCATGCATACATGTTTATTTTCTGTCTTGCATATTAAAATTTGAATATTTCGTTTGTAAGTCCTAGCTAATCAACAAATCATATAACTAAACTAGGCCGTGAGTCCTTTGGGAAGAACGATACTTGGTCTTACCAAGTTTATTACTTGAACGATTCGGTCATACTTGCCGATTGTGAAACAAGTTTGTGACATCATAATTTGGTGCTTACAAATTTGTCCATCAAGTTTTTGGCGCCGTTGCCGGGGACTCGTGGTTTAACTGGTTAATTTGTGTGATTATTGATTATCTTTGACTTTAATTTTGAATTTCTGTTTTTATTAGATTAGATTTGATTTGATTTTATTTTGTTAGGTTAGATTTTATTAGATTTTATTTTATCTTTATCTTTTAGATTAGGTTAGATTTTATTTTATCTTTTTAGAATAGATTTTATTTTATTTTATTTTCTATCTTCTAAATCTTTTATCTTCTTATCTTCTGAATCTTTTATCTTTTTATCTTTGAATATATATCTTCTTTTATATCTTTTTGTGCTAACAAATTTTTTCTAGGGTTTTGTTTTCTTGTGCATGCAGGAAGCAATTCGAACTAGGAGTAAGAAAACAACAGAACCACTTCTTGAAGGTCTAGAAGAGAGTAGAAGGAGGAGAAGAATCAGAACGTCTAGAGAACTTTTCCCTTCTCCAGAAACTCTCTTGCAATCATCACCACAAGGTTCTGTTCATAGCACAAGAAGTATGGAGGGCAATAATGTTAGAAGAACTCTTGCAGATTACACTAATCTTGCTGGACCTCAGCACTTCAATAGCATAGCTAGACCTAGAGTCAATGCAGCCAACATGGAGGTCAAACCAGCACTGATTCAACTGGTGAAGAGTAATCAATTTAATGGGTTATCTCACGAAAGCCCATATGAGCACCTGACTACCTTTAATGAGATTTGCAATACAGTCAAGATTAATGGGGTGCCAGACGAAGCTATCAAACTTAGCTTGTTTCCTTTCTCATTGGGAGGCAATGCTAAGCTTTGGTTGAACTCTTTTCCAGAAGAAAGTTTCACAGAGTGGGAAGCAGTGGTTACAAAATTCTTAAACAAATACTTCCCACAATCTAAGGTGACTAAAGGAAAGCAAGAGATTTCTTCATTCAAGCAGGGCATGGAAGAATCACTGGGACATGCATGGGACAGGTATAAAAGCTTATTACGTAAAATTCCCATGCATGGCTTTGAAGATCAAGAAGTAGTCTTAACTTTCCTTGGAGGGCTTGGTTCACAAACCAAGATGATGCTGGATGCCTCAGCTGGAGGCAATATCAAATGGAAGACTCCAGCGGAAGCAACTGAAATTATTGAAGACATGGCTACAAGTGATAATGAGCTGCACAGTGAGAGAGGAACTCCTATGCAATAGAAAGGGGTTCTTCAATTACAAACCCATGATGCCTTGCTAGCCCAGAATAAAATTCTAACTCAACAGCTGGAAACTCTGCCCAAAACTCTTGCTTCATTACCCAAAGAGTTAAAATCTGCTGCACAGGTACAAACCCAGTTGTGCGAATTATGTGGGGGTGATCACATCAATGGCCAATGTGCTTTTCCTGTGGAAGCCGTGGAGGATGTTAATTTCATGGCAAATCAATTTCCATACCGTCAAGGGAATTATAATCAGGGTTGGAAACCACATCCAAGCATTGGTCAAGGACAAACTGGGCAAGCTAATCAATATAATAAGCAGCAGCAGCAACCAACCTTGTGGCAACAGTTATCTATGCTTAATGAAAGATCAACAAGGTTGGAAGAAACTCTTCAGCAATTCATTTAGAAAACTGAATCTTCTCAAAAGAGCACTGAAGCTGCTATAAAGAATTTGGAGATTCAAATGGGTCAGATTACTAAGCAATTGGAAGAAAGACTAAACAGAAACTATGGGGCTAATACTGAGGTTAACCCTAGAGAAGAGTGCAAAGTGGTCAAGAGTGTGAATGAAGAGATCATTGAGTTAGAAGAAGGAGAAACAGAAGAGAGAAGAGAAGAAGAAAGAAAGGACATTTTTCCTTTTCCAACAAATCAGGAGAAACCAATGGATTTCACAGATTTATTCAGAATGGTTGATAATGAAGCTCCTTGGGAACAAATTCTACAGAAAATAGCAGTTTACACAAAATCTGATGAAGGAACCTCTACAAAAAGAAGACGTAGAGATGATGAGGAAGAAAAGTGTATAACTGTTAAGAAAGAGTCATTCCCACCAAAAGCAGTAGATCCAGGTAGTTTTTCTATCCCTTGTTCTATAGGGAAGAAAAAGGTAAAGAAAGCTCTCCTTGATTTAGGCTCAAGTGTTAACTTGATGCCTTATTCTTTATTGGAGCAAATTGGCCATGTTAAAATAAAACCTATAAAGGTTAATCTAGTAATGGCTGATGGATCTTCAAAGGAGCCATGTGGGATTGCAGAAGACATTGTAGTTTGTGTTGGCAAACTTCAGTTTTTGGCAGACTTTGTGGTGATGAAGATGGAGACCGAAAAAATACCTTTCATACTGGGAAGACCGTTTATGAAAACGGCCAGGGCTATCATAGATGTTAATGAAGGTATAGTGGTGCTCCAGGACAGAGAGGAGAGAGTGATGGTGGATGTTTTCAAAGATGAGATACAAGCAAAGGAGGAAGAGTCTAGTTATAAAGCTGCATTTCGAGATGCACCCATGACTAGAGGTAAAGATGAAAATCTTGAAGTTTCTGATAACCATTGTTTGTTTTTTCAGGTACCCAAGGTAGAAGAGATTGGAAAAGGAGAAGAAGTTCCTAGAGACTGGAAGAAAAGAAGACCCCAACTTGGCACACCTGTAAGACACAAGAACAAGTTGTGGGTTATAAAAGGATTTAAAGAGAAGGAGATGATAGAGATAGAGTCTCCATATTCTAGAGAATCCAAAACAGTCCAAAGGAAGCAGTTGAAAGGTTGGTGGAAGGACAACATCAACCATAAAGAAGATGGAACATGAGCTTTAACAGGGTCAAGCTAGTGACGTTAAAGAAGCGCTTGCTGGGAGGCAACCCAGTAGATTTACAAACTTTTGATTTGGTTTTGTAACTTTTAATTTGTGAACATTATTCTGGACATTATTTTGTTGGATCTAGCATCTACTGAAGGATGCTAGGTGGTTAAGTATCTACTGAAGGATACTAGGTTTGTAACACCTACTGATGGGTGTTGGTGAGAAGATTTTGCACCTACTGATGGGTGCTGGTAAGTTTGAAACACCTACTGATGGGTGTTGGTGGATTTTGGGTCAGGCTCGTGACGTTAAACAAGCGCTACCTGGGAGGCAACCCAGTTGATTGATTGTTTTTGTTTGTTTTATTTTAATTAGGGTTTGCATAAGCATTTTTAACATTGAATTACAGGGAACCTATGAGGGGTATGCTAGGAAGGCACGTAGGTCAAGAAAAGAAGCAGAAGGGCACATCACGAAAGTGCCGCTGAGCGGCAATTACCGCTGAGCGGTACTATCGCAGATGGGCTTTAGTTCCCCTTAGCGGAACCCGAGCCCATTAGGGTATTTTTAAACCCTAAGCTGGGAAATTTCTCAGTCCTTCAAGCTCTTCTCTGCACAAAGACTCCCACATACTTTCTCTTAGGTTTTCCACATCTTTTCACTCTTCCCTCTTTAGAAAATCTCTCTTCCACTCACTTGTTCACTAGTGTGCCATCAAAGTTTGGGGTTGGAAGAGAGCATTCTAGCTTGGAAGCCTTCTCATTGCATTTAGTATCTCCACCCAAGTAAGTAAAATGCATTTTGTTCATTCTAGGGTTCTTGAATTTGAATGTGATTGTCAAAGCATGAATATTTAGGGGTTTTGATTTCTATGCATGATTTGATGATATATTTGATGTTTGAACTGATTAAACTGCTTGATTTTGAACTGGAAAACTGAAAATTGCATTTGGGTGGAGTTAGGACAGTTTTAAAAAAGAGATTTGCAAAAATCTGCAGATCACCGCTGAGCGGCATTTACCGCTGAGCGGCACTCTGCCAGATTTACTTTTTCTGGTTTGTTGCATGTTGGACTGTGGTACTGGTGGCGCTGAGGGGAAATTCTGGCCCTCAGCGGTGGTTTGGCTTCGAAAGGACTTGTGTTCTGTGTTTACTAATGATTAACATCATGTTCTGTGGTTTTGTAATTGTGTTTGAATGCAGGAATGGCATCCTCTTCAGGAAAGAGATTGAAAACCATGGCAACCAAGAGAAAGGACAAGGAACCAGAGCAACCCCATAATAGCAGGTTCCTCTCTAGGAAACATGAGAAGCACTTTAGGGTGGTTCAGGACAGGAGACTTCTAATGGAGAGAAAGGTTGGAATGATACCTAACTTTGCTCCTCAATTTGGAGAGCAAGTGTTAGGGAATGATTGGGGAAAGCTAGCCACTTATCCAGCACCTGCCAACATAGCTGTGGTGAAGGAATTCTACACCAATGCAAAGAAGATTGGTGACTATCCAGCTGAGAATTATTTGGGCTATGTCAGAGGCCATGCTATCAGGTATGATCCTGACTCCATCAACAACTTCCTGGATACTGTGTGGGCTGGTGAGCAATGCCAGTTTGCTCTTAGCATGGAGGAAGGTGCTGAGTTTGAGGATGTGGAGAGGGTACTGTGTATACCTAGAGGACACTTCCAAAGGAATAGATCTGGCTCAGTGGTTAACATTAGGAGGACAGATTTGACTCCTCTTGCAAAGTATTGGATGGCATTTTCTCATGCCAACATTCAGCCATGTTCACATGTGTCAGATATTACTCTCAGCAGGGCACTATTCATCTACTGTGCTATCAGAAACTTGAATGTTAATATTGGGCAGGTGATAGCTGATGAGATTAGTGTGTGTGCTAACACCTCAAACAACAAAGCACCACTAGGACATCCTTCTTTGATCACTCACCTCTGCAAGCTAGCTGGGGTGGACACTTCTGTTCCACCATTTGAGAGGCCAAGAAAAGCTATAGATGAGGCCTATTACAGACAGTACTGTGGAGGTGAGGAGGCAGCCCAGCCAGTTCCACCACGCTAGGCTCGCAGAGAGAGAGGGCCAGCACAGAGCAGGACATCTGCTGATACACATGAAGCAGAACCATTCCAGATGAGGGACATGTATATGTCTCTTATAGGTGCTCAGTTGCAGTCCATTCACAGAGGGCAGGTGGCCACGACTGAGATGATAGTGGGGATGTATGATACCCCTCTAGCACACAGGCGGACTATGGATGAATTCCATAATGTGGTAGCTTGGCCAGAAGAACCATTGCATGAAGCTGGAGTAGCTGAAGCTTCAGCTAGAGACATGGAAGAAGATGAAGCTGAGGAGGAGGATGCATTTGATGATGATGATGAGGAGGAGGAAGAGGAAGATACCGAGGACAGCTCAGATTGATGAGGAGCTGAGATAGCATTTACTGATGAATGCTATCATATGATTATGCTTTTGTGGTTTACGTTTTCTGAACTTATTTGTTTTTGTTTTTAGATTAGGGTTTGATGTACTCTATTGAACACCTGGTTTATTATGATGGTTTGCTATTAACTGTGATTGTGTGATAAGTAATGCTTGATGATACTTATTGATTGATTGATGTTGAGATGATGTGCACATTAAAATGCTTATACAGGTGATTCACAAGCTTTGTGAACAAATGCAGGATATCATGATTGTGATTGTGAAATTAAGCAGGATGTGTATGTCAAATGTGAATGAGCTTATATGTGAGGTTTGAGCTCCAGAGTTGTTATTATTGAATGCTATTACTTTGAAAGCATGAATGATTTTGCCCAGGTTTTCTATGATTGAATCAATTGCTTGTTTTGCATCATGTGATCAAGGCCGTTTGTTGGAACCCTTTTTATTGGCCAAATTCATAAAGTTAGCCTACTAAAAGAGAACACTTTGTGTTTTATCCTTTGAACCCATAGCCTTGAATATACACTGAAAACCCTTGATTGAAAATCTTTACCTTGAGTTAAGTAGAAGATCTTGTGTGGTATTGACAAATGTTCAAGTTTGGGGTTGTTGGGAAAAAGGAAAAGCATTGAGCTAAGAGCTAAAAAGTAAGAATATGCAAAGAAAAAGAAAAAGAAAAGAAAAAGAAGCAAAGCTCAATGCAAATGCAAATGCAAAGGCAAAAGAAAGTTGGGAAGAATAAGAATAATTGTGTTGTTATGATTCTCTTAACTCAAGGATTTTGTGATCCAGAAAAACCAATTTTCTTGTTAGCCCAGCCACATTATAAGCCATTGAAAAGTCCTTGTGATGATGCATGCTTGTGAATGTTTTTGATTGTGGTAAAATGAAAGGCAAAGTTAATTCATGTGACATTGTGATAGTGGAGTGAATGAGTGAAACACTTTACCTCTTATACACTTGTGTGTTGAGTGAAACACTTTACCTAGTGAGGAAATATTCCATAAACACATGAACATCCATGCTTAATTGATTGATCATTCATGAAAAATAGCATTTGTTGGAACTTAAATGACTTTGTGAACACTAAAGCATGTGCACATCTTGAATGAACTCTTGGTCATAAGTTTGAGTGAAGTTGTTACTTATCTTGAAAAAGAGGATTTTTGAAGGAGTGAACCATCATATGAATTGGTTGGAGATTGAGTTACATTTTGTTTGCTTGAGGACAAGCAAAGTTCTAAGTTTGGGGTTGTGATAACAGTTGAAAAACTGTTATTTTCATGCTTAAAATAGATACTAAAAGCAACCTTTAGACTTAAAAACTAGCTTGAAATCATGCTTTTATCTATATTTTCATAAATAAGAGAGCTGGACAGGTTTATGCTTGATTTAAGTGTTTTTGTGCAGGTTTTAAGGTGAATTTGGTGAAAGAAGTGAAGAAGGAGAGAGATGACATTAGAAAAGACAAGAAAGAGTGCAAAAAGAGAAGTCAAAGGCACCGCTCAGCGGTATTTTACCGCTGAGCGGCACTCAGGAGGTTGCGGGAGTCACGCTGAGGGGCAAACTGGCCGCTGAGGGGAAGAAAAGTGACGCGCAGTCACCGCTGAGCGGTATTTACCGCTGAGCGGCACTTTTTGGGCTTGGGCTTTTGTAATCTTTTGTAACTCTAGAATAGTATATAAGGACTTGCACGTCCTATGGGTTAGATCTTTGGCAGAAACGAGGCAAACACTCTCTCTTCCACCCCTTTGAAGGAGGATCTTGGATGCTCAGGCTACCTCTTCACCTTTATTGGGTTTATTCTTTTATTCTTTCATTGATATTCATCTAGGTTCACCATGAATATGGTGAACTAAACCTTGTATGTTTGTTGGGGAATCAATGTAATCTCTTGAAGCTCTCATATATGGAATCTGTTGCTTACATCTTTTAATTAAGACTTATGCTTTCTTTCATCATTAGTTAGGGTTTTTCCTCTTTGCTCAATGCTTGCATAGTTTAACTCATTCCATGCATGATTATTGGTTTTGTCGATACGGGCACGTACGGGGAAGTCTAGATCCGGGGAATTTCTCCCAATATTATACTGACAATATTTTATTGGTTGTCGTTAAGCTCCTGCACTCATGAACTAATCATTAGGAATGCTAGGAATTGTATGAACTCGTGATTAGGGAGAAGCCATCTAGAATGGTACATTAGAGAGTGGCATTAACAATGATGATTTGAATGTTGAATTCCTAAAATATATGAGAGTGGATGAGATGAAATTGACCCCCAACAACATATTCATTCATATAATTCATTGAAAGTGTTTATCTTTTGCTTTGCCATTGATCAAACTTCATGCATACATGTTTATTTTCTGTCTTGCATATTAAAATTTGAATATTTCGTTTGTAAGTCCTAGCTAATCAACAAATCATATAACTAAACTAGGCCGTGAGTCCTTTGGGAAGAACGATACTTGGTCTTACCAAGTTTATTACTTGAACGATTCGGTCATACTTGCCGATTGTGAAACAAGTTTGTGACATCATAATTTGGTGCTTACAAATTTGTCCATCAAGTTTTTGGTGCCGTTGCCGGGGACTCGTGGTTTAACTGGTTAATTTGTGTGATTATTTATTATCTTTGACTTTAATTTTGAATTTCTGTTTTTATTAGATTAGATTAGATTTTATTTTATTTTGTTAGGTTAGATTTTATTAGATTTTATTTTATCTTTATCTTTTAGATTAGGTTAGATTTTATTTTATCTTTTTAGAATAGATTTTATTTTATTTTATTTTCTATCTTCTAAATCTTTTATCTTCTTATCTTCTGAATCTTTTATCTTTTTATCTTTGAATATATATCTTCTTTTATATCTTTTTGTGCTAACAAAGTTTTTCTAGGGTTTTGTTTTCTTGTGCATGCAGGAAGCAATTCGAACTAGGAGTAAGAAAACAACAGAACCACTTCTTGAAGGTCTAGAAGAGAGTAGAAGGAGGAGAAGAATCAGAACGTCTAGAGAACTTTTCCCTTCTCCAGAAACTCTCTTGCAATCATCACCACAAGGTTCTGTTCATAGCACAGGAAGTATGGAGGGCAATAATGTTAGAAGAACTCTTGCAGATTACACTAATCTTGCTGGACCTCAGCACTTCAATAGCATAGCTAGACCTAGAGTCAATGCAGCCAACATGGAGGTCAAACCAGCACTGATTCAACTGGTGAAGAGTAATCAATTTAATGGGTTATCTCACGAAAGCCCATATGAGCACCTGACTACCTTTAATGAGATTTGCAATACAGTCAAGATTAATGGGGTGCCAGACAAAGCTATCAAACTTAGCTTGTTTCCTTTCTCATTGGGAGGCAATGCTAAGCTTTGGTGGAACTCTTTTCCAGAAGAAAGTTTCACAGAGTGGGAAGCAGTGTTTACAAAATTCTTAAACAAATACTTCCCACAATCTAAGGTGACTAAAGGAAAGCAAGAGATTTCTTCATTCAAGCAGGGCATTGAAGAATCACTGGGACATGCATGGGACAGGTATAAAAGCTTATTACGTAAAATTCCCATGCATGGCTTTGAAGATCAAGAAGTAGTCTTAACTTTCCTTGGAGGGCTTGGTTCACAAACCAAGATGATGCTGGATGCCTCAGCTGGAGGCAATATCAAATGGAAGACTCCAGAGGAAGCAACTGAAATTATTGAAAACATGGCTACAAGTGATAATGAGCTGCACAGTGAGAGAGGAACTCCTATGCAACAAAAAGGGGTTCTTCAATTACAAACCCATGATGCCTTGCTAGCCCAGAATAAAATTCTAACTCAACAGCTGGAAACTCTGCCCAAACCTCTTGCTTCATTACCCAAAGAGTTAAAATCTGCTGCACAGGTACAAACCCAGTTGTGCGAATTATGTGGGGGTGATCACATCAATGGCCAATGTGCTTTTCCTGTGGAAGCCGTGGAGGATGTTAATTTCATGGCAAATCAATTTCCATACCGTCGAGGGAATTATAATCAGGGTTGGAAACCACATCCAAGCATTGGTCAAGGACAAACTGGGCAAGCTAATCAATATAATAAGCAGCAGCAGCAACCAACCTTGTGGCAACAGTTATCTATGCTTAATGAAAGATCAACAAGGTTGGAAGAAACTCTTCAGCAATTCATTCAGAAAACTGAATCTTCTCAAAAGAGCACTGAAGCTGCTATAAAGAATTTGGAGATTCAAATGGGGCAGATTACTAAGCAATTGGAAGAAAGACCAAACAGAAACTTTGGGGCTAATACTGAGGTTAACCCTAGAGAAGAGTGCAAAGTGGTCAAGAGTGTGAATGAAGAGATCATTGAGTTAGAAGAAGGAGAAACAGAAGAGAGAAGAGAAGAAGAAAGAAAGGACATTTTTCCTTTTCCAACAAATCAGGAGAAACCAATGGATTTCACAGATTTATTCAGAATGGTTGATAATGAAGCTCCTTGGGAACAAATTCTACAGAAAATAGCAGTTTACACAAAATCTGATGAAGGAACCTCTACAAAAAGAAGACGTAGAGATGATGAGGAAGAAAAGTGTATAACTGTTAAGAAAGAGTCATTCCCACCAAAAGCAGTAGATCCAGGTAGTTTTTCTATCCCTTGTTCTATAGGGAAGAAAAAGGTAAAGAAAGCTCTCCTTGATTTAGGCTCAAGTGTTAACTTGATGCCTTATTCTTTATTGGAGCAAATTGGCCATGTTAAAATAAAACCTGTAAAGGTTAATCTAGTAATGGCTGATGGATCTTCAAAGGAGCCATGTGGGATTGCAGAAGACATTGTAGTTTGTGTTGGCAAACTTCAGTTTTTGGCAGACTTTGTGGTGATGAAGATGGAGACCGAAAAAATACCTTTCATACTGGGAAGACCGTTTATGAAAACGGCCAGGGCTATCATAGATGTTAATGAAGGTATAGTGGTGCTCCAGGACAGAGAGGAGAGAGTGATGGTGGATGTTTTCAAAGATGAGATACAAGCAAAGGAGGAAGAGTCTAGTTATAAAGCTGCATTTCGAGATGCACCCATGACTAGAGGTAAAGATGAAAATCTTGAAGTTTCTGATAACCATTGTTTGTTTTTTCAGGTACCCAAGGTAGAAGAGATTGGAAAAGGAGAAGAAGTTCCTAGAGACTGGAAGAAAAGAAGACCCCAACTTGGCACACCTGTAAGACTCAAGAACAAGTTGTGGGTTATAAAAGGCTTTAAAGAGAAGGAGATGATAGAGATAGAGTCTCCATATTCTAGAGAATCCAAAACAGTCCAAAGGAAGCAGTTGAAAGGTTGGTGGAAGGACAACATCAACCATAAAGAAGATGGAACATAAGCTTTAACAGGGTCAAGCTAGTGACGTTAAAGAAGCGCTTGCTGGGAGGCAACCCAGTAGATTTACAAACTTTTGATTTGGTTTTGTAACTTTTAATTTGTGAACATTATTCTGGACATTATTTTGTTGGATCTAGCATCTACTGAAGGATGCTAGGTGGTTAAGTATCTACTAAAGGATACTAGGTTTGTAACACCTACTGATGGGTGTTGGTGAGAAGATTTTGCACCTACTGATGGGTGCTGGTAAGTTTGAAACACCTACTGATGGGTGTTGGTGGATTTTGGGTCAGGCTCGTGACGTTAAACAAGCGCTACCTGGGAGGCAACCCAGTTGATTGATTGTTTTTGTTTGTTTTATTTTAATTAGGGTTTGCATAAGCATTTTTAACATTGAATTACAGGGAACCTATGAGGGGTATGCTAGGAAGGCACGTAGGTCAAGAAAAGAAGCAGAAGGGCACATCACGAAAGTGCCGCTGAGCGGCAATTACCGCTGAGCGGTACTATCGCAGATGGGCTTTAGTTCCCCTTAGCGGAACCCGAGCCCATTAGGGTATTTTTAAACCCTAAGCTGGGAAATTTCTCAGTCCTTCAAGCTCTTCTCTGCACAAAGACTCCCACATACTTTCTCTTAGGTTTTCCACATCTTTTCACTCTTCCCTCTTTAGAAAATCTCTCTTCCACTCACTTGTTCACTAGTGTGCCATCAAAGTTTGGGGTTGGAAGAGAGCATTCTAGCTTGGAAGCATTCTCATTGCATTTAGTATCTCCACCCAAGTAAGTAAAATGCATTTTGTTCATTCTAGGGTTCTTGAATTTGAATGTGATTGTCAAAGCATGAATATTTAGGGGTTTTGATTTCTATGCATGATTTGATGATATATTTGATGTTTGAACCGATTAAACTGCTTGATTTTGAACTGGAAAACTGAAAATTGCATTTGGGTGGAGTTAGGACAGTTTTAAAAAAGAGATTTGCAAAAATCTGCAGATCACCGCTGAGCGGCATTTACCGCTGAGCGGCACTCTGCCAGATTTTCTTTTTCTGGTTTGTTGCATGTCGGACTGTGGTACTAGTGGCGCTGAGGGGAAATTCTGGCCCTCAGCGGTGGTTTGGCTTCGAAAGGACTTGTGTTCTGTGTTTACTAATGATTAACATCATGTTCTGTGGTTTTGTAATTGTGTTTGAATGCAGGAATGGCATCCTCTTCAGGAAAGAGATTGAAAACCATGGCAACCAAGAGAAAGGACAAGGAACCAGAGCAACCCCATAATAGCAGGTTCCTCTCTAGGAAACATGAGAAGCACTTTAGGGTGGTTCAGGACAGGAGACTTCTAATGGAGAGAAAGGTTGGAATGATACCTAACTTTGCTCCTCAATTTGGAGAACAAGTGTTAGGGAATGATTGGGGAAAGCTAGCCACTTATCCAGCACCTGCCAACATAGCTGTGGTGAAGGAATTCTACACCAATGCAAAGAAGATTGGTGACTATCCAGCTGAGAATTATTTGGGCTATGTCAGAGGCCATGCTATCAGGTATGATCCTGACTCCATCAACAACTTCCTGGATACTGTGTGGGCTGGTGAGCAATGCCAGTTTGCTCTTAGCATGGAGGAAGGTGCTGAGTTTGAGGATGTGGAGAGGGTACTGTGTATACCTAGAGGACACTTCCAAAGGAATAGATCTGGCTCAGTGGTTAACATTAGGAGGACAGATTTGACTCCTCTTGCAAAGTATTGGATGGCATTTTCTCATGCCAACATTCAGCCATGTTCACATGTGTCAGATATTACTCTCAGCAGGGCACTATTCATCTACTGTGCTATCAGAAACTTGAATGTTAATATTGGGCAGGTGATAGCTGATGAGATTAGTGTGTGTGCTAACACCTCAAACAACAAAGCACCACTAGGACATCCTTCTTTGATCACTCACCTCTGCAAGCTAGCTGGGGTGGACACTTCTGTTCCACCATTTGAGAGGCCAAGAAAAGCTATAGATGAGGCCTATTACAGACAGTACTGTGGAGGTGAGGAGGCAGCCCAGCCAGTTCCACCACGCTAGGCTCGCAGAGAGAGAGGGCCAGCACAGAGCAGGACATCTGCTGATACACATGAAGCAGAACCATTCCAGATGAGGGACATGTATATGTCTCTTATAGGTGCTCAGTTGCAGTCCATTCACAGAGGGCAGGTGGCCACGACTGAGATGATAGTGGGGATGTATGATACCCCTCTAGCACACAGGTGGACTATGGATGAATTCCATAATGTGGTAGCTTGGCCAGAAGAACCATTGCATGAAGCTGGAGCAGCTGAAGCTTCAGCTAGAGACATGGAAGAAGATGAAGCTGAGGAGGAGGATGCATTTGATGATGATGATGAGGAGGAGGAAGAGGAAGATACCGAGGACAGCTCAGATTGATGAGGAGCTGAGATAGCATTTACTGATGAATGCTATCATATGATTATGCTTTTGTGGTTTAAGTTTTCTGAACTTATTTGTTTTTGTTTTTAGATTAGGGTTTGATGTACTCTATTGAACACCTGGTTTATTATGATGGTTTGCTATTAACTGTGATTGTGTGATAAGTAATGCTTGATGATACTTATTGATTGATTGATGTTGAGATGATGTGCACATTAAAATGCTTATACAGGTGATTCACAAGCTTTGTGAACAAATGCAGGATATCATGATTGTGATTGTGAAATTAAGCAGGATGTGTATGTCAAATGTGAATGAGCTTATATGTGAGGTTTGAGCTCCAGAGTTGTTATTATTGAATGCTATTACTTTGAAAGCATGAATGATTTTGCCCAGGTTTTCTATGATTGAATCAATTGCTTGTTTTGCATCATGTGATCAAGGCCGTTTGTTGGAACCCTTTTTATTGGCCAAATTCATAAAGTTAGCCTACTAAAAGAGAACACTTTGTGTTTTATCCTTTGAACCCATAGCCTTGAATATACACTGAAAACCCTTGATTGAAAATCTTTACCTTGAGTTAAGTAGAAGATCTTGTGTGGTATTGACAAATGTTCAAGTTTGGGGTTGTTGGGAAAAAGGAAAAGCATTGAGCTAAGAGCTAAAAAGTAAGAATATGCAAAGAAAAAGAAAAAGAAAAGAAAAAGAAGCAAAGCTCAATGCAAATGCAAATGCAAAGGCAAAAGAAAGTTGGGAAGAATAAGAATAATTGTGTTGTTATGATTCTCTTAACTCAAGGATTTTGTGATCCAGAAAAACCAATTTTCTTGTTAGCCCAGCCACATTATAAGCCATTGAAAAGTCCTTGTGATGATGCATGCTTGTGAATGTTTTTGATTGTGGTAAAATGAAAGGCAAAGTTAATTCATGTGACATTGTGATAGTGGAGTGAATGAGTGAAACACTTTACCTCTTATACACTTGTGTGTTGAGTGAAACACTTTACCTAGTGAGGAAATATTCCATAAACACATGAACATCCATGCTTAATTGATTGATCATTCATGAAAAATAGCATTTGTTGGAACTTAAATGACTTTGTGAACACTAAAGCATGTGCACATCTTGAATGAACTCTTGGTCATAAGTTTGAGTGAAGTTGTTACTTATCTTGAAAAAGAGGATTTTTGACGGAGTGAACCATCATATGAATTGGTTGGAGATTGAGTTACATTTTGTTTGCTTGAGGACAAGCAAAGTTCTAAGTTTGGGGTTGTGATAACAGTTGAAAAACTGTTATTTTCATGCTTAAAATAGATACTAAAAGCAACCTTTAGACTTAAAAACTAGCTTGAAATCATGCTTTTATCTATATTTTCATAAATAAGAGAGCTGGACAGGTTTATGCTTGATTTAAGTGTTTTTGTGCAGGTTTTAAGGTGAATTTGGTGAAAGAAGTGAAGAAGGAGAGAGATGACATTAGAAAAGACAAGAAAGAGTGCAAAAAGAGAAGTCAAAGGCACCGCTCAGCGGTATTTTACCGCTGAGCGGCACTCAGGAGGTTGCGGGAGTCACGCTGAGGGGCAAACTGGCCGCTGAGGGGAAGAAAAGTGACGCGCAGTCACCGCTGAGCGGTATTTACCGCTGAGCGGCACTTTTTGGGCTTGGGCTTTTGTAATCTTTTGTAACTCTAGAATAGTATATAAGGACTTGCACGTCCTATGGGTTAGATCTTTGGCAGAAACGAGGCAAACACTCTCTCTTCCACCCCTTTGAAGGAGGATCTTGGATGCTCAGGCTACCTCTTCACCTTTATTGGGTTTATTCTTTCATTCTTTCATTGATATTCATCTAGGTTCACCATGAATATGGTGAACTAAACCTTGTATGTTTGTTGGGGAATCAATGTAATCTCTTGAAGCTCTCATATATGGAATCTGTTGCTTACATCTTTTAATTAAGACTTATGCTTTCTTTCATCATTAGTTAGGGTTTTTCCTCTTTGCTCAATGCTTGCATAGTTTAACTCATTCCATGCATGATTATTGGTTTTGTCGATACGGGCACGTACGGGGAAGTCTAGATCCGGGGAATTTCTCCCAATATTATACTGACAATATTTTATTGGTTGTCGTTAAGCTCCTGCACTCATGAACTAATCATTAGGAATGCTAGGAATTGTATGAACTCGTGATTAGGGAGAAGCCATCTAGAATGGTACATTAGAGAGTGGCATTAACAATGATGATTTGAATGTTGAATTCCTAAAATATATGAGAGTGGATGAGATGAAATTGACCCCCAACAACATATTCATTCATATAATTCATTGAAAGTGTTTATCTTTTGCTTTGCCATTGATCAAACTTCATGCATACATGTTTATTTTCTGTCTTGCATATTAAAATTTGAATATTTCGTTTGTAAGTCCTAGCTAATCAACAAATCATATAACTAAACTAGGCTGTGAGTCCTTTGGGAAGAACGATACTTGGTCTTACCAAGTTTATTACTTGAACGATTCGGTCATACTTGCCGATTGTGAAACAAGTTTGTGACATCATAATTTGGTGCTTACAAATTTGTCCATCAATATTCAATCAAATATGGTTAACTATTTCTAATCAGGCACAAATATAGCATGAAACTACACAACAGAATGAAAAAAAACTCCCTATTCAACTTGGTGTAGTTTATGAAGGTAGCAAAGCTCCTTTTTCTCCACTGTAGGTATTCTTGTGTTAGACTTCCCACACGTGCAAACTGCTTTTGAACAGTATTAATCAGAACAAAATCTGCACAACTAAATGGTCAGCACATTTCAAGTTCAAAACTTATTTCAGCACTTAAACAAGAACACACTCTCAACAAGAAATTTGGCTCTTAGATGCAGCCACACAAAACTCACAAAAATCAGTCTCTCTTAAAGCTTAAAGCACTCAAAATGGAAAGGTTTGGAAGGGAAATTCTCCCTTGGCAGTACACAGCTGGAGAGTATTCCAGACCACCACCACCTAAAATGCTACCAAGCACACAAACCTCCTTTCAAATTCCAGAAATCCAGAGTGAAAAAAAACTTCTCAATTTTAGACAAGGCTATGCTAAGGCAAAGTAATGGACAAAACAGGACAGCCACCAACAATGTAAGCACCAGATAATGAAACTAACAGCACAACATAGAACTGACTCAAGATCAACTCTAGATCAGATTATGAAAGCAACAAAAGCTCAATTATGAACAGCAGATCAGAGTTTACACTTGCATTGAGACAAAACCAGGAAAGTCAATCAAGACAAACAAGAAACAAGGTAATGAATAATGTGAGCACTCAAACAGGATCCTAAGATCAGTTCTAGAGTAGATTTCAAAAGCAATAAAAAGATCAATAACAAATTGCAGAACTTTTGTAAACAAATGTTCAAACTGATTCACTTTATTTCAGAATTGTAGTGCAGCATCTAACATTGTTAATTTCAGCCTTATGCACTGTTTTACAATGAAATCAGTAGAATCAACTTCAATTACAAGTGTTACTGCTAGGTTCAAATTCAAATCACAGATTTAGTGGTTGTTTTGTACAAGATTACAAATACTGCTGATGTGATGCAGATTTTTGTGGACTTAATCATCAACCACTTACAAATTTTAAGCCAGAACAACTTTGACACAAAGGTGCAGTAACACAAGTCAAATCAAATTTAATTCTGCAGAAAAGAAATTAAAACACTCAGACACAATGACTCTAGGATGTACTGATGTTAGAACTTAGTAATGATCTAATACTAAGTAGAACAAACACACACTCAAAACATTAACACAGACTTCAAAGAAAAACCAGTTCGGTGTAGCTGGCCAAATAACAAATCTGCTAATTAATCAATGTGCAATTGAGCTAGGCTGAGCCTTTCATTGCTCACTTGGTATGCACTTGTTACTGATTAGGCAGAAACCAAGAAAAACTATCATTAAACAGATTCAAGAACATGAGATTCATTATCTCCATCACTGAAATCTGTCACCAAGCTCATTTATCCAAATATCATAGCTTATTTAAGGTGAACAGAACTTACTCAGTGCAAGCAACACAAATGAATCACAAAACACAAGCATCAGCTAGTTAAACTCGAATTAAATTGACAATTAAAACAAATCAACATGACATAGACAAAACAGAAATGGATTTAGAAATTAAAATACTCAAACAAAGAAGATTCACCGAATTAAAATGAACTAAGACTCAAAGCACAGACAAGCACAAAATCAGAAAATGAGTTCAACATCAAACCAGAAAACACCTGGAATTGATTCAATGAAGACACAACCAGATCACAAGACAGTAATAGAAAATGATGAACAAATCAGAAATTGAACAAAACAAAACGCAAAAAAAATCAAAAAGAGATGAAACTATCAGACGATGACATGAAACAGAACGCGAATCAAATGAACAAAATATGAATCGGCCAAGACCGAATCGAAACAACTCAACTCGGACTCAAGCGAAAACAACGGAAAAACAGAGAACGCGAGACAACTTACCTCTGAAGCGTGCTCGAACCTGGCTCTGATACCACTTGATGGACGAACGCCGAGGAAAGACCGAATGAAGATGCGCGAACACGAAACGGACCTCCTCGAAGCTCTTTCCGACGAGTGAAGACGCAGCGGAATGGAAACGAAGCTCTAGATCGAGAGCTGACTCGAAGGAAAACTAATAAACTATGAACAGACTCAAGAAAACCCTAGAAAAGGGGGAAAACTCAAAATGAACCGATTAATCGGTTCAAATTCAAGGTTGAACGGTGGAAAAGGTTTGGAACGGATCAAGAGTGATTTTAATCGGCTAAAATCAGAGAAAGTGATGAAAGAAAAAGGAAAATCTAGGAGAGGCCATAGAACGAAGCACTGTTCGGTGAAGATGGTGTAGTGTGAACGAAAATGGATGAACGAAGAAGAAGTGGTGGGAGAGAATATAGATCTGTGAAGAAGAAAACCTGATTTGGAGTGGGAGACGCGAGAAACTGAAATGGAGAGAAATGAAGATCTGTTGCGTTGCGGAAGAAGACGCGAGAATGAAATGTGGCGATGGTGTGTGCGAAAGAAAGGTTGACGCGTGGCTGTAGAGTGCTGAAGCCACTGGCATGAAACGGATTAAAACAATGGTGACGTGAGAGAGAAGCACTGTGGTAATTGGAAAATGGAAGTGAGAGTGGTGCTTGGAAGGTGGCTAGAGGGAGTCTTTGGACTCTCTAGCCTGACTTTCAAGAGAGAATAGTTTCTATTTCAGAAATTCTAATTCTCATTAATCTCAAAAGTGCTATTACAAGAGAGGAGTTGGGTATTTATAATAACCCATGCTCCTTAAGAGCTAAGCTAGGAAAGGTAAAAATACAAAAGAAAGACTAAGTCAAGTAGGATTCCATCAACTATACTAGCCAATATGCAAGATATCGAGAGTATCAAGTTGGTTGTCTGCAAAATTAACGAGCGGGCCTGTCACAGGTAGGATGGTTATGACACCGATTTTTCTACGTGTATACCACCTTGTTTCGTGACCTGGGCATTTGTCTCCCTTTTACAAAATTCCAGATGGGTGTTCTTCGTGCATTAAATGTGGTTCCAACTCAACTTCACCCGAATGGGTGTGCGTATATGCAGGCGTTTACCGTTGTTTGCACTGCCCTTGCCCTTACACCCACACCTGCTTCATTTCTCTATTTTTTTGTGCCACACTCCAATAAATCATGGGTATCCCTCTCACCCGTAAAGGATATTCAAATTTTCACTTTTTCCGGACGATGACCCACCCAAATTTCGTTCTATAGGACCGAGCACCCTAGGAGAGTGATCTCGTGGGTCAAGTTTGCTATGACTCTAGAAGAGCTAGACGTTCTTCGTTAGCTCAATCAGTTATCCCGAAAGACCTCTTCTCGAGCGCTCATCGGCTTCCTTGGTTCCAACGCTTTATGTACTAGAGTGTTTTATAAGAATTTTGAGCTTGTTTCCGTTGAGATGTGATAACGGTTTAAAATTTTTTATTTTTATACTTAATTTTGACATAAAAAACACTCTTTATGACTTAGAAACTAGCTTGAAATCATGTTTTTTACTTAAGTTGTGAAAATAAGAGAGTTGGATGAGTTTATGCTTGTTTTTCCTTGTTTTGACAAAAATTAAGATGAATTGGATGAAAAAGTTGAAGTAGTAAGGAATTGGACTTAGGAAAGGAAGGAAAATTGCACAAAAGAAGAATCGCTGCCACCGCTCAACGCCATTTCACTGCTGAGCGCTATGCTTGCTGATTGAGTTCTCTGTCTGACGCTTAAGCGCCAATGCTGAGGGCTAATCCAAGTATCACAGTCACCACTGAGCGATATTCCTACTGTTGAGCGCCAGAGTCTGCTGTTAAGTGCATTGTTTCACGCTGTGGCGCCACCGATGAGCGTCACTCTAAGTGTCGCACCTATCGCTAAGCGCAATTCTACCACTGAGCGTTGTCTACTTGAGCTTGGGCCAATTTTTTGTATTTTTAATAAACTATATAAAGGTTTAGTCGACCTAGGGTTGATGTCTTTGGACAGAAAGAGGCGAAATTACACTCCTTTCACCCCTCGGAGGCGGATTCTGGATGTGGAACCTCCGATCTTCAACTTTTTGGGTTCTATCTTTCATGCTTTTCATTATTTTCATCTAGTTTCACCACGTCTATGGTGAAATAAACCTCCATTGTTTTTGGGGAAACAATGTAATCCTTTGAAACTCTCATGAATTGAATTGATTCTTGATTATATATGCTTTACTTCATTAATTGTTAGGGTTTTTTTTCTCTATACTCTATGCATGCTTTGTTTAACTCATTCAATTGCATGATTATTGATTTTTTCACTATGGAGACATATGAGAAAATCTAGAACTGGGGAAATTCTCCCGGAAGCAATATTACCTAGACATAAGAATAGGAGGATCAGTTGCCTTAAAGCTTCTGTGCGAATGTAATGCATGATTAATTGCTAGGGAGACAAGACATTGTGAAATAGTAATTAGGATTAGGATTTCTTCACCGAGACATCGGGTTTAAGACAAATTAGAAAGTGACATTAACATTAATTAAGAAAGATGAACTCATAAATACATGAGTATGGATAGGATAAGGGAAACCCCAACAACATAATCATTCCATATTTTACATCAATCACTTTTTCATCTTTCAATCTAATTGATCAATACTTGCATTCATGTTTATTTTCTGCAATATAAACACAATGATTTCGTTTACAATTCTTATTTAATCAAGAAATCGCATAATTGTTTAGGTCGTGAGTCTCTAGGGAAATGATACTTGGTCTTACCATTTATTATTACTTGATACGATCCGGTACACTTGCCGAACTGTTAACAGGATGCCATTTGTAACTTATCTAAATTTTCTTTCTCGTCACAAATCTTTTCTACGAAATGGAAAAAGGAAAAGCTTGCTTGATGATGATGGCTCGATGAAAAGAAGAGCGTCAGAAGATTGGGGAGGGAACTTCTTCCGCTCTCGCTCGGCCTCCTGTGTCCAAACCCCTCCCATTACAACACCCACACCCAAGGATGCTCCTCGCGAAGGTGGCGGAAAAAGGAAGTCTTTCCGAGCGAGATTTGTCTCTTCACACAAAAGGAACAAGAAATTTTGTTAACAAAAAATTTTGTAATAGGTTATTTTGACAAAACATTTTGTTTTGGCTGTTGGAGCCATTTTTTGTATGAATCTCATTGTTAATTAATGATCAAGTTACTACTACTCCTTAATTTCTCATCTTTTTGTTACACTTTTAATAGTATTATTTAGGTATTCTTTGCGAGCACCTGTGGGTTAATCCTTGGCGATCAATAGATATTGGGAGGTCTTAACACGCTCCCTAGGTTAAGTACTCATGAGATTTTACTTAGAACAACAGTGGAAGCTAGGGGTTTACTTAGGTTGACAACTCAGGTGAGAGTTACGAAAACATTCCTCACCGAACGATAGACTCTAGGAGTTCACTTGGAACATTCCCTAGGTCGAAGAGGCTTAGGTGAGAGTTATGAAAACGTTCCTCACCGAGTCGCGGATGCTAGGAGTTACGAAAATGTTCCCTAGGTCGAAGAGGCTCAGGTGAGAGTTCCGAACACGTTCTTCACCGAACGGTGGACGCTAGGAGTTACGAAAATGTTGCCTAGGTATTATTACTGGGCCGATGCACAAATAGATAATCACTGAAATCATCCCGTATTATTACTTAAATGTCAAATTACATATGGTACTTAACTGAAATAAAATTTAAGATGAGAAGCATACCATAACTCCATTGTCAAGATTTTTCACGACTCGGATGGGGTCCTCCAAATTAGTTGCAAACTTCCCGTCGACGCTGTTAGCAAAATGATGAAGATGAAGTTTTGATGATGTCCAAATCAAGTCAAGAGAAATCAAGATTCAAGATGTTATGAAGACTTATATTGTGATGGAAAGCTTTTGTAATACTCTTAGAAATATGTATAGGACTTAGATTAGAAAAAGAAAAGTGTTTTGTAAAATTACTATAGTAAATCATTGCAACAAAACACTATAGTACTATTCACATGAATAGTAACACTATTCACGTGAATAGTGACGGTTAACGGTAAGAGTATCGCACTTAACACGGACGTTGGAGAAACTAGTCGTTGAAGAAACTAGCCGTTTATGACCGTTGGACAAACTAGCCATTTATGGCCGTTGGAGAAACTAGCCGTTGGACAAACTAGCCGTTAAGTTTGTCTTTTAGTGAATGGAAGAGCCTTTGGATGAGTTTATAAATAGACTCTCATTTCCTCTCAAAAAGATATATCCAGAGACACAGAAACTCTTCCCTTGTGCTCAAATACTCAGAATTCTTTGAGACTTGTGTGTTCTTGTTCGGCTTGTGAAACTCTTGTCTGTGGAGCTGGTGAAGTGCTGCTACGGTGACAGAGGAAATAGCCGGTTCATCCTTGGTGTGTCTGAGGAGCTGTTCGGAAGAGGTTCATCCTTCGTGAAGTATTCGAAGGAGGTGTTCATCCTTCGTGAAGTATTCGGAGGAGGTGTTCATCCTTTGTGAAGACTCAAAGGAGGTGTAGTTTCATCTCTTGTGGTATCAAGAGAGGTGTTTTCTAAACTCTTACAAATTGTATCTTTGTGATTGTAGTTTGTAATTGTTTTGTGTTAGTGAAACTGTTTATCTTGTTTTGAGATAAGCGACTGGACGTAGGATTGGTAAGATCCGAACCAGGATAAAATCATCTGTGCAAATTTCTCTCAACCTTACTCTATTTAATTGTTATTATTAATTGCTAAGTAAGTTTAATTGAGTAGAAATTAAAAGGCACACGTTAGTATTAAAAACCCCTCTTAGTTTGTTGTTTCCACGCTAACCCATTCCGCTGCAGCCGCTCTGATAGACGCGGTTTCTATGAGCTTTCGCAGTTTTACGTCACATCAGATCACCTTCAACGAATTGTCACGGTCGTTCATTAGTATTATACTGGCGCGCTATCAATCTCCTTTTGACCTCCGTATGAACAACTGCTACCTCCCTTCTTTCCTACGAGGTATCTAACTCCACCCGTAATTGTTCTTCATTTCTTCCCATGTCTTCAAGCTCTCTCTGTACCGTCTGCTCACCTACTTCAACTGGCAGCAACATTGCATCTGTGCCATCAGTGAGGTTGAAAGGTATTGTTGGTTGGTACTAGACAGAGTGTAATGCAGCAGAATAAAACTAGAGTAGCAGAAAGCGTGTTCAGTCACCTTTTTAAAATAATTTGGTCTGTTTTTAGAAAATCAATTTTCTTTCAGAAAATTTATCGAACAGTTGATATGCGTAAAAGATAAAGAGTGTAGGGAATAGAAAATCACATGAGTAATTTTTATACTAGTTCGATTCAATAGAATTTACGTCCAGTCGTTAATCACTATAAAAAGTGATTAACAATTCCACTAAAATGATGTTTAACAACTTACAACAAATAGTGAATAAAGCAGATAAATAAACCTTCCTTCGACGAACGAACCGGAAGAAGAACCCTCTGCCAACTCGAAGAGAACCGCTCCGACTATCGACAAACGAAACACGAGCTTCTCCTATTCACGAGACCAGGAAGAGCACCTTGCTAACTCGAAGAGAGCTTGCTCTGACTATCGACACACGACACGCGAGCCTCTCCTGTTCACGAGACCAAGAAAGGGAACTTGAACTATAGCTTCTGAGAACTTCCTCTGACAAACAATATTCTGCAAGAGCTTCTGTTCAACAACGTTACCTTCTGATTTCTCCAAATCAAATTATAAAGCCAAGTACACTGAATGTCAAAGGTCAGCTCCCAACGACCATGAATAATCGATTATTGTAAGTGATAATCGATTATTCAAGTCCGTTACAGGTTTTCAAAAATGTGATAATCGATTATATGAAGTGATAATCGTTTATTCAAGTATGACTTGTGATAATCGATTATTGCTTAACCATAATCGATTATACTAGTAAAAATTACAATGTTTAGCATTTTCCTACTACATTCAAAATCTATAAGTTGCTTTTTCTAAATATTTTCCTACTACATCCAAAATCTATAAGTTGCAGCATCATCAAAACACATCTTCAGGTTTTACCAATACTCCTTATTGGTAACAGGTGTCTCTCCTGTGGTACCGTGCGGGGTGCAACGATAGTCCCATAGCACTTCTAGAAGCTCATCTACCCATGCACCCTTAGCTTCTCCTAGTCGCCTCTTTAACTCCTTAATTATGCCCTTGTTGACTATCTCTGTCTACTGATTCATGTCTACTAACATGCTATATTTTCTCTTCATTCTTTTAGAAGATTCAAATTGTTGCATACTGTTCAAAACTGATTTGAAAATCATTAAATATGCATTATTTTGAACATTGTACCTTATGTTGCAGAATCATTTACTCTAATATATTCACTCTGCTACTGGTATCATACATACTGTTTAAAGTGATATCATGCATTCATCATACTCTTTGCTTCATATCTGCTATCAAAATGGAGTGTTTTGAAATTTTCACATGATAGCATAATTGCATCAAGCATTATTTTTACTTTGATACATGGTTGTAATCTATCATTGCTTGACATAGTTTGTTGAACTCAGTATACAAATATGATACTTTTTCTCTGATACATTGGTTATTCAATTATATTGTGTTCATCTGATTTCTTTTGAGCTTTGATTATGGTATCAATTTATTGTTCAAAATGTTTAAAAGTGTTATTGCATTATGATAGGGGAACATCACATTTTACAAATGGTCTGTAAGAATTTATTATGATGTATCTCTTTAAGCACTTCATTTCCTGTTACTTGATTGTCTTTTTTGCTAATGCCTAGAGGGGAAGAAGTAACTAGAAAAATAGTTTTTGGTTGTGCATCATAAAAAATCGGAGATTGTTAAAGCTAAACCCACATATCTCATGTGTTTTTGATGATGATAATGATATCGGTTGATTTCACCGTTATTTGGGATTAGATTTTGATAATAAATGAACCCTTTTTGACTTAGAAACTTTCTTGTTCTCTTGTTTTTAGCTTATTTTGGTGAATAAGAGAGTTGAGGTTATACTTGAAGATTTTATCACTAAATTCCCCTGATTTTGTAGGAAATTGGGATGAATTGGAAGAGGAGTTAAATTGTTAAGAAGTTGGAACTTAGAAAGGACAGAAAGAACACTAGAAGAGAAGGATGCAGAAGGTCGCAAGACGCTTGGACACCCTTTTCTTGACCCTCAGGGTTGGACTTCACTGTTTCACGCTTGGGTGCCCTTCCTGGGGCGTTGAGCGCTAATCTTCATGTAACATTTCACGCCTGGGCGCCCTTCCTGGGGCGCTGAGCGCCACTCCTCTCGCAAACTCGCCTGGGCACCCTAAGTAGGGGCGTTTAGCGGTGTCAATGTTGGCCCATGATTCAATCCAGTTGTATATAAGGACTTGGACATCCTACAGGGAGTATCTTTTGACAGAAGTGACACAAATTCAGACTTTTCTAACTCTCTAGAGGCAGAAGTGGATGCGGAAGCTCTCCTCTTTGGTTTTTAGGGTTTATCTTTCATTCTCATTCCATTGTGTCAACACCCAATTTCGTCCGGGTAAGTAAATAAATAAAAATAAAAAAAAAAGAGAATAATAATTAATGGTGGGTAAAAAGGGATAAAATAATAACTTTAATACCAAACACAATATTTTTGAAATGTTAGTTTAACATGGTAATAATTTGAATTAATATTATGTTAATAATTATAAGCAATAATTAAAATAGTATATATATATATATATATAATTTGTTGCATCAGTTGCTTTTAAAGAGGAAAATATGATTTTTTGACAATAATGATAATTAATGTTTTGAATATTATTTAATTTGTTTTCTGGCAACCAAGACCATTTCTTTCCCTATTTTGTTTTATTGTCATTTAATTCACAATTAAGGGCAAGATTATCATAATATTACAATGTGTGTATATAAATACTCACTCTGCCATAGAAAAAATGATGAAAAAAGTAGAGAGGAGCATTGATGAGAGGGTCGCACCTCCCACAAAAGTTGTGGATAAAAGAATGCAGTATAGACTAGGAAGTGACTCCTAGGTGGTCTCTCAAGGACCAAATTGTGGTTCAGTCTCAGATCAAACACGTAGTGGGGGGGGTTTGAAAGTGTTCTTGTGATTGGAAATAAACTAAATTAAAACTGGGAATTAAACACAACCGAACATGAATAAAAACATTGAAATGGAAATTACAACAGATAAATACCCAAACACAATTCAAGCTGTAAACATGCAACGGTTACACTAAAACATTAAATGCACAATATTGTCATCTATCCTACACATTCACCATCAAAAAGAAGAAAAGCATTTAAACATACAATATAAAATATTCCAAGACAAAAGAAATAAAAGAAAATAAAACTTTTCTACCATTAACCATGACCCCACACATCTACCAAGAGCAATTGGAATCTGTAAATGCTAAAAAAAAAAACTGCCTCCTTAACCGTGACACCACATCTCCAACGTATCCCACTTCTTTTTCTAAATAAAAATTTCACACCTCTGCACCATCTTCCTTAAATGATTAACTAAAGAGAATAAAACTTTCTAGTCTCTTGAAAATGCTCCATCACCGTGCACACTATGGCCCACATTCATGTGAATCACTCTTCTACCTAATCTACTCCTTCATTGCATAAATCAAAAGCCCTTCTCTTTTCTTCCAGCATGGCCCCACCGTGACGCCTACTGCTTCCCTTCTTCCACCTAATCTTCCTCTCAACTAAATAAAAGAAATTCCAAAAGCTTAGCTACTTTCAGCTCACATTCCCGTGCACCAACTTCTCTAAAGTGTATCAGTGCTCCTTCCCTAAATCGAAACACAACAGCCCACCTCGTTCTAGCACAATTGAAAAAAAAGTAATTCTCTTTTCTTCTAGAAGTCGTGCCCTCACATGCTTACTGCAGCTTCCCTTGCGTTCCAGCTCCTTCACCATTTCCTCCACCAAATCAAATCACCATGCACACCATTTTCCATCACCGCTCCTCCTTCTATGCACACCACTGCCTCCAAAATCAATCACCTCATGGGCCCTTATGCCGGACATATTAAAAGAAAGAAATAAAAACAGCCATGGACAGCTCATGCTTGCTCCAGCTCCTACTTTCCGTGCGCACAATGTTCTTCACCGTGCAGCCTCCATGTGCGTGCTCCACTTCTTCTCCACGTCCGTGCATACCATTCCAGCCGTGACTCTTCTTCCCTCGTCCCAGCAAAGATCCAGCAGTAGAGTGCGTTCCAAAATTAAAGCATAGCTATGAATCAGCGTTTCTTTCTAATAAAAAAAACTGAAATGCATCCCGTGTTGCCCATGGCAGTTGGAAGCAAAATTAAAGCTCATGAATCCAGAAAAATGAAATGGAAAATTCATAGTGTCTTTTCATTCATCTCCCAAAACGTTCAAACCGAGAGAAAAGAAACTAAAAACAGTCCAAAACAAAGTGCCGAAAAAATGTTTTTCTAAAGTGGCGGCTGGCCTCCTTCTAAGGACGTGTGTCCCTTTTTTTAGGGTAGGGTCCACACACTAAAACCCTAGGGTCCAAGTCATTAACTTCTAATTTTTGGGTCTAATCTAATTTACCAAAAATTGACCCAAAATATAAGAGTTGATACAAAAATTCTAAACTACTGAATTACATTTTAATTAATTCAAAAATGTCTGTCTGGAGAGTCTTGAATTTATTCGGCATTCTTCTTGATGTCCCAAAATGTATTTCCGAAATTTTCCTGCACTTCAAAAATGCACTTAATCAGCTCAGAAAACCCAAATTAGCACAATACAAATTTCCGACCAAATTAAGCAGAATTCGGAAAACGGGGAAATAACAAACAATTAAACACAATTCCCTGGTTTATTTAAGTGCAATAAACTAAATATAATTCAAGAAATAACGACTCATCAAGCATGTAGAAATAACAGAAACAGAGTATAGAAAAAAAATAGGTTCTCACCCATAAGGGTTCTGTCAACGACAATCATCAAAGAAGAAAGAGGAGAGTACTGAAAGCTAAAAAGGTATGTCACCTCTACACCATTCATTTTCTCTTTTTATTGTACTCTTAAGTTTTTTTCTAAACGTATTTTTTTCCTACACACAAATAATGTTTTTTTTAAATCATAATTTTTTTATAAGTATGTGTTGGCCTATGGCCGATTTCTTTCTTTTTCCCACCATTCTTAAATAAATAAAAATACAAAATCTTCAGAACCAAAAAAATATGTCAATCTTGTTAAACCAATTCTTTTTTCGGATTCACTTTTCAAAAAATCTAAATCAATCAATAATAATTTTTAAACAAACTCACGAACCTTTTTCTAGTTAAAGAACTACGTGATCCCTGATTGTCCATTATAAATGGATATACGTAGGACCAAAGTCAATTCTTGTCGGGTTCATAAAACAAAAAAAATATTTTTGTTTATTAATAGTTTCTTTATTTTTTTAAGGGAAAATTAAACATTTATCAAAACCATGTCAACTTTATACATTTAATTAAAGGTACTACTTTTAGGCAGGCGCGGTAGGGTGCTAATACCTTTCTTACTCGTAACCGATTCCAGAACCTGAAAATCTCTTTTCGCAGGCCATGTCTTATTTTTTGGTTTTCCATAGTTTTTCCATAATAAATTATGGTGGTGACTTCCAAAACCTTTTTCTCAAACCCGTTTGTTTTCGGGTTGCCGTCCCGTCGCGATCCCGGTTGCGACACATTGTTCATCTAGTTTCTCCATGACAAGGGGGAACTAAATTCAATTTGTTGTTGGGGATGATGTAACCTTGTGAACTCTCATGTATTTGAGTTGGTTTTAATTGATATATGCTTCTTTCATCAATTGTTAGGGATTTTCTCCTTTTGCTCTATGCTTGTTATGATTTGATCATTAATGGCATGATTTTATGGTCTTCTTTGTTACTGAAAAATACCTAGAAACCACGATCTGGAAAATTTGTCCCAAAAGCAATATTGCCTAGGGATGGGGATAGGAGGTTTGGTCGTCTTAAGCTTTTAATCGTAATGTAGAATAAATTATTAGGGATGTAAAGGATTGTGGTCTAGTAACTAAGGATAAGCTTTCTTTGCCGAAAGATCGGGGTTTACGTAATTTAGAAAGTGAAGTTAACAATTGAATGAAGAAGATGAATTCTTATATGCATGAGAGTAAACTAGGTGAAATCTAAACCCCAACAACATACTCATTTCATAATTACAACATCATTCATTCACCTTTGTGTTTTTCTTCAATTGATCAAAAGTGCATTCATATTTAATTTATTGTTTTTGCATTCAAAATCCTAAATTGTTCTTAAAAGTCTTAATTAGTTAAGTACTTACATGACTGTTTAGTGCTGTGAGTCTCTTGGGAAACGATACTTGGTCTTAACAATTATTATTACTTGATATGATTCGGTATACTTGCCGAGGTTTTAACAGACAATAACATAAATGTTTTAATAGTTTCTTGCACACAATAAGTAAAGATGATGTTTATATGGTTGTTTGTGCTTGAACTATATGTTATGCATATTCATTTTGATGATATTTGTGATATGCATATTCATTGGTTGAGATTGATAAAACTCTATGCACATTGCATATCTGGATGAATTAATCGATTATAGTGTTTATATAATCAATTAGATTCATCAGATATCTCCATATGCTTAACTATGGAAAATTGCAAGTTTTAATTGATTACATTATGTAGATAATCGATTAAAACTCGTGGATTGATGAGTTTTGACGTGAAAAAATTTTCAAATTTGCTTAAGTGTTGTACTTAACCGATTACATTGCTTTCTTAATTGGTTAAAGCTCGTGTACTTTGAAAACTTGTTTTCGATAAGTCATAACTACCTTAAAGGTCATATTTTTAATTGCTTTAACTTACATGATTTAATTAATTGATCACATGCTATACTTAATCTGTTAAATGTGTTGGATCTAATTCTGTTACAACATTGTTAATTGCTTAACTGATTACATTAATAAATTAATCAATTAATTTGCATCAGAATTGTTATTTCTATAAATTCATGCACAATTCTCTGCATTCAACAACTTTTGAATATTATCTTTCAAATCTAACAAAGTTTGTTGAGTCTTAAATTGTAGGAGCATTCTTTCTCCAAAAATCAAGAAGCATTTCATTCAAAAGAATCAAACTAAGAAGTCTGATCATATTTGCACTGTTAGGTGTTCTGTTGGAAGATCAGGATATTTGCAATCTTGTGTGATTGTGGTTTCCCTGTTGCCGCTGGCCAGGAAGAGAATGAGAGGGGTATCTCAAAGGGGTTGCAAAAAGAGGATTGTTCTTTTTCTTTTTTACTATAGTAGATTTGAAGTTAGAGAGGAGGATACATTGAAACAATGTCTCTATATTGCTTGTTATAAAACTCAATCTATATACGACATTTGCTTTCGATATCAAGTTGATTGAAAAGGACTGGATGTAGGCATTGAGGCCGAACTAGTACAAAACTTGGTGTTATTTTTTCTATCCTTTATTTGTTTCATTTCATTACATTCTTTATTCGCTTGCATTTCAAGAAAGGCTCAAAGATTTTTAAAATGTTTTTAAAAAAACAATTTTTATAATACAAAAGCAATTCACCACCCCTTCTTGGTTGAGAAACTTGGCCAATCTATTTCTATAGGTATGCATACCGCATACTCCTTCATGCAACTCCCTCATAACATAATCTACCTTCTCTCGAGAAATACACTTTAGTAGAGGTGTAACAAGTCCCCTCTTGTAAAACTCTTCCCCGATGAGAAGATATCATGCGATCCTTTTCACATCTTTTACTCAGATGGACTTCCCTTCCTCCTCCTCCTTTATCAACTGGATGACCTCCTTACTTCAATCCGTACGACCAAGTGCCTCCGATACGACAAAGCATTTGATGGTCGATCTCATCAAGATAGCTGGCCATTTTCTTTTCCGCTGGCTAGTTTAGACAATATGTTCGCTTGAGCGTTCTCCTCCCGAGATATGTACTTTACCTACACCACTTTGAACTGTTCAGCTAACCCGTTGGCCATGTGATAATATTGTAGCAACTCATCATCCTTGATCTGGAAGCATCCAATCATTTGTCCCATGACCAATTGGGAATCGGTCCGACAGTCCAAATATGTGGCCCCCAAGTCTTTGACGAGCTCGAAACTTGCTATTAAGGCCTCGTACTCCGCCTGATTATTACTTACCTTAAATTGAAAGACAAGTGATTGATCTACCAGCAGCCCATTTGGTCCCTCAAAAACTACTCCAGCTCCATCTCCTCACCAGTTGGTCGATCCATCAACAAAAAGCTTCCAAGGTTGCAACGAACTTCAACCCTCGGTAGGCAGCTCCATGATAACAGTTGAAAAACTGTTATTTTCATGCTTAAAATTGATACTAAAAGCAACCTTTATACTTAGAAACTAGCTTGAAATCATGGTTTTACTCATATTTTCAGAAATAAGAGAGCTGGACAGGTTTATGCTTGATTTCAGTGTTTTTGTTTATTTTAAATATACATATCAATACAAATAATTTATTATTAAAAAATTGTTAAAAAAAATTGTTAGCATGATAAATTACTTTTACTAAGTAGATTAATGGGTGAGGATGAATAAGTGCAAAAATTATAGTATTCTTAACTACTAAAGGTGATTTACATACACCAATCATGTACATATCTCCCAAGTTCTCCCTCATCCAAATTATCCTTTTGGGTCTCTTCTTATCTAACTAGCCTATTCAAATAAGTTGCAAGTAGATTGTAACCTTCTAGTGAAAAAGAATAAAGATAATCATTCATTCTAAATTCTTGAGCTGCTTCAAAATTTTCTCACACTAACAACATACTAATTCCTCTGAAAGTTCGTCCACTAGATAGAAAAAGATTGCAAGCTCAACTTCCTGAACTAGCTCCCCTCTGTGTTCACCATTTTTCTTCCAACTACCTTCTTCTCTGCAGAAATCCTCTTCAATCATCATATCAATGGTGTTGCACTCCACTTCCTTCTATAACTCCAGCCTCCTGCAAACCCTTCTCATCACCACTGTGTTCCTCCCTTCTGAGCAACTCACTTCTGTCTCTTCCTCCAAGATCAGATCATAAACCAGTCTCTTAAGGTCCTCAGCTGCTTCCTTCTTCTCATCAACTCTTGAATGGCTCAAGATTTCAACCACATTTTCTTCACCACATTTTCTTTCGCTCTCACCTTAATCATCATCCTCTTCCATAAATGTTTCATCTTCTTGGTCTAACATCCTCTTCTCAAGCTCCACTGGATCTAGCTCTGCAAGTTTCTCAAATCTACAGAGCCTGTCTAGTAGATTCTGCGTAGTTCCTGAAAATTTAATACAAAGAAGAGAAAATCAATATAAACATCTTCATTCAGTTAATTTTGTAAAAGTGGTTGTAGACATTCATTCCAAACAGATCATATTCCAGCAATCTCTTTTCTGTACAAAACTGACAACAACCTTTTACATCTATTTCAAGTTCATTGTTTAAGTAACTCAGCATGGATAAACAACAATAAGTACAAACAAAAGAGTTTTAGCATCTATTTGAAGCATATAAAGTATAGGATGGCCTAAATTGGTGTTGAGGCATAGGTACTGACCGAGACAAACAAAAACGCTCTCTTCATGCCATGCCACTCTTGTACACATTAGATAAAATAATGAATCATACTATGATGTGTGACAATGTTTGGTTTTCGGCAAATTAAAAATTATTATACTCTCTCTTCCACCCCTTTGAAGGAGGATCTTGGATGCTCAGGCTACCTCTTCACCTTTCTAGGGTTTTATCTTTCATTCTTTCATTATTGTTCATCTAGTTTCACCATGAATATGGTGAACTAAACCTTATATTGTTGTTGGGGAATCAATGTAGTCTTGTGAAACTCTCATATATGGAATTTGTGTTTATATCTTATATTTAAGACCTATGCTTTCTTTCATCATTAGTTAGGGTTTTTCCTCTTTGCTCAATACTTGCTTTGTTTAACTCATTCAATGCATGATTATTGATTTTGTCGATACGGGAACGTAGGGGAAGTCTAGATCCGGGGAATCTCTCCCAATAGTATATTGGTTGTCGTTAAGCTCATGCACTAAAAGAACTAATTATTATGAATGCTAGGAATTGTATGAACTCGTAATTAGGGATGGGCCTTCTTGTCAAGGTAATTTAGAGAGTGGCATTAACAATGATGAAAAGAATGTTGAATTCCTAAAATATATGAGAGTGGATAAGATGAAATTGATAACCCCAACAACATACTCATCCATATATTCCATTGAAGTGTTTGTATTTTGTTCTAGCCATTGATCAAAATTAATGCATACATGTTTATTTTCTGTTTTGCATATTAAACTCCACTTATTTCGTTCTTAAGTCTTAGCTAATCAACGAATCACATAACTAAACTAGGCCGTGAGTCCTTTGGGAGAACGATACTTGGTCTTACCGAGTTTATTACTTGAAACGATTCGGTCACACTTGCCGATTGTTCAACAAGTTTGTGGTGCCGTATTTCGGTGTTTTAGCTTTGAAAGGAGTTGTGTTCTGTGTTTTACTAATGATTAACATCATGTTCTGTGGTTTTTTATCTGTGTTTGATTGCAGGAATGGCATCATCTTCAGGAAAAAGATTGAAAACCATGGCAACCAAGAGAAAGGAAAAGGAACCAGAACAGCCCCATTCTAGTAGGTTCCTCTCTCGGAAACATGAGAAGCACTTCAAGGTGGTTCAGGACAGGAGACTCCTCATGGAAAGAAAGGTTGGAATGATACCTAACTTTGCTCCTCAATTTGGAGAGCAAGTGTTAGGGAATGACTGGGGAAAGCTAGCCACATATCTTGCACCTGCAAACATAGTTGTGGTAAAGGAATTCTACACCAATGCAAAGAAGATTGGTGATTATCCAGCTGAAAATTATCTGGGCTATGTCAGAGGCCATGCTATCAGGTATGATCCTGATTCTATCAATAACTTCCTAGATACTGTGTGGGCTGGTGAGCAGTGCCAATTTGCTCTTTGTATGGAGGAAGGTGCTGCTTATGAGGATGTGGAGAGAGTACTATGTATACTTGGAGGACACTTCCAAAGGAATAGATGTGGCTTAGTGGTCAACATTAGGAGGACTGATTTGACTCCTCTTGCTAAGTATTGGATGGCATTTTCTCATGCCAACATTCAGCCATGTTCACATGTGTCAGATATTACTCTCAGCAGGGCACTCTTCATCTACTGTGCTATCAAGAACATAAATGTTAACATTGGCCAGGTGATAGCTGATGAGATTAGTGTGTGCGCCAATACCTCAAATAACAAAGCACCCGTGGGACATCCCTCTTTAATCACTCACCTTTGCAAGATAGCTGGGGTGGACACTTCTGCTCCACCATTTGAAAGGCCAAGAAAAGCCATTGATGAGGCTTATTACAGACAATACTGTGGAGGTGAGGAGGCAGCTCAGCCAGTTCCACCACGCCGTGCTCGCAGAGAGAGAGGGCCAGCATAGAGCCAGACATCTGCTGAAACACATGAAGCAGAACCATTCTAGATGAGGGACATGTACATGTCTCTTATAGGTGCTCAGTTACAGTTCATTCATAGAGGGCAGGTGTCTACTGCTGAGATGATTGTGGGGATGTATGATACACCTCCAGCTCACAGGTGGACTATGGATGAATTCCATAATGTGGTAGCTTGGCCAGAGGAGCTAGTGCAAGGGGGAGGAGCAGAAGCAGCTGAAGCTTCAGTTAGAGAGATGGAAGAAGATGAAGCTGAGGATGATGATGCATTTGAATATTATGAAGATGAGGAAGAAGAGGAAGATACAAAGGACAGCTCAGATTGATGAGGAGATGAGATAGCATTTACTGATGAATGATATCATGAACTTATGCTTTGTTGGTTTAAGTGTTCTCAACTTATTTTTGTTTATATTAGGGTTGATGTACTCTATTGGAAACCTGGTTTGTTGTGATGGTTTGCTATTGACTGTGATTTTGTGATAAGTAATGCTTGATGATAATTTGAGATTGATTGATGTTGAGATGATGTGCACATTAAATGCTTATACAAGTGATTCACAAGCTTTGTGAACAAATGCAGGATACTATGATTGTGATTGTGAGATTAAGCGGGATGTGTATGTCAAATGTGAATGAGCTTATATGTGAGGTTTTGAGCTCCAGAGTTGTTAATGTCGAATGCTATTACTTTGAAAGCATGAATGAGTTTGCCCAGGTATTCTATGATTGAATCAATTGCTTGTTTTGCATAATATGATCAAGGTCGTTTGTTGGAACCCTTTTTATTGGCCAAATTCATAAAGTTAGCCCACTAAAAGAGAACACTTTGTGTTCTATCCTTTGAACCCTTAGGCTTGAACATCAATTGAAAACCCTTGTTGAAAAACTTTACCTTGAGTTAAGTAGAAGATCTTGTGTGGTATTGTTAAATGTTCAAGTTTGGGGTTGTTGGGAAAACATGAAAAAGTAAAAGCATTGAGCTAAGAATATGCAAAGAAAAAGAAAAAGAAAAGAAAAGAAAAGAAAAAGCAAAGCTCAATGCAAAAGAAAGTTGGGGAAAATAAGAATAATTGTGTTGTTATGATTCTCTTAACTCAAGGATTTTGTGATCCAAAAAAACCAATTTTTTTGTTAGCCCAGCCACATTATAAGCAATTGAAAAGCCCTTGTGATGATGCATGCTTGTGAATGTTTTTGATTGTCGTAAAATGAAAGGAAAAGTTGATTCATGTGACATTGTGATAGTGGAGTGAATGAGTGATTACTGATGGACAAATTTATGATCACCAAAATATGATGTCACAAACTTGTTTTACAATCGGCAAGTATGACCGAATCGTTTCAAGTAATAAACTCGGTAAGACCAAGTATCGTTCTCCCAAAGGACTCACGGCCTAGTTTAGTTGTGTGGTTTGTTGATTAGCTAAGACTTAAGGACGAAATAATTGGATTGTATTATCCAAAAGACGAAAATAAATATGTATGCATGAGGTTTTGATCAATGGCAAAAGCAAAAGACAAATACTTTCAATGAAATATATATATGAATATGTTGTTGGGGGTCAATTTCATCTCATCCACTCTCATATGTTTTAGGAATTCAACATTCAAATCATCATTGTTAATACCACTCTCTAAATTACCTTGTCAAGAAGGTCTATCCCTAATTACGAGTTCATACGATTCCTAGCATTCCTAATAATTAGTTCTCTTAGCACAGGAGCTTAACGACAACCAATATAATATTGGGAGAGATTCCCCGAATCTAGACTTCCCCGTACGTTCCCGTATCGACAAAATCAATAATCATGCATTGAATGAGTTAAACAAAGCAAGCATTAAGCAAAGAGGAAAAACCCTAACTAATGATGAAAGAAAGCATAAATCTTAGATTAAGATGCAAGCATAAATTCCATATATGAGAGCTTCAAAAGATTACATTGATTCCCCAACAAACATACAAGGTTTAGTTCACCATATTCATGGTGAACCTAGATGATCAATAATGAAAGAATGAAGGATAAAACCCTAGAAAGGTGAAGAGGTAGCCTGAGCATCCAAGATCCTCCTTCAAAGGGGTGGAAGAGAGAGTGTTTGCTTCGTTTCTGCCAAAGATACCAACCCTAAGAAATCTAGGTCTTTAAATAGGACAAAAAAATAATAGAAAACGGGTCCAGGCCCAAACAGATCATAAAATCGCATAAAACTGGCCCAAAACTCGTCTGGTTGACTTTTTTCGTATTCTGGTTGACTGGTTGACTTTTTTGGTTGACTGGTTGACTTTTCTAGTTGACTGGTTGACTTTTCTGGTTTCTGGTTGACTTTTCAGCACTCTAATCATTCGGTACTTCAACTCTTCTTTCAAATCATTCAATTAGCCTACAAAATAAAGGGAATCTTGCACAAAACCATTAAATTCACTTTCAACTCTCTTATTCACAAAACTAAAGCAAAAATATGAGTTCAAGCTAGTTTCTAAGTCTTAAAGGTTGCTTTTGGTATCAATTTTAAGCATAAAAATAACAGTTTTTCAACTGTTATCAATTACCTCTTATACACTTGTGTGTTGAGTGAAACACTTTATCTAGTGAGGAAATATTCCATGAGCACATGAACATCCATGCTTAATTGATTGATCATTCATGAAAAAATAGCATTTGTTGGATATTAAGTGACTTTGTGAACACTAAAGCACGTGCACATCTTGATTGAACTCTTGGTCATAAGTTTGATTGAAGTTTTTACTTATCTTGAAAAGAGGATTTTTGAATGAGTGACCATCATATGAATTGGTTGAAGATTGAGTTACATCTAGTTTGCTTGAGGACAAGCAAAGTTCTAAGTTTGGGGTTGTGATAACAACTGAAAAACTGTTATTTTCATGCTTAAAATTGATACTAAAAGCAACCTTTATACTTATAAACTAGCTTCAAATCATGCTTTTACTCATATTTTTAGAAATAAGAGATTTGGACAGGTTTATGCTTGATTTCAGTGTTTTAGTGCAGGTTTTAAGGTGAATTTAGTGAAAGAAGTGAAGAAGGAGAGAGATGGAATCAGAAAATACATCAAAAAGTGCAAAAGGAGAAGCCGCAACTGCCGTTCAGCGACAGTTTACCGCTGAGCGGCACTCAGGAGTTCACGGGAGATCTGCTAAGGGGCAAAATGGCCGCTGAGGGGAAGAAACCAACTCACGCACTCACCGCTGAGCAGCACTTTACCGCTGAGTGGCACTCTTATGGGCTTGGGCCTAAATTTTCTGTAATTTTAGAATAGTATATAAGCTTTAGGACGTCCTAGGGTTTGTATCTTTGGCAGAAACGAAGCAAACACTCTCTCTTCCACCCCTTTGAAGGAGGATCTTGGATGCTCAGGTTACCTCTTCACCTTTCTAGGGTTTTATCTTTCATTCTTTCATTATTGTTCTATATTGTTGTTGGGGAATCAATGTAGTCTTGTGAAACTCTCATATATGGAATTTCTGTTTATATCTTATATTTAAGACCTATGCTTTCTTTCATCATTAGTTAGGGTTTTTCCTCTTTGCTCAATGCTTGCTTTGTTTAACTCATTCAATGCACAATTATTGATTTTGTCGATACGGGAACGTACGGGGAAGTCTAGATCCGGGGAATCTCTCCCAATAGTATATTGGTTGTCGTTAAGCTCCTGCACTAAAAGAACTAATTATTAGGAATGTTAAGAATTGTATGAACTCGTAATTAGGGATCGGCCTTCTTGCAAGGTAATTTAGAGAGTGGCATTAACAATGATGAAAAGAATGTTGAATTCCTAAAATATATGAGAGTGGATAAGATGAAATTGATAACCCCAACAACATACTCATCCATATATTCCATTGAAGTGTTTGTATTTTGTTCTAACCATTGATCAAAACTCATGCATACATGTTTATTTTTTGTTTTGCGTATTAAACTCCACTGATTTCGTTCTTAAGTCTTAACTAATCAACGAATCACATAACTAAACTAGGTCGTGAGTCCTTTGGGAGAACGATACTTGGTCTTACCGAGTTTATTACTTGAAACGATTCGGTCACACTTGCCGATTGTTCAACAAGTTTGTGGTGCCGTATTTCGGTGTTCATAAATTTGTCATCAATCTTATATTTAAGACCTATGCTTTCTTTCATCATTAGTTAGGGCTTTTCCTCTTTGATCAATGCTTGCTGTGTTTAACTCATTCAATGCATGATTATTGATTTTGTCGATACGGGAACGTACGGGGAATTTCTCCCAATAGTATATTGGTTGTCGTTAAGCTCTTAAACTTAAGAATTAATTACTAGGAATGCTAGGAATTGTATGAACTCGTAATTAAGGATAGGCCTTGTTGTCAAGGTGATTTAGAGAGTGGCATTAACAATTGATGAAAAGAATGTTGAATTCCTAAAATATATGAGAGTGGATAAGATGAAATTGATAAACCCCAACAACATACTCATCCATATATTCTATTGAAGTGTTTGCATTTTGTTTTAGCCATTGATCAAACTCATGCATACATGTTTATTTTCTGTTTTGCATATTAAACTCCAATTGTTCTTAAGTCTTAAATAATCAACGAATCACATAACTAAACTAGGTCGTGAGTCCTTTGGGAGAACGATACTTGGTCTTACCGAGTTTTATTACTTGAAACGATTCGGTCACACTTGCCGATTGTAAAACAAGTTTGTGGCGTCGTATTTCGGTGTTCATAAATTTGCCATCAGTAGGTAGCCTTAGCATCCAAGATCTTCCTCCAAGGGGTGGAAAGGTGTGTGTTTGCTTCGTACTCTGCCAAAGATACAAACCCTAGGAGGTCCTAAAGCTTATATAATATTCGAAATATTATAGAAAAGTGGGCCTAAGCCAAAAATAGTGCTGCTCAGTGGCAAACTACCGCTCAGCGGTAAGTGCGTGTGTTGAATTCTTCACCTTAGCGGCATTTTCACCCCTCAGCAGAGCCAACAGGTGTTCATTAGTGCCACTCAGTGGTTAACTGGCGTTGAGCGGTACTTGCGGCTTCTTCTTTTGCACTTTTTGAATTCTTTTTTGATTCCATCTCTATCCTTCTTCACTTCTTTCATCAAATTCACCTTAAAACCTGCATAAAACACTTAAGAAAAACATAAACCTGTCCAACTCTCTTATTTCTAAAAATATAAACAAAAGCATGATTCCAAGCTAGTTTCTAAGTGTTAAAGGTTACTTTTAGCATCAATTTTAAGCATGAAAATAACAGTTTTTCAATTGTTATCACAACCCCAAACTTAGAACTTTGCTTGTCCTCAAGCAAACAAGATGTAACTCAATCTTCTACCAATCAATACAATGGTTCACTTCATTCAAAAATCTTCTTTTCAAGACAAGTAAGTACTCAATTAAAGCTCATGACAAAGACTTCAATCAAGACATGCACATGCTTTAGTGTTCACACAATCACCTAATATCCAACAAATGCTACTTTTTGTGAATGATCAATCAACTAAGCTTGGATGTTCATGTGCTCATTGAATCTTTCCTCACTAGGTAAAGTGTTTCACTCAAACACAAGTGTATAGAGGTAATTACTCATTCACTCCATTATCACAATGTCACATGAATTGACTTTGCCTTTCATTTAACCACAATCAAATACATTCACAAGCATGCATCATCACAAGGACTTTTCAATGGCTTATAATGTGGCTGGTGCTACGACTGTCGCGGTCATACAAATTTGATGTGCAGAAATTAATGCAGTATAACTAGGATGTGACTCCTAGGTCGTCTCTCAAGGACCAATTATGTGGCGGTTCAATCTCAGATTTTTTTTTACACAAAGTGGGGGGGTTTTGTAGATGTTTTGTGCGGTAAAAATTAAATTAAAATTTAAACATAACTGAATTTAAAAACACTGAAATAAATTTTAACAGTGGTAAAAACTGAACGGTAAAAAAATATGGTAAAAACAGACAATGGAAAAATTACAGTGTTGGAAATTAAAACACAGAACAGTAAATATGCAGAAGACAAAACAACAGTGTAATTAAAATTTATCAATAGTTCCAGTAAAAATAAACCGTAAAAACGATTCTTGAAAATAACATGACTAGTAAAACACAATGACAGAATTTAACGGTGCAGAAAATACTAAACTGTAAAATACAACAGATAGAATAAAACACTGGAAATGGAATTCATCAAACATTCAACACTTAAATTAAAATTCCAAAATACTGAAAGATAAAAATAAAACGAACAAATTGTTTCAAATACTGTGATACACTACACACTCAGAAATAAAATTCTACACTGCTGAAAAAATAAACAGAGAGCTACTGGAAAATGAGAAAGTAAGAGTTGGCTGCTGGAAAATGGAAAAGAAAGAGGCCACAGCCTCCTCCCAGGACCGTGGCTTCCTACTCCTAAAATCTAATATCCTCTGATGTGTTGCTGCTGCTCCATTATATAGCCACTTCTCTTGACATATTCTCCTTCAATCTATCATTTGGATTTTGTCTCACTCAGCCCGTGAGTCTCATTAGGTGGTGGCTTTTCCAAGTTGTTGTCCGCTTAATTCTTTTCAATTTTGAAGGTGCTAAACCGTGTGGAGTGGAAGAGAATGGTAAAAAAAAAAAATCTGAACTTGCACATGTGGGGACGTGAAACCACTTCCCTTAATAATACTAGTTTAATAAAATTCAGAGCCACCAACTTCATTTCCTCTTCTTTCTTTACGTAGCTGCACCCACAAAATAAAGAGAACATGAGGTGGTCCCTTGGTTAATGGCCGTGTGTTTGCTGCTGTGCTGGCCCAAGCTGTTACCTCCATGGGCGTGAAGTGCTGCAGGCCGTGACACCTTCCAAGCTCTTTCGGTGGTTCTCCTTGTTGGATACTTGAAGCTTCTTCAAAGCTAGCTGGACCCGTGATCTGCTTTTGGATGGGAGGATGCTAAAGGCCGTGAAGCTCTTCCCAAGCCAGCTCCAATTCCATTTGACGCTTGCTGCTGCATGGGAGAAACCTACCGAGACACCTCTTTTGTGCTGTACTGGTGGAGGATGTTGCAGCTGCTGGAATAAAATCCGTGCACACCAACACGGAAGCTACGTTCTCCAATGAAATGTGTTGCTTCCCTTCCATCCTCCACCAAATCACCACTTCTTCTTTTCTTCCAGCAGTGTCTTTGTCCTAGTCACGGGTCTCTTCTTAAAGAAAGGAACTTAAAGAAAGGAACAAAATATTCATGGGCTGCACGAATTCTTAACCGTGTAAAGTGTGCTTTAAACCAAATAAAATGCTTCAATAAATTAACATCCAAGCTGGATCATCACTCTCCAACCACCGAGTGCACACCAAAATCCATCACCGCTCCATTCTAATAAGAAAGTAAATGCACCGTGTGCTATTTCATTTCTCCTAACTCTTCTGAATAATCAACCTTCCAGCACAACGTGAATCACCGCTTCAATCTTCTTCTCGTCCACTTCTTCGTTCAGCATCCATCTTCAATCACCGTACGCTCCCTGCTGGACCGTGCTGCACATCCAAACTGCACACACCTTGGTTCAAGCGTCCGTGCACACCATTCATTCTCCTTCTCTCGGGTGGCAGCTGCACCACACCCCAGCTCTTTCCCCAACGCTGCTTCGTGTGCGTGCAGCGTGACAGCACTCTCAACGTGCTTCAACTTCTTCCAGCTCCAACACATCACCAATCCCGTGAGCTGCTGCCTTCAAATAAGCTTCCTTCCCACCTTGACACCGTGCAACTATGATGAATGAAAGCAAAAGAAGTGCGCACGCTCCTTCCAGTAGCCGTGAATCACCGCTTCACTCCAGGAAAGAAAAGGAACCAGCTTTTTTTCTTCTCCAACGCAAAGTGTGATCTGCTTCCTTCCATTGCTTCTAAAAATAAAAACAGCAGCTGCAGCGAGGAGGCTTTCTTCCAAACCGTGCACACCATTCTACTCAATCACCATGCTTATCTTCTCTGCTACTAGTCGCGTCTCATGGTCTGTGGTTGGTTATCTTTGCTGCACCGAGGACTGCTTCTGTCTTCTTCATGAAGCCATGACAGTACTCCTTCAACATGTGGCAGCCGTGTGTTTCTTCTAAGTGCAAGACGATGATCTTCCCTTAAGGGTGGCGGCTGCTGCTTTTAGTTTCTCCCTGGATCAACTGGCTGCTGCATCCCTTAGCTAGACGTCTAAGTGCTGCCCCTTGCCACCATTTTGAATGTAACCGTGCACTCACAATCAGATGCTCGTTATGAGTTTTGCCAAGCAAACTAAACGCTGAATCAAAACCGTGAGTGATGTGTGCTTTACGGAAAGGAGATTCTCTTTGTGTAATTGACGTGTGATGTGTTTCTTCCAGCCACCTCCACGTGAAAGTAGTAAAGAAAAATGTGCCATAAACAAAATAAATCACCATATAACACATAAAGATGAGATGTGCTTTCTCCCACTCAAAACCGTGACTTTCAATAGGTGGTGGCTCCCACTTTCTAGGAAATTTCTCCATTTTGTCTTAGGCCGTGAATCACTTTTCCAGAACAGCCTCCACTATAATGTTGCAGCCGTAATACACTTCCTTCTTGTCCTTCATAATGATAAAATAAAATAAAACCAAAAGGCTTTCATGTATTAGGTGCCGAACATTACTCCTTTTGTGCTCTACTTCACACGTAATGTCTATCCACAATATTAAAATAAAGGAAACATTGGTTGCCACTTCCAACGTACACACTCAATCATGGCCGTGAGATGCATTAGGAAACCATCAAAGAATTAAGTTGCTCTCTTCTACTGATTTAGCCAATTCGGTGTACAAAATGCTCTTTCAAATGTTCCAAAAATATTATTCAATATTTTTCCTGCAATTACTAATACAATTAATTAGCTCAGATAATTCAAATTAGTTAAAATAAGAATTACTGGTTAATTTAAGCACAATTAGTAAAAACGGGAAAATACTGGACAATTAAGCACAATTCCCTTATTAATTCTAGTACAATAAACTAAGTGAAGTGTAGAAAATATCGACTCATCAAAATAGACCACACTTAGTCTTTTGCACTCCTGGGCAAAATCAAGACGCAAATCAGGGAATGGTTCAAAGGACCTTTAGGTGTATGACACAAAAACTCATCAGACAGAAAATAAAAACTCGCAAGAAAAATAAAAAGAATTTACAGAGTTCTCAAAAAGTCTGGACAGAGGAAAGAAGTAGAAAATATCCAACACGTAATCAAGAAAAGTAGATACTTATAGAAATTATCCAAGCAATTCAATACGTAGAAAAATAATTAATAAGCTTAAGAGGTGATTCAAAAAATAACAGAACCTCACATATGCACTACAGTGTTTCTCTCTAGTGTCTAGGGTAAATAATTGTCACTCAATGTACTCAAGAAAACAAACACAAGCAGACTTGGCAAGCTTCTAATTATCAATACTTAAAACATATGCATCTTCAGATCAAAAGGTCTTTACTGGGTTGTAATGGGGCCAAGGACATGGGAGGATAAATTTGGATAAGTAGCTATAGCTCAGAAGAAATAGAGGTGCACTAGGGAAAAAAATGTAAACACAGTGAAATCTCACCCAAACCTCTAATTCAATCCTCTTCTCGACTCCATTATTCATAAAATTATTTTTCAATTTTCTCTTTTTCTCATCAAATATTTTTTTTTCATCCTGTCTTCTTTTTTTTTTTTTTTTTTTTTTTTTTCACACAACAGGATATAAATTATCATTTCAAAACATGATGAGGAACCAACTAGCCAATTCATCAGAATTCCCAAGGAGACCACACTTATTCTCAAAACACTTCTATAGCTCCAGACTTTCCTAAGTTTAAGGTAATCATTGTTTTTCACTTAGGGTCAGTATATGAGCTTCAACACAAATAAATGGGGAAAGTATAGGCTCAAAGGGGTTATCAAAGGATAATAACAGGGTAGGCTTATTTGGCTAAAGAGGCTCAAGAAATAAAATGCCTTTATCATTTTCTAAACATGCATATCCATCAAGAATTATCAAAAAGAATCAAGCCAAGGCATATGTGCAAGCAATCAAGATACATGTCACACAAGAAAGAAAATTAAGTGGCTCAAATTCTCACACAGGGCATTTGTTACAATCAAATCAACCTCTTAAACACATAATCATGTTTCCAAGCAGAGAAAAGCAAGGATTTCAAACCATAAGTATTAATGAAGTGAAGGAAAAATCTACAACTTAGACAAACTCCAGAAATCAAGAGAAAAATGTAAAATTTATTGCACACAAAACAACTAAAAACAACTTAAAACAGAAAAAAATTAACACTCAAAAACAAAAAATTTAACACACAAAATACAATCTAACAGAAAAATCAGAAAAATCAGAATTTCTTCCCAGTAGACCACACTTAAATCACACAATGTCCTCAGTGTGTTACAATCATCAGATTATCAATTTCAGAGCAGTCAAATAATATAGACAAGTGCAATAAAAAGTTAGGAAAAATGGGAAGAAATTTTTCAGTAACATCCATCAGTAGATGTTATCAGGGACATCCATCAGCCGATGTCTAAAACACCTAGCACCCATCAGTAGATGCTAATAATTAAATTTTTTTTTTTTTTTATTTTTATTTTGGAAAAGGGGAAAACCGGTACTGTGGCAACAGTCTCGGTGGCAAAGACCGGAACTGTTGCTACAGTGGAAACAATCTGGTTATAAAAGGGTACCTCCTCAGCGTCAGAGCGCCATTTCTGACTTCCCTGTTCTCTCTCTACTCCTCTCTCTGCTCTCTTCTCTGCTCTCTTCTCTCTCTACTCTCTCGAGCGTCTGGATCTCTGCAGGGAGCCTCTCCCCCCGCGTCCGCTGAAGAGTCTGAGATCTGCGTAGAGCCCCTGCCACTTCGCCTGCTGAAGAGTCTGAGAACCTCAAGGAGCCTCTGCAAGCCCTACTACTCCAGGTAAGTCCTCAGCACCTGGATCTCTGTTTCTATCTGCTTGCTTTCCATGTTCTGCTTCTCTTTAAAGCTTTTAGATCTTTCATTCTGCTGTTATACCTTCCTGCTTTCCTGCTTTCCATTTTTTTTTCTTCCTGATCTCTTGCCTGCTCTCCCTCTTTCTTTGCCCGATCTATCTTCTCCTTTTCAAATTTTTTCTTTCTTAACTACAACAAAAACAAGAACACACTGTCTTAAACTAAGGGGTATATAGGCTGGAAACCAGACGTTAATCTCCCTTCGATTGCAGAGACAATCGGGTAGAACAACGCCACGTACCCCACTTAAAACTAAACACATAAACATAATATACAAGAACAATATGGACAAGGACACTGGACGTAGATCCGTTTAGGACCCTTTGCAAGGACCGTGAAACAGATCTGAGACCAGACACAAAAACAATCAAAGACAGACAGGACAAAATAAATTTGAAAGGAAACAAGAATCAAAAAAAGAAAACAGAGAACTAATCTAATTTTTTTTTTTTATGCTTCTTTTTTTTTTTATGTTTTGTTTTTCTTTTTTTTTTTTATGTTTTTATGCTTTTTATATTATTTATTTTTTTATTTATGTATTTGTATATTACGAGAGGAAGGATGAGTGAAACGGAATCAGAGAGATATACCAGTCAACGGTGGCGTCCAACCGACGATCAAATCCAGATGATGACCAAAATATTCAACTATGGGGTCACACACCCAAGCCGAGCGCAAGTCGTCGAGATCGCGTCTCGACTAAGGGCTTTCGGCGAAGCCACTGAATACAACGTACACTGCTGGTTCAACAACCACGGCAATCGGGTCAAGCACTGGCAAGCGGAGATAGACCCCACTGGCACTCTCTTTTCACAACTGCCGCTGTACATGTACGGTAAGACCTCTGATCACACCTCCATTTTTATTGAAAATTTTCACTTCCTCTTCTATAATTAACACAAGTTATTTATTTTTTTATTATTTTTTTATTTTTTTATTTTTTTATTTTTTATTTTTTATTTTTTTTTTTGTTTGAAAGAAAAAAACTGGGTGATAATGAGGGCACCGAGGCTGCTGAATTTGTTTCCAGTTCCGATCATCATCGATGACGACAGAAATGAACGAGAAATTCCTCCACCAAAGCCTCCGCTCGCATTCTGAACCAGAGCTCCCTCAACGGAGCTCTCCCTGGTCATGGTGGCAGTTGCCAATTCTGGACAATCAGTGAGATATCTTCCACCTCAGGATCCGGCGAAGATGTCTTCAGGAGCAGCTCGCCCAGTACTGCCCTCTCACTTGAATCAGGACAAATCCCAGTAGCCACGCCACTTCTCCGAGCAAGTTGTTGAATCAATAAAATCAGGAGCCTTCTGTCCACCAGCAGTTGTTGAGTCTGTGACACCGGAGTAATAAGAGAAATAGCAGTATACTTTCCTTCATCTATCATTGTTTCCTCTATGTCAGTACCTGTATTCTCATTTACTTTTGTAACCTGGTCATCAAACTCATAATCAATAGCATCTGTTATGAATTTAGAATCTGTTTGTAACACATAATCAATTTCAATACAAATCGGGCAAGAACCAGATTCACAATCACATTCATAATTCTCAGAAAACTGAGTCAGATCAATGTTTTGTTCTAACTCTATCATGTTATGCGACTGCAAAATTCCTGTCTCAAAATCAATATTGACATATGCATCATCAACAAAATCCACATTCAGTGCAAAGCTATTATCAATGAGAAATTTATCACTGTAATCATGTTCATTCAACACAACATTTATACCAATGGTTTCAGAGACTAATACTGAATCAAAAACTTCAGAATTGTCAATCAAGTCTGTATCAGTTTCAATCCTAAAACCTGTAGAATCATTGTGCAACAAATCACAAGCAATTGAATGTATAGGTAGATCTGGTAAAGAGCTTGTAATCTCAGTTTCAGAATAAACATGTTTTTGCTCAGAATAAATTTTCTCATGAATTTCCAATTCATCAACTGCACATTCAAGTTGAGGTACGTTTACCTCCACGGTGGAAGATAAAAATGGTCTACCTGTCTCAACAGTGTTACTCGTACCTGCCTGGTCCTTAAAATAATCATCAACAGTCTCAGGTGCAAGAGTGGGATCATAGAAAAGTAGGAAAGTGGGTGTAGTAGTAAACTCATAGCTTTGCTCCCCATCTTCTATGTTGATGCCACTATCATCTTGAAAGTGTTGAGTGGCCATCTGCCCGATCTGATCAGTCAGCTTCTGAATGGCAGCTTGAGTTTCCATGCTCTCTTGCTTGAACTGCATGTTCCCTTTCTGAAACTGAATGTTCTGCATGGTCATCTGCTCCAATAACTCCTTCAATGTAGGTTCAGAAGTTGAAGGCTGAGAAGCTACTTGGGCAGGAGCATCATACTGCTGACTCTGATATTGCTGAACTGGTGGAACCGGCTCCCAAAGGGAGCTCTCAGGAATTTGAGGATGATCCATATTTTTCTCAGTATTAAAATCAGCACAAGAATCAGAGTAATATGCAGAAAGAGAATCATAATTACAGGCACTTGTAGAATAAGCACTATTCACAAAATTAAAATAGGTAGACATGGAAAATAAAAATAAAAACTAAAAACTAAAAATTACGAAACAGATAAACTAAACACATTTATACATGCTACAAGCACACACAAGACAGAACATCAATAGTAAAAAATTTTTTTTTTTTTTTAAATATAGCAACTAAATACAGAACACTGCACAATAAAATATGAAAGACAAAACATATATTAACACAACATAATCGAAAAACACAGCAAAAATCTAAAACGAAAAACCTGGAACTGAAGTGACAACGCCGCCAAAATTTGCTGAAGGTGTCGTTGTCGCCTACAAAAATATACAAGACAAAACACACAAAACAAACATATTAACAGAACAAAACTTTATACAACAAAAATCTAAAACCAAACCTCCATTGGTCCCCGGCAACGGCGCCAAAATTTGGTACGACTGTCGCGGTCATACAAATTTGATGTGCAGAAATTAATGCAGTATAACTAGGATGTGACTCCTAGGTCGTCTCTCAAGGACCAATTATGTGGCGGTTCAATCTCAGATTTTTTTTTACACAAAGTGGGGGGGTTTTGTAGATGTTTTGTGCGGTAAAAATTAAATTAAAATTTAAACATAACTGAATTTAAAAACACTGAAATAAATTTTAACAGTGGTAAAAACTGAACGGTAAAAAAATATGGTAAAAACAGACAATGGAAAAATTACAGTGTTGGAAATTAAAACACAGAACAGTAAATATGCAGAAGACAAAACAACAGTGTAATTAAAATTTATCAATAGTTCCAGTAAAAATAAACCGTAAAAACGATTCTTGAAAATAACATGACTAGTAAAACACAATGACAGAATTTAACGGTGCAGAAAATACTAAACTGTAAAATACAACAGATAGAATAAAACACTGGAAATGGAATTCATCAAACATTCAACACTTAAATTAAAATTCCAAAATACTGAAAGATAAAAATAAAACGAACAAATTGTTTCAAATACTGTGATACACTACACACTCAGAAATAAAATTCTACACTGCTGAAAAAATAAACAGAGAGCTACTGGAAAATGAGAAAGTAAGAGTTGGCTGCTGGAAAATGGAAAAGAAAGAGGCCACAGCCTCCTCCCAGGACCGTGGCTTCCTACTCCTAAAATCTAATATCCTCTGATGTGTTGCTGCTGCTCCATTATATAGCCACTTCTCTTGACATATTCTCCTTCAATCTATCATTTGGATTTTGTCTCACTCAGCCCGTGAGTCTCATTAGGTGGTGGCTTTTCCAAGTTGTTGTCCGCTTAATTCTTTTCAATTTTGAAGGTGCTAAACCGTGTGGAGTGGAAGAGAATGGTAAAAAAAAAAATCTGAACTTGCACATGTGGGGACGTGAAACCACTTCCCTTAATAATACTAGTTTAATAAAATTCAGAGCCACCAACTTCATTTCCTCTTCTTTCTTTACGTAGCTGCACCCACAAAATAAAGAGAACATGAGGTGGTCCCTTGGTTAATGGCCGTGTGTTTGCTGCTGTGCTGGCCCAAGCTGTTACCTCCATGGGCGTGAAGTGCTGCAGGCCGTGACACCTTCCAAGCTCTTTCGGTGGTTCTCCTTGTTGGATACTTGAAGCTTCTTCAAAGCTAGCTGGACCCGTGATCTGCTTTTGGATGGGAGGATGCTAAAGGCCGTGAAGCTCTTCCCAAGCCAGCTCCAATTCCATTTGACGCTTGCTGCTGCATGGGAGAAACCTACCGAGACACCTCTTTTGTGCTGTACTGGTGGAGGATGTTGCAGCTGCTGGAATAAAATCCGTGCACACCAACACGGAAGCTACGTTCTCCAATGAAATGTGTTGCTTCCCTTCCATCCTCCACCAAATCACCACTTCTTCTTTTCTTCCAGCAGTGTCTTTGTCCTAGTCACGGGTCTCTTCTTAAAGAAAGGAACTTAAAGAAAGGAACAAAATATTCATGGGCTGCACGAATTCTTAACCGTGTAAAGTGTGCTTTAAACCAAATAAAATGCTTCAATAAATTAACATCCAAGCTGGATCATCACTCTCCAACCACCGAGTGCACACCAAAATCCATCACCGCTCCATTCTAATAAGAAAGTAAATGCACCGTGTGCTATTTCATTTCTCCTAACTCTTCTGAATAATCAACCTTCCAGCACAACGTGAATCACCGCTTCAATCTTCTTCTCGTCCACTTCTTCGTTCAGCATCCATCTTCAATCACCGTACGCTCCCTGCTGGACCGTGCTGCACATCCAAACTGCACACACCTTGGTTCAAGCGTCCGTGCACACCATTCATTCTCCTTCTCTCGGGTGGCAGCTGCACCACACCCCAGCTCTTTCCCCAACGCTGCTTCGTGTGCGTGCAGCGTGACAGCACTCTCAACGTGCTTCAACTTCTTCCAGCTCCAACACATCACCAATCCCGTGAGCTGCTGCCTTCAAATAAGCTTCCTTCCCACCTTGACACCGTGCAACTATGATGAATGAAAGCAAAAGAAGTGCGCACGCTCCTTCCAGTAGCCGTGAATCACCGCTTCACTCCAGGAAAGAAAAGGAACCAGCTTTTTTTCTTCTCCAACGCAAAGTGTGATCTGCTTCCTTCCATTGCTTCTAAAAATAAAAACAGCAGCTGCAGCGAGGAGGCTTTCTTCCAAACCGTGCACACCATTCTACTCAATCACCATGCTTATCTTCTCTGCTACTAGTCGCGTCTCATGGTCTGTGGTTGGTTATCTTTGCTGCACCGAGGACTGCTTCTGTCTTCTTCATGAAGCCATGACAGTACTCCTTCAACATGTGGCAGCCGTGTGTTTCTTCTAAGTGCAAGACGATGATCTTCCCTTAAGGGTGGCGGCTGCTGCTTTTAGTTTCTCCCTGGATCAACTGGCTGCTGCATCCCTTAGCTAGACGTCTAAGTGCTGCCCCTTGCCACCATTTTGAATGTAACCGTGCACTCACAATCAGATGCTCGTTATGAGTTTTGCCAAGCAAACTAAACGCTGAATCAAAACCGTGAGTGATGTGTGCTTTACGGAAAGGAGATTCTCTTTGTGTAATTGACGTGTGATGTGTTTCTTCCAGCCACCTCCACGTGAAAGTAGTAAAGAAAAATGTGCCATAAACAAAATAAATCACCATATAACACATAAAGATGAGATGTGCTTTCTCCCACTCAAAACCGTGACTTTCAATAGGTGGTGGCTCCCACTTTCTAGGAAATTTCTCCATTTTGTCTTAGGCCGTGAATCACTTTTCCAGAACAGCCTCCACTATAATGTTGCAGCCGTAATACACTTCCTTCTTGTCCTTCATAATGATAAAATAAAATAAAACCAAAAGGCTTTCATGTATTAGGTGCCGAACATTACTCCTTTTGTGCTCTACTTCACACGTAATGTCTATCCACAATATTAAAATAAAGGAAACATTGGTTGCCACTTCCAACGTACACACTCAATCATGGCCGTGAGATGCATTAGGAAACCATCAAAGAATTAAGTTGCTCTCTTCTACTGATTTAGCCAATTCGGTGTACAAAATGCTCTTTCAAATGTTCCAAAAATATTATTCAATATTTTTCCTGCAATTACTAATACAATTAATTAGCTCAGATAATTCAAATTAGTTAAAATAAGAATTACTGGTTAATTTAAGCACAATTAGTAAAAACGGGAAAATACTGGACAATTAAGCACAATTCCCTTATTAATTCTAGTACAATAAACTAAGTGAAGTGTAGAAAATATCGACTCATCAGCTGGGCTAACAAGAAAATTGGTTTTTCAATATCACAAAGCCCTTGAGTTAAGAGAATCATATAAACACAATCATTCTTACATATTCCCAACTTTCCTTTGCATTGAGCTTTGCTTTTTTTCTTCTCTTTTCTTTCTCTTTTTTTCTTTTCTATTCACATTCTTAGTTCTTATCTCTTAGCTCAATGCTTTCAATTTCCCTTTCATAACTTCGCAACAACCCCAAACTTGAACATTTATCAATATCAATAAATATTTTCTACTTAACTCAAGATAAGGCTTTTCACAAAGGATTTTCAAATTATGTTCAAGGCTAAGGGTTCAAAGGATATAACACATAGTGCTCTCTTTTGTGAGCTAAAATCATGCATTTGGCTAATAAAAGGGTTACCAACAAATAGCCTTGATCATATGATGCAAACAAGCAATTCATTCAATCATAGAAAACCTGGGCAAAATCATTCATGCTTTCAAAGTAATAGCATTCAATCACAAAAATTCTAGAGCTCAAAACCTCACATATAAGCTCATTCATATTCCACATATACACATCCTTCTTAGTAACATAATCACAATCACAACATCATGAATTAAACTTTGCATTAAATTCAGATGTTGAGAATTACCAAAAGCACAAAAGCTATTCCTAGCGTAGTTACTTTTAGTTTCTTTTCTTACGTTTCTGGTTATAAAAATACTTCTCAGTGCAACAGAACTTTTAAAGAGATTAATACTTCCGTATAATCAAGAGTAAGTCAAGAAAAGAACAAGAACATAAACATATATTGCACAGGAAATTTACATTAATGTTTCGTCATACAACTAATTCCAATGAACAGAAAATTTAGCCTATCCTAGAGATCTCAAATGTACTCTTTATAGCAATTCCTTGCAGAAAGTGAAGTCTTGATGTCTTGACAAGTGATAACAGTTGAAAAACTGTTATTTTCATGCTTAAAATTGATACTAAAAGCAACCTTTGTACTTAGAAACTAGCTTGAAATCATGCTTTTATCCATATTTTCAGAAATAAGAGAGCTGGACAGGTTTATGCTTGATTTCAGTGTTTTTGTGCAGGTTTTAAGGTGAATTTAGTGAAAGAAGTGAAGAAGGAGAGAGATGGAATCAGAAAAGAAATCAAAGAGTGCAAAAGGAGAAGCCGAAGTCACCGCTCAGCGGCATTTTACCGCTGAGCGGCACTCAGGAGCTCACGGGAGGTCCGCTGAGGGGCAAAATGGCCGCTGAGGGGAAGAAAAGAGACGCGCACTCACCGCTGAGCGGTACTTTACCGCTGAGCGGCACACTTATGGGCTTGGGCCTAGATCTTTTGTAATTTTAGAATAGTATATAAGCTTTAGGACGTCCTAGGGTTTGTATCTTTGGCAGAAACGAGGCAAACACTCTCTCTTCCACCCCTTTGAAGGAGGATCTTGGATGCTCAGGCTACCTCTTCACCTTTTTAGGGTTTATTCTTTCATTCTTTCATTGTTCATCTAGGTTCACCATGAATATGGTGAACTAAACCTTGTATGTTTGTTGGGGAATCAATGTAATCTTTTGAAGCTCTCATATATGGAATTTATGCTTGCATCTTTTAATTAAGACTTATGCTTTCTTTCATCATTAGTTAGGGTTTTTCCTCTTTGCTTAATGCTTGCATTGTTTAACTCATTCGATGCATGATTATTGGTTTTGTCGATACGGGCACGTACAGGGAAGTGTAGATCCGGGGAATTTCTCCCAATATTATGTTGGTTGTCGTTAAGCTCCTGAACTTATGAACTGATCATTAGGAATGCTAGGAATTGTATGAACTCGTGATTAGGGAGAAGCCTTCTAGAAAGGTACTTTAGAGAGTGGCATTAACAATGATGATTTGAATGTTGAATTCCTAAAATATATGAGAGTGGATAAGATGAAATTGACCCCCAACAACATATTCATTCATATATTTCATTGAAAGTGTTTATCTTTTGCTTTTGCCATTGATCAAAAACTCATGCATACATGTTTATTTTCTGTCTTGCATATTAAATTCTAAATATTTCGTTCTTAAGTCTTAGCTAATCAACAAACCACACAACTAAACTAGGCCGTGAGTCCTTTGGGAGAACGATACTTGGTCTTACCATGTTTATTACTTGAACGATTCGGTCATACTTGCCGATTGTGAAACAAGTTTGTGACATCATATTTTGGTGATCATAAATTTGTCCATCAAGTTTTTGGCGCCGTTGCCGAGGACTCGTGGTTTAACTGGTTAATTTGTGTGATTATTGATTATCTTTGACTTTAATTTTGAATTTCTATTTTTATTTTTCTGTTTTTATTTTATTTTATCTTATTTGATTTGATTAGATTTGATTTTATTTTATTTTATTTGATTAGATTAGATTTGATTTGATTTAATTTTATCTTATTTGATTAGATTAGATTTTATTTTATTTTATTTGCTTAGATTAGATTTGATTTGATTTGATTTTATCTTATTTGATTAGATTAGATTTGATTTGATTTTATTCGATTAGATTAGATTTTATTTTATTTTATTCTATCTTCTTTTATTTTATCTTCTTAATCTTTTATCTTCTGAATATATATCTTCTCCTATATCTTTTTGTGCTAACAAATATTTTCTAGGGTTTTGTTTTCTTGTGTATGCAGGAGGCAATTCGAACTAGGAGTAAGAAAACAACAGAACCTCTTCTTGAAGGTCTAGACGAGAGTAGACGGAGGAGAAGAATCAGAACGTCTAGAGAACTTTTCCCTTCTCCAGAAACTCTCTTACAATCATCACCACAAGGTTCTGTTCATAGCACAGGAAATATGGAGAACAATAATGTTAGAAGAACTCTTGCAGATTACACCAATATTGCTGGACCTCAGCAGTTTAACAGCATAGCTAGACCTAGAGTCAATGCAGCCAATATGGAGGTCAAACCAGCACTGATTCAACTGGTGAAAAGTAATCAATTTAATGGGTTATCTCATGAAAGCCCATATGAGCACCTTACTACCTTTAATGAGATTTGCAATACAGTCAAGATTAATGGGGTGCCAGACGAAGCAATCAAACTTAGTTTGTTTCCTTTCTCATTGGGAGGCAATGCTAAGCTTTGGTTGAATTCTTTTCCAGAAGAAAGTTTCACAGAGTGGGAAGCAGTGGTCACAAAATTTTTAAACAAGTACTTCCCACAATCTAAGGTGACTAAAGGCAAGCAAGAGATTTCTTCATTTAAGCAGGGCATGGAAGAATCACTGGGGCATGCATGGGACAGGTATAAAAGCTTGTTACGTAAAACTCCCACGCATGGTTTTGAAGATCAAGAAGTAGTCTTAACTTTCCTTGGAGGGCTTGGTTCATAAACCAAGATGATGTTGGACGCCTCAGCAGGAGGCAATATTAAATGGAAAACTCCAGAGGAAGCAACTGAAATTATAGAAAATATGGCTACTAGTGATAATGAGCTGCACAGTGAGAGAGGAGCTCCTATGCAACAAAAAGGGGTTCTTCAATTACAAACACATGATGCCTTGCTAGCTCAGAATAAAATTCTAACTCAACAGCTGGAGACTCTGACTAAAACTCTTGCTCAATTACCCAAAGAGTTGAAATCTGCTGCACAGGTACAAACCCAGTTGTGCGAATTATGTGGAGGCGACCATATCAATGGTCAATGTGCCTTTCCAGTTGAAGCCATAGAGGATGTAAACTACATGACCAATCAGTACCGTCAAGGGAGCTACAATCAGGGGTGGAAACCACACCCAAGTATTGGTCAAGGGCAAACTGGGCAAGCTGGTCAATATAATAAGCAGCAGCAGCAACCCACCTTATGGCAACAGTTATCTATGCTTAATGAAAGATCCATGAGGATGGAGGAAACTCTCAGCAATTTCATACAGAAAACTGAGTCTACCCAAAAGAGCACTGAAGCTGCTATCAAAAATTTGGAGACTCAGATGGGGCAGATCACCAAACAGGTGGAAGAAAGGCCAAATAGAAACTTTGGGGCTAATACTGAGGTTAACCCCAGAGAAGAGTGCAAGGTGGTAGAGAGTGTTGATGATGAGAAAGTTGAGTTAGATACAGAAGAGAGAAGTGAAACAGAGAGCAAAAGCACGTTTCCTTTTCCAATCCATCAAGAGAAACCAATGGACTTCACAGAGTTATTCAAAATGGTGGATAATGATGCACCTTGGGAGCAAATTCTGCAACAGATTACGGTTTACACCAAATCTAATGAAGAAATCTCTACAAAGAAGAGACGTAGAGATGATGAGGAAAAAAAGTGTATAACTGTTAAGGAAGAGTCATTCCCACCTAAAGCATCAGATCCAGGTAGTTTTTCTATCCCTTGTACTATAGGGAAGAAAAAGGTAAAGAAAGCTCTCCTTGATTTAGGTTCAAGTGTTAACTTGATGCCTTATTCTTTATTGGAGCAAATTGGCAATGTTAAAATGAAACCTGTAAAGGTTAATCTAGTAATGGCCGATGGATCTTCAAAGGAGCCATGTGGGATTGCAGAAGACATTGTAGTTTGTGTTGGCAAACTTCAGTTTTTGGCAGACTTTGTGGTGATGAAGATGGAAACCGAGAAAATACCTATCATACTTGGAAGACCGTTTATGAAAACGGCCAGGATTATCATAGATGTAAATGAAGGTATAGTGGTGCTCCAGGATAGAGAGGATAGAGTGGTGGTGGATGTCTTCAAAGATGAGACACAAGCAAAGGAGGAAGAAGCTAGTTATAAAGCTGCATTTCGAGATGCACCCATGACTAGACGTACAGATGAAAATCTTGAGGTTTCAGGTAACCATTGTTTGTTGTTTCAGGTACCCAAGGAAGAAGAGATTGGAAGAGGAGAAGAGATTCCTAGAGACTGGAAGAAAAGAACACTCCAACTTGGCACACCTGTAAGAATCAAGAACAAGTTGTGGGTTGTGAAGGGCTTTAAAGAAAAGGAGATGATAGAGATAGAGTCTCCATATTCTAGAAGAACCAGAACAGTTCAAAGGAAGCAGCTGAGAAGTTGGTGGACTAACAACATCAACTATAAAGAAGATGGAACTTGAACTTTATTGGGTCAAGCTAATGACGTTAAAAGAGCGCTTACTGGGAGGCAACCCAGTGGATTTACAAACTTTTGATTTTGATTTTGGTTTTGTAACTTTTAATATTTGGACATTATTTTGTAAATATTTTGTTGGATCCAGCATCTACTAAAGGATGCTAGGTGGTTAAGTATCTACTGAAAGATACTAAGTTTGTAACACCTGCTGATGGGTGTTGGTGAGAAGATTTTGCACCTACTGATGGGTGCTGGTAAGTTTGAAACACCTACTGATGGGTGTTGGTGGATTTTGGGTCAGGCTCGTGACGTTAAACAAGCGCTACCTGGGAGGCAACCCAGTTGATTGATTGTTTTCTGTTTGTTTATTTTAGTTAGGGTTTGAATAAGCATTTTTAACATTGAATTGCAGGGAACCAGTGAGGGGTATGTCTAGGAGGCACGTAGGTCAAGAAAAGAAGGAGAAGAGCACATCACGAAAGTGCCGCTGAGCGGTACTCTCGCAGAATGGGCTTTAGTTCCCCTTAGCGGAACCCGAGCCCATTAGGGTATTTTTATACCCTAAGCTGCGCAATTTCTTATACTTTCAGGCTCTTCTCTGCACAAACACTCCCACATACCTTCTCCTAGGTTTTCCACATCTTTTCACTTTTCCCTCTTAAGAAAATTTCTCTTCCACTCAATTTTTCACTAGTGTGCCATCAAAGTTTGGGGTTGGAAGAGAGCATTCTAGCTTGGAAGCATTCTCATTGCATCTAGTATCTCCACCCAAGTAAGTAAAATGCATTTTGTTCGTTCTAGGGTTCTTGAATTTGAATGTGATTGTCAAAGCATGAATATTTAGGGGTTTTGATTTCTATGCATGATTTGATGATATATTTGATGTTTGAACCGATTAAACTGCATGATTATAAACTGGAAAACTAAAAATTGCATTTGGGTGGAGTTAGGAAAGCTTTAAAACAAATTTTTCAAAAATCTGCAGAGTTACCACTGAGGGGTAAACTGCCGCTAAGCGGCACTCTGCCAGATTTGGTTCTTCTGAATTTTTGCGTGTTGGAATGTGGCACTGGTGGCGCTGAGGGGAAATTCTGGCCCTCAGCGGTGGTTTAGCTTCGAAAGGAGTTGTGTTCTGTGTTTTACTAATGATTAACATCATGTTCTGTGGTTTTGTATTTGTGTTTGAATGCAGGAATGGCATCCTCTTCAGGAAAGAGATTGAAAACCATGGCAACCAAGAGAAAGGAAAAGGAACCAGAGCAACCCCACTCTAGCAAGTTCCTCTCTAGGAAACATGAGAAACACTTTAGGGTGGTTCAGGACAGGAGACTTCTGATGGAGAGAAAGGTTGGAATGATACCTAACTTTGCTCCTCAATTTGGAGAGCAAGTGTTAGGGAATGAGTGGGGAAAGCTAGCCACTTATCCTGCACCTGCCAACATAGCTGTGGTAAAGGAATTTTACACCAATGCAAAGAAGATTGGTGATTATCCAGCCGAGAATTATTTGGGCTATGTCAGAGGCCATGCTATCAGGTATGATCCTGATTCTATCAACAACTTCCTGGATACTGTGTGGGCTGGTGAGCAATGCCAGTTTGCTCTTTGATAACAGTTGAAAAACTGTTATTTTCATGCTTAAAAGTGATACTAAAAGCAACCTCTAGACTTAAAAACTAGCTTGAAATCATGCTTTTATCTATATTTTCATAAATAAGAGAGTTGGACAGGTTTATGCTTGATTTAAGTGTTTTTGTGCAGGTTTTAAGGTGAATTTGGTGAAAGAAATGAAGAAGGAGAGAGATGACATTAGAAAAGACAAGAAAGAGTGCAAAAAGAGAAGTCAAAGGCACCGCTCAGCGGTATTTTACCGCTGAGCGGCACTCAGGAGGTTGCGGGAGTCACTCTGAGGGGCAAAATGGCCGCTGAGGGGAAGAAAGTGACGCGCAGTCACCGCTGAGCGGCACTTTTTGGGCTTGGGCTTTTGTAATCTTTTGTAACTCTAGAATAGTATATAAGGGCTTGCACGTCCTTGGGATTAATATCTTTGGCAGAAACGAGGCAAACACTCTCTCTTTCACCCCTTTGAAGGAGGATCTTGGATGCTCAGGCTACCTCTTCACCTTTATTGGGTTTATTCTTTCATTCTTTCATTGTTATTCATCTAGGTTCACCATGAATATGGTGAACTAAACCTTGTATGTTTGTTGGGGAATCAATGTAATCTCTTGAAGCTCTCATATATGGAATCTGTTGCTTGCATCTTTTAATTAAGACTTATGCTTTCTTTCATCATTAGTTAGGGTTTTTCCTCTTTGCTCAATGCTTGCATAGTTTAACTCATTCCATGCATGATTATTGGTTTTGTCGATACGGGCACGTACGGGGAAGTCTAGATCCGGGGAATTTCTCCCAATATTATACTGACAATATTATATTGGTTGTCGTTAAGATCCTGCACTTATGAACTAATCATTAGGAATGCTAGGAATTGTATGAACTCGTGATTAGGGAGAAGCCATCTAGAATGGTACTTTAGAGAGTGGCATTAACAATGGTGATTTGAATGTTGAATTCCTAAAATATATGAGAGTGGATGAGATGAAATTGACCCCCAACAACATATTCATTCATATATTTCATTGAAAGTGTTTATCTTTTGCTTTTGCCATTGATCAAAACTCATGCATACATGTTTATTTTCGTCTTTGCATATTAAACTTCAAATATTTCGTTCTTAAGTCTTAGCTAATCAACAAATCACATAACTAAACTAGGCCGTGAGTCCTTTGGGAAGAACGATACTTGGTCTTACCAAGTTTATTACTTGAACGATTCGGTCATACTTGCCGATTGTGAAACAAGTTTGTGACATCATATTTTGGTGATCATAAATTTGTCCATCAAGTTTTTGGCGCCGTTGCCGGGGACTCGTGGTTTAACTGGTTAATTTCTGTGATTATTGATTATCTTTGACTTTAATTTTGAATTTCTGTTTTTATTTTTTCTGTTTTTTATTTTATTTTATCTTTTTATCTTTTTAGATTAGGTTAGATTTTATTTTTATTTTTTTTTAGGTTAGATTAGATTCTGTTTTTATCTTTTTAGATTAGGTTAGATTAGATTTGATTTTATTTTGTTAGGTTAGATTTTATTAGATTTTATTTTATCTTTATCTTTTAGATTAGGTTAGATTTTATTTTATCTTTTTAGAATAGATTTTATTTTATTTTATTTTCTATCTTCTAAATCTTTTATCTTCTTATCTTCTGAATCTTTTATCTTTTTATCTTTGAATATATATCTTCTTTTATATCTTTTTGTGCTAACAAATTTTTTCTAGGGTTTTTTTTTCTTGTGCATGCAGGAAGCAATTCGAACTAGGAGTAAGAAAACAACAGAACCACTTCTTGAAGGTCTAGAAGAGAGTAGAAGGAGGAGAAGAATCAGAACGTCTAGAGAACTTTTCCCTTCTCCAGAAACTCTCTTGCAATCATCACCACAAGGTTCTGTTCATAGCACAGGAAGTATGGAGGGCAATAATGTTAGAAGAACTCTTGCAGATTACACTAATCTTGCTGGACCTCAGCACTTCAATAGCATAGCTAGACCTAGAGTCAATGCAGCCAACATGGAGGTCAAACCAGCACTGATTCAACTGGTGAAGAGTAATCAATTTAATGGGTTATCTCACGAAAGCCCATATGAGCACCTGATTACCTTTAATGAGATTTGCAATACAGTCAAAATTAATGGGGTGCCAGACGAAGCAATCAAACTTAGCTTGTTTCCTTTCTCATTGGGAGGCAATGCTAAGCTTTGGTTGAACTCTTTTCCAGAAGAAAGTTTCACAGAGTGGGAAGCAGTGGTCACAAAATTCTTAAACAAATACTTCCCACAATCTAAGGTGACTAAAGGAAAGCAAGAGATATCTTCATTCAAGCAGGGCATGGAAGAATCACTGGGACATGCATGGGACAGGTATAAAAGCTTGTTACGTAAAACTCCCACGCATGGCTTTGAAGATCAAGAAGTAGTCCTAACTTTCCTTGGAGGGCTTGGTTCACAAACCAAGATGATGCTGGATGCCTCAGCTGGAGGCAATATCAAATGGAAGACTCCAGAGGAAGCAACTGAAATTATTGAAAACATGGCTACAAGTGATAATGAGCTGCACAGTGAAAGAGGAGCTCCTTTGCAACAGAAAGGGGTTCTTCAATTACAAACCCATGATGCCTTGTTAGCCCAGAATAAAATTCTAACTCAACAGCTGGAAACTCTGACCAAAACTCTTGCTTCATTACCCAAAGAGTTAAAATCTGCTGCACAGGTACAAACCCAGTTGTGCGAATTATGTGGGGGAGATCACATCAATGGCCAATGTGCTTTTCCTGTGGAAGCCGTGGAGGATGTTAATTTCATGGCTAATCAGTTTCCATACCGTCAAGGGAATTATAATCAGGGTTGGAAACCACATCCAAGCATTGGCCAAGGACAAACTGGCCACAGGAAAAGCACATTGGCCAAGCACAGGTACAAACCCAGTTGTGCGAATTATGTGGGGGAGATCACATCAATGGCCAATGTGCTTTTCCTGTGGAAGCCGTGGAGGATGTTAATTTCATGGCTAATCAGTTTCCATACCGTCAAGGGAATTATAATCAGGGTTGGAAACCACATCCAAGCATTGGCCAAGGACAAACTGGGCAAGCTAATCAGTATAATAAGCAGCAGCAGCAACCAACCGTGTGGCAACAATTATCTATGCTTAATGAAAGATCAACAAGGTTGGAAGAAACTCTTCAGCAATTCATACAGAAAACTGAATCTTCTCAAAAGAGCACTGAAGCTGCTATAAATAATTTGGAGATTCAGATGGGTCAGATTACCAAGCAATAGGAAGAAAGACCACACAGAAACTTTGGGGCTAATACTGAGGTTAACCCTAGAGAAGAGTGCAAAGTGGTCAAGAGTGTGAATGAAGAGATTACTGAGTTAGAAGAAGATGAAACAGAAGAGAGAAGAGAAGAAGAAAGAAAGGACACTTTTCCTTTTCTAACAAATCAGGAGAAACCAATGGATTTCACGGACTTATTTAGAATGGTTGATAATGAAGCTCCCTGGGAACAAATTTTACAGAAAATAGCAGTTTACACAAAATCTGAAGAAGGAACCTCTACAAAAAGAAGACGTAGAGATGATGAGGAAGAAAAGTGTATAACTGTTAAGAAAGAGTCATTCCCACCAAAAGCAGCAGATCCAGGTAGTTTTTCTATCCCTTGCACTATAGGGAAGAAAAAGGTAAAGAAAGCTCTCCTTGATTTAGGCTCAAGTGTTAACTTGATGCCTTATTCTCTATTGGAGCAAATTGGCCATGTTAAAATAAAACCTGTAAAGGTTAATCTTGTAATGGCTGATGGATCTTCAAAGGAGCCATATGGGATTGCAGAAGACATTGTAGTTTGTGTTGGCAAACTTCAGTTTTTGGCATACTTTGTGGTGATGAAGATGGAGACCGAAAAAATACCTTTCATACTGGGAAGACCGTTTATGAAAACGGCCAGGGCTATCATAGATGTTAATGAAGGTATAGTGGTGCTCCAGGACAGAGAGGAGAGAGTGGTGGTGGATGTTTTCAAAGATGAGATACAAGCAAAGGAGGAAGAAGCCAGTTATAAAGCTGCATATCGAGATGCACCCATAACTAGATGTAAAGATGAAAATTTTGAGGTTTCTGATAACCATTGTTTGTTTTCTCAGGTACCCAAGGTAGAAGAGATTGGAAAAGGAGAAGAAGTTCCTAGAGACTGGAAGAAAAGAAGACCCCAACTTGGCACACCTGTAAGACTCAAGAACAAGTTGTGGGTTATAAAAGGCTTTAAAGAGAAGGAGATGATAGAGATAGAGTCTCCATATTCTAAAGAATCCAAAACAGTCCAAAGGAAGCAGTTGAAAGGTTGGTGGAAGGACAACATCAACCATAAAGAAGATGGAACATGAGCTTTAACAGGGTCAAGCTAGTGACGTTAAAGAAGCGCTTGCTGGGAGGCAACCCAGTAGATTTACAAACTTTTGTTTTGGTTTTGTAACTTTTAATTTGTGAACATTATTCTGGACATTATTTTGTTGGATCTAGCATCTACTGAAGGATGCTAGGTGGTTAAGTATCTACTGAAGGATACTAGGTTTTTAACACCTACTGATGGGTGTTGGTGAGAAGATTTTGCACCTACTGATGGGTGCTGGTAAGTTTGAACACCTACTGATGGGTGTTGGTGGATTTTGGGTCAGGCTCGTGACGTTAAACAAGCGCTACCTAGGAGGAATGGCATCCTCTTCAGGAAAGAGATTGAAAACCATGGCAACCAAGAGGAAGGAAAAGGAACCAGAGCAGCCCCATAATGGCAGGTTCCTCTCTAGGAAACATGAGAAGCACTTTAGGGTGGTTCAGGACAGGAGACTTATAATGGAGAGAAAGGTTGGAATGATACCTAACTTTGCTCCTCAATTTGGAGAGCAAGTGTTAGGGAATGATTGGGGGAAGCTAGCCACTTATCCAGCGCCTGCCAACATAGCTGTGGTGAAGGAATTCTACACCAATGCAAAGAAGATTGGTGAGTATCCAGCTGAGAACTATTTGGGCTATGTCAGAGGCCATGCTATCAGGTATGATCCTGACTCCATCAACAACTTCCTGGATACTGTGTGGGCTGGTGAGCAATGCCAGTTTGCTCTTAGCATGGAGGAAGGTGCTGACTTTGAGGATGTTGTGAGAGTGTTGTGCATACCTGGAGGACACTTTCAAAGGAATAGATCTGGAGCAGTGGTTAACATTAGGAGGACAGATTTGACTCCTCTTGCAAAGTATTGAATGGCATTTTCTCATGCCAACATTCAGCCATGCTCACATGTGTCAGATATCACTCTCAGCAGGGCACTATTCATCTACTGTGCTATCAGAAATTTGAATGTTAATATTGGGCAGGTGATAGCTGATGAGATTAGTGTGTGTGTGATAACAGTTGAAAAACTGTTATTTTCATGCTTAAAATTGATACTAAAAGCAACCTTTAGACTTAGAAACTAGCTTGAAATCATGCATTTTATCTATATTTTCATAAATAAGAGAGCTGGACAGGTTTATGCTTGATTTCAGTGTTTTTGTGCAGGTTTTAAGGTGAATTAAGTGAAAAGAGTGAATAAGGAGAGAAGTGACATTAGAAAAGACAAGAAAGAGTGCAAAAAGAGAAGACGAAGGCACCGCTCAGCGGCAAACTACAGCTGAGCGGCACTCAGGAGGTGGCGTTGGAACCGCTGAGGGGCAGAATGGCCGCTGAGGGGAAGAAAGAAGACGCGTAACCACCGCTGAGCGGTAAATACCGCTGAGCGGCACTCTTTGGGCTTGGGCTTTTATAATCTTTTGTAACTCTAAATTAGTATATAAGGGCTTGCACGTCCTATAGTTAGTATCTTTGGCAGAAACGAGGCAAACACTCTCTCTTCTCACCCCTTTGAAGGAGGATCTTGGATGCTCAGGCTACCTCTTCACCTTTATTGGGTTTATTCTTTCATTCTTTCATTGTTATTCATTTAGGTTCACCATGACGATGGTGAACTAAACCTTGTATGTTTGTTGGGGAATCAATGTAATCTCTTGAAGCTCTCATATATGGATTTGTTGAATACATCTTTGAATTAAGACATATGCTTTCTTTCATCATTAGTTAGGGTTTTTCCTCTTTGCTCAATGCTTGCATTGTTTAACTCATTCTAATGCATGATTATTGGTTTTGTCGATACGGACACGTACGGGGAAGTCTAGATTCGGGGAATTTCTCCCAATATTTTACTGACAACATTATATTGGTTGCCTTTAAGCTCCTGCAGTAATGAACTAATCATTAGGAATGCTAGGAATTGTATGAACTATTTGATTAGGGAGAAGCCATCTAGAATGGTACATTAGAGAGTGGCATTAACAATGATGATTTGAATGTTGAATTCCTAAAATATATGAGAGTGGATGAGATGAAATTGACCCCCAACAACATATTCATTCATATATTCCATTGAAAGTGTTTATCTTCTGTCTTTGCCATTGATCAATTCATGCATACATGTTTATTTTTGTCTTTGCATATTAAACTTTGAATATTTCGTTTGTAAGTCCTAGCTAATCAACAAATCACATAACTAAACTAGGCCGTGAGTCCTTTGGGAAGAACGATACTTGGTCTTACCAAGTTTTATTACTTGAACGATTCGGTCATACTTGCCGATTGTGAAACAAGTTTGTGACATCATATTTTGGTGCTTACAAATTTGTCCATCAGTGTGCTAACACCTCAAACAACAAAGCACCACTGGGACATCCTTCTTTGATCACTCACCTTTGCAAGCTAGCTGGGGTGGACACTTCTGTTCCACCATTTGAGAGGCCAAGAAAAGCTATTGATGAGGCCTATTACAGACAATATTGTGGAGGTGAGGAGGCAGCTCAGCCAGTTCCACCACGCCGGGCTCGTAGAGAGAGAGGGCCAGCACAGAGCCGGACATCTGCTGATACACATGAAGCAGAACCATTCCAGATGAGGGACATGTATATGTCTCTTATAGGTGCTCAGTTGCAGTCCATTCACAGAGGGCAGGTGGCCACGGCTGAGATGATAGTGGGGATGTATGATACACCTCCAGCCCACAGGTGGACTATGGATGAATTCCATAATGTAGTAGCTTGGCCCGAAGAACCATTGCATGGAGGAGGAGCTGAAGCAGCTGAAGCTTCAGCCAGAGATATGGAAGAAGATGAAGCTGAGGAGGAGGATGCATTTGATGAAGATGATGAAGATGAGGAGGAAGAGGAAGATACAGAGGACAGCTCAGACTGATGAGGAGCTGAGATAGCATTTACTGATGAATGCTATCATATGATTATGCTTTTGTGGTTTAAGTTTTCTGAACTTATTTGTTTTTGTTTTTAGATTAGGGTTGATGTACTCTATTGAACACCTGGTTTCTTATGATGGTTTGCTATTAACTGTGATTGTGTGATAAGTAATGCTTGATGATGCTTATTGATTGATTGATGTTGAGATGATGTGCACATTAAAATGCTTATACAGGTGATTCACAAGCTTTGTGAACAAATGCATGATATCATGATTGTGATTGTGAAATTAAGCAGGATGTGTATGTCAAATGTGAATGAGGTTATATGTGAGGTTTTGAGCTCCAGAGTTGTTATTGTTGAATGCTATTACTTTGAAAGCATGAATGACTTTGCCCAGGTTTTCTATGATTGAATCAATTGCTTGTTTTGCATCATGTGATCAAGGCCGTTTGTTGGAACCCTTTTTATTGGCCAAATTCATAAAGTTAGCCCACTAAAAGAGAACACGTTGTGTTCTATCCTTTGAACCCTTAGCCTTGAACATACACTGAAACCCTTGATTGAAAATCTTTACCTTGAGTTAAGTAGAAGATCTTGTGTGGTATTGTTAAATGTTCAAGTTTGGGGTTGTTGGGAAAACATGAAAAAGGAAAAGCATTGAGCTAAGAGCTAAAAAAGTAAGAATATGCAAAGAAAAAGAAAAAGAAAAGAAAAGAAAAAGAAGTAAAGCTCAATGCAAATGCAAATGCAAAAGAAAGTTGGGAATGAATAAGAATAATTGTGTTGTTATGATTCTCTTAACTCAAGGATTTTGTGATCCAGAAAAACCAATTTTCTTGTTAGCCCAGCCACATTATAAGCCATTGAAAAGTCCTTGTGATGATGCATGCTTGTGAATGTTTTTGATTGTGGTAAAATGAAAGGCAAAGTTGATTCATGTGACATTGTGATAGTGGAGTGAATGAGTGAAACACTTTACCTCTTATACACTTGTGTGTTGAGTGAAACACTTTATCTAGTGAGGAAATATTCCATACGCACATGAACATCCGTGCTTAATTGATTGATCATTCATGAAAAAATAGCATTTGTTGGAATTTAAATGACTTTGTAAACACTAAAGCATGTACTCATCTTGAATGAACTCTTGGTCATAAGTTTAAGTGAAGTTGTTACTTATCTTGAAAAAGAGGATTTTTGAATGAGTGAACCATCATATGAATTGGTTGGAGATTGAGTTACATTTTGTTTGCTTGAGGACAAGCAAAGTTCTAAGTTTGGGGTTGTGATAACAGTTGAAAAACTGTTATTTTCATGCTTAAAATTGATACTAAAAGCAACCTTTGTACTTAGAAACTAGCTTGAAATCATGCTTTTATCCATATTTTCAGAAATAAGAGAGCTGGACAGGTTTATGCTTGATTTCAGTGTTTTTGTGCAGGTTTTAAGGTGAATTTAGTGAAAGAAGTGAAGAAGGAGAGAGATGGAATCAGAAAAGAAATCAAAGAGTGCAAAAGGAGAAGCCGAAGTCACCGCTCAGCGGCATTTTACCGCTGAGCGGCACACAGTAAGTCACGGGAGGTTCGCTGAAGGGCAAAATGGCCGCTGAGGGAAAGAAAAGAGACGCGCACTCACCGCTGAGCGGTACTTTACCGCTGAGCGGCACACTTATGGGCTTGGGCCTAGATCTTTTGTAATTTTAGAATAGTATATAAGCTTTAGGACGTCCTAGGGTTTGTATCTTTGGCAGAAACGAGGCAAACACTCTCTCTTCCACCCCTTTGAAGGAGGATCTTGGATGCTCAGGCTACCTCTTCACCTTTTTAGGGTTTATTCTTTCATTCTTTCATTGTTCATCTAGGTTCACCATGAATATGGTGAACTAAACCTTGTATGTTTGTTGGGGAATCAATGTAATCTTTTGAAGCTCTCATATATGGAATTTATGCTTGCATCTTTTAATTAAGACTTATGCTTTCTTTCATCATTAGTTAGGGTTTTTCCTCTTTGCTTAATGCTTGCATTGTTTAACTCATTCGATGCATGATTATTGGTTTTGTCGATACGGGCACGTACGGGGAAGTGTAGATCCGGGGAATTTCTCCCAATATTATGTTGGTTGTCGTTAAGCTCCTGAACTTATGAACTGATCATTAGGAATGCTAGGAATTGTATGAACTCGTGATTAGGGAGAAGCCTTCTAGAAAGGTACTTTAGAGAGTGGCATTAACAATGATGATTTGAATGTTGAATTCCTAAAATATATGAGAGTGGATAAGATGAAATTGACCCCCAACAACATATTCATTCATATATTTCATTGAAAGTGTTTATCTTTTGCTTTTGCCATTGATCAAAAACTCATGCATACATGTTTATTTTTTGTCTTGCATATTAAATTCTAAATATTTCGTTCTTAAGTCTTAGCTAATCAACAAACCACACAACTAAACTAGGCCGTGAGTCCTTTGGGAGAACGATACTTGGTCTTACTGATGGACAAATTTGTAAGCACCAAATTATGATGTCACAAACTTGTTTCACAATCGGCAAGTATGACCGAATCGTTCAAGTAATAAACTTGGTAAGACCAAGTATCGTTCTTCCCAAAGGACTCACGGCCTAGTTTAGTTATGTGATTTGTTGATTAGCTAGGACTTACAAACGAAATATTCAAAGTTTAATATGCAAGATAAAAAATAAACATGTATGCATGAAGTTTGATCAATGGCAAAGACAAAAGATAAACACTTTCAATGAATTATATGAATGAATATGTTGTTGGGGGTCAATTTCATCTCATCCACTCTCATATATTTTAGGAATTCAACATTCAAATCATCATTGTTAATGCCACTCTCTAATGTACCATTCTAGATGGCTTCTCCTTAATCACGAGTTCATACAATTCCTAGCATTCCTAATGATTAGTTCATGAGTGCAGGAGCTTAAAGGCAACCAATAGAATATTGTCAGTATAATATTGGGAGAAATTTCCCGGATCTAGACTTCCCCGTACGTGTCCGTATCAACAAAATCAATTATCATGCATGGAATGAATTAAACTATGCAAGCATTGAGCAAAGAGGAAAAACCCTAACTAATGATGAAAGAAAGCATATGTCTTAATTAAAAGATGTAATCAACGGATTCCATATATGAGAGCTTCAAGAGATTACATTGATTCCCCAACAAACATACAAGGTTTAGTTCACCATATTCATGGTGAACCTAGATGAATAACAATGAAAGAATGAAAGAATAAACCCAATAAAGGTGAAGAGGTAGCCTGAGCATCCAAGATCCTCCTTCAAAGGGGTGGAAGAGAGAGTGTTTGCCTCGTTTCTGCCAAAGATACTAATTCTAGGACGTGCAAGTCCTTATATACTAGTCTAGAGTTACAAAAGATTACAAAAGCCCAAGCCCAAAAAGTGCCGCTCAGCGGTAAATACCGCTCAGCGGTGACTGCGCGTCACTTTCTTCCCCTCAGCGGCCATTTTGCCCCTCAGCGTGACTCCCGCAACCTCCTGAGTGCCGCTCAGCGGTAAAATACCGCTGAGCGGTGCCTTTGACTTCTCTTTTTGCACTCTTTCTTGTCTTTTCTAATGTCATCTCTCTCCTTCTTCACTCTTTTCACTAAATTCACCTTAAAACCTGCACAAAAACACTTAAATCAAGCATAAACCTGTCCAGCTCTCTTATTTATGAAAATATAGATAAAAGCATGATTTCAAGCTAGTTTTTAAGTCTAAAGGTTGCTTTTAGTATTAATTTTAAGCATGAAAATAACAGTTTTTCAATTGTTATCACAACCCCAAACTTAGAACTTTGCTTGTCCTCAAGCAAACAAGATGTAACTCAATCTTCAACCAATTCATATGATGGTTCACTCATTCAAAAATCCTCTTTTTCAAGATAAGTAACGACTTCACTCAACTTATGACCAAGAGTTCATTCAAGATGTGCACATGCTTTAGTGTTCACAAAATCATTTAAGTTCCAACAAATGCTATTTTTCATGAATGATCAATCAATTAAGCATGGATGTTCATGTGCTTATGGAATATTTCCTCACTAGATAAAGTGTTTCACTCAACACACAAGTGTATAAGAGGTAAAGTGTTTCACTCAATCACTCCACTATCACAATGTCACATGAATCAACTTTGCCTTTCATTTTACCACAATCAAAAACATTCACAAGCATGCATCATCACAAGGACTTTTCAATGGCTTATAACGTGGCTGGGCTAACAAGAAAATTGGTTTTTCTGGATCACAAAATCCTTGAGTTAAGAGAATCATAACAACACAATTTTTCTTATTCATTCCCAACTTTCTTTTGCCTTTGTATTTGCATTTGCATTGAGCTTTGCTTCTTTTTCTTTTCTTTGCATATTCTTACTTTTTAGCTTTTAGCTCAATGCTTTTCCTTTTTCATGTTTTCCCAATAACCCCAAACTTGAACATTTATCAATACCACACAAGATCTTCTACTTAACTCAAGGTAAAGATTTTCAATCAAGGGTTTTCAGTGTATATTCAAGGCTAAGGGTTCAAAGGATAGAACACAAAGTGTTCTCTTTTAGTAGGCTAACTTTATGAATTTGGCCAATAAAAAGGGTTCCAACAAACGGCCTTGATCATATGATGCACAACAAGCAATTGATTCAATCATAGAAAACCTGGGCAAAATCATTCATGCTTTCAAAGTAATAGCATTCAACAATAACAACTCTGGAGCTCAAAACCTCACATATAAGCTCATTCACATTTGACATACACATCCTGCTTAATTTCACAATCACAATCATGATATTATGCATTTGTTCACAAAGCTTGTGAATCACCTGTATAAGCATTTTAATGTGCACATCATCTCAACATCAATCAGTCAATAAGCATCATTCAACCATTACTTATCAAACAATCACAGTTAATAGTAAACCATCATAACAAACCAGGTTTCAATAGAGTACATCAAACCCTAATCTAAAAACAAAAACAAATAAGTTCAGAAAACTTAAACCACAAAAGCATAATCATATGATAGCATTCATCAGTAGATGCTATCTCAGCTCCTCATCAGTCTGAGCTGTCCTCTGTATCTTCCTCTTCCTCTTCATCATCATCTTCATCAAATGCATCCTCCTCCTCAGCTTCATCTTCTTCCATGTCTCGAGCTGAAGCTTCAGCTGCTTCAGCTCCTCCATGCAATGGTTCTTCTGGCCAAGCTACCACATTATGGAATTCATCCATAGTCCACCTGTGTGCTGGAGGGGTATCATACATCCCCACTATCATCTCAGCCGTGGCCACCTGCCCTCTGTGGATGGACTGCAACTGAGCACCTATAAGAGACATATACATGTCCCTTATCTGGAATGGTTCTGCCTCATGAGTATCAGCAGATGTCCTGCTCTGTGCTGGCCCTCTCTCTCTACGAGCCTGGCGTGGTGGAACTGGCTGAGCTGCCTCCTCACCTCCACAGTACTGTCTATAATAGGCCTCATCTATAGCTTTTCTTGGCCTCTCAAATGGTGGAACAGAAGTGTCCACCCCAGCTAGCTTGCAAAGGTGAGTGATCAAAGAAGGATGTCCCAGTGGTGCTTTGTTGTTTGAGGTGTTAGCACACACACTAATCTCATCAGCTATCACCTGCCCAATATTAACATTCAAATTTCTGATAGCACAGTAGATGAATAGTGCCCTGCTGAGAGTGATATCTGACACATGTGAGCATGGTTGAATGTTGGCATGAGAAAATGCCATCCAATACTTTGCAAGAGGAGTCAAATTTGTCCTCCTAATGTTAACCACTGCGCCAGATCTATTCCTTTGAAAGTGTCCTCCAGGTATGCACAATACTCTCTCAACATCCTCAAAGTCAGCACCTTCCTCCATGCTAAGAGCAAATTGGCATTGCTCACCAGCCCACACAGTATCCAGGAAGTTGTTGATGGAATCAGGATCATACCTGATAGCATGGCCTCTGACATAGCCCAAATAGTTCTCAGCTGGATAATCACCAATCTTCTTTGCATTGGTGTAGAATTCCTTCACCACAGCTATGTTGGCAGGTGCTGGATAAGTGGCTAGCTTTCCCCAATCATTCCCTAACACTTGCTCTCCAAATTGAGGAGCAAAGTTAGGTATCATTCCAACCTTTCTTTCCATTAGAAGTCTCCTGTCCGGAACCACCCTAAAGTGCTTCTCATGTTTCCTAGAGAGGAACCTGCTAGAGTGGGGTTGCTCTGGTTCCTTGTCCTTCCTCTTGGTTGCCATGGTTTTCAATCTCTTTCCTGAAGAGGATGTCATTCCTGCATTCAAACACAATTACAAAACCACAGAACATGATGTTAATCATTAGTAAACACAGAACACAACTCCTTTCGAAGCTAAACCACCGTTGAGGGCCAGAATTTCCCCTCAGCGCCACCAGTACCACATTCAAACACGCAACAAACGAGAAAAAGCAAATCTGGCAGAGTGCCGCTCAGCGGTAAATGCCGCTCAGCGGTGATCTGCAGATTTTTGCAAATCTCATTTTAAAACTGTCCTAACTCCACCCAAATGCAATTTTCAGTTTTCCAGTTCATAATCAAGCATTTTAATCGGTTCAAACATCAAATATATCATCAAATCATGCATAGAAATCAAAACCCCTAAATATTCATGCTTTGATAATCACATTCAAATTCAAGAACCCTAGAATGAACACAATGCATTTTACTTGGGTGGAGATGCTAGATGATATGAGAATGCTTCCAAACTAGAATGCTCTCTTCCAACCCCAAACTTTGATGGCACACTAGTGAAAAAGTGAGTGGAAGAGAAATTTTTCCAAGAGGAAGAGTAAAAAGATGTGGGAAACCTAGGAGAAGATATGTGGAAGTGTTTGTGCAAAGAAGAGCTTGAAAGAATGTAAAAACGCGCAGCTTAGGGTTTAAAAATACCCCAATGGGCTCGGGTTCCGCTAAGGGGAACTTAAGCCCATCTGCGATAGTACCGCTCAGCGGTAATTGCCGCTCAGCGGCACTTTCGTGATGTGCTCTTCTCCTTCTTTTCTTGACCTACGTGCCTTCCTAGCATACCCCTCATAGGTTCCCTGCAATTCAATGTTAAAAATGCTTATGCAAACCCTAATTAAAATAAAACAAACAAACAATCAATCAACTGGGTTGCCTCCCAGGTAGCGCTTGTTTAACGTCACGAGCCTGACCCAAAATCCACCAACACCCCTCAGTAGGTGTTTCAAACTTACCAGCACCCATCAGTAGGTGCAAAATTTTCTCACCAACACCCATCAGTAGGTGTTACAAACCTAGTATCCTTCAGTAGATACTTAACCACCTAGCATCCTTCAGTAGATGCTAGATCCAACAAAATAATGTCCAGAATAATGTTCACAGATTAAAAATTACAAAACCAAAACAAATCAAAAGTTTGTAAATCTACTGGGTTGCCTCCCAGCAAGCGCTCCTTTAACGTCACTAGCTTGACCCAATAAAGCTCATGTTCCATCTTCTTTTTCTTCTTCCTACTGAACTTCTTCAGAAATTTGATCAAACCAGGAACCTGTTGCAGTGTCTCAATCATAGGAACTTTAATCTCCAATTTCTTGAAGATTTCCATAAAGCACTTAAATTTCTTTTCCTTTCTATGATTCTTCTTTAGATGAGGATGGGATTTTTCATATGATTCCTTCTTCTTTCCTCTCATCTTCTTTTTCTTATGCTTCCTCTCCCCAAATTTTCTCTTTTTCTTTTCTCTTAATTTTTTCTTCCCTTCTCTTTTTCTTCTCAACTTCTTTATTTTCACACAAATTCTCTTCCTCTCTTCTCTCTCAACCACTTCTTTTTCTTTTTCATCATCTTTAACTTTCTCACTCAACTCTTCTTTCTCTTTTCTCTCTACCCTTTCCTCATCTCCCTCTAATTTTTCCTCATCAAGAATCTTGTCACTTTCAGTGATAATGACTTGCCCTTCCTCCTTAAGGTTAACTTCAGTATTAACATCATCATTCAATCTCTGATTGATGTAACGAAGTTGCATCTCCATTCTTTTACATGATTCTTCAATGCTTTTCTGAGTAGAGTCGGAATTTTTCAAAAATCGTTGAAGGGTGTCCTCCAACCTATCCAAACTTCCTGATAGAAAGGGTTGTTGCTGCCATTGTTGTTGTGGTTGGTTCTCAAATTGTCCAGCAGCTTGCCAAAATTGGCTTTGATCCATGCTTGAGTGAGGTTCCCACCAGTGGTTGAGATTACTTTGGTAGAATTGAGTGCCCATATAGTTAAATTCTTGACCAAATTGCATCCTGCGAACATTAGGCACAAAACTCTAGAAAATATTTATTAGCACAGAAAGATATAGGAGAAGATATATATCCAGAAGATAAAAAAAATAAAAGATTCAGAAGATAAGAAGATAAAAGATTTAGAAGATAGAAAATAAAATAAAATAAAATCTATTCTAAAAAGATAAAATAAAATCTAACCTAATCTAAAAGATAAAGATAAAATAAAATCTAAAAAACTCTAACCTAACAAAATAAAATAAAATCTAATCTAAAAAGATAAAACAAAATCTAATCTAACCTAAAAAGAAAAAAAATAAAATCTAACTTAATCTAAAAAGATAAAAAGATAAAATAAAAACAGAAAAAATAAAAACAGAAATTCAAAATTAAAGTCAAAGATAATCAATAATCACACAAATTAACCAGTTAAACCACGAGTCCCCGGCAACGGCGCCAAAAACTTGATGGACAAATTTGTAAGCACCAAATTATGATGTCACAAACTTGTTTCACAATCGGCAAGTATGACCGAATCGTTCAAGTAATAAACTTGGTAAAACCAAGTATCGTTCTTCCCAAAGGACTCACGGCCTAGTTTAGTTATGTGATTTGTTGATTAGCTAGGACTTACAAACGAAATATTTAGAGTTTAAAATGCAAGACAGAAAATAAACATGTATGCATGAAGTTTGATCAATGGCAAAGACAAAAGACAAACACTTTCAATGAAATATATGAATGAATATGTTGTTGGGGGTCAATTTCATCTCATCCACTCTCATATATTTTAGGAATTCAACATTCAAGTCATCATTGTTAATGCCACTCTCTAATGTACCATTCTAGATGGCTTCTCCCTAATCACGAGTTCATATAATTCCTAGCATTCCTAATGATTAGTTCATGAGTGCAGGAGCTTAACGACAACCAATATAATATTGTCAGTAAAATATTGGGAGAAATTCCCCGGATCTAGACTTCCCCGTACGTGCCCGTATCGACAAAACCAATAATCATGCATGGAATGAGTTAAACTATGCAAGCATTGAGCAAAGAGGAAAAACCCTAACTAATGATGAAAGAAAGCATAAGTCTTAATTAAAAGATGTAATCAACAGATTCCATATATGAGAGCTTCAAGAGATTACATTGATTCCCCAACAAACATACAAGGTTTAGTTCACCATATTCATGGTGAACCTAGATGAATAACAATGAAAGAATGAAAGAATAAACCCAATAAAGGTGAAGAGGTAGCCTGAGCATCCAAGATCCTCCTTCAAAGGGGTGAAAGAGAGAGTGTTTGCCTCGTTTCTGCCGAAGATACCTAATTCTAGGACGTGCAAGCCCTTATATACTAGTCTAGAGTTACAAAAGATTACAAAAGCCCAAGCCCAAAAAGTGCCGCTCAGCGGTAAATACCGCTCAGCGGTGACTGCGCGTCACATTTCTTCCCCTCAGCGGCCATTTTGCCCCTCAGCGTGACTCCCGCAACCTCCTGAGTGCCGCTCAGCGGTAAAATACCGCTGAGCGGTGCCTTTGACTTCTCTTTTTGCACTCTTTCTTGTCTTTTCTAATGTCATCTCTCTCCTTCTTCACTCTTTTCACTAAATTCACCTTAAAACCTGCACAAAAACACTTAAATCAAGCATAAACCTGTCCAGCTCTCTTATTTATGAAAATATAGATAAAAGCATGATTTCAAGGTAGTTTTTAAGTCTAAAGGTTGCTTTTAGTATCAATTTCAAGCATGAAAATAACAGTTTTTCAACTGTTATCACTTACCAAGTTTATTACTTGAACGATTCGGTCATACTTGCCGATTGTGAAACAAGTTTGTGACATCATATTTTGGTGATCATAAATTTGTCCATCAACAAGTCTCCTGATCATCTCCTGAATTCTCCAGTATTTTTCTGGCTATTTTCGTGTGTCAGAAAATCGTTTTTGCTTTCTGTCACGTCTTTTAAAACCACATAACTTCATTAATTCGCTCAGCGCACATGTGTGTGTGCGCTATGCGAATTTTGTGTAACTGCTGCCTCTCAACTGAAGTTATTCGCACACCGCACAAGTATTGGTACGCTATGTGATTTTATGTTTCCTAGCAGAGCGAATGCTGACTTGCGCTATGCGAGAATTGGCTGACCGAATCCCAATTATACATCCTTTCTTGTACAATAATTTACATAACAATCTACTTCCTATTACAACATTTCACTGAGTAATAACATGAATAATTAAAAGATTGAGATCATTTATAAGTGTAAAAATAACTCTTTTTCACACTTATCAGATCATCAGCAACTGGATCATGTGGATGCACTCCTTTTACTACGAATGGTCCTGACCATTTTTTCTTCAACTTCCCAGGGAATAACTTCAATCTTGAGTTGAATAATAGCACCTACTGCCCTGGATTAAAGACTTTATTTACCAGCTTCTTGTCATGATAAAACTTAATCTTATCTTTATAAGCCCTGGGTGAATCATATGCATGTAACCGCATTTCTTCAAGCTCCAAAATCTTCCTTCTGCATGTGCTTTGAGTTTCATAAGGATCAAAATTCAAGAATTTTAAAGCCCACAGAGCTTTATGTTCCAACTCTACTGGAAAATGACATGCTTTCCCATAGACTAATTGAAAAGGTGATAATCCCATGGATGTCTTCATTGCCGTTGTATAAGCCCAAAGAGCATCATCTAGTTTTAGTGACCAATCCTTTCTTGATGAAGTAACGGTTTTCTCCAGGATCCTTTTTATCTCTCTGTTAGATACCTCAGCTTGTCCATTGGTTTGTGGATGATAAGGTGCAACTACCTTATGTGTCACTCCATAATGTTTGAGTACTTTTCCTAGCTGATAATTGCAGAAATGAGATCCCCCGTCACTAATTATCAGTCTTGGAGTTCCAAAACGTGAAAATATCTGCTTCTTCAAAAATTTGATTACCATGCTAGCATCATTTTTAGGACAAGCTAATGCTTCCACCCATTTACTCACATAATCCACTGCTACCAATATATATTCATTGTTGAAAGATGGAGGAAAGGGTCCCACAAAGTCAATACCCCAGCAATCAAAAACCTCAACCTCTAAAATGCCTTGTAGTGGTATCTCATGACGTCTAGTAATTGTCCTTGCTCTTTGACACTTATCAGAATTTCTAGCATGATTATGAGAATCTTTAAATAGAGTTGGCTAATAAAACCCTGATTGGAGAACTTTGGCTGCTGTTTGATGGCAAATTTATGAACACCGAAAAACGACGCCACAAACTTGTTTAACAATCGGCAAGTGTGACCGAATCGTTTCCAGTAATAAAACTCGGTAAGACCAAGTATCGTTCTCCCAAAGGACTCACGGCCTAGTTTAGTTATGTGATTTGTTGATTATTTAAGACTTAAGAACAAATTGATTGGAGTTTAATATGCAAAAGACAGTAAATAAACATGTATGCATGAATTTGATCAGTGGCGAAAACGAAATACAAACACTTCAATGAAATAGATGGATGAGTATGTTGTTGGGGTTATCAATTTCATCTTATCCACTCTCATATACTTTAGGAATTCAACATTCTTTTCATCAGTTGTTAATGGCACTCTCTAAATCACCTTGCAAGAAGGCTTATCCTTAATTACGAGTTCATACAATTCCTAGCATTCCTAGTAATTAGTTCTTAAGTGCAGGAGCTTAACGGCAACCAATATACTATTGGGAGAAATTCCCCGGATCTAGATTTCCCCGTATGTTCCCATATCGAAAAAATCAATGATCATAGTAATGAATGAGTTAAACAAAGCAAGTGATGAGAGGGTCGCACCTCCCACAAAAGTTGTGCATAAAAGAATGCAGTATAGACTAGGAAGTGACTCCTAGGTCGTCTCTCAAGGACCAAATTGGGTTCAGTCTCAGATCTAAACACGTAGTGGGGGGGTTTTGAAAGTGTTTTGGTTTGATGCGGAAAATTAAAATTGAACTGAATTAAAAACGTTGAAATAAACTACAGTACAGTAAAACGAAATTAAAACAGTAAAAACGAAATTACTACAGTAAAAACGAATTTACAGCAACAGTAAACAATAAAAACAAATCTGAACAGAAAACAAAAATTTCAAAAAACAAAAATACAGAAAACAGTAAATACATTAAACAGTAATACAGTGAACAGTAAAAACAGAAAATAAATTACAGCAGTAATTAAGATTAGCAACACAGAAAATACATAAATTCAGAATCCCAGTTACAGTAATACAGAAACAGTAACAACGTAATACAGAAATACAGAAAAACAAAAAAAAATACGGAAAACAGTAAGTTTCAAGTATGAAAACAGAATCAACATTACAGCAGCAAAATACTTAGAATAAAATTACAGTTGAATGATCCAGACAGAGTGAAATAATCAACAACATAGTAAAAATAACAGTAGAACTTAAATTGTAGACAAACAACAACATGAATTAAATTGCAACAAAACTTGAATTACATCATTAAACAGAACCGTAAAACAGAATTGCAAATTTAATAACAGAAAATGAAATCAAATGGTGCATTGAATTTAAATTCATTACAACAAGGAACATAAACTTGAAACCTAGTGTCTGCACCAGCTCTCAACCGTAGCCCTCCATTCTCAGTCACAAGCTCCTACTGTTCCAGACCCTTCGTTCTATCTTCCAGCCTACTGTCCATCACTCTTTGTTGTCCAGCAGTTGTCTCACGGCCTCTCTCCTTCCAAACCCTCTACTCTCTACTCCTACTGAAGCGGGTGTCGCGACCCGTCAAATTTGATTGCAGGAAAATTTATGCAGTATAGCTAGGATGTGACTCCTAGGTCGTCTCACAAGGACCAATATTTGTGGTTCGGTCTTAGATTAAACACGTAGTGGGGGGGGTTTTGTGATATGGTTTTGTGCAGTAAAATTAAAGTGGACTGGAATTTAAACGAGACAGAATTTAAAAATACTGAAATAAACTTTAAAGACAATAAAAACTGAACGGTAAAAGATGGTAAAAACATAACAGTAAATATGCAAAAACGGTAAAATTAAACGATGCAGAAAACAATAAATGGTAAAATGGCGTTTGAAATTAAAACGAACATAAAAGTACATTGACAGAATTTTAACGTTTTAGAAAATAGTAAACGGTAAAAATAGAAAAGAAAGTAAAATTTAAAACATTTAACATGAAAATAAAATTCATCAAAGATTAAACATTAAATTAAAATTCTGGACAGTACAATTAAAAATGAAACGATCAAGAGTGACACATTCAGAAATGAAAACTTGGCTTTTGGCACTGTTGAAATTAAATTACAGATAGTTTGGAAGAGGAAGAGGCAAGAGCCTCCTCCGAGACGTGAGTTCCTAAACTACTCCTACTTTAATTCTAATCTCCATTTCTTCTCTGCCTGCTTGCCTCTTTTATAGCCAAAACTCATCCAATTCCCGTGACTTCTCCAGCCAATGTTTCCATCATAGCTTGTCAAATAAAATAAGCAAGGGCCCTTCATTTGTTTGTGTCGTGTGCTACCCGTGAACTCCTACTACCGTGATTGTGGCTGCCTCCTGCTTCCAGCTCAGTTCCCGTGAAGCCATTTCTCCCTGCACCTCCTGGATACTGCTCATAGATGGCTGCTGGAATGATGCTTCTTCCTCTTAGCTCTGGACTTGTGTGGAGACCATGGATGTGACACCTCCCAGCTGGATGTTGGAGCACCAAGGACGTGAGCTTCTACTGCTGTGGGTGTGGGTGCTGGCTCCTGGTTGCTGGACGATGCAGCTTTCCAAAAATCATCACCGCTTCTCCTTTCAGTCCTAGTCTCCATGCTTATCTTCTCAAAGAAAGAAGCTCACATCCTCTTGCTGCAGCCACCGCTCCAGCCCCTCACGGCTGCTCCAGATTGAACGTGACTTCTCCTCTGTGGTGGATTCTTTTCCATGGACGTGCTCTCTGCTTCTTTGGCCCTGAGCTTCCACTCCAGAAAGGTCGTGAATGTGGCTGGTATACGTGATAGCTTCCAGCTGGAATCCTTTCTCCCCAACGTGCTGAGTTGCTGGACCGAGAACACCACCTCATCTTCCTTTAGTGAAGATTTCTTTCTTCAGCTGGACGGTGCTGCTTCTGTTGAACTGGTGGAGATAGCTGGATGCATGTATGTCTGGACGAAGCTGCACCATTTGCTGGAATGGAAGGGAGAACCGAAAGTGGCTGCTGCATCCAGCTCCTAGCCGAGACACCTCCACCAAATCAGTAAAACTCAATAAGTGCATCCCCTCATTCCCGTAAAACTCTTTTGGATTCTGGATCAGCTTTTGGACCTACTGACGTATGAGTGTTGGACCGTGAATACAAACCAAGCCAAGAATCCAACATCTTTACATGCTGGATGTGTATTTCTCCAAGGCATTCACCTAAATGCCAAAAATGAAACCTTGAGTGGAGAATGTTTAGAATAAAACCGAGTGGTGGCCCCTTTGATTCCATTTCCTTGTAATGTTTTGGTGTGTACTAGAAAGGCATAGGGATAGAAATATGCATATCTTAGATAAAGTGAATGGACCATGAGCTTTCATCCAAATCCAAATGGTGGCTCCCACTTTTAATTGCTATGCCGTGTGAATGTGTGCTTTAATTTTCTTGCTAATTTCCATCCAGCCGTGAAACATGTGTATCACTTTTACCACTTTCCATTCCTTCATCTCAATTAATTGGCTAAGTGTTACCATTCCACCGTAACACCATTCCTCTCTTTCTTTCCAAATAAAAACTAAAATTCAAAAGCTTCAAAAAGAAGTTAGTCCCACAAATTATTACCCAATAATTTCCCTAGAATTAATAATGTAAATAATTAATCATAGATAATTCAAATTAATTAAAATAAGAATTATCGGTCAAATTAATTACAATTATTAAAAACGGGAAAATATTGGACAATTAAGCATAATTCCCTGATTATTTTTAGTACAATAAGATAAGTGTAGTGTATAAAATATTCACTCATCAAAATAGACCACACTTAGTCTTTTTGACTCCTGGGCAAAATTAAGACACAAATCAGGGAATGGTTCAAAGGACTTTCACGAAGACTGACACAAATGCAGCAGACAGAAAATAAAGACTCACGAGAAAATAAACAGAATTTACAAAGTTCTCAAGAATTCTGGACAGATAAAAGAAATAGAAATTATCCAACACAAATCAAATAAAGCAGATACTTACAGAAATCTTCCAAGCAATTCAATATACGGAAAAATAATCAATCAGCTTAAGAGGTGATTCAAAAATAACAAAACCTCACAGATGCACTATAGTGTTTCTCTCAAGTGTTTAAGGTAAATCAATGTCACTCAATGAACTCAAGAAAGCAAACACAAGCAGACTTGGCAAGTCTCTAATTATCAATACTTAAAACATATGCATGTTCAGATTAAAAGGTCTTTACTGGGTTGTAATGGGGCCAAGGACAGTGGAGGATAAATTTGGATAAGTAGCTATAGCTCAGAAGAAATAGAGGTGCACTAGGGAAAAAATGTAAACACAGTGAAATCTCACCCAAACCTCTAATTCAATCCTCTTCTCGACTCCATTATTCACAAAATTAATTTTCAATTTTTCTCTTTTTCTCATCATTTTTTTTTATCCTGTCTTCTTCTTTTTTTTTTTTTTTTTTTTACAAACTATAATTTTTTATCACACAACAGGATATAAATTATCATTTCAAAACATGATGAGGAACCAACTAGCCAATTCATCAGAATTCCCAAGGAGACCACACTTATTCACAAAATACTTCTATAGCTCCAGACTTTCCTAAGGTTAAGGTAATCATTTGTTTTTCACTTAGGATCAGTGTATGAGCTTTAACACAAAGAAATGGATACAGTATAGGCTCAAAAGGGGTATCAAAGGATAATAACAAGGTAGGCTTATTTGGCTAAAGAGGCTCAAGAACAAAATGCCTTTATCACTTCTAAAACATGCATATCAATCAAGTATATCAAAAAGAATCAAGCCAAGGCATATGTGCAAGCAATCAAGATACATATCTCACATAAGAAAGAACATTAAGTGGCTCAAATCTCACACAGGGTGTTTGTCACAATCAAATCAACCTCTCAAACGCATAATCATCTTTCCAAGCAGAGAAAAACAAGGATTTCAAACCATAAGTATTAATGAAGTGAAGGAAAAATCTACAACTTAGACATCATCCTGAAATCAAGAGAAAAATGTAAAATTTATGGCACACAAAACTGAATAAAAATAAATTAAAACAGAGAAAATTGAACACACAAAAAATTTAACACACAAAATACATATTAACAGAAACTAACAGAAAAATCAGAATTTCTCCCCAGTAGACCACACTTAAATCACACAATGTCCTCAGTGTGTTTCAATCATCAGATTATCAATTTTAGAGTAGTCAAATAATATAGACAAGTGCAATAAAAAGTAGAAAAATGGGAAGAAATTTTCAGTAACATCCATCAGTAGATGTTATCATTGACATCCATCAGTAGATGTCTAAATCACCTAGCACCCATCAGTAGATGCTAATTAATTTTTATTATTTTTATTTTATTTTATTTTATTTTTTTTTAATTTATTTTTTTTTCTGAAAAAGGAGACCGGTACTGTGACAACAGTCTCGGTGGCAAAGACCGGAACTGTTGCTACAGTGGAAAGCAATCTGGCTATAAATGAGGCACTCCTCCGCGTCCAGCGCCATTTCTGATCCCTCACTCTCTCTCTACTCCTCTCTCTGCTCTCTTCTCTGCTCTCTTCTCTCTCTACTCTCTCGAGCGTCTGGATCTCTGCAGGGAGCCTCTCCCCCCCGCGTCCGCGTGCTCTGAAGGTGTACGAGCCCTGCAAGGAGCCTCTGCCACCGTGCCAACTGAAGAGTCTGAGATCCGCGAGGAGCTTCTCTGCCAGCTCTACTTCTCCAGGTAAGTTCTCTGCACCTTCCTTCTTTCCTTCTTTCTTATCTTTCTGCTTGCTTTTTCTGCTTTCCATATTTTTCTTCTCTGACCTCTTGCGTGCTGTCCCTCTTTTCCATTTTCCTGCTTTCCTTTATTTTTCTTCTGCTTTTTATGCTTCTTTCTTCTCCTTTTCAATTTTTTCATATTTTTGAAACTGAAAACACTTAAACACATAAAACACAACTGTCTAAAAACTTAAGGGGTATATCGGCTGGAAACCAGACGTTAATCTCCCTTCGATTGAAGGTATGGCAGAGACAATCGGGTAGAACAACGCCACGTACCCCACTTAAAATTAAATAAAACACAGAAACATAATATACAAGAACAATATGGACAAGGACAACTGGACATAGATCCGTTTAGGACCCTCTGCAAGGACCGTGAAACAGATCTGAGACCAGACACAAAAACAATCAAAGACAGACAGGACAAAATAAATCTAAAAGGAAACAAGAACAAACAATTAAAGAAAATACTGAACTAAGAATCTAATATATTTTTATGCTTTTTTTGTTTTGTTTTTCTTTTTATGTTTTTTTTTTGTTTTTGTTCTTTTTATTTTTATATTTTTTTTTATTATGATTTAGAATATTTCAAGAGGAATGATGACGAGTGAGATGGAATCAGAGAGATACACTAGTCAGCGATGGCGTCCTACAGATGATCAGATCAAGATGATGACCAACATCTACAACTATGGGGTCACACACCCAAGCCGAGCGCAAGTCGTCGAGATCGCGTCTCGACTAAGGACCTTCGCAGATGCCACCGAATATAACGTGCACTGCTGGTTTAACAACCATGGCAATCGGGTCAGGCGCTGGCAAGCGGAGATAGACCCCACTGGCACTCTCTTTTCACAACTGCCGCTATATATGTATGGTAAGAACTCTCATCATACCTCCATTTTTATTGAAATTTTTTTTCACTTCCTCTTCTATAATTAACACAATTTTTTTTTTATTTATATATTTTTTTTTGTTTGAAAGAAAACAACTGGGTGATAATGAGGGCACCGAGGCTACTGGATTTGTTTCCAGTTCCGATCATTATCGATGATGACAGAAATGAACGAGAAATTCCTCCACCAAAGCCTCCTGTATTTCGAACCAGAACTCCCTCAACGGAGCTCTCCCTTAGACCACCACAACCAGCTCGAGAATTCTTCCAATTTTAATGTTTTGTTTATTTTTTTTTTATGTTTTTGTTGGCCGAGTGTGGCCAGAATTAAGGACTGTAATATGAACACTTATGTTTTTTTATGTTTTTAATTTTTTTTATGTTGTTTTTGTTTTTTATTTGGTTTGTAATATTAACGATCACTAAAGATCGACCCCCGAACATCTTTTATATATATCTATTGCAATTTCATTTTCAGATCTGTTCAATCCCTTTTCTCAATTACTGTAATTTTTTTGCAATGATGAATGAAATCTTTCTTAGTCAAATTTTTCAATCAATAATCTGTATGCAAACAACTAAGAAATTATATTTACAGTGAAGGAAAATAAGGAAAAATAAGATCTGAAGTGAAAATTTTTATTGGTATGAAATAATAAGATACTGAGGGTCGAAATAAAATCAAGGAATACGCAAAACAATTTTTGAATTTTTGAATTTTTTTTTTTATAAGGATAACAATGTGAAAACTAAGAAAAAAAAATAATTATACATATCAGAATACAGATTTGGCACGCTTTTAAACAAAAAAAAAAATTTATCACAAATTGTTTTTTATGTTTTTTTTTTATTTTTTTATTTTTTTTTTATTTATTTTTTTATTTTTAAAGATAACAATTCGAAAACTAAGAAGAAAAGGAAAAACAAACTTAAAAGAAAAACAAAATGCAGAATCTCCCCCAGACCACACTTAAACTACAATGTCCCAAATCAGTTAAAGGCATAAGATCATCAGTTAAAACACTAAACAGATAAAGGACAAATGCAATAAAAGTAGGAAAACGGGGAAGAAAGAAAAAGAAAACTCCCCTGGTCATGGTGGCAGTTGCCAATTTTGGACTTTCAGGGAGATGTCTTCCACCACAGTTATCCAGCAAGAAGGTTTTGAGGACGAACTGCTTCATCCTCCATATCTGATCGAGCAGGGAAATGTTTTCCACAGCTGGATCAAAGCAGAAATTGTTGATGATGAGCGGGTTCAGTAGGTGCCAATTGATTTTCAAACCGTTTTGTAAGCTTGCACCTTTGTCTTCAATTGTGGGTGTTTGTTGATGCAATACATGTACACCTCCTGCAACATGGTTAGTGCAATGTGGTTCCAAAGAAATGTTATGCAGAGGTATAACACCCAATCCCAATTCATCATACTGAGCCTTAGACACAATCTCATAACATGAATCGGTTTCAAATGTAGAAACAATATCTATAACAGGCTCAGATTCATGTTCAGAGGGAGAATTAAAAACATGCTCAGCTACAATATGATTACAAGCATACCTATCATCAGCATAATCTTTAATAACACAGTCAACAGAATAATCAATTTGCGGTATGCTTACCTCCACTTCCTTGAAGATTGGTAAAGTAGTGGAGGATGAAAGTAGTCCACCTGGTTCAAGATTATTGCTTATTCTTGCCTGGTCCTCAAAATCATCAGCATTTTCCTCAAGTGCAAGAATGGCCATCTGCCCAATCTGATTACTCATATTCTGCATGGCAGCTTGAGTTTCCTGCTTGATTTGCTCGAACTGAATTCTCTGTATGGTCATCTGCTCCAGTAACTCCTTTAATGTAGGCTCAGAAGTTGAAGGTTGAGGAGTTATTTGGGCAGGAGCATCAAACTGCTGATTCTCGTATTGCTGAACTGGTGGAGGCATAAAAGTATCCTGAGATGGTGCTTCCTGATATTCCTGTTGAGCATCGAACCATCCCAAGCTAGGGTCATTCCATCCAGGATCATTGATATATCCATACTGCTCAGGGGAGAAATTGTTCAGAAACTGAAGCTCAAGATATCCCCAATCGGTAACGGATCCTAGAGGAAGAGAGTCTTGCCAATCCTTAGCTGCTCCTTGTAATGAATGCGGAAATGCGCTCAAGAAAATGTGATCAAGAGGAACATCTGGAGGCTTCATTGAAGAGCACACCATGTGGAACTCCTCCAAATGTCTATGTGGGCATTCCCCTGCAAAACCATGAAACTTAGGCAGCAAATATGTCAGTCCAGTGCTTAGAACGTAATAAAAATCATCCTCCTTAGGTGGAACTGGCTCCCTAGGAGCGCTCTCAGGAATTTGAGGATGATTCATATAATTCTCATCATAAAATTCAGCAGAATTACAATCAGAGTACCAAGCAGAAGGAGAATCATGATTATAGGCACTCGCAGAATAAGCATTATTCACAAAATTAAAATCGGTAGACATGGAAAATAAAAATAAAAATTAAACACTAAAAATTACTAGACAAACAAAATACAACACAGTTATACATGCTACAGGCACAAACAAGACAGAACATCAACAAAACTTTTTTTTTTTTAAATATAACAACTAAATACAAAACACAACACAATAAAAATATAAAAGACAAAACATATATTAACACAACATAATCGAAAAACACAGCAAAAATCTAAAACAAAAAACCTGGAACTGAGTGACAACGCCGCCAAAATTTGCTGAAGGTGTCGTTGTCGCCTACAAAAATACAAAACACAAAACACACAAAAGACACATATTAACAGAACAAAAATTTACACAACAAGAATCTAAAACCAAACCGTTATTGATTGGTCCCCGGCAGCGGCGCCAAAATTTTTGATGCGGGTGTCGCGACCCGTCAAATTTGATTGCAGGAAAATTTATGCAGTATAGCTAGGATGTGACTCCTAGGTCGTCTCACAAGGACCAATATTTGTGGTTCGGTCTTAGATTAAACACGTAGTGGGGGGGGTTTTGTGATATGGTTTTGTGCAGTAAAATTAAAGTGGACTGGAATTTAAACGAGACAGAATTTAAAAATACTGAAATAAACTTTAAAGACAATAAAAACTGAACGGTAAAAGATGGTAAAAACATAACAGTAAATATGCAAAAACGGTAAAATTAAACGATGCAGAAAACAATAAATGGTAAAATGGCGTTTGAAATTAAAACGAACATAAAAGTACATTGACAGAATTTTAACGTTTTAGAAAATAGTAAACGGTAAAAATAGAAAAGAAAGTAAAATTTAAAACATTTAACATGAAAATAAAATTCATCAAAGATTAAACATTAAATTAAAATTCTGGACAGTACAATTAAAAATGAAACGATCAAGAGTGACACATTCAGAAATGAAAACTTGGCTTTTGGCACTGTTGAAATTAAATTACAGATAGTTTGGAAGAGGAAGAGGCAAGAGCCTCCTCCGAGACGTGAGTTCCTAAACTACTCCTACTTTAATTCTAATCTCCATTTCTTCTCTGCCTGCTTGCCTCTTTTATAGCCAAAACTCATCCAATTCCCGTGACTTCTCCAGCCAATGTTTCCATCATAGCTTGTCAAATAAAATAAGCAAGGGCCCTTCATTTGTTTGTGTCGTGTGCTACCCGTGAACTCCTACTACCGTGATTGTGGCTGCCTCCTGCTTCCAGCTCAGTTCCCGTGAAGCCATTTCTCCCTGCACCTCCTGGATACTGCTCATAGATGGCTGCTGGAATGATGCTTCTTCCTCTTAGCTCTGGACTTGTGTGGAGACCATGGATGTGACACCTCCCAGCTGGATGTTGGAGCACCAAGGACGTGAGCTTCTACTGCTGTGGGTGTGGGTGCTGGCTCCTGTTTGCTGGACGGTGCAGCTTTCCAAAAATCATCACCGCTTCTCCTTTCAGTCCTAGTCTCCATGCTTATCTTCTCAAAGAAAGAAGCTCACATCCTCTTGCTGCAGCCACCGTTCCAGCCCCTCACGGCTGCTCCAGATTGAACGTGACTTCTCCTCTGTGGTGGATTCTTTTCCATGGACGTGCTCTCTGTTTCTTTGGCCCTGAGCTTCCACTCCAGAAAGGTCGTGAATGTGGCTGGTATACGTGATAGCTTCCAGCTGGAATCCTTTCTCCCCAACGTGCTGAGTTGCTGGACCGAGAACACCACCTCATCTTCCTTTAGTGAAGATTTCTTTCTTTAGCTGGACGGTGCTGCTTCTGTTGAACTGGTGGAGATAGCTGGATGCATGTATGTCTGGACGAAGCTGCACCATTTGCTGGAATGGAAGGGAGAACCGAAAGTGGCTGCTGCATCCAGCTCCTAGCCGAGACACCTCCACCAAATCAGTAAAACTCAATAAGTGCATCCCCTCATTCCCGTAAAACTCTTTTGGATTCTGGATCAGCTTTTGGACCTACTGACGTATGAGTGTTGGACCGTGAATACAAACCAAGCCAAGAATCCAACATCTTTACATGCTGGATGTGTATTTCTCCAAGGCATTCACCTAAATGCCAAAAATGAAACCTTGAGTGGAGAATGTTTAGAATAAAACCGAGTGGTGGCCCCTTTGATTCCATTTCCTTGTAATGTTTTGGTGTGTACTAGAAAGGCATAGGGATAGAAATATGCATATCTTAGATAAAGTGAATGGACCATGAGCTTTCATCCAAATCCAAATGGTGGCTCCCACTTTTAATTGCTATGCCGTGTGAATGTGTGCTTTAATTTTCTTGCTAATTTCCATCCAGCCGTGAAACATGTGTATCACTTTTACCACTTTCCATTCCTTCATCTCAATTAATTGGCTAAGTGTTACCATTCCACCGTAACACCATTCCTCTCTTTCTTTCCAAATAAAAACTAAAATTCAAAAGCTTCAAAAAGAAGTTAGTCCCACAAATTATTACCCAATAATTTCCCTAGAATTAATAATGTAAATAATTAATCATAGATAATTCAAATTAATTAAAATAAGAATTATCGGTCAAATTAATTACAATTATTAAAAACGGGAAAATATTGGACAATTAAGCATAATTCCCTGATTATTTTTAGTACAATAAGATAAGTGTAGTGTATAAAATATTCACTCATCACCTACACTACACTATTCTCTAGAACTCTACACTACACTCTGAAGCTTCTTTCTAGTCCACGGCTCTCTCCCCCTTTTATCCCCTTTTCGTTGCAGCCCATGCTTAATTAAGTTTTTTTTTAAAGTATTTCTTCTGTACTGGACCGTGCCAATAATGAATGAGGGGGTTCTCCACTTTTATCCAATTAAGGGAAGGTTGCACCCCACTTTCTACGTGCTTCATTTTAAAAAGGAAGAAGACAAAAACATTCCCATTGCCAAATAAACAAATAATTTCCTTCTCTGAGTGTGTGGGCTTCCTCTCTCCTGTTTGCTTCTGGACCACTGCACCTTCATTCTCCTCGCCACCGTACTGCATGAAGCTGCTCAGTCTTGCTTGCTGGGCCGTGAGCACCTCTTTGCTTGCTTCTTCTTTGCGTGTGGCTGCTGGACAAAGCTGAAGTGCTGGACGTGCGCTGAAGTGCTGGACGTGCGTTGGAGTGCTGAACGTGCGTTGGAGTGTGCTGGACGTGCGTTGTCTTCCACTCTGCTGGACGTTCGTTCTGGATGTGTGATGGACAAATTTGTAAGCACCAAAATATGATGTCACAAACTTGTTTCACAATCGGCAAGTATGACCGAATCGTTCAAGTAATAAACTTGGTAAGACCAAGTATCGTTCTTCCCAAAGGACTCACGGCCTAGTTTAGTTATGTGATTTGTTGATTAGCTAGGACTTACAAACGAGATATTTAAATTTTAATATGCAAGACAGAAAATAAACATGTATGCATGAAGTTTGATCAATGGCAAAGACACAAGATAAACACTTTCAATGAAATATATGAATGAATATGTTGTTGGGGGTCAATTTCATCTCATCCACTCTCATATATTTTAGGAATTCAACATTCAAATCATCATTGTTAATGCCACTCTCTAATGTACCATTCTAGATGGCTTCTCCCTAATCATGAGTTCATACAATTCCTAGCATTCCTAATGATTAGTTCATGAGTGCAGGAGCTTAACGACAACCAATAAAATATTGTCAGTATAATATTGGGAGAAATTCCCCGGATCTAGACTTCCCCGTACGTGCCCGTATCGACAAAACCAATAATCATGCATGGAATGAGTTAAACTATGCAAGCATTGAGCAAAGAGGAAAATCCCTAACTAATGATGAAAGAAAGCATAGGTCTTAATTAAAAGATGTAAGCAAAGATTCCATATATGAGAGCTTCAAGAGATTACATTGATTCCCCAACAAACATACAAGGTTTAGTTCACCATATTCATGGTGAACCTAGATGAATATCAATGAAAGAATGAAAGAATAAACCCAATAAAGGTGAAGAGGTAGCCTGAGCATCCAAGATCCTCCTTCAAAGGGGTGGAAGAGAGAGTGTTTGCCTCGTTTCTGCCAAAGATACTAATCCCAAGGACGTGCAAGCCCTTATATACTATTCTAGAGTTACAAAAGATTACAAAAGCCCAAGCCCAAAAAGTGCCGCTCAGCGGTAAATACCGCTCAGTGGTGACTGCGCGTCACTTTCTTCCCCTCAGCGGCCATTTTGCCCCTCAGCGTGACTCCCGCAACCTCCTGAGTGCCGCTCAGCGGTAAAATACCGCTGAGCGGTGCCTTTGACTTCTCTTTTTCCACTCTTTCTTGTCTTTTCTAATGTCATCTCTCTCCTTCTTCACTTCTTTCACCAAATTCACCTTAAAACCTACACAAAAACACTTAAATCAAGCATAAACCTGTCCAGCTCTCTTATTTATGAAAATATAGATAAAAGCATGATTTCAAGCTAGTTTTTAAGTCTAAAGGTTGCTTTTAGTATCACTTTTAAGCATGAAAATAACAGTTTTTCAACTGTTATCAATGTGTGCGGGCGTGCTGGATGTGTGCGGACGTGCTGGATGTGTGCGGACGTGCTGGACGCTCGTGCTATCCGCGAGAAGCCAAATCAGGACGTGCGTGCCATCTGCTGGACGCTCGTCGTGGGCGTGTGCTCAAGCTGCTGAACGCTCGTCCTGGGCGTGTGCTGAAGCTGCTGGACGCTCGTCCTGGGCGTGTGCTGAAGCTGCTGGACGTGCGCTGAAGTGTTGGACGCTCGTGCTTCTGTTTGGTGCAGGCCGTGAGCCTCTTTGTCTTCCAGCACCACGTTTTTACTTCTCTCTGCTGGACCGTGAGTGCTTATCTTCTTTTTCTCCCTGTGGCAGCTGGAACTCTGCTCTTTTCAGTGCCTTGCTGGACGCTCCCATTGTGAAGGCCTGGATGCTTCTTCTTTCCACGTGCACCCCTCCAAGCTCAAGACCGTGAGCTGCTTCTTCTTCGTGCACCTCCTGCTTCTTCCCAATCTCGGCATAAAGCTGCTGGACGTGTGGATGAATGTGGCTGTTTCTCATGTGGGGCAGTGCTGGACGTGGACCTCCTACTTCTTCCAAAATTAATTTTCCAATGGACCTTAGCTATTACAAATTCAAGAAAAATATTTATCAACACACAGAATAAATAAATAAATGCAGTGCAAGTTCTTCTAAGAGTGAATGTTTTTCCAAATGTCCCAAATTATTATCCAATAATTTCCCTATAATTAATAATGCAAATAATTACCTGAAATAATTCAAATTAATTAAAATTTGAATTTCCGATCAAATTAAGCACAATTGGTGAAAACGAGAAAATATCGGACATTTAAGCACAATTCCCTGATTAATTCTAGCACAATAAACTAAGTGAAGTAAGTAAAATATCGACTCATCAGCAAGCATTAAGCAAAGAGGAAACACCCTAACTAATGATGAAAGAAAGCATAAGTCTTAAAAGTAAGATGTTAAAACAAATTCCATATATGAGAGTTTCACAAGACTACATTGATTCCCCAACAACAATACAAGGTTTAGTTCACCATATTCATGGTGAAACTAGATGAATAATAATGGAAGAATGAAAGATAAAACCCTAGAAAGGTGAAGAGGTAGCCTGAGCATCCAAGATCCTCCTTTAAAGGGGTGGAAAAGAGAGTATTTGCTTCGTTTCTGCCAAAGATACAAACCCTAGGACGTCCTAAAGCTTATATACTATTCTAAAAATACAGAAAATTTAGGCCCAAGCCCATAAAAGTGCCGCTCGGCGGTAAACTGCCGCTCAGCGGTAAGTGCGTGAGTTGTTTTCTTCCCCTCAGCGGCCATTTTGCCCCTCACCGGATCCAACGTGAACTTCTGAGTGCCGCTCAACGGTAAACTGCCGCTGAGCGGTACTTGCGGGTTCTCCTTTTGCAGTTTTGGATGTCTTTTCTGATTCCATCTCTCTCCTTCTTCACTTCTTTCACCAAATTCACCTTAAAACCTGCACAAAAACACTGAAATCAAGCATAAACCTGTCCAGCTCTCTTATTTATGAAAATATGACCAAAAGCATGATTTCAAGCTAGTTTCTAAGTGTTAAAGGTTGCTTTTAGTACCAATTTTAAGCATGAAAATAACAGTTTTTCAACTATTATCACTGTTCTTTCTCCATTAAAATATCCCCATAAGGTGAATCATGACAATGCCAGAGAATTCCTTCTACTTCTTCATTTGTCACACATCTCCTCAAAAGATTATCTGCTCCAATTTTGAACAAATAAGGATCATCCCAGACAAACGGCTTGGCATCATGCAAAAATTTCTTTCTTTGTTGCTGATAACAGTTGAAAAACTGTTATTTTCATGCTTAAAATTGACACAAAAAGCAACCTTTACACTTAGAAACTAGCTTGAAATCATGCTTTTATCCATATTTTCAGAAATAAGAGAGTTGGACAGGTTTATGCTTGATTTCAGTGTTTTTGTGCAGGTTTTAAGGTGAATTTAGTGAAAGAAGTGAAGAAGGAGAGAGATGGAATCAGAAAAGTCAACCACAAACCACAAAAGTCAACCAGTCAACTAGAAAAGTCAACCAGTCAACCAAAAAGTCAACAGTCAACCAAAATACAAAAAAAGTCAACCAGACGAGTTTTGGGCCAGTTTTATGCGATTTTATGATCTGTTTGGGCCTGGACCCGTTTTCTATTATTTTTATGTCCTATTTAAAGACCTAGATGTCTTAGGGTTGGTATCTTTGGCAGAAACGAAGCAAACACTCTCTCTTCCACCCCTTTGAAGGAGGATCTTGGATGCTCAGGCTACCTCTTCACCTTTCTAGGGTTTTATCCTTCATTCTTTCATTGTTCATCTAGGTTCACCATGAATATGGTGAACTAAACCTTGTATGTTTGTTGGGGAATCAATGTAATCTTTTGAAGCTCTCATATATGGAATTTGTGCTTGCATCTTAATCTAAGATTTATGCTTTCTTTCATCATTAGTTAGGGTTTTTCCTCTTTGCTTAATGCTTGCTTTGTTTAACTCATTCAATGCATGATTATTGATTTTGTCGATACGGGAACGTACGGGGAAGTCTAGATCCGGGGAATCTCTCCCAATATTATATTGGTTGTCGTTAAGCTCCTGTGCTAAGAGAAGTAATTATTAGGAATGCTAGGAATCGTATGAACTCGTAATTAGGGATAGGCCTTCTTGACAAGGTAATTTAGAGAGTGGCATTAACAATGATGATTTGAATGTTGAATTCCTAAAATATATGAGAGTGAATAAGATGAAATTGACCCCCAACAACATATTCATATATATATATATATATATGTATATATATATATATATATATGTATATATATATATATATATATATGTATATGTATATATATATATATGTATATGTATATATATATATATATATGTATATATATATATATGTATATATATATATATATATGTATATATATATATATATTTCATTGAAAGTGCTTGTCTTTTCATTGAAAGTGCTTGTCTTTTGCTTTTGTCATTGATCAAAACCTCATGCATACATTTTTATTTTCTGTTTTGCATATTAAACCTCAATTATTTCGTTCTTAAGTCTTAGCTAATCAACAAACCACACAACTAAACTAGGTCGTGGTCCTTTGGGAGAACGATACTTGGTCTTACCAAGTTTATTACTTGAACGATTCGGTCATACTTGCCGATTGTAAAACAAGTTTGTGACATCATATTTTGGTGATCATAAATTTGTCCATCAAGTTTTTGGCGCCGTTGCCGGGGACTCTAGTTTAACTGGTTAATTTGTGTGATTATTGATTATCTTTGACTTTAATTTTGAATTTCTGTTTTTATTTTTCTGTTTTTATTTTATTTTATCTTATTTGATTTGATTAGATTTGATTTGATTTGATTTGATTTGATTAGATTAGATTTGATTTGATTTTATTTGATTTTATTTTTTCTTATTTGATTAGATTAGATTTGATTTTATTTTATTTGATTAGATTAGATTTGATTTTATTTTATTTGATTAGATTAGATTTGATTTGATTTGATTTGATTTGATTTTATGTTATTAGATTAGATTAGATTTTATTTTAATTTATTTTATTTTATTCTATCTTATTTTATTTTATCTTCTGAATCTTTTATCTTCTGAATATATATCTTCTCCTATATCTTTTTGTGCTAACAAATATTTTCTAGAGTTTTGTGCCTAATGTTTGCAGGATGCAATTCGAACAAGAATTTAATAGGCACTCAATTCTACTAAGGTAATTTCAATCAGTGGTGGGATCTCACTCAAGCATGCATAATGATCAATTTTGGCAAGCTGTCGAACAATTTAAGAATCTACCACCACAACAAAGGCAGAAAAAAACCCTCTCTATCTGGAAGAAGGATAAAGTTGGAGGAGGCAGTTCAACAATACATATAGATACCTGATTGTCATCACAAAACCACTCAAGCTGCCGAAGAATTTGATAGGCCGCCAACACAATAATGGCAGCAACAACCCTCTCCATCAGTAAATTTGGATGACACCCTTCAACAATTTTTGAAAAATTCCGACTCTACTCAGAAAAGCATTGAAGAATCATGTAAAAGGATGGAGATGCACCTTCGTTTCATTAGTCAAAAATTGAATGTTAAGGTTAATACTGAAGTTAACCTTAAGGAGGAAGGTCAAGCCATTGTCACTGAAAGTGACAAGATTTTTGCTGAGAAAAAAATAGAGAGAGATGAGGAAAAGATAGAGAGAGAAGAAAAAGAAGAGTTGAGTGAGAAAGATAAAGATGATGAAAAAGAAAAAGAAGTGGTTGAGAGAGAAGAGATGAAGAAAATTTGTGTGAAAATAAAGAAGTTAAGAAGAAAAAGAGAAGGGAAGAAAAAAATAAGAGAAAAGAAAAAGAGAAAATTTGGGGAGAGGAAGCATAAGAAAAAGAAGATGAGAGGAAAGAAGAAGGAATCATATGAAAAATCCCATCCTCATCTAAAGAAGAATCATAGGAAGGAAAAGAAATTTAAGTGCTTTATGGAAATCTTCAAGAAATTGGAGATTAAAGTTCCTATGATTGAGACACTGCAACAGGTTCCTGGTTTGATCAAATTTCTGAAGAAGTTCAGTAGAAAGAAGAAAAAGAAGAAGGAACTTTAGCTTTACAGGGTCAAGCTAATGACGTTAAAAGAGCGCTTGCTGGGAGGCAACCCAGTGGATTTAAAAACTTTTGATTTGGTTTTGTAACTTTTAATTTGTGGACATTATTTTGTAAATATTTTGTTGGATACAGCATCTACTGAAGGATGCTAGGTGGTCAAGTATCTACTGAAGCATACTAAGTTTGTAACACCTACTGATGGGTGCTGGTAAGTCTGTAACACCTACTGATGGGTGTTGGTAAGTTTGAAACACCTACTGATGGGTGTTGGTGAATTTTGGGTCAGGCTCGTGACGTTAAACAAGCGCTACCTGAGAGGCAACCCAGTTGATTGATTGTTTTTGTTTGTTTGTTTTATTTTAGTTAGGGTTTGCATAAGTATTTTAAACATTGAATTGCAGGGAACCAATGAGGGGCATGTCTAGGAGGCACAAAGGTTAAGAAAAGAAGGAGAAGAGCACATCACGAAAGTGCCGCTGAGCGGTACTCTCGCAGAATGGGCTTTAGTTCCTCTTAGCGGGACCCGAGCCCATTAGGGTATTTTTATACCCTAAGCTGCGCATAAGCTTCTATTTTCAGGCTCTTCTCTGCACACATACTCTCACATACCTTTTCCAAGGTTCTCCACATCTTTTCCCTCTTCCCTTTTGAGAAAATCTCCCTTTCACTCACTTTCTCACTAGTTTTCCATCTAAGTTTGGGGTTGGGAGAGAGCATCATTGAAGGGGATGATTTCTTCAGTGTGGTTTACTAATGCTTAACAATGTATCTTTTGGTTTTGTGAATTATGTTTGATGCAGGGATGGCCTCCTCATCGGGCAAAAGGAATCAAGACTATAAGATCCAAGAAGAGGAGGATATAGATGATAGCTCAGATTGAGGAGGAGCTGAGATAGCATTTACGGATGAATACTATCATATGCATCGCGGCCGATCAAATTTGATGTGCAATTTAAATGCAGTACAGTGCTAGGAAGTGACTCCTAGGTCGTCTCACAAGGACCAAATGTGGTTCAGTCTCAGGTCAACACGTAGGGGGGGGTTTGTGAAAGTTTGGGTTGCGAATGAAATTAAAACACGACTGAATTAAAACGCGTTGAAATAAAATTCAAGACAGTAAAATGAAATTAAAATAATAAAAACGAAATTGGTACAGTGAAAACGAAATTACAGCAACATGAAACAATAAAAACAAATCTGGAACAGAAAACAGAAAATACAGAAAAACGAAAATACAGAAAACGAAAATACAGTAAGCAGTAAAAACAGAAAATAACAAAATTCAAATATGGAAACAGAATTAAAATGACAGCAGCAAAATACAATAAACAAAAATACAGAAAATCATTTCAACATATGATGTAAAATATTTTAAAGCAAAAGAAATGAAAGACAGTAAAACTTCTCAACTATTAACCGTGACCAATTCATCTACCAAAAGAAATTGAAAAATTTGGAAATGGTTGTAAAAACAACTTTTGGGCCGTGAGACACTTAAGTGTTGCAAGCAAAGTCAAAACAATTTGCATTCTTCTCCATTCCATAAACTTCCAACTTCTACCATATTTTAATCACTATTCCAGTCTTTTTGTAAAAGCAATTGAAAACACATGGTCCACTCTTTTTGCAAAAAGCAATTGAAAACCATTCAGCAAGAAGGCTATCTACGTTAAACCATTACTCCTATTCAATGTCCATTCCAAACAAAAGATAAAGAAATTCAATCAAAGGCCGTGGGCCACTCCTTCATTCACATTAGTCTTCATCCTTGAAAAATGCATCCAAAGCTTTTGTCTTCTTCTTCACATGAAAGAATTGTCCACGGCTCCACCATACTACTTTTCTATCTAAATTTTCTGACTTGTTGCAGCTGCATTCTCCACTTAAATAATCCAATTGCTTCTCCAATTTAAATGAAATATACTCCTCATTTGCTGCTGGAAACTAACGCCCATTAACGCCCATTCCACATTGCCGTGCACTCATGCTTCTCTTCCAACCATGTACTCCTTTCTTCCATGTTCAACCACGGTTTCATCACTTCTCCTCTTCATAACAAGTCCTACTCTTCCTCTTTACGTGAGCTACTTTCCAGCAAAGAAAACCAGCAAAAACAAATCAACACCTCCAAAGTTGCACACGGATCTCTTCTCCTCTACACCGAGAGCTTCTTCTCAATTTTGACAATTTTTTTTTTTGGTTCATTTCTTTTAAGTTATACCATCCTACTCTTCTCTATCATCTAAGGAACTAAAATAAGTGAAACCTTGCTTCTGTAAATGAAAGAAACCGAGAACTCCCTTATCAAATAAACAACTTTCTTTTTGAGTTTTTCTACTGATTAGGTGACGGCAGTGTACTACTCTACTGCTAAAGCAAAATAAATGAACTTAAATCATTGGTCCAACACAAAACCGTGCCCTTTCCCACAAATTACAGAATGGAGATTGTATAATTATGCAGAAAATCAAATGAAGATGCAATATCATTCAACAAGAGGAATAAACAACAACCAATTCATTCATCATCAGAAATATTTTACAGATCTCTTGAAGTAAAAATACTCAAAGTAAAAGAACAAACAAGTGTGGTGCCTGCTTCCTCCTAGCCGTATGCTTCTCCTCCAGTATGCCACACCAGTTGCTTTCTCCTTCCTCAATCCATGCTCAGTGTACTCCTCTGTCCCCCCTCTCTGTGTGTAGAATAATGGAAAATATACCAAGAGCTCCCCTCAAAACCGAAGTTGCCGAGAGTTAGATAGATCCCTTCTCAAGGCCGTCCACTTTTTTTTCCTTGTTGTCCTCTGCTTGGCTCAAGAAAAACATTTTTCCTAATCCTCGCCAGAATCCCATGTACCAAGAGATGTTTCTGAACCAAACATGCATCCCCCTTCCAATCAACAAGTGACAGCTGGACTTGCAAATTCTTCTTGGACCAAATCAATGCTTCTTGTGTTTGCTGCTGGCCGATCAAGCTCTCCTCTACATGTGTGTCTGCCTCCCACTTCTCCTGGATATGTGCTCTTGTGTTGGAGTGACTTACTATGTTTGCCTTGGATGTAGCATGTAAGCTTCCTCACGTTGCAGCCAAGAAAAATGTGATGAAAACATGTGATGATGCTAGCCAAGGCCGTGAGTTTGCTTCCTTTCTTTGGCCACTTCTTCATGAATGAAAGAAATTTCTATTGTCCCATAAGCAAGAGAAGAAGTTGTCCAATTTTGTTGTGAAATACCGTGAAGTGGCCATCAAGTTTCATCTTTTAATTTAATAAAATATAACATGTAACATGGAAGATGGCTTTGGCCGTGTGTTTATTTCCTTCATGTGGTTTTCCTTCAACAAATGGTGGTGGCCCTACCTCTTTTATGTTGTCTCCCACCAACAGAATTAAGCTTCCCATTTTGTATGTGTTTTGCCGAGAATGCTTCATCCATGTGGCATGCCAATTTCCTTCAAAAACCGTGGGTTGCCTTCCAATGTGGTCCCCTCCATTATTCTTCATCATTTGGCAAAATGAATAGGCTTTTAGTATGAGTTGGCCGTGCGAATTCTGGTTGCAGCAATGGCACTACAAAAACACTTCATTAAAATATAAACTAAAGTAAAGCTTTGCAAAATGGAATTCCCAATGGGCTCTACGTGTGGTGTATGTTGCCAAGCCAATTTTGCTTCTACAAATTTGAGAAAAAATATTTCATCAGAGATCAACACACAGATTAAATCACTGCAATACAGTTTCTTCCAAACACAGTGTGTGAATATTTTTCCCAAATGTCCCAATTTATATTTCCAAACTTTTCCCTGCAATTACTAATACAAATAATTAGCTCAGATAATTCAAATTAATTAAAATAAGAATTTCCGATCGAATTAAGCACAATTAGCAAATACGGAAAAATATCGGACATTTAAACACAGTTCCCTGATTAATTTTAGAACAATAAGCTAAGTGAAGTGAACAAAATATTGACTCATCAAAATAGACCACACTTAGTCTTTTGCACTCCTGGGCAAAATCAAGACGCAAAACAGGGAACCCTCAAACATCAGGAAGCTGACACAGACACGACAGACAGACAGTAGAGACTCCAAAAACAGAAACACAGTTGCACTATTCTCACAAAATCAGGACAGTAAAAGGTATAGGCAGAATCCTACACAGAGCAAATACTCAAAGAGTCATCCAAACAATTCAGTACAAGGAAAATAGTCAATTAGTTCAAGAGATGGATCAAAAGCAACAGAGCCTCACAGATGCACACAATCAGTGTTTCTCTCAAGTGTTTAAGGTAAATCAATGTCACTCAATGCACTCAAGAAAGCAAACACAATTAGACTTGGCAAGCCTCTAATATCAACACTCAATCATATACGCATGTTCAAATCAAAAGGTCTTTTCATGGTTGTAATGGTGCTAAGGACAAGGGAGGATGTATCTGGATAAGAAGCTACAAACTATAAGGAATAGAAAAGCAATGGGGAATAAGTATAAACACATTCAAACACACCCACAATCTCTAATTCCAATCCTCTTCTCGACTCCATTGTTCTCAAAATTGTTTTTCATTTTTCAATTTTTTTTTTCATCATTTTTTTTTTCTGCTCTCTCTTTTTTCCATCCTGTCTCTTTTCTTTACTCTATTAAGCATACAATTTCAAGAGACAAGATACACCATATATTTACAAAAACATGATAAGAAGAGGACTCACTTAGCCAGTTCATCTGATATTCCCAAGAGACCACACTTATTCTCAAAACAATTCCAAAGCTCCAAAATTCCCTAAGGCTAAGGTAGTAATGGTTTTTCACTTAGGGCTGGTGTGTGAGCTACAAAACAAAGAAATGGGGCAAAGCATAGGCTCAAAAGGGTTATCAATGGATCAAAACAGGGTAGGCTCATCTGGCTTTAGAGGCTCAACAACAAAATGCCTTTATTACTTTTAAACATGCGTATTAGTCAAGAATCATCAAAAAGAGTCAAGCCAAGACATATGTGCAAGCAGTCAAGAGACATATCACACACAAGAAAGATCATTAAATGGCTCAAATCTCACACAGGTAATATGGTCACCATCAATTCATCTCTCAAACGTCATGATCATCTTTCCAGCAAAGAAAAGCAAGGAATCCAACAAATTAGAGTATCAATGAAGTGAAGGAAAACTGACAACCTAATCACAATCCAGAATTCACGAAAAGCATGCAAAACTGTACACAAGACACAATAAACTGCATAAAAAAAAAACGAAACATAAACAAAGAAACAACCTCCCCTAATAGACCACACTTAAACAACACAATGTCCTCAGTGTGTCATAATCAGCAGATCAAACAATCAGAACAATCATCAGATATCGACAAAGTGCAATAAAAGTGAGGAGGGAAGGAGAAAAGAAAACTCCCTGGTCAGTTGGGAGGGTAGGTGGGGCGGTCCAAAGACGTCTCCTCCACCACTGCATCCAACAAAGAAGGATTGCTGAGGAAAGGTTTCAGTCTATGCCCGTTCACCTTGAAGCTTTTAGCTGCAGATGGACCCTGGATTTCTACTGCACCATAAGGATAAACATTAGTCACAACAAAGGGTCCAGTCCACTTTGATCTCAACTTACCACCCATGAGGCCGAGTCTAGAGTTATACAATAAAACCTGTTGGCCAACCTCGAAGTCCTTTCTAACAATGGAGTTATCATGGAACCTCTTGGTTCTTTCCTTGTAGAACTTCGAGTTCTCATAGGCTTCCAATCTGATTTCATCCAATTCATTCATTTGCAATTTCCTTTCCTCTCCAGCTTGGTCCATGGAGAAGTTGCATGTCTTCACAGCCCAATATGCCCGATGCTCAATCTCAACTGGTAAATGACATGTTTTTCCGAAGACAACCCTGTACGGAGACATTCCAATCGGTGCTTTGTAGGCAGTCCTGTGGGCCCAAAGAGCATCGTCCAATCTACTACTCCAATCTTTCCTGTTGGGCTGGACAATCTTTTCCAAAATCCTCTTAATCTCCCTGTTGGAGATCTCAGCCTGCCCATTTGTTTGGGGGTGGTAAGGTGTAGAAACTCTGTGCGTCACCCCATATTTCTTGAGTAAAGCTTGCATGGATCTGTTGCAAAAATGGGTTCCCTGATCACTAACAATTGCTCTAGGCACTCCAAACCTGCAAAAGAGGTGAGATCTAACAAAATCCACAACAACCCGAGCATCATTAGTTCTGGTGGCTTTAGCTTCCACCCATTTTGAAACATAATCCACAGCAAGGAGAATATAGGAAAAACCAAAAGAAACAGGAAAAGGACCCATGAAATCTATACCCCAGACATCAAACACCTCACAGAATAGCATAGGCTGTTGAGGCATCTCTTGTCTCTGTGAAATTTGTCCTCCTGCTTTCTGACAAGGCTCACAAGTGCTACAAATCTTCTCCGCATCCTTGAAGATGGAAGGCCAATAGAACCCACAATCAAGCACCCTACGAGCTGTTCTTTGTATCCCCAGATGACCACCAGGTGAGGAGGCATGACAAAACTGCAGGACCGAGTCAATCTCATGGTCTGGAATGCATCTCCTAGTAACCTGGTCACTGCACAACTTCCACAGATATGGGTCATCCCAAACATAATACTTAGCATCACTCTTAATTTTAGCAATCTGAGCACGTGATGCTAAGGGAGGAAAAATAGAAGCAACCAAATAATTTACAATGTGTGCAAACCAAGGAGTCGGGTGAGAAGAAGAAATCATCAACAAACTCTCATCAGGAAAGTCATCCTGGATGGGCAGCACATCAACTTCATTCCCAGCTCTCTCAATCCTGCTAAGGTGGTCCGCAACTAGATTCTGTGCTCCACTCCGGTCCTTAATCTGCAAGTCAAACTCCTGGAGCAGTAGCATCCACCTGATCAATCTAGGCTTTGACTCAGTCTTTTTCAACAGAAACTTAAGAGCTGCATGGTCAGTATACACAATAACAGGTGATCCAAGCAAATATGACCTAAACTTATCAATGGCAAAAACAATTGCCAACAACTCTTTTTCAGTGGTGGTATAGTTTGCTTGGGCAGCATCCAAAGTGTGTGAAGCATAGTAAATCACTCTCGGCAGCTTGTCAATTTTTTGTATCAAGACAGCCCCCAATGCATAATTAGATGCATCACACATGAGCTCAAATGGGGCTGTCCAATCTGGTGCCTGAATGATAGGGGTGGTAGTCAAAGCTTCCTTGAGGCAATCAAAAGCCTGCTTGCATTTTTCATCACAAACAAAGTCAACATCCTTCTGCAGTAGTCTGGACAAGGGAAGCGCCTTCTTGCTGAAATCTTTGATGAAGCGCCTGTAGAAACCTGCATGTCCAAGGAAAGATCGCACCTCTCGCACGCAAGAGGGGTAAGGCAACTGCGAAATCACAGATATCTTAGCAGGATCTACCTCTATTCCCTTTTCAGAAATGATATGCCCTAAAACCAAACCTTGTTCAACCATAAAGTGACATTTCTCAAAATTGAGAACAAGGTTTGTTTCTATGCATCTTTGCAAAACTTTTTCCAGACTGTCTAAACATGCATCAAAAGAAGATCCATACACAGTAAAATCATCCATAAACACCTCTATACAACTCTCAAGAAAGTCATTAAAAATGCTAAGCATGCACCGTTGAAAGGTACCAGGAGCGTTGCATAGACCAAAGGGCATCCTCCGATAGGCAAAAGTGCCAAAAGGGCAGGTGAATGTGGTTTTCTCTTGATCCTCAGGAGCAATATTGATCTGAAAATATCCAGAAAAACCATCAAGAAAACAATAATGAGATTTACCTGCCAGGCGCTCCAGCATCTGATCAATGAATGGCAGGGGAAAATGATCTTTCCTGGTTGCTTGGTTGAGCCTCCTATAGTCAATGCAGACTCTCCAGCTGTTCTGCACTCTAGTTGGGATAAGCTCATCCCTCTCATTCTTCACCACAGTGAGGCCAGTTTTCTTGGGTACGACATGGATGGGGCTCACCCACTGACTGTCTGAAATAGGATAGATGATTCCTGCTTGCAAAAGCTTGGTCACCTCCTTCTTGATGACTTCCATGATCACGGGGTTTTGCCTTCTTTGTGGCTGTCTCACTGGCTTTGCCCCTTCTTCCAAAAGAATTCTATGCATGCATGTGGATGGACTAATACCAGGTATGTCAGCCAAACTCCAACCAATGGCCTTCTTGTTGTTCCTCAGTATACCAAGCAACTTCTCCTCTTGAACAGAATCAAGGGAGGTAGAAATGATCACCGGTTTCTTTTCATCATCCTCCAAGTACACGTACTTGAGGTTATCTGGTAACTGTTTCAGCTCAAGAGTGGGTGCCTGCAAGTCAGATTCAAGTGTACTTCCTGCAACATTGTTAATGCATTCTGACTCTAAAGAGTGTACAGGTAAAGGCAGAACACTCATCTCATCACAATTCAAATCATTGTCCATCTCGTATATGTCAACAACATCATCAATATCATTCATAGCATCAATATCCTGGACATCACAATCCTCATCAAAATCCACAACATTATCAACATCATTCTCAAAACCTGATTCGAATCTAGATTCAATACATGAATGCAAAGAAGATAGAAAAGAATGCTTCTTCTCATGCACAGAATTAAAGTTGTCAACAACAAATTCATCAATAATGTCATCCAATGTATCAATCCTAAACAGAGAATGGTCCTCAGCTGGAAATTTCATTGCATCAAAGATATTAAAATGAACAACAATATCAGCAAATTCCATAGACAAAGTTCCAGCATATACATCAATCTTAGTTCGGGCAGTTTTCAAGAATGGCCTGCCTAAAATAATGGGAGCGGATCCATGAGAGAATCCCTCCTCCATTTCTAAAACATAAAAATCAGCAGGAAAAATCAATTCACCAACCCTTACCAAGACATCTTCTATGAAACCTGTTGGGTGAGTAACACTCCTATTAGCCAACTGAATGACCACACCCGTGGTTTGCAAAGGACCAAGAGATAAAGATTCATATATAGACAAAGGCATGACATTAACAGAAGCACCCAAATCAAGCATGGCATTCTCAAATTTATTATTTCCAATCACACAAGGAATGCAAAATATACCTGGATCTTTGCACTTTTCAGGAATGTGCGGGACCGACTTACCAATAAGTGCAGATACATTTCTTCCCATGCTAATCCTTTCATTTCCCTTCATCTTCCTCTTGTGTGTGCACAGCTCCTTCAAGAATTTTGCATACTTTGGTATCTGCTTGATTGCATCAAGTAGAGGTATGTTCACCTCCACCTTCCTGAAGGTCTCCAGAATTTCTTTATCTACCTCTTCCATCTTTTTGCTAGGAAGTGCTCGTGAAGGGAATGGAAGAGGGATAGGTCGGTCAATGAATGGAGATGGTGTGGCAGCAGTAGTGGTGGTTAAGGGAGGAGATCCTCCTGAAGAAGAACCACCGACTGGAGAAGAAGATTCACCTGCCTCAAATATCCTGCTTGGACCAGCTTGGTCCTCCTTTTTGTGAGAAGTAGCAGGCACGAGTGTCGGTATAGAGGCGGGCTCTGAAGGTACAACAATCTGCTTCCCTGATCTGAGGGTTATGGCACTCACATTTCTTGGATTCTGCACAGTCTGCGATGGTAACTTACTAGAATTTTGAGACTGCGCCTGGTTTATCTGAGTGGCCATCTGACCTATCTGGTTAGTGAGGCTCTGTATGGACGCTCTAGTCTCCTACTGAAATTGCATGTTGTCTTTCTGAAACTGCATGTTATCTTTCTGAAACTGCAGGTTTTGCACAGTCATCTGTCTCACTAACTCTTCCAATGAAGGTTCAGACGAAGTGGAAGGTTGGGCAGCTGGTTGGGCAGGTGCCTCTTGCTGTTGCTGTTGTTGTTGCCTTTGGTGTTGTTGCATGGGTGGAGGCACATATCTGTTAGGTGTTCCAGCATTCTGAAAAGGTGGCGCCTGCTGCTGTTGCTGTGGCGCATTGTTCCATCTAAGATTGGGGTGATTCCTCCACCCTGGGTTGTACCTGTTGCTGGACAAGTCATGATTTTGCTATTGTGGCTGCCTGTTGTTGTAGATGTTTGTAGTATAAGCCTGAGGCACATCAGAGGCAGCAGGATGTTGCAAAGAAGGACATGCATCTGTGTAGTGGTCACTGGAAGGACAAATAGCACATAGTCGTGCAACAGATGCAGATTGAGATGTCGATCTCTGGTTGGTAGTCAACTGTGTCACCATCTTCGCAAGAGAGTTAATCTGGCCTTCTAACTTGCTTTCAACAGCTGATAAAGACTGGGCAATATCTTGTACGCCCTTCACCACAATGGCATCATTCCTGTTGCTAAACTGCTGGGAGTTGGAGGCCATCTTCTCAATCAATGGTCTGGCCTCAGCAGGTGTGATGTCTCCAAGAGCTCCACCACAGGCAGCATCGATCATACCTCGATCCATGTTGTTCAAACCCTCGTAGAAATACTGAATAAGGAGTTGTTCAGGTATTTGATGGTGGGGGCAGCTAGCACAAAGTGTCTTGAATCTCTCCCAATATTCGTACAGGTTCTCTCCACTAAGCTGTCTAATCCCAGTTATGTCTTTCCTGATAGCTGTGGTCCGGGATGCTGGGAAAAATTTCTCCAAGAACAGCCTCTTCAGATCATCCCAGCTAGCAATGGATCTTGGCGCTAAACTATACAACCAATCCTTAGCAACATTTTCCAATGAATGAGGGAATGCCTTCAAGAAGACGTGCTCTTCAGGAACATCGTGCGGTTTCATACTGGAACAAACAACCAGGAATTCCTTCAAATGCTTATGTGGACTCGCACCTGCAAGACCATGAAACTTGGGCAACAAATGGATCAGTCCAGTCTTGAGAACATACGGAACGTCCTCATCAGGATATTGGATGCACAAGCTTTCAATATCGAAATCAGGTGCAGCCATCTCCCTAAAAGTCCTCTCGCGAGGTGGAGGTTGTGCCATATTGTTCTCAGTGTGAAAAACAACAGAATCAGAATCAAGTACAGATGCAGTAGATGCAGTATGCACAGAGTACTCAACAGTAGGATGCACAATATCTAATGGAACAGGTTCAAAAACAGACTCTAAAGACAAATTCCTAGAATGCCTAATTAAGCTATGAAAAGTCCTATCAATCTCAGGATCAAAGGGTGGTATGAATCCAGGATTTCCTCTAGTCATGCACTAAATTACAACACCCTGTAATCATGAAACAATAGCACAGAAAATTCAAACCACAGAAATAAACACAAGGTAGCAAAACAACACTATCACAAACACATACACAAATCACACAACACAGACACAAGACTCAAAACTGAACCGTTGGTCCCCGGCAACGGCGCCAAAATTTGATACAGCTGTCGCGGCCGATCAAATTTGATGTGCAATTTAAATGCAGTACAGTGCTAGGAAGTGACTCCTAGGTCGTCTCACAAGGACCAAATGTGGTTCAGTCTCAGGTCAACACGTAGGGGGGGGTTTGTGAAAGTTTGGGTTGCGAATGAAATTAAAACACGACTGAATTAAAACGCGTTGAAATAAAATTCAAGACAGTAAAATGAAATTAAAATAATAAAAACGAAATTGGTACAGTGAAAACGAAATTACAGCAACATGAAACAATAAAAACAAATCTGGAACAGAAAACAGAAAATACAGAAAAACGAAAATACAGAAAACGAAAATACAGTAAGCAGTAAAAACAGAAAATAACAAAATTCAAATATGGAAACAGAATTAAAATGACAGCAGCAAAATACAATAAACAAAAATACAGAAAATCATTTCAACATATGATGTAAAATATTTTAAAGCAAAAGAAATGAAAGACAGTAAAACTTCTCAACTATTAACCGTGACCAATTCATCTACCAAAAGAAATTGAAAAATTTGGAAATGGTTGTAAAAACAACTTTTGGGCCGTGAGACACTTAAGTGTTGCAAGCAAAGTCAAAACAATTTGCATTCTTCTCCATTCCATAAACTTCCAACTTCTACCATATTTTAATCACTATTCCAGTCTTTTTGTAAAAGCAATTGAAAGCACATGGTCCACTCTTTTTGCAAAAAGCAATTGAAAACTGATAAGACTGTCGCGGTCATACAAATTTTATACAGATTAAAATGCAGTATAGTCTAGGATTTGACTCCTAGGTCGTCTCTCAAGGACCAATATTTGTGGTTCAGTCTTAGATTTAACACGAAGGGGGGGGGTTTGTGATTTTTGGTTTTGTGCGGAAAAATAAATTAAAACTGGAATTTAAAAAACGTTAAAATAAGATTCAAAATGGTAAAAACTTTAAACGGTAAAAGACAGTTAAAATAAAATAAACGCAGGAACTTTAAACGTACAAAAAAAACGTAAAATATTAAATACAAAAATAAAAGCATAAGTAAAAACAATACGTAAAAATAAAATTAAAACGGTAAAAATGAAATTAAAACAGTAAAACAAATTTAAAATAGTAAAAAGGAAATTGCTACAGTAAAACGAAAATACAGTAACATCAAACAGCAAAATTAAATCTGGACAGAAAACTAAAAATACAGAAAACAAAAGTACAGAAAAACACAAAATACAAAAAATGGTAAATACAGAAAATAGTAAAAACAGTAAAATAGTAAAAACAGTAAAATAGTAAAATTCAAATATGAAATCATCATCAATATTACAGCAGCAAATATTTAGAACAAAACTTATAGCGAATAATTTGACGTGCAATAATTAACAACGCAGTGTAAACAATAGTGCAAATTAAACGATAGGCAGACAGCGACTGAAATTAAATTGCAGTTGAATTTAAATGACATCGATGAATAGAACAGTAAATTAAAATTGACATTAGGAAATTAAATCAACTCATACACTGAAATTAAATTCATTACAACATCGAAAATAAAATTCAAACCGTACACCACAATAGTTAACCGTCTACACATTGTATTCTTTACTGTTCCGGACCTCTGTTCCAGCAGTCCAGCTTATTCCGCCTGCAGCAGCCCTCTACGGCCTCCAAGGCCTCTCCTCTGGAACCCCCCTCCTTTGCTCTTGCTGCTTCTTCATTTATAGCCAAAACTGAGAACCCGTGAGCCACTTTTCCTTGCATGATGAGCAATAGTTTTCTGTCCGTGAAAAAATAGGGTGAGGACCCCTCAATCTTGTCCCCTTACCATTCCTCCAAGCTGCTGCTATATGGGAGTTGCTTCAAGTTGTTGGACTTGCTTCCAGCCGTGACAGCATGCTACTCCTCCAGCCAAAGCCGTGCCACCTTGTGTCTCTTTCCAGCCCAAGTGATTCAACATCTCTTCACCTTTGGCTCTACTGGAATGTGGAAGTGCAGCACTTCATGTGTGCACCACTTCAAGCTAAATTAAAACATGCCTTTGTGGCCAACATCTTTTCTATAGACTTCTATTCTCCAAATAAATGAACTTCAATGTGGCCCCTCTTCTTTCTTCACGTATTGCAGTTGCTGGATTACAAAGAGAGAGACCCCTATTTTTCTTTAGACCGTGTAATGTGACATGGTCTTTCTTTCAAGGAAATGGTCTCCAATGCTCCCATTCCAACCTGCTGCATTGTTCTCTTTTTTATGCTTCTTTCTATGTGCTTCTTTTTCTTTGCTTCCAACAAACCGTGATCTTCACCTCTTTTCCCAGCTGGCTGGTCCTCTTTAATGGATGCTTCCCTTTCTTCCAAACAAATATTTTGTTGAACCGTGATGTCCTTCAGTCAGGCCGTGACAACCATCTCCATTCTCTTCCAATGCTTCCATCCTTGACACATCCAGCGTGTTGCTGCTTGAATGCTTCTCAAAGGTTGCTTGCTGGCCGTGAGTGAGTTTGTCCACTCCGTGAGCTTCTGCATTGAATGTGAACGTTGGCTTTCAACAAGTGTGGTAGCCCCCTTCTCTTTTGATTCCAACCGTAGCTTTGCTTGCTAAAATAAGTTTTAAAGGGTCCTAGGCCGTGTGCAAGGTGGTATGGCCGTATGGTGTTACAATTCCAATCCAAATTGGTTTCTCTTTCAACAATTGGTGGTGGCCCCTACATGTTGTCTCCCACTTAAAGATAAACAATTCAATTGCTTGCCTTGAATGCTTCTTCACGTGCTCCCCACTTTTATCTATGCTTTTTAATTTGGATTTTTGGACACATTCATTCAAATATTTTTGATAAGATAAAAGTTCTTTGTGTATTCACTGCCGTGTGATGTGTTGGTGCAATACAATGAATAGATTGTTCTCTTTCACGTGGAATGAGTCATCAAATAGGCCATGAAACAATTAAATGTGCTTCTCCCAATCAAACAAATGGACGTGTGGTGTGTATGGTTTCTAGACCAATATTACTTCTTAAGAATTCTAAGAAGTATAATAACACACTATGCAAATGAATATCCCTCCAAATGTCCCAAATTGTATTTCCAATATTTTTCCTGCCATTACTAATGCAATTAATTAGCTCAGATGATTCAAATTAATCAAAATTAGAATTTCTGGTCAAGTTAAGCACAATTAGCAAAATGGGATAATATTGGTCATTAAGCACAATTCCCTAATTAAATCTAGCACAATAAACTAAGTGAAGTGAAGAAAATATTGGTTCATCAAAATAGACCACACTTAGTCTTTTGCACTCCTGGGCAAAATTAAGACGCAAATCAGGGAATAGTTCAAAGGACTTCTAGGAAGGTGACACACACTCAGTACGCAGAAAACAAAGACTCAAGAAAAATAAAAAGAATTTACAGAATTCTCAAGAATTATGGACCGAGATAAGAAGTAGACAATATCCAACACAGAATCAAAGAAAGCAGATACTTACAGAAATCATCCAAGGAATTCAAAGTATGGCAAAAATAATTAATCAGCTCAAGAGGTGATTCAAAAATAACAAAACCTCACCGATGCACTCACAGTGTTTCTCTCAAGTGTCTAGGGTAAATAATTTCAACTCGATGTACTCAAGAAAACAAACACAAGTAGACTTGGCAAGTTTCTAATATCAATACTTAAATCATACACATGTTCAGATCAAAAGGTCTTTACTAGGTTGTAATGGGGCCAAGGACAGGGGAGGATAAATTTGGATAAGTAGCTATAGCTCAGAAGAAATAGAGGTGCACTAGGGAAAAAAATGTAACACAGTGAAATCTCACCCAAACCTCTAATTCAATCCTCTTCTCGACTCCATTATTCACAAAATGATTTTTCAATTTTTTTCTTTTTCTCATCAAAATTTTTTTTTCATCCTGTCTTCTTCTTTTTTTTTTTTTTTTTTTCACAACAGGATATAAATTATCATTTCAAAACATGATGAGGAACCAACTAGCCAATTCATCAGAATTCCCAAGGAGACCACACTTATTCTCAAAATACTTCTATAGCTTCAGACTTTCCTAAGGTTAAGGTAATCATTTGTTTTTCACTTAGGATCAGTGTATGAGCTTTAACACAAAGAAATATATACAGTATAGGCTCAAAGGGGTTATCAAAGGATAATAACAAGGTAGGCTTATTTGGCTAAAGAGGCTCAAGAATAAAAATGCCTTTATCACGTCTGAACATGCATATCAATCAAGTCTATAAAAAAGAATCAAGCCAAGGCATATGTGCAAGCAATCAAGATACATATCACACAAGAAAGAAAATTAAGTGGCTCAAATCTCACACAGGGTATTCGTCACAATCAAATCAACCTCTCAAACGTATAATCATCTTTCCAGGCAGAGAAAAGCAAGGATTACAAACTATAAGTATTAAGTAAGTGAAGGAAAAATCTACAACTTAGACCTCATCCAGAATTCAAGAGAAAAATGTAAAATTTATTGCACTCAAGACACACTAAAACAACTTAAAACAGAAAAAATTTAACACTCAAAAACAAAAAATTTTCAAAAACAAAAAATTTAACACACAAAATACAAACTTAACAGAAACTAACAGAAAATCAAAATTTCTCCCCAGTAGATCACACTTAAATCACACAATGTCCTCAGTGTGTTACAATCATCAGATTATCAATTTCAGAGCAGTCAAATAATATAGACAAGTGCAATAAAAAGTTAGGAAAAATGGGAAGAAATTTTTCAGTAACATCCATCAGTAGATGTTAATAAATTTTATTATATTTTTTTTTCATTTTATTTTTTTATTATTTTTTTTTTATTTTTTTTTATTTTTTTATTTTTATTTTTATTTTTATTTTTATTTTTATTTTTATTTTTTTTTTTGGAAAAGGAGACCGGTACTGTGACAACAGTCTCGGTGGCAAAGACCGGAACTGTTGCTACAGTGGAAAGCAATCTGGCTATAAATAGGCCGCTCCTCCGCGTCCAGCGCCATTTCCTGACCTAGTCTCTCTCTCTAGTCCTCTCTTCGCTCTCCTCTCTCTCTCTACTCTCTCTGCTCTCTCCTCTCTCTCAACCTGAGCGCTGGAATCTCTGCGGAGCCTCTGCCCCGGTGCCATCTGAAGAGTCTGAGATCCGCGAGGAGCTTCTCTGCCAGCTCTGAAGGTGTACGAGCCCTGCAAGGAGCCTCTGCAAGCCTACTTCCCCAGGTAAGTTCTCTGCACCTTGGATCTCTATTTCTTCTTTTTCTGCTTAAGTTTCCAGATCTTTCACTGCTTTCTTTTCCTTTCTCTGCTTTCCAGTCTTCTTTCTGCTTTGATCTCTTGCCTGCTCTCCCTCTTCCTTTTCATTTTTTCATATTTTTGAAACTGAAAAACACTTAAACACATAAAACACAACTGTCTAAAAACTTAAGGGGTATATCGGCTGGAAACCAGACGTTAATCTCCCTTCGATTGAAGGTATTGCAGAGACAATCGGGTAGAACAACGCCACGTACCCCACTTAAAAATAAAACACAGAAACTGAATATACATGAACAATATGGACAAGGACAACTGGACGTAGATCCGTTTAGGCCCCTTTTGCAAGGACCGTGAAACAGATCTGAGACCAGACACTGAAACATGAAATACAGACTGGACAAACAATAAATCTAAAAGGAAACAAACACAAATAAAGAAAACACAGAACTAAGAATCTAATTTTTTTTTTTTTATGTAATGCTTTTTTTTCTTGTTTTTGTTCTTTTTATATGTATTTATTTTTTATTTATGTATTTAAGTATTTGTATATTACGAGAGGAAGGATGAGTGATATGGAATCAGAGAGATATACCAGTCAACGATGGCGTCCTACAGATGATCAGATCACGATGATGACCAAAATCTACAACTATGGGGTCACACACCCAAGCCGAGCGCAAGTCGTCGAGATCGCGTCTCGACTAAGGACCTTCGGCGAAGCCACTGAATACAACGTGCACTGCTGGTTTAACAACCATGGCAATCGGGTCAGGCGCTGGCAAGCGGAGATAGACCCCACTGGCACTCTCTTTTCACAACTGCCGCTATACATGTACGGTAAGACCTCTGATCACACCTCCATTGAATTTTCCATTCCTCTTCTATTATTAACACAAGTTTTTTTATTTTTTTATTTTTTATTTTTTATTATTATTTTTTTTTGTTTGAAAGAAAACAACTGGGTGATAATGAGGGCACCGAGGCTGCTGAATCTGTTTCCCGTTCCGATCATTATCGATGACGACAGAAATGAACGAGAAATTCCTCCACCAAAGCCTCCGCACGTGACTTTTCGAACCAGAGCTCCCTCAACGGAGCTCTCCCTTAGACCACCACAACCAGCTCGAGAGTTCTATCATTTTTAAAGTTTTATGTTTTTTTTATTTTTATGTTTTTATTGGCCGAGTGTGGCCAGAATATGGGCTGTAATATGAACACTTATATTTTTGTTGTTTTTATTTTTTTTTTTTATTTTTTTTTTTATTTTTTTTTTTTGTGTTTTTATGATGTTTTTGTTTTTTTTTATTTGGTTTGTAATATTAACGATCACTAAAGATCGACCCCCGAACATCTTTTAATTTCATATATATCTACTGCAATTTCATTTTCAGATCTGTTCAATCCCTTTTCTCCATTACTGTAATTTTTTCATTGATGAATGAAATATTTTCTTAGTCTAAAAATTTTCAATCAAAAACCTGTATGAGACAACTAAGAAAATATTTACAACGAAGAAAATAAGGAAAAAGATAAGATCTGAAGTGAAAATTTTCAATGAATTATTGATATGAAATAATAAGAAATTGAGAGCCGAGAAATTATGGACTACACGCAAAACAATTTTTTTGAAAATGTTTTTTTTTTTTTTTTTTTTTTTTTTTAATTCATGCTCACAATTTTAAAAATGAAATAAACACAACCATGAAAACACACCAGAAAAGATAAATAATATGTACATAATGAGGAAAAAAAGTGCTCCCTGGTCATGGTGGCAGTTGCCAATTCTGGACAATCAGTGAGATATCTTCCACCTCAGGATCCGGCGAAGATGTCTTCAGGAGCAGCTCGCCCAGTACTGCCCTCTCACTTGAATCAGGACAAATCCCAGTAGCCACGCCACTTCTCCGAGCAAGTTGTTGAATCAACAAAATCTGGAGCCTTCTGTCCACCAGCAGTTGTTGAGTCTGTGACACCGGAGTAATAAGAGAAATAGCAGTATACTTTCCTTCATCTATCATTGTTTCCTCTATGTCAGTACCTGTATTCTCATTTACTTTTGTAACCTGGTCATCAAACTCATAATCAATAGCATCTGTTATGAATTTAGAATCTGTTTGTAACACATAATCAATTTCAATACAAATCGGGCAAGAACCAGATTCACAATCACATTCACAATTCTCAGAAAACTGAGTCAGATCAATGTTTTGTTCTAACTCTATCATGTTATGCGACTGCAAAATTCCTGTCTCAAAATCAATATTGACATATGCATCATCAACAAAATCCACATTCAGTGCAAAGCTATTATCAATGGAAATTTCATCACTGTAATCATGTTCATTCAACACAACATTTATACCAATGGTTTCAGAGACTAATACTGAATCAAAAACTTCAGAATTGTCAATCAAGTCTGTATCAGTTTCAATCCTAAAACCTGTAGAATCATTGTGCAACAAATCACAAGCAATTAAATGTATAGGCAGATCTGGTAAAGAGCTTGTAATCTCAGTTTCAGAATAAACATGTTTTTGCTCAGAATAAATTTTCTCATGAATTTCCAATTCATCAACTGCACATTCAAGTTGAGGTACGTTTACCTCCACGGTGGAAGATAAAAATGGTCTACCTGTCTCAACAGTGTTACTCGTACCTGCCTGGTCCTTAAAATAATCATCAACAGTCTCAGGTGCAAGAGTGGGATCATAGAAAGGTAGGAAAGTGGGTGTAGTGGTAAACTCATAGCTTTGCTCCCCATCTTCTATGTTGATGCCACTATCATCTTGAAAGTGTTGAGTGGCCATCTGCCCGATCTGATCAGTCAGCTTCTGAATGGCAGCTTGAGTTTCCATGCTCTCTTGCTTGAACTGCATGTTCCCTTTCTGAAACTGAATGTTCTGCATGGTCATCTGCTCCAATAACTCCTTCAATGTAGGTTCAGAAGTTGAAGGTTGAGAAGCTACTTGGGCAGGAGCATCATACTGCTGACTCTGATATTGCTGAACTGGTGGAACCGGCTCCCAAAGGGAGCTCTCAGGAATTTGAGGATGATCCATATTTTTCTCAGTATTAAAATCAGCACAAGAATCAGAGTAATATGCAGAAAGAGAATCATAATTACAGGCACTTGTAGAATAAGCACTATTCACAAAATTAAAATAGGTAGACATGGAAAATAAAAATAAAAACTAAAAACTAAAAATTACGAAACAGATAAACTAAACACATTTATACATGCTACAAGCACACACAAGACAGAACATCAATAGTAAAAAAAAAAAAATTAAATTTTTTTTTTTTTTTAAATATAGCAACTAAATACAGAACACAGCACAATAAAATATAAAAGACAAAACATATATTAACACAACATAATCGAAAAACACAGCAAAAATCTAAAACGAAAAACCTGGAACTGAAGTGACAACGCCGCCAAAATTTGCTGAAGGTGTCGTTGTCGCCTACAAAAATATACAAGACAAAACACACAAAACAAACATATTAACAGAACAAAACTTTACACAACAATAATCTAAAACCAAACCGTCATTGGTTGGTCCCCGGCAACGGCGCCATTTTTGATAAGACTGTCGCGGTCATACAAATTTTATACAGATTAAAATGCAGTATAGTCTAGGATTTGACTCCTAGGTCGTCTCTCAAGGACCAATATTTGTGGTTCAGTCTTAGATTTAACACGAAGGGGGGGGGGTTTGTGATTTTTGGTTTTGTGCGGAAAAATAAATTAAAACTGGAATTTAAAAAACGTTAAAATAAGATTCAAAATGGTAAAAACTTTAAACGGTAAAAGACAGTTAAAATAAAATAAACGCAGGAACTTTAAACGTACAAAAAAAACGTAAAATATTAAATACAAAAATAAAAGCATAAGTAAAAACAATACGTAAAAATAAAATTAAAACGGTAAAAATGAAATTAAAACAGTAAAACAAATTTAAAATAGTAAAAAGGAAATTGCTACAGTAAAACGAAAATACAGTAACATCAAACAGCAAAATTAAATCTGGACAGAAAACTAAAAATACAGAAAACAAAAGTACAGAAAAACACAAAATACAAAAAATGGTAAATACAGAAAATAGTAAAAACAGTAAAATAGTAAAAACAGTAAAATAGTAAAATTCAAATATGAAATCATCATCAATATTACAGCAGCAAATATTTAGAACAAAACTTATAGCGAATAATTTGACGTGCAATAATTAACAACGCAGTGTAAACAATAGTGCAAATTAAACGATAGGCAGACAGCGACTGAAATTAAATTGCAGTTGAATTTAAATGACATCGATGAATAGAACAGTAAATTAAAATTGACATTAGGAAATTAAATCAACTCATACACTGAAATTAAATTCATTACAACATCGAAAATAAAATTCAAACCGTACACCACAATAGTTAACCGTCTACACATTGTATTCTTTACTGTTCCGGACCTCTGTTCCAGCAGTCCAGCTTATTCCGCCTGCAGCAGCCCTCTACGGCCTCCAAGGCCTCTCCTCTGGAACCCCCCTCCTTTGCTCTTGCTGCTTCTTCATTTATAGCCAAAACTGAGAACCCGTGAGCCACTTTTCCTTGCATGATGAGCAATAGTTTTCTGTCCGTGAAAAAATAGGGTGAGGACCCCTCAATCTTGTCCCCTTACCATTCCTCCAAGCTGCTGCTATATGGGAGTTGCTTCAAGTTGTTGGACTTGCTTCCAGCCGTGACAGCATGCTACTCCTCCAGCCAAAGCCGTGCCACCTTGTGTCTCTTTCCAGCCCAAGTGATTCAACATCTCTTCACCTTTGGCTCTACTGGAATGTGGAAGTGCAGCACTTCATGTGTGCACCACTTCAAGCTAAATTAAAACATGCCTTTGTGGCCAACATCTTTTCTATAGACTTCTATTCTCCAAATAAATGAACTTCAATGTGGCCCCTCTTCTTTCTTCACGTATTGCAGTTGCTGGATTACAAAGAGAGAGACCCCTATTTTTCTTTAGACCGTGTAATGTGACATGGTCTTTCTTTCAAGGAAATGGTCTCCAATGCTCCCATTCCAACCTGCTGCATTGTTCTCTTTTTTATGCTTCTTTCTATGTGCTTCTTTTTCTTTGCTTCCAACAAACCGTGATCTTCACCTCTTTTCCCAGCTGGCTGGTCCTCTTTAATGGATGCTTCCCTTTCTTCCAAACAAATATTTTGTTGAACCGTGATGTCCTTCAGTCAGGCCGTGACAACCATCTCCATTCTCTTCCAATGCTTCCATCCTTGACACATCCAGCGTGTTGCTGCTTGAATGCTTCTCAAAGGTTGCTTGCTGGCCGTGAGTGAGTTTGTCCACTCCGTGAGCTTCTGCATTGAATGTGAACGTTGGCTTTCAACAAGTGTGGTAGCCCCCTTCTCTTTTGATTCCAACCGTAGCTTTGCTTGCTAAAATAAGTTTTAAAGGGTCCTAGGCCGTGTGCAAGGTGGTATGGCCGTATGGTGTTACAATTCCAATCCAAATTGGTTTCTCTTTCAACAATTGGTGGTGGCCCCTACATGTTGTCTCCCACTTAAAGATAAACAATTCAATTGCTTGCCTTGAATGCTTCTTCACGTGCTCCCCACTTTTATCTATGCTTTTTAATTTGGATTTTTGGACACATTCATTCAAATATTTTTGATAAGATAAAAGTTCTTTGTGTATTCACTGCCGTGTGATGTGTTGGTGCAATACAATGAATAGATTGTTCTCTTTAACGTGGAATGAGTCATCAAATAGGCCATGAAACAATTAAATGTGCTTCTCCCAATCAAACAAATGGACGTGTGGTGTGTATGGTTTCTAGACCAATATTACTTCTTAAGAATTCTAAGAAGTATAATAACACACTATGCAAATGAATATCCCTCCAAATGTCCCAAATTGTATTTCCAATATTTTTCCTGCCATTACTAATGCAATTAATTAGCTCAGATGATTCAAATTAATCAAAATTAGAATTTCTGGTCAAGTTAAGCACAATTAGCAAAATGGGATAATATTGGTCATTAAGCACAATTCCCTAATTAAATCTAGCACAATAAACTAAGTGAAGTGAAGAAAATATTGGTTCATCAAAAACCATTCAGCAAGAAGGCTATCTACGTTAAACCATTACTCCTATTCAATGTCCATTCCAAACAAAAGATAAAGAAATTCAATCAAAGGCCGTGGGCCACTCCTTCATTCACATTAGTCTTCATCCTTGAAAAATGCATCCAAAGCTTTTGTCTTCTTCTTCACATGAAAGAATTGTCCACGGCTCCACCATACTACTTTTCTATCTAAACTTTCTGACTTGTTGCAGCTGCATTCTCCACTTAAATAATCCAATTGCTTCTCCAATTTAAATGAAATATACTCCTCATTTGCTGCTGGAAACTAACGCCCATTAACGCCCATTCCACATTGTCGTGCACTCATGCTTCTCTTCCAACCATGTACTCCTTTCTTCCATGTTCAACCACGGTTTCATCACTTCTCCTCTTCATAACAAGTCCTACTCTTCCTCTTTACGTGAGCTACTTTCCAGCAAAGAAAACCAGCAAAAACAAATCAACACCTCCAAAGTTGCACACGGATCTCTTCTCCTCTACACCGAGAGCTTCTTCTCAATTTTGACAATTTTTTTTTTTGGTTCATTTCTTTTAAGTTATACCATCCTACTCTTCTCTATCATCTAAGGAACTAAAATAAGTGAAACCTTGCTTCTGTAAATGAAAGAAACCGAGAACTCCCTTATCAAATAAACAACTTTCTTTTTGAGTTTTTCTACTGATTAGGTGACGGCAGTGTACTACTCTACTGCTAAAGCAAAATAAATGAACTTAAATCATTGGTCCAACACAAAACCGTGCCCTTTCCCACAAATTACAGAATGGAGATTGTATAATTATGCAGAAAATCAAATGAAGATGCAATATCATTCAACAAGAGGAATAAACAACAACCAATTCATTCATCATCAGAAATATTTTACAGATCTCTTGAAGTAAAAATACTCAAAGTAAAAGAACAAACAAGTGTGGTGCCTGCTTCCTCCTAGCCGTATGCTTCTCCTCCAGTATGCCACACCAGTTGCTTTCTCCTTCCTCAATCCATGCTCAGTGTACTCCTCTGTCCCCCCTCTCTGTGTGTAGAATAATGGAAAATATACCAAGAGCTCCCCTCAAAACCGAAGTTGCCGAGAGTTAGATAGATCCCTTCTCAAGGCCGTCCACTTTTTTTTCCTTGTTGTCCTCTGCTTGGCTCAAGAAAAACATTTTTCCTAATCCTCGCCAGAATCCCATGTACCAAGAGATGTTTCTGAACCAAACATGCATCCCCCTTCCAATCAACAAGTGACAGCTGGACTTGCAAATTCTTCTTGGACCAAATCAATGCTTCTTGTGTTTGCTGCTGGCCGATCAAGCTCTCCTCTACATGTGTGTCTGACTCCCACTTCTCCTGGATATGTGCTCTTGTGTTGGAGTGACTTACTATGTTTGCCTTGGATGTAGCATGTAAGCTTCCTCACGTTGCAGCCAAGAAAAATGTGATGAAAACATGTGATGATGCTAGCCAAGGCCGTGAGTTTGCTTCCTTTCTTTGGCCACTTCTTCATGAATGAAAGAAATTTCTATTGTCCCATAAGCAAGAGAAGAAGTTGTCCAATTTTGTTGTGAAATACCGTGAAGTGGCCATCAAGTTTCATCTTTTAATTTAATAAAATATAACATGTAACATGGAAGATGGCTTTGGCCGTGTGTTTATTTCCTTCATGTGGTTTTCCTTCAACAAATGGTGGTGGCCCTACCTCTTTTATGTTGTCTCCCACCAACAGAATTAAGCTTCCCATTTTGTATGTGTTTTGCCGAGAATGCTTCATCCATGTGGCATGCCAATTTCCTTCAAAAACCGTGGGTTGCCTTCCAATGTGGTCCCCTCCATTATTCTTCATCATTTGGCAAAATGAATAGGCTTTTAGTATGAGTTGGCCGTGCGAATTCTGGTTGCAGCAATGGCACTACAAAAACACTTCATTAAAATATAAACTAAAGTAAAGCTTTGCAAAATGGAATTCCCAATGGGCTCTACGTGTGGTGTATGTTGCCTAGCCAATTTTGCTTCTACAAATTTGAGAAAAAATATTTCATCAGAGATCAACACACAGATTAAATCACTGCAATACAGTTTCTTCCAAACACAGTGTGTGAATATTTTTCCCAAATGTCCCAATTTATATTTCCAAACTTTTCCCTGCAATTACTAATACAAATAATTAGCTCAGATAATTCAAATTAATTAAAATAAGAATTTCCGATCGAATTAAGCACAATTAGCAAATACGGAAAAATATCGGACATTTAAACACAGTTCCCTGATTAATTTTAGAACAATAAGCTAAGTGAAGTGAACAAAATATTGACTCATCACTTATGCTTTTGATTGGTTTAAGTTTTCTGAACTTATTTGTTTTTTTTTTTAGATTAGGGTATGATGTACTCTATTGGACACCTGGTTTGTGTGATGGTTTGCTATTAACTGTGATTGTTTGATAAGTAATGCTTGATGATGCTTATTGATTGATTGATGTTGAGATGATGTGCACATTAAAATGCTTATACAGGTGATTCACAAGCTTTGTGAACAAATGCAAGATATCATGATTGTGATTGTGAAATTAAGCAGGATGTGTATGTTAAATGTGAATGAGCTTATATGTGAGGTTTTGAGCTCCAGAGTTTTTATTGATTGAATGCTATTACTTTGAAAGCATGAATGATTTTGCCCAGGTTTTCTATGATTAAATCAATTGCTTGTTTTGCATCATGTGATCAAGGCCGTTTGTTGGAACCCTTTTTATTGGCCAAATTCATAAAGTTAGCCCACTAAAAGAGAACACTTTGTGTTCTATCCTTTGAACCCTTAGCCTTGAACATACACTGAAAACCCTTGATTGAAATTCTTTACCTTGAGTTAAGTAGAAGATCTTGTGTGGTATTGTTAAATGTTCAAGTTTGGGGTTGTTGGGAAAACATGAAAAAGGAAAAGCATTGAGCTAAGAGCTAAAAAGTAAGAATATGCAAAGAAAAAAAGAAAAAGAAAAGAAAAGAAAAAGAAGCAAAGCTCAATGCAAATGCAAAGGCAAGTTGGGAAGAATAAGAATAATTGTGTTGTTATGACTCTCTTAACTCAAGGATTTTGTGATCTAGAAAAACCAATTTTCTTGTTAGCCAAGCCACATTATAAGCCATTGAAAAGTCCTTGTGATGATGCATGCTTGTGAATGTTTTTTATTGTGGTAAAATGAAAGGCAAAGTTGATTCATGTAACATTGTGATAGTGGAGTGAATGAGTGAAACACTTTACCTCTTATACACTTGTGTGTTGAGTGAAACACTTTACCTAGTGAGGAAATATTCCATAAGCACATGAACATCCATGCTTAATTGATTGATCATTCATGAAAAATAGCATTTGTTGGAATTTAAATGACTTTGTGAACACTAAAGCATGTGCACATCTTGATTGAACTCTTGGTCATAAGTTTGAGTGAAGTTGTTACTTATCTTGAAAAAGAGGATTTTTGAATGAGTGAACCATCATATGAATTGGTGGAAGATTGAGTTACATCTTGTTTGCTTGAGGACACCCAAAGTTCTAAGTTTGGGGTTGTGATAACAGTTGAAAAAGTGTTATTTTCATGCTTAAATTTGACACAAAAAGCAACCTTTACACTTAGAAACTAGCTTGAAATCATGCTTTTATCCATATTTTCAGAAATAAGAGAGCTGGACAGGTTTATGCTTGATTTCAGTGTTTTTGTACAGGTTTTAAGGTGAATTTAGTGAAAGAAGTGAAGAAGGAGAGGTATGGAATCAGAAAAGTCAACCAGAAACCATAAAAGTCAACCAGTCAACCAGAAAAGTCAACCAATCAACCAAAAAGTCAATCAGTCAACCAGACTACGAAAAAAGTGAACCAGACGAGTTTTGGGCCAGTTTTATGCGATTTTATGATCTGTTTGGGCCTGGACCTGTTTTCTATTATTTTTATGTCCTATTTAAAGACCTAGATGTCTTAGGGTGTGTATCTTTGGCAGAAACGAAGCAAACACTCTCTCTTCCACCCCTTTGAAAGAGGATCTTGGATGCTCAGGCTACCTCTTCACCTTTCTAGGGTTTTATCCTTCATTCTTTCATTGTTCATCTAGGTTCACCATGAATATGGTGAGCTAAACCTTGTATGTTTGTTGGGGAATCAATGTAATCTTTTGAAGCTCTCATATATGGAATTTGTGCTTGCATCTTAATCTAAGATTTATGCTTCTTTCATTATTAGTTAGGGTTTTTCCTCTTTGCTTAATGCTTGCTTTGTTTAACTCATTCAATGCATGATTATTGATTTTGTCGATACGGGAACGTACGGGGAAGTCTAGATCCGGGGAATCTCTCCCAATATTATATTGGTTGTCGTTAAGCTCCTGTGCTAAGAGAAGTAATTATTAGGAATGCTAGGAATCGTATGAACTCGTAATTAGGGATAGGCCTTCTTGACAAGGTAATTTAGAGAGTGGCATTAACAATGATGATTTGAATGTTGAATTCCTAAAATATATCAGAGTGGATAAGATGAAATTGACCCCCAACAACATATTCATATATATATATATATATATATATATATATATATATATATATATATATATATTTCATTGAAAGTGCTTGTCTTTTGCTTTTGCCATTGATCAAAACCTCATGCATACATGTTTATTTTCTGTTTTGCATATTAAACCTCAATTATTTCGTTCTTAAGTCTTAGCTAATCAACAAACCACACAACTAAACTAGGCCGTGAGTCCTTTGGGAGAACGATACTTGGTCTTACCAAGTTTATTACTTGAACGATTCGGTCATACTTGCCCATTGTAAAACAAGTTTGTGACATCATATTTTGGTGATCATAAATTTGTCCATCAGTTGCCAATTTAAATCTTCTGGCATAACCCTTGTAGCTTTGAAATTAGCCATATCAACAAACCATGACCTCTGCTGAATATACATGAGTGCTTCTGATGAGTTGTTATTTCTTGAATTATATTTAGTTTATTACACTTAAATAAACCAGGGAATTGTGTTTAATTGTCTGTTATTTCCCCGTTTTCCGAATTCTGCTTAATTTGGTCGGAAATCCGTAATTGGGCTAATTTGGGTTTTCTGAGCTGATTAAGTGCATTTCTGGTTGCAGGGAAGTTGTGGAAACATCATCTAGAGAATTGAGATATGGCATGACATACTGAAAGGCTCAACATTTAGTCATTTAGATTTTAATTAAAGTTGTAATTTCGTTTTCTAGAAGCCCTTAATTAGAATTAGGTGTTTTGGACCCTTTCAGGGGCAATTTTGTAAAAAGACCCATTTGTAGGACATATGCCTTTTAGGTTAGGGTTTTTAATTTTTTGTGTGGACCCTACCCTTAATAAAAGAGGACACACTACCTTGAGAGCTGGAACCAACCGCCACACTCATTGGGGGGTTTTGGCTTTGAACGTTGTTTTTAAACGTGATGAATGAAGAGCCGATTTTTACTCCTTTTTGTTGATTTTCTCAATGCCTTTTCATTTGGTTTTGTGCACCTTTTGATTGAAGCTTTGGTTAGGTTGCTGTCATGTTCATTTATATATTCCACATATTAGAATTTTGCTTTGCTTGTGCACGCTGTTACGCTGGGAATAGAGAGCTTCTTAATTATTTTTTTTTGAGTGTTTTTCTTTCTTTTAATTTGTGCTGCACAGAGACTGGATGGGAAGCAAGGGCACAGTGCTTTCAATTTAGCTTTGGAAGAGGTGGCACACACTGTCACATCAGGGAATTTATTCTTATTTTAATAGAGGGGACTCTCTGATGGCAACCCCTTTAGGGACTTTCCATCCAAAGAAGTATCAACTTCACTCTAAGACCAAGAAAGGGAAGTGGAATAAAGGACTTAATCTTTTCTTTCTAAGCTTTAGCTTGTTCTTCTTTAACTAAAATACTTTATGTTGTTTTGTAGGCCAAATAACAAGGAATTGGATCTTATAATGATGCTGCCAAAGAAGCCTTGCTGCTGCACATTAATTAGCCATGAAAGAAACACATTTTACACATTTTACACGTGCAAAACGTGAAACACAAGCAACCGGGTGACTTCCTTCATTTAGCACCTTTTCCATATGGAACATATGGAGCACATGGATTGGAAACAGCTGCTGCACTTGGAGTCTGCACGTTTTTCATTTGTATGCTAATATAGCTTTCATAGCACACTTCCAAAGCTCATCTTTGCCTATAAAAAGAGAGCTCATCATTTGTAAACTCAACTTGATTTGTAGTAAAGAAATGCTGCCAATTTTCAGCTTTCACTCTCAAGTTCAACCTTGTGCCTTGTTATCTTGCACCTCCTCTAGCTTATTTCCCCTTTGGAAAGCCTGCTGAGCTAGAACTCTACCATACAGCCACTCCAAAACACCTCCAACATATTATCAAACACCTTGCGTGCATCCAGAAACTCCACTGCATTTTCTCAATCCGCTGCTACTTCTCTGGGTTTTGGAGCTTCTTCTGCATGTCCTGGAGTAGCATCCATCATTTGGTATCAAGAGCCAGCACGTCCACGCTTGTCTTCAAGAGATAAGCCTCTCTTTTGTTCAATTTTCGTTTCTTTCATGTGCTGTCAAACTCTGTCACTGTTTCAGAAATTTTTTTTTATTCTGTTTTGGTTTAATTCGTGTCTGTGAGTGCTGTAATCATGCATTTGCTTTTCCTTAGTGTTTGTTGATCATTTTAAACAGTGAAAATCCTTTGTTTGAGTTCATTCCAGCTTTCAAAGTCATTTTCTAGTTTTGTCCAATGTCATGTGCCTATGTGCAGTTTTAACTTCTTTGCAGCAGAAAAAAACATCACTTTAGAGTTATATTTCAGCTCATTTCTTTTGCTGTAGCAGCCACACTTGGCTTTGTATAAATTCTTTTATACTTCTTTGTATAAGTGGCATTCTACCACGGAACCATTGTGGTAATTTCTTCTTGGTTTTTGAAACTTAAAGTGACTTGGAAAAATGCTTTTCAAGCAATTCCAAGTGCACCATACAACATTGTAATAGTTTAGTTTCCACTTCTTAGTGTGAAAGTGTGTCAAGTGGCTCCAAGTGTCATTTGCACTTTCACTTAGGGCCGTGTCTCACTCTTTCATTTCTTTATCATCTTTCTTTACTTTTTGTTTGTTGATATTTGTGTTCTAAGTCTCCGTGATAGCTAGGTGCGCTACCATATAGACAAACCTTCGTTTGGTTTATTAGGAGCATCTCATTGTTGCATTCTAATTGTTTTGGAAAGACTTCTCCATTGAAACTTGGGTAAGAAATAGGAGAACCTCTGGCTAAGGAAGGACAAGGTTCTTAAGCTTGTCCATTGAGACTCACCTCTCCTTCCTGGGAGCTATTCGGTTTCTTTACCTTTAGAATCTATCTAGAAGTCATTTCACCAAAAATACAAAAACAAATCTTTGAAAAGTGTTTTGACTCAACACTTGTGAAGCTTTTCAAAACTCTTTTGAAAATCTTTTATCTACTTCACAAGTATGAGTAACTCTAGTATTCAAGGCACCTTTCATCATGATGAGGAAAATATGGAATTGAGAGAGGAACTTAATAGAACTAAAGCTGAGTTAAATGAACTCAGACAGATGGTTGCAAACCTCACTCGCAATCACAGAGGACAAAATAATGAGGAACACTCTCATAGGCAACACCATGATAATGGTGATCATTCCCAACATAGTGATCACAATAGTTTTCATCCTTTTGATCACTATCAACACCCTCCTAGGAGACACCACCATCATAGGAACCATCATGTGGAACCCAAACTTGACCTTCCCCCCTTCTATGGCAGAGACAATGTGGAAGAATATTTTGAGTGGGAAATGAAGGTTGAACAAATTTTTGAATGTTACCACATAGATGATAGGAGGAGAGTGACCTTAGCCACCTTGACTTTTCAAGGAGCAGCCCTCTATTGGTGGACCTCCATCATTAGAGATCAAAAGATGCATGGCGACTATACCATCCAATACTGGAATGAGTTAAAGGCAGCCTTGCATCGGAGGCATATTCCAGCCTATTATGCCAGAGAGGTCATGGACAAGCTCCATAGATTTCAACAAAGAAACATGAGTGTTGAAGAATATAGACAAAAGTTGGAATTACTCATGTTAAGAGCTGGAATCAAAGAGGAAGAGAGATTCACCATAGCTAGGTTCCAAAGCGGTCTTAACTATGAGATCAGAGATAAGGTAGAACTTTTACCTTATTTAGATCTCAATGATTTTGTGCAGCTATGTGTGAGAGTGGAAGAACAAATTAGAAGAAAAGCTTCCACTAAAAGGAACTATCCTACCACATCCGAGTATAGGACAAATCCTATGATGGAGGGGTAGTCCAAAGAGGTATGAAAAGCCTCAAGAAAAAGACAAAGAAAAAGAGAGAGTGAGAGGTAAAGAAAAAGAGAGAGAGCGAGAAAGAAATACCTTTCACAAAGAATCTTCAAAAGAAACAAGGGGTGTTAGCAAAATGATCAAGATGAAGTTTTGATGATGTCCAAATCAAGTCAAGAGAAATCAAGATTCAAGATGTTATGAAGACTTATATTGTGATGGAAAGCTTTTGTAATACTCTTAGAAATATGTATAGGACTTAGATTAGAAAAACAAAAGTGTTTTGTAAAATTACTATAGTAAATCATTGCAACAAAACACTATAGTACTATTCATATGAATAGTAACACTATTCACGTGAATAGTGACGGTTAACGGTAAGAGTATCGCACTTAACACGGACGTTGGAGAAACTAGTCGTTGAAGAAACTAGCCGTTTATGACCGTTGGACAAACTAGCCGTTTATGGCCGTTGGACAAACTAGCCGTTTATGGCCGTTGGACAAACTAGCCGTTAAGTTTGTCTTTTAGTGAATGGAAGAGCCTTTGGATGAGTCTATAAATAGACTCTCATTTCCTCTTAATATCCAGAGACACAGAAACTCTTCCCTTGTGCTCAAATACTCAGAATTCTTTGAGACTTGTGTGTTCTTGTTCGGCTTGTGAAACTCTTGTCTGTGGAGCTGGTGAAGTGCTGCTACGGTGACAGAGGAAATAGCCGGTTCATCCTTGGTGTGTCTGAGGAGGTGTTCGGAAGAGGTTCATCCTTCGTGAAGTATTCGAAGGAGGTGTTCATCCTTCGTGAAGTATTCGGAGGAGGTGTTCATCCTTTGTGAAGACTCAAAGGAGGTGTAGTTTCATCTCTTGTGGTATCAAGAGAGGTGTTTTCTAAACTCTTACAAATTGTATCTTTGTGATTGTAGTTTGTAATTGTTTTGTGTTAGTGAAACTGTTTATCTTGTTTTGAGATAAGCGACTGGACGTAGGATTGGTAAGATCCGAACCAGGATAAAATCATCTGTGCAAATTTCTCTCAGTCTTACTCTTGCTTTATTTGTCTTTATTAATTGCTAAGTAAGTTTAATTGAGTAGAAATTAAAAGGCACACGTTAGTATTAAAAACCCCTCTTGGTTTGTTATTCCACGCTAACCATTCCGCTGCAGCCGCTCCTGACAATTGGTATCAGAGCTTGCTTTGATAGTCATTCAAATGGCGGGATCGTTTCAAACATTCGCAGAGGGTGCTTCTATCAATAGACCACCACTATTCACAGGTGAAAATTACGCATTCTGGAAGGTAAGAATGCAAATATTTATGGAATCTATTGATATAGATATTTGGGATGCTGTTGCATTTGGTCCTTTTGTTCCAACTAACAATATGCAGGAACCAAAGCCCCGTGACCAATGGACTGCTCAAGATAAGAAAAAATTTGGTAATGATGTAAAAGCTCGTAATATTATTTCATCTGCTTTAACTGTTGATGAGTTTTACAGGATTTCTGTTTGTAAAACTGCACAAGAAATGTGGGAAGTACTGAAAGTAACCCATGAAGGTACAGATGATGTTAAGAGAGCTAGAAAGAATACCTTAATCCAGGAATACGAAATGTTCAGGATGAAGCAAGGGGAAACAATAGTAGATGTTCAGAAACGCTTCACCAACATCGTAAACCATCTTATTGGACTAGGTAAGTCTTTCGATACTGATGAGCTTAATATAAAAATTTTGAAATCTTTAGACAGGTCTTGGCAACCAAAAGTGACTGCAATTTCTGAGTCACAAAATCTCAACACAATGACCATGGCTGCATTATTTGGAAAGTTGAGAGAGCATGAACTTGACCTCGGAAGACTTGATGAAGAAGAATCAAAAGCCAAAAACAACAAGAAGAGTTTGGCGTTAAAGTCGGAGGTTGAAAGAAGCAAAGGTAAATCGGAAGATGAAGACTCGGACGAAGAAGAAGAATTGAGACTCATGATAAAAAGACTCAACAAGTTCATGAAGTCTAAAGGTAAAGGAAAATTTAGATACGAAAAGAAAGATAATCCAGTATCTTCCTCAAATTACCGATGCTACGGTTGCGGAGAAAAGGGACATTTAAAAGCAGACTGCCCAAATCAAAAGAAGGGTGAAGAAAAGAAATTCTTCAAGAAAAAGAAGGCATACATTGCATGGGAAGATGACAATGAGACCATTTCAGATTCAAGCTACTCAAATGAAGAAGCAAACATCTGTTTAGTGGTGAACGACGACGTTGGAAGCCAAGTAAGTACATCTAGCGATTCTGATAATTCTAGTCAAATTAGTGAAAATGAATTGCATGAAATTTATGCTGCGTTAATAGTAGAATCTGAAAAATTAGATAAAGCCCATCAGAAATTGAAAAAGGATTTCAAAAATTTAAAATTAAATTTTGAAAATATTTCTGAAGAAAATAAAAATTTGAAATCAGATTTTGAAAATATTCTTGAAGAAAATAAGAATTTAAAATTAAATTTTGAAAATATTTTTGAAGAAAATAAAGATTTGAAAAATAAAGTTTTAATTTTTGAAAAGGGTAAATTTGCTAGTAGTGATGAATGTGCTTCTTGTGAAAATTTTAAGAAACTACTAGAACAAACAACCTTAGGAGAATGTAGTAAGAATAATGAAAATAAGGTTGTTAAAAATAAGTATGTTCCTAAAATTAAAAATAAACACAATCATAGAACCCGTAGAACTTGGGTAGAAAAAGGAACAACTTATAGGAACACAAATGTTGTATCATGCTTTTATTGTATGAAAAAGGGTCATACATCTAACAAATGTAAAATTAAGCATTATGGTGTTCCAAGTGGTAGATATATTTGGGTTGTAAAATGATTTCAATTTTTTTTTTTTCAAACTAACCCAAAGGACCCATACAAGTAGTTGGGTACCTATTGTTTAAAAATTTAAGAATTTCTTTAAAACAAATTTTAAGAAAATTTTTTCAAGACCGGTAAAACTATTTTTATATCTTCTAATATACAAAGCATATATAGTTTTCAATCGGAAAACTTTTTATGTGAGCATGTTGTCTTTGATGAAATTGTAGACCTTGAGGCAAAACCTCTTGAGTCAGTTGAATTACATGCAGGCAATGACGAAGATTTGTAGAAGACAACAAATGAAGCAAATAATGATGACAATCCTCAAGATAAAGATCTAAACAATGTTTTATAAGATCTTTCTCCTAAAAATATTTGCTTTAAATATCCTATTGTGCATGTTTGAATGAATCTTTAAATTTGAAATATTTTTAGCTCATATGCATACATGCTTTTATTAAGGGGGAGTATTATCTTAGGGGGAGAACATCAACACAACTTTTTAATTATGATCAAAAAGGGGGAGAAAATGTTTAAAGCTTATTTGCCTATTTGTACTATTTGTGCTTATTCACTAATGCACTCTTTCTTCCATAAGTTGTGTTTTAAATACAGATTATTACCAAAAGCTTTAAATCAAGGAGTTTTTGATCATCATCAAAAAGGGGGAGATTGTTAGCAAAATGATCAAGATGAAGTTTTGATGATGTCCAAATCAAGTCAAGAGAAATCAAGATTCAAGATGTTATGAAGACTTATATTGTGATGGAAAGCTTTTGTAATACTCTTAGAAATATGTATAGGACTTAGATTAGAAAAACAAAAGTGTTTTGTAAAATTACTATAGTAAATCATTGCAACAAAACACTATAGTACTATTCATATGAATAGTAATACTATTCACGTGAATAGTGACGGTTAACGGTAAGAGTATCGCACTTAACACGGACGTTGGAGAAACTAGTCGTTGAAGAAACTAGCCGTTTATGACCGTTGGACAAACTAGCCGTTTATGGCCGTTGGACAAACTAGCCGTTTATGGCCGTTGGACAAACTAGCCGTTTATGGCCGTTGGACAAACTAGCCGTTAAGTTTGTCTTTTAGTGAATGGAAGAGCCTTTGGATGAGTCTATAAATAGACTCTCATTTCCTCTTAATATCCAGAGACACAGAAACTCTTCCCTTGTGCTCAAATACTCAGAATTCTTTGAGACTTGTGTGTTCTTGTTCGGCTTGTGAAACTCTTGTCTGTGGAGCTGGTGAAGTGCTGCTACGGTGACAGAGGAAATAGCCGGTTCATCCTTGGTGTGTCTGAGGAGGTGTTCGGAAGAGGTTCATCCTTCGTGAAGTATTCGAAGGAGGTGTTCATCCTTCGTGAAGTATTCGGAGGAGGTGTTCATCCTTTGTGAAGACTCAAAGGAGGTGTAGTTTCATCTCTTGTGGTATCAAGAGAGGTGTTTTCTAAACTCTTACAAATTGTATCTTTGTGATTGTAGTTTGTAATTGTTTTGTGTTAGTGAAACTGTTTATCTTGTTTTGAGATAAGCGACTGGACGTAGGATTGGTAAGATCCGAACCAGGATAAAATCATCTGTGCAAATTTCTCTCAGTCTTACTCTTGCTTTATTTGTCTTTATTAATTGCTAAGTAAGTTTAATTGAGTAGAAATTAAAAGGCACACGTTAGTATTAAAAACCCCTCTTGGTTTGTTATTCCACACTAACCATTCCGCTGCAGCCGCTCCTGACAAGGGGTAGAGAGACCAGATGCTTTAAGTGTGGAGAGAGAGGACATTATTCTTCTGAGTGTCCTCACAAATGGTCTACTTATCTCTTAGATCATCAAAGTCAAAATGACGATTCTTCGAGTGACTCAGATACTTCTATATCTGAGGAAGAAGCCTTACCTTGTGAAGGTGAGTTATTATTGGTAAGACGACTTCTTGGAAGTCAAACCAATGAACTAGAACAATCACAAAGGGAAAACCTATTCAGAACAAGATGCAAAATATTTGAAAATACTTGTTCATTAATTGTGGATAGTGGTTCCTCTTGCAATTGTTGTAGTTCTAGAGTGGTGAACAAATTGGCTTTACCTACTATTTCTCATCCCAAGCCTTATAAGCTTCAGTGGATAACAGAGGATGAAGAAATAGTTGTGAACACACAAGTAAACATACCAATATCCATCGGAAACTGTGAAGAAAATGTTTTATGTGATGTTGTTCCAATGGATGATGGGCATGTATTACTTGGTAGGCCATGGCAATTTGATCATAATTCCACTCATGATGGCTATACCAACAAAATAACTTTCCTCCATAAAGGAAATAAAATCACATTGATTCCTCTTACACCTGAACAAGTGAAAGAGGATGAGAAAAAAATCAAAGAAAAAATTGAAAAAGAAAGAAAACAAGAAAATAGGTTGGACAAGCAACCTTCTCAAGAAAATAAGGAGACAAAGGTATGCATGTTGTTAACTTCTTTAAAAGGTAAATACCTTGACTCTTCTTCTCAAAAACATCACTTTGTTTCTTCATTTTATCATGGGGAATGTTCAAAACAAAGTGCATCCAAAAAATTATTAAAGGCCAAGACTTCTTCTAATAAAATTTTTGTCAAAAGGCCTTCATTTTATCTTCTTATCTTTGCATACATTCTTATCTTCATACTAATTGTTGCTATTTTTTGTAGATATATTTTTGACCCCGGAGGAATACAAAAACCAAAGTTGTGCTTCTTTCTTTCTTCCCGATTTGAGGACAAATCGTTTTTAAAGAGGGAGGGAATGATGGCAACCCCTTTAGGGACTTTCCATCCAAAGAAGTATCAACTTCACTCTAAGACCAAGAAAGGGAAGTGGAATAAAGGACTTAATCTTTTCTTTCTAAGCTTTAGCTTGTTCTTCTTTAACTAAAAGACTTTATGTTGTTTTGTAGGCCAAATAACAAGGAATTGGATCTTATAATGATGCTGCCAAAGAAGCCTTGCTGCTGCACATTAATTAGCCATGAAAGAAACACATTTTACACATTTTACATGTGCAAAACGTGAAACACAAGCAACCAGGTGACTTCCTTCATTTAGCACCTTTTCCATAAGGAACATATGGAGCACATGGATTGGAAACAGCTGCTGCACTTGGAGTCTGCACGTTTTTCATTTGTATGCTAATATAGCTTTCATAGCACACTTCCAAAGCTCATCTTTGCCTATAAAAAGAGAGCTCATCATTTGTAAACTCAACTTGATTTGTAGTAAAGAAATGCTGCCAATTTTCAGCTTTCACTCTCAAGTTCAACCTTGTGCCTTGTTATCTTGCACCTCCTCTAGCTTCTTTCCCCTTTGGAAAGCCTGCTGAGCTAGAACTCTACCATACAGCCACTCCAAAACACCTCCAACATATTATCAAACACCTTGCGTGCATCCAGAAACTCCACTGCATTTTCTCAATCCGCTGCTACTTCTCTGAGTTTTGGAGCTTCTTCTGCATGTCCTGGAGTAGCATCCATCACTCTCGGTCATTGGAGAATGAACGTCCACCATTGGTGCATGGTGATTTCTTTTTTTAAATTAGAAGCACGATGATTCATTTGGTGAGCAAGGCGTCCAGCGGAGAATATTATTTTTATATGGATGGTTTTGGCTTTGAGAATGCGAAGTGCATACGGTGTGCTGGAATGGGATCTCACGCATGATTTATTTTTTTGGAGCTGGAACGATGCACATACGGTCACGGGTTGATCCCTTTGCATTGGAGAGAGATGAAGGGTTATGGTTGAGTTGTTATTTTCATTTCTTTGCTAGAGAAGAGGGTGCACACGTTGAGCTGGATCACAGGAGCACAGGGAGGAGTGTGTGTCACGGCCTGGGCAGAAGAGAGTTGCCACCTTGTCACGGGAATGGATGGATTCTAGCAAGGATTTTCAATTATTTTTAATCATGGTTTTTCAAGCAGAGAAAGTAGGGTGCACACGGGAATCAACTTTTGGGGTTTTCATTGTTTTTAGAGATTAGGATGCGTTTTTAACGATGGAGAGAAGTGATGCATCATTCCAGCAGCAAGTAATTAGATCAAGTGGTGTCACGTCCAGCACGTTATTGGATAAAGGAGTGTCACGTCTTTATGCTTTTAATTTAGGGGAAGATGGTGATGGGAAAGTTGAGCTGAATAGGAGGGTGATTCATCACGGAGCAGCATGGATGGAGTCTTTCTTTCTTTTAGGAGAGCAAAAGAGAGCTGCTGCAATGTTCAGTTAATTTATTAGCTAAGTGTTACTCTTTTATTCCAAGCTTTATTCCAATGTACATTTAATTTGTTAACTAAATGTTGCAATTTAATAACATTAGATGTGTTTCTTTATTTGGTTGTTCCATTCAATATGTACTTTCAAGTTAATGCAAGCTAGGCTTTTTAATTTTCTTAAAATAGGATCATTCACTTTACTGCTTTGATTCACTTTAATGTTGTCTATTCTACTCAGCGGTGATAATTTAGTTGTAATGTTAGCTTAAGTTAGTTGGATTTGGATCAGAGTAGTATGTAATTGTTGTTAATCTATGATTGGAAGCATGTAATTGAATTAGTGACAAACCATTTTAAATTTTGTGTTTACATCTGTGTTTATATTCGTGTTTTAGTTCAGTTCATTTATAATCACAAAAACACTTTCAAAACTCCCCCACTACATGTTTGACCTAAGACTCGAACCACATTTGGTCCTTGAGAGACGACCTAGGAGTCACTTCCTAGCACTGTACTACATTAATTTTTGCAATCAACTTTTGTTGAGGTGCGACCCTCTCATCAAAATGGCGTCGTTGCCGAGGACCAAAGGTTCGGTTTTGGGTCTTTTGTTGTTTTCTGTTATGTGCATTTTTTTATGTGTGTCCTATGTGTTTTGTCTTGTGTTGTGATGTTTTGTTTTCTGTGTGCGTTTAGTATGTATAAATGTGCTGTGTTTTATTTGTTTCGTAATTTTTAGTATTTTTATTTTTCCATGTCTACTTATTCTGGTTTTGTGAATAGTGCTTATTCTGCCGATACTTATGATTCTCCTTCTGCATGGTACTCTAATTATTCTGCTGATTTCTATAAGGAGAACAATATTGTGCATCCTCTGGTGAGGGGCGTATATGAGGATGTTGCCCAATCTTTATCAGATTTTGAAAGCAAGTTGGAAGGCAAGATTGACTCTCTTGCGAAGTTGGTGACACAATTCACTACCAACCAGAGATTTGCATCCCCATCTGCATTTGTTGCACGACTATGTGCTATTTGTCCTTCCAGTGACCAATATACAGATGCATGTCCTTCTTTGCAACACCATGCTGCCTTTGATGCACCTCAGGCTTATGCTACGAACATCTATAACAATAGGCAACAAAAACAGCAGCAACAACAACAGATGCAATTTTATGATGCTCCTGCTCAAATAGCTCCTCAACCTTCTACTTCTAAACCTACATTGAAGGAGTTATTGGAGCAGATGACCATGCAAAATCTTTAGTTCAAGCAAGAAATCATAGAGTTTCAGCAGGAAACACAAGCTGTCATTCAGAGTTTGAATGATCAGATAGGGCAGACGGCTACTCAGCTCAATCAGGAACAACCTCATGATTTAGAGGAATCACCAATTCACTCTATTCAGATTCTTGATGATGATAGTGTTGTCCACATAGGAGATGGGGAGCAGAGTTATGAGCTTACCACTGAGCAACCTACTCTCCTACCTTCAGATGTCCCTACTCTTGCACTTGAGGAGAATTATGAAAATTTTGAGGAACAGGCAGATACGAGCAGTAATTCTGAACCAGGTAGACCACTTTCATCCTCCACTACTTTACCAATCTTCAAGGAAGTGGAGGTAAGCATACCTCAATTTGATTATGTTGTTAATCAATGTGTTATTAAAGATTATGCTGATGATCGGTATGCTGATGACTATATTGTTGCTGAGCATGCTTTTAATTCTCCCTCTGTGCATGATGAGAACCACTTTTTGATATCACATCCTAATGTTTATTCTCCATGCACTGAACATGAATCTGAGTCTGTTATTGATATTGCTTGTAATTTTGAAATTGATTCATGTTCTGAGGATGTAATTGAGGTTCAGTCTCATAAATTGGGATTGGGTGTTAGACCTCTGCATGTCATTTCTTTGGAGCCACATTGCACTAACCCTATTGCAGGAGGTACAAATGAATTTGATCAACAAACACCCACAGTGGACAACAAAGGTGCTGACACTAACAAAAGCTTCAAGATTAATAGGCACCCGCTCATCAACTATCACTTCTTAGATCCAGCTGTGGAAGACATTGCCCTGCTTGATCAAATCTGGAGGATGAAGCAGTTCTTCCACAAAACTTCCTTGCTAGACCCTAAGGTGGAAGACATCTCCCTAACAGTCCAAAATTGGCAGCTTCCACCCTAACCTAGGGGAGTTTTCTTTTTCCTTCTCCCTCTTTCCATACTTTTATTGCACTTGTCCATTATCTGTTAACTGTTATGATTTTTGATCTTATTCTTATGACACATTGAGGACACTGTGTAGTTTAAGTGTGGTCTATTGGGGGAGATTTTTATTTTTCTTCGTTAGTTTTTGTTTTCTTGGTTAAATTTTTTCTTTTCTAGGTAGTTTTTGTTTTGTCTTCTGTACAGTTTTACATGTTTCTCTTGATTTCTGGACTTTGTTTAGGTTGTAGATATGTCTTTTACTTCATTGATACTCTGATTGTTTGGAAATCCTTGTTTTTCTCTGCTTGGAAAATGATTATGATGTTTGAGAGTGAATTAATTATGACAGAAGTACCTTATGTGAGATTTGAGCCACTTTATGTGTTTCTTGTGTGTGATATGTGATGAGTCGATATTTTCTACACTTCACTTAGTTTATTGTACTAGAATTAATCAGGAAATTGTGCTTAAATGTCCAGTGTTTTCCCATTTTGCTTGATTATGCTTAATTCGATCAGAAATTCTTATTTTAATTAATTTGAATTATCTGAGCTAATTATTTTACAAGGAAAATTTGGAAATACAATTTGGGACATTTGAAGGTTAAATAAGAAATGGAAATAGAGCCCAATGTATTTCAGCCATTTCAGTTTTCGTTGGTTGCTGCGTAAATTTTGTGTCAACTTGTTTGTCCCCGTTCAGGTTCAATTCTTATCCGTTTTCCATGCAATTTTTTTTCATAGTTTCGTATGGATGTCTATTTTCACGTATAGTTTTTCGTTTGTTCAAATTCATTCTATGTTGTTCCCAGTATTTATTTTACTCTCCTATGTCAGTCCAGTGATTACTGTTTAAGTGATTTCTAATCTGTTTGCATTGTTTGCTTGTTGTTTGGTACATGTGGTGGCTGGAATTTATCATTGGAAGGTGTTAAGATCTTCCAACACTCTTAAGCAAGGTTGATTGGCACATCCACATAGAAAAGCATTTTAAATCATTTTGGTTGAAAGCTCATGTTAGGAGGAATCCAAAATGCAATGTGCTGAATTTTATTGAATTAATGTTATGAAAGAGAAGTGCTCACACGGACAACCAGCTGCAACACGGTCCAACAACTTGGAGGAGCACACGTCCAAGAAAAAAAAAAAAAAAAATCCAGCTTGGCATTCTGAATTGAAAGCACATTATGATTAGCCAAAATCATGCACATAGAGACAAAGGGACATTCACGGGGCAATTTCTTTTAAAAGAAAAGAAGCATATTTTATTCATTCATAAAGAAGCACACACGGTTCATATAATTTTGTTTTGAGAGGTCAAGCAAAATAGGAGAAGTGGCAAAATGAGAATGGAGGGCCCCTTTGTTGTTTTTGGTACGTAGGAGCATAAAATGATTTGATAAGAAATGTGCTAGAAAAGGACGAAAGGTGGGCATCATTTTCTTTCTTGATATGGAGAACACTAAGAGTTGAAGAAGAATGAGGCACAGGTCCCATTATTGAAGAATGTGCATGTTGCTTTGCTTGAAGTGGAGAGCACCATTTCTATTTCAATTAGAAATAAAAAGAGAAAGAAGAGACACATGTCCCACAAGCACACATGGCAACAAAATAAAAAGGGAGTGGAGAGTGTTTAAAAGGGGGGTGCCGTGAGGAGGTTTGGAGAGGAGGAATAAGACGGGCAGGAGGGAGTCTAGTGGTGAGGGGGCTGCTGGAAAATCCAGCAGCTGGAAAGTAGGGGCTGGAACGGACAAAGGGCTGGACATTGGATCAGTGAAGAAGAACAACTGTGCACGTTAGGTTTCTCTTTTAATTTGATTGTTGTAATAAATTCATGTATAATTTCAATTGAAAGTTTGGTTTAATTTTCTGTTTTTCAAGTCTGTTATTGTTTTATTTTGATTCTGTAATTTAATATCTGCTGTTATATTTTAAATACTGCTGTAATTTGATCTCTGTTGTAATTAAATTTCCAAATTATGTTTTCTACAAATTAATTTCTTTTGCCTCTGCTGTTATTTATTTCACTTTGAATTAATTACTGTAATTTGGTTTTCTATACTTTGGTGCAATAATTCTGTTTCTGTTTTCAATTTACTGTTTTTCGTATTTTACTGTTTTACTGTATTTCTGTATTCCGTTTTTACTATTTCTGTATTACTGTTATTTGGATTCTGCAATTCTATATTTATTTTTTTGCTATTATTAATTACTGTTGTAATTTTATTTTCTAAAATTTACTGTTTTACTGTTTTGACCGTTTTCTGTATTTACTATTTTCTGTATTTTCATTTTTTTGTACTACAATTTTTCCATTCCAGATTTACTGTTTTTGGTGTAATTATTTACTGCTGTAATTTATTTTCTATTTCTACTGTATTCTGTATTTAATATGTACTGTATTTTCGTTTTTCTGTATTTTCGTTTTATGTATTCTAGTTTTCTGTTCTAGATTTATTTTTTACTGTTTTACCTTGCTGTATTTTCCTTTTTACTGTAGCAAAATCGTTTTTACTGTTTTAATTTCATTTTACTGTTTTAATTTTGTTTTTACAGTTGTAGTTTTAATTTTACAATATGTTTTTACTGATGCTTTTACTTTCGCATTTAATGATTTACATTTTGTTCACGTTTAATGTTCCCGCGTTAATTTTTGATATCTTTTACCATTTTTTTTTACCGTCTTTTACCGTTCAATTTTTACCGTCATTAAAATTTATTTCATCGTTTTTAATTTTGCTTTATTTAATTTCTAGTCCGTTTTAATTTAATTTTCCACACAAAAATATCCACAAACCCCCCACTTCGTGAAAAAAATCTGAAACTGAACCGACACAACAATATTGGTCCTTGAGAGACGACCTAGGAGTCACTTCCTAGTCTATACTGCATTCTTTTATGCACAAACTTTTGTGAGCGGTGCGACCCGTTCATCAAAAATGGCGCCGTTGCCGGGGACCAATGGAGGTTTGGTTTTAGATTTTTGTTGTATAAAGTTTTGTTCTGTTAATATGTTTGTTTTGTGTGTTTTGTCTTGTATATTTTTGCAGGCGACAACGACACCTTCAGCAAATTTTGGCGGCGTTGTCACTTCAGTTCCAGGTTTTTTGTTTTAGATTTTTGCTGTGTTTTTTCGATTATGTTGTGTTAATGTATGTTTTGTCTTTTATATTTTATTGTGATGTGTTCTGTATTTAGTTGCTATATTTAAAAAAAAAATATTTTACTGTTGATGTTCTGTCTTGTTTGTGCCTGTAGCATGATTAATTGTGTTATGCTTTATCTTGTGTTGTGTTGTGATGTTCTATTTGTTTTGTATGCGTGTCATATGTATTTTGTCTGTTAATTAAAAAAAAAAAATTGTTCTGTCTTGTGTACGTATTGCATGTATAAATGTGTTGTGTTTTATCTGTTTTATAATTTTTAGTTTTTAGTTTTTACTTTTTATTTTCCATGTCTACCTATTTTGATTTTGTGAATAGTGCTTATTCTGCGAGTGCCTGTAATTATGAATCTCCTTCTGCTTGTTACCCTGATTGTAATTCTGCTGAATTCTATGATGAGAAATATATGGATCATCCTCAAATTCCTAAGAGCGCTCCTAGTGAGCCGGTCCCACCTACAAAGGATGATATTCATTGCGTTCTAAGCACTGGACTGATATATCTGCTCCCTAAGTTTCATGGATTTGCAGGAGAATGCCCACATGAACATTTGGCAAATTTCTATAGAATTTGTTCTGCAATGAAACCTCCAAATGTCCCAGATGATTACATTTTCTTGACGGCGTTTCAGCATTCATTACAAGGAGCAGCTAAGGATTGGTTGAATTGTCTTCCTCGAGGACTCATTACCAGATGGGAAGATCTTGAACAAAATTTTCTGATCGAATTTTTCCCTGCACAAGATGGATACAGCAACGGTCCTGGAGGGAATGACCCTACCTTGGGATGGTACAGTGCTCCACAGTATCGATATCAAGAACCACCATTCCAGAATACTTTGATGCCTCCACTAGTCCAGCAAGAACAGCAGATGCAGTTCTATGATGCTACTGCTCAATTTACTCCTCAGCCTTCGATTTCTGAGCCTACAATAAAGGAGTTACTGGAGCAGATGACCATGCAGAACGTTCAGTTACAGAAAGGGAACATGCAGTTCAAGAAAAATAGCATAGAGTTTCAGCAGGAAACTCAAGCGGCAATTCAGAATCTGACTGATCAGATCGGGCAGATGGCCACTATTGCACCTAAGGAGACTGATGAAGATTTTGAGGCCCAGGCAGGAATAAGCAATACTTTTGAGCCAGGTAGACCACCTTCATCCTCCACTACTTTACAAATCTTCAAGGAAGTGGAGGTAAGCATACCACAATTTGATTATTCTGTTGATTGTGATGATGATCGGTATGCTAATGATTATATTGTTGCTGAGTCTGATTTTAATTTTTCCTCTGTGCATGATGAGAATTGCTTTTTACTATCACATTCAAATGTTTATTCTCCATGCACTGAACATGAATATGAGTCTGTGGTTGATAATGCATGTAATTTTAAAATTGATTCATGTTCTGAGGATGTATCTGAGGTTCAGCTTGTTACACTGGATTTGGGTGTTTTACCTCTGCATGAAATTTCGGTGGAACCATTTTGCACTAACCCTATTGCAGGAGGTACAATTGAATTTGACCAATATGCACCCACAGTGAAAGACAAAGGTGCCACCGCTCACCAAGGTTTCAACAACAATAGGCACCTGCTAAACCTGCTCATCAACAATTGCTGCTTAGATCCGGCGGTGGAGGACATTTCACTGCTTGATCAAATCTGGAGGATGAAGCAGTTCGTCCTCAACAATTTCATACTGGATCCTGAAGCGAAGAACATCTCCCTACAAATCCAAAATTGGCAACTGCCACCCTGACCAGGGAAGTTTTCTTTTTCTTTCTTCCCAGTTTTCATATTTTTAGTGCACTTGTCCTTTATCTGTTTGTTGTTTTAGTTTATGATCTTATGCTTAGAAAACATTTAGGACAGTGTAGTTTAAGTGTGGTCTCGGGAAGATTCTGATTTTTGTTTTTCTTTTAAGTTTGTTTTTCCTTTTCTTTTTAGTTTTCGAATTATTATTATTATTTTAAAAAAAAAAAAAAAAAAAAAAAAAAAAAAAAACAATTTAAAAAAATGTGTTCTGTTTTTTATTTGCTTCGTGATTTTTAGTGTTTGTACTAATAAAAAAAAAAATTCGAAAATTCAAAAAAAAAAAAAAAATAATAATAATAATAAAAATAAAAATAAAAATAAAAATTTGTGTTGTGTTTCAAGTATGTTATTTTGTTAATGTATGTTTTGTAAATATATGTTTTGTCTGCTGTTTTTGACATTTGTGTTCTTTCTGCTTTGATATTTTGTGTTCGTTATTTGGTATTTTGTTTCGTTAATATGTGTTTTGTTTTTATTTATTTATTTAGTTTTTGTTAAAACATAAAAAAATCAACAGAGAGCAAAATTGTAGTAAAAGGCAGATAGGTGTAATTTGAGCTGAAACTTTCTGAGTGCTTTTATTGAAATAACCAAGTTCACCGATAACATGCTGTCTTACTCTGTTAATTATAGATAATAAAAAAAAAAAAAAAAAAAAAAAAAAACAAAAATATAATAAGATAGTAAGGGCAGTAGTCGATCATTAGTGATCGTTTAGGATTACAGTCCAACAAATAAAAAAAAAAAAAAAAAAAAAAAAAAAAAAAAAAACAAACATAAGCGTAATAATGATTTTCGGGGTTCGATAATTTGTGATCGTTAATATTACAGACCTGAATAAAAAAAACAAAAAAAAAAAAAAAAAAAAAAAAACATAAAACATTAAAACTGGAAGAATTCTCGAGCTGGTTGTGGTGGTCTAAGGGAGAGCTCCGTTGAGGGAGCTCTGGTTCGAAAAGTCACGAGCGGAGGCTTTGGTGGAGGAATTTCTCGTTCATTTCTGTCGTCATCGATGATGATCGGAACGGGAAACAGATTCAGCAGCCTCGGTGCCCTCATTATCACCCAGTTGTTTTCTTTCAAACAAAAAATAAAAATAAAAAAATAAAAAAATAAGAAACATGTGTTAATAATAGAAGAGGAAGTGAAAAAAAAAAAATTTCAATGGAGGTATGATGAGAGTTCTTACCGTACATGTATAGCGGCAGTTGTGAAAAGAGAGTGCCAGTGGGGTCTATCTCCGCTTGCCAGCGCTTGACCCGATTGCCGTGGTTGTTGAACCAGCAGTGTACGTTGTATTCAGTGGCTTCGCCGAAGGTCCTTAGTCGAGACGCGATCTCGACGACTTGCGCTCGGCTTGGGTGTGTGACCCCATAGTTGTAGATTTTGGTCATCATCGTGATCTGATCATCTGTAGGACGCCATCGTTGACTGGTATATCTCTCTGATTCCATATCACTCATCCTTCCTCTCGTAATATACAAATACATAAATAAAAAATAAATACATATAAAAAGAACAAAAACAAGAAAAAAAAAGCATAACATAAAAAAAAAAAAAAAAACATAAAAAAATTAGATTCTTAGTTCTGTGTTTTCTTTATTTGTGTTTGTTTCCTTTTAGATTTATTTTGTCCTGTCAGTCTTTGATATTTCTGTGTTTGGTCTCAGATCTGTTTCACGGTCCTTGCAAAAGGGGCCTAAACGGATCTACGTCCAGTTGTCCGGTTGTTCTTGTCCATATTGTTCTTGTATATTATGTTTATGTGTTTATTTAGTTTTAAGTGGGGTACGTGGCGTTGTTCTACCCGATTGTCTCTGCAATACCTTCAATCGAAGGGAGATTAACGTCTGGTTTCCAGCCGATATACCCCTTAAGTTTTTAGACAATTGTGTTTTATGTGTTTTAAGTGTTTAGCAGGTGAAGAAGAAAGCGAATAAGAGCTGAAAATAAAGAAGGAACTGAAGGCTTAAATGAAAGCAGAAAAAAAAAAAGAAAAAAAAAATGAAAGATCTGGAAAAAAGGAAAAGGAGAAGAAAGAAGCATAAAAAGCAGAAGAAAAATAAAGGAAAGCAGGATGGTAATAAAAGCAAAAAAAAAAAAAGCAAGCAGAAAGATAAGAAAGAAGGAAAGAAGGGAGGTGCAGAGGACTTACCTGGAGAAGTAGAGCTGGCAGAGAAGCTCCTCACGGATCTCAGACTCTTCAGTTGGCACGGTGGCAGAGGCTCCCTGCAGAGATCCAGACGCTCGAGAGAAGAGAGGGTAGAGAGAGAGCAGAGAGACTAGAGCGAAGACAGGATTAGAGAGAGAGACTAGGTCAGGAAATGGCGCTGGACGCGGGGGAGTGCCTCATTTATAGCCAGATTTCTTTTCACTGTAGCAACAGTTCCGGTCTTTGCCACCGAGACTGTTGCCACAGTACCGGTCTTCTCCTTTTCCAAAAAAAAAAAAAAAAAAAATTAAATTAAATTAAATTAATTAATAAAAAAATAAAAAAAAATAATAAAAATTATTAGCATCTACTGATGGGTGCTAGGTGTTTAAGACATCTGCTGATGGATGTCCCTGATAACATCTGCTGATGGATGTTACTGAAAAATTTCTTCCCATTTCTCCTAACTTTTTATTGCACTTGTCTATATTATTTGACTGCTCTGAATTTGATCATCTGATGATTGTAACACACTGAGGACATTGTGTGATTTAAGTGTGGTCTACTGGGGAGAAATTCTGATTTTTCTGTTAGATTGTATTTTGTGTGTTAAATTTTTTGTTTTTGAGTGTTAATTTTTTCTGTTTTAAGTTATTTTTATCGAGTTTTGTGTGCAATAAATTTTACATTTTTCTCTTGATTTCTGGATGATGTTTAAGTTGTAGATTTTTCCTTCACTTACTTAATACTTATAGTTTGTAATCCTTGCTTTTCTCTGCCTGGAAAGATGATTATACGTTTGAGAGGTTGATTTGATTGTGACGAATACCCTGTGTGAGATTTGAGCCACTTTATTTTCTTTCTTGTGTGACATGTCTCTTGATTGCTTGCACATATGCCTTGGCTTGATTCTTTTTGATAATACTTGATTGATATGCATGATTGGAAATGATAAAGGCATTTTATTTCTTGAGCCTCTTTAGCCAAATAAGCCTACCCTGTTATTATCCTTTGATAACCCCTTTGAGCCTATACTTTCCCCATTTGTTTGTGTTGAAGCTCATACACTGACCCTAAGTGAAAAATAATGATTACCTAAACCTTAGGAAAGTCTGGAGCTATAGAAGTGTTTTGTGAAAAAGTGTGGTCTCCTTGGGGATTCTGATAAATTGGCTAGTTGGTTCCTCATCTTGTTCTGAAAATATGAATTCTATCCTGTTGTGTGATAAAGAGAGAAAATAAAAGAGACAGGATGAAAGAAAAAAAAAATAATGAAAAAAATTTGATGAGAAAAAGAGAGAATTGAAAAATAATTCTGTGAATAATGGAGTCGAGAAGAGGATTGAATTAGAGGTTTGGGTGAGATTTCACTGTGTTTACACTTTTTCCCCAGTGCTCCTCTATTTCTTTTGAGCTGTAGCTACTTATCTATATTTTATCCTCCCTTGTCCTTGGCCCCATTACAACCCAGTAAAGACCTTTTGATCTGAGCATGCATATGTTTTAAGTGTTGATATTAGAAGCTTGCCAAGTCTACTTGTGTTTGCTTTCTTGAGTGCATTGAGTTGAAATTATTTACCCTAGACACTTGAGAGAAACACAGTGAGTGCATCTGTGAGATTTTGTTATTTTTAATTCACCTCTTAAGCTTATTAATTATTTTGCCATACTTTGAATTGCTTGGATGATTTCTATAAGTATCTGCTTTTCTTGATTTTGTGTTGGATATTGTCTATTTCTTTTCTCTATCCAGAATTCTTGAGAACTATGTAAATTTTTGAGTCTTTGTTTTCTGCGTGCTGAGTTTGTGTCACCTCCCAAAAAGTCCTTTGAACCATTCCCTGATTTACGTCTTGATTTTGCCCAGGAGTGCAAAAGACTAAGTGTGGTCTATTTTGATGAGTCGATATTTTCTACACTTCACTTAGTTTATTGTACTAGAATTAATCAGGAAATTGTGCTTAAATGTCCAGTGTTTTCCCATTTTGCTTGATTATGCTTAATTCGATCAGAAATTCTTATTTTAATTAATTTGAATTATCTGAGCTAATTATTTTACAAGGAAAATTTGGAAATACAATTTGGGACATTTGAAGGTTAAATAAGAAATGGAAATAGAGCCCAATGTATTTCAGCCATTTCAGTTTTCGTTGGTTGCTGCGTAAATTTTGTGTCAACTTGTTTGTCCCCGTTCAGGTTCAATTCTTATCCGTTTTCCATGCAATTTTTTTTCATAGTTTCGTATGGATGTCTATTTTCACGTATAGTTTTTCGTTTGTTCAAATTCATTCTATGTTGTTCCCAGTATTTATTTTACTCTCCTATGTCAGTCCAGTGATTACTGTTTAAGTGATTTCTAATCTGTTTGCATTGTTTGCTTGTTGTTTGGTACATGTGGTGGCTGGAATTTATCATTGGAAGCTGTTAAGATCTTCCAACACTCTTAAGCAAGGTTGATTGGCACATCCACATAGAAAAGCATTTTAAATCATTTTGGTTGAAAGCTCATGTTAGGAGGAATCCAAAATGCAATGTGCTGAATTTTATTGAATTAATGTTATGAAAGAGAAGTGCTCACACGGACAACCAGCTGCAACACGGTCCAACAACTTGGAGGAGCACACGTCCAAAAAAAAAAAAAAAAATCCAGCTTGGCATTCTGAATTGAAAGCACATTATGATTAGCCAAAATCATGCACATAGAGACAAAGGGACATTCACGGGGCAATTTCTTTTAAAAGAAAAGAAGCATATTTTATTCATTCATAAAGAAGCACACACGGTTCATATTATTTTGTTTTGAGAGGTCAAGCAAAATAGGAGAAGTGGCAAAATGAGAATGGAGGGCCCCTTTGTTGTTTTTGGTACGTAGGAGCATAAAATGATTTGATAAGAAATGTGGTAGAAAAGGACGAAAGGTGGGCATCATTTTCTTTCTTGATATGGAGAACACTAAGAGTTGAAGAAGAATGAGGCACAGGTCCCATTATTGAAGAATGTGCATGTTGCTTTGCTTGAAGTGGAGAGCACCATTTCTATTTCAATTAGAAATAAAAAGAGAAAGAAGAGACACATGTCCCACAAGCACACATGGCAACAAAATAAAAAGGGAGTGGAGAGTGTTTAAAAGGGGGGTGCCGTGAGGAGGTTTGGAGAGGAGGAATAAGACGGGCAGGAGGGAGTCTAGTGGTGAGGGGGCTGCTGGAAAATCCAGCAGCTGGAAAGTAGGGGCTGGAACGGACAAAGGGCTGGACATTGGATCAGTGAAGAAGAACAACTGTGCACGTTAGGTTTCTCTTTTAATTTGATTGTTGTAATAAATTCATGTATAATTTCAAATGAAAGTTTGGTTTAATTTTCTGTTTTTCAAGTCTGTTATTGTTTTATTTTGATTCTGTAATTTAATATCTGCTGTTATATTTTAAATACTGCTGTAATTTGATCTCTGTTGTAATTAAATTTCCAAATTATGTTTTCTACAAATTAATTTCTTTTGCCTCTGCTGTTATTTATTTCACTTTGAATTAATTACTGTAATTTGGTTTTCTATACTTTGGTGCAATAATTCTGTTTCTGTTTTCAATTTACTGTTTTTCGTATTTTACTGTTTTACTGTATTTCTGTATTCCGTTTTTACTATTTCTGTATTACTGTTATTTGGATTCTGCAATTCTATATTTATTTTTTTGCTATTATTAATTACTGTTGTAATTTTATTTTCTAAAATTTACTGTTTTACTGTTTTGACCGTTTTCTGTATTTACTATTTTCTGTATTTTCATTTTTTTGTACTACAATTTTTCCATTCCAGATTTACTGTTTTTGGTGTAATTATTTACTGCTGTAATTTATTTTCTATTTCTACTGTATTCTGTATTTAATATGTACTGTATTTTCGTTTTTCTGTATTTTCGTTTTATGTATTCTAGTTTTCTGTTCTAGATTTATTTTTTACTGTTTTACCTTGCTGTATTTTCCTTTTTACTGTAGCAAAATCGTTTTTACTGTTTTAATTTCATTTTACTGTTTTAATTTTGTTTTTACAGTTGTAGTTTTAATTTTACAATATGTTTTTACTGATGCTTTTACTTTCGCATTTAATGATTTACATTTTGTTCACGTTTAATGTTCCCGCGTTAATTTTTGATATCTTTTACCATTTTTTTTTACCGTCTTTTACCGTTCAATTTTTACCGTCATTAAAATTTATTTCATCGTTTTTAATTTTGCTTTATTTAATTTCTAGTCCGTTTTAATTTAATTTTCCACACAAAAATATCCACAAACCCCCCACTTCGTGAAAAAAATCTGAAACTGAACCGACACAACAATATTGGTCCTTGAGAGACGACCTAGGAGTCACTTCCTAGTCTATACTGCATTCTTTTATGCACAAACTTTTGTGAGCGGTGCGACCCGTTCATCAATATGTCTCTTGATTGCTTGCACAAATGCCTTGGCTTGACTCTTCTTGATAATTCTTGATTGATATGCATGTTTGAAAGTGATAAAGGCAGTTATGTTCTTGAGCCTCTTTGGCCAAATAAGCCTACCTTGTTCTAAATCCTTTGATAACTGATGGACAAATTCGTAAGCACCAAAATATGATGTCACAAACTTGTTTCACAATCGGCAAGTATGACCGAATCGTTCAAGTAATAAAACTTGGTAAGACCAAGTATCGTTCTTCCCAAAGGACTCACGGCCTAGTTTAGTTATGTGATTTGTTGATTAGCTAGGACTTACAAACGAAATATTCAAAGTTTAATATGCAAAGACAAAAATAAACATGTATGCATGAATTGATCAATGGCAAAGACAGAAGATAAACACTTTCAATGGAATATATGAATGAATATGTTGTTGGGGGTCAATTTCATCTCATCCACTCTCATATATTTTAGGAATTCAACATTCAAATCATCATTGTTAATGCCACTCTCTAATGTACCATTCTAGATGGCTTCTCCCTAATCAAATAGTTCATACAATTCCTAGCATTCCTAATGATTAGTTCATTACTGCAGGAGCTTAAAGGCAACCAATATAATGTTGTCAGTAAAATATTGGGAGAAATTCCCCGGATCTAGACTTCCCCGTACGTGTCCGTATCGACAAAACCAATAATCATGCATTAGAATAAGTTAAACAATGCAAGCATTGAGCAAAGAGGAAAAACCCTAACTAATGATGAAAGAAAGCATATGTCTTAATTCAAAGATGTATTCAACAAATCCATATATGAGAGCTTCAAGAGATTACATTGATTCCCCAACAAACATACAAGGTTTAGTTCACCATCATCATGGTGAACCTAAATGAATAACAATGAAAGAATGAAAGAATAAACCCAATAAAGGTGAAGAGGTAGCCTGAGCATCCAAGATCCTCCTTCAAAGGGGTGAGAAGAGAGAGTGTTTGCCTCGTTTCTGCCAAAGATGTCTAACTATAGGACGTGCAAGCCCTTATATACTAATTTAGAGTTACAAAAGATTACAAAAGCCCAAGCCCAAAAAGTGCCGCTCAGCGGTATTTACCGCTCAGCGGTGGTTGCGCGTCTTCTTTCTTCCCCTCAGCGGCCATTTTGCCCCTCAGCGGTTCCAACGCCACCTCTTGAGTGCCGCTCAGCGGTAGTTTGCCGCTGAGCGGTGCCTTCGTCTTCTATTTTTGCACTCTTTCTTGTCTTTTCTAATGTCACTTCTCTCCTTCTTCACTCTTTTCACCAAATTCACCTTAAAACCTGCACAAAAACACTCAAATCAAGCATAAACCTGTCCAGCTCTCTTATTTATGAAAATATAGATAAAAGGCATGATTTCAAGCTAGTTTCTAAGTCTAAAGGTTGCTTTTAGTATCAATTTCAAGCATGAAAATAACAGTTTTTCAACTGTTATCATAACCCCAAACTTAGAACTTTGCTTGTCCTCAAGCAAACAAAATGTAACTCCATCTCCAACCAATTCACATGATGGTTCACTCATTCAAAATCCTCTTTTCAAGATAAGTAACAACTTCACTCAAACTTATGACCAAGAGTTCAATCAAGATGTGCACATGCTTTAGTGTTCACAAAATCATTTAAGTTCCAACAAATGCGATTTTTCATGAATGATCAATCAATTAAGCATGGATGTTCATGTGCTTATGGAATATTTCCTCACTAGGTAAAGTGTTTCACTCAACACACAAGTGTATAAGAGGTAAGTGTTTCATTCATTCACTCCACTATCACAATGTCACATGAATCAACTTTGCCTTTCATTTTACCACAATCAAAAACATTCACAAGCATGCATCATCACAAGGACTTTTCAATGGCTTATAATGTGGCTGGGCTAACAAGAAAATTGGTTTTTCTGGATCACAAAATCCTTGAGTTAAGAGAATCATAACAACACAATTATTCTTATTCATTCCCAACTTGCCTTTGCATTTGCATTGAGCTTTACTTCTTTTTCTTTTCTTTTCTTTTTCTTTGCATATTCTTACTTTTTAGCTCTTAGCTCAATGCTTTTCCTTTTTCATGATTTCCCAATAACCCCAAACTTGAACATTTATCAATACCACACAAGATATTCTACTTAACTCAAGGTAAAGATTTTCAATCAAGGGTTCAGTGTATATTCAAGGCTATGGGTTCAAAGGATAGAACACAAAATGTTCTCTTTTAATAGGCTAACTTTTATGAATTTGGCCAATAAAAAGGGTTTCAACAAACACGGCCTTGATCACATGATGCAAAACAAGCAATTGATTCAATCATAGAAAACCTGGGCAAAGTCATTCATGCTTTCAAAGTAATAGCATTCAACAATAACAACTCTGGAGCTCAAAACCTCACATATAAGCTCATTCACATTTGACATACACATCCTGCTTAATTTCACAATCACAATCATGATATCATGCATTTGTTCACAAAGCTTGTGAATCACCTGTATAAGCATTTTAATGTGCACATAATCTCAACATCACTCAATCAATAAGCATCATCAAGCATTACTTATCACACAATCACAATTAATAGCAAACCATCATAAGAAACCGGGTGTTCAATAGAGTACATCAAACCCTATTCTAAAAACAAAAACAAATAAGATACTCACAAAACACTGGGTTGCCTCCCAGTAAGCGCTTGTTTAACGTCCCGAGCCTGACCCAAACTTTCAAGGATCAACCAGCAACATCATTGTAGAACATTGTTGCACCTCTCCCCCCAGATAAGGCTTGAGACGTTGACCATTCACCACCCAACTTCTCTGTGGATTATCAGATGGATTAAATATTTCAATTGCCCCATGCGGATGCACTTCTTTTATCACAAATGGTCCTATCCATTTTGACTTCAGCTTCCCAGGAAATATCTTCAATTTTGAATTGAACAATAGTACCTGTTGTCCTGGATTGAAAAATCTATTCACCAACTTCCTGTCATGATAAAATTTAATTTTTTCTTTGTAAGCCCTGGATGAATCATATGCATGTAACCGCATTTCTTCAAGCTCCAAAATCTGCCTCCTGCGTGTGCATTGAGTGTCAAGAATTTCAAAGCCCATAATGCTCTATGCTCCAATTCAACTGGCAAATGGCATGCTTTCCCATAGACTAATTGAAATGGTGATAATCCCATGGACGTCTTCATTGCTGTTCGATAAGCCCAAAGAGCATCATCCAATTTGAGAGACCAATCCTTTCTTGATGAAGTCACAGTTTTTTCCAGGATTCTTTTTATCTCCCTGTTAGATACCTCCGCTTGTCCATTAGTTTGTGGATGATAAGGTGCAGCTACCTTATGCTTCACTCCATAGTGTTTGAGTACTTTCTCTAGCTGATAATTGCAAAAATGAGATCCTCCATCACTAATCAACACTCTTGGAGTGCCAAAACGTGAGAATATCTGCCTCTTCAGGAATTTAATTACCGTGCTAGCATCATTTTTAGGACAAGCTAATGCTTCCACCCATTTACTCACATAATCCACTGCTACCAGAATATATTCATTGTTGAAAGATGGAGGGAAGGGTCCAACGAAGTCAATACCCCAACAATCAAAAACCTCAACCTCTAAAATACCTTGTAAAGGCATCTCATGACGTTTAGTGATTGTCCCTGCTCTCTGACATTTATCACAATTCCTAGCATGATTATGGGCATCTTTAAATAACGTTGGCCAATAAAACCCTGATTGAAGGACTTTTGCTGCTGTTCTTTCCCCATTAAAATGTCCTCCATAAGGTGAATCATGACAATGCCAGAGAATTCCTTCTGCTTCTTCATTTGTAACACATCTCCTGAGAAGATTATCTGCTCCAATTTTGAACAAATATGGATCATCCCACACAAACTGCTTGGCATCATGCAGAAATTTCTTTCTCTGTTTCCAAGTTAAGTCTTCCGGCATGACTCTCGCAGCTTTGAAATTTGCCATATCAGCAAACCAGGGCCTCTGCTGAATATACATGAGTGATTCATCTGAAAAAGATTCCCAGATTTCAGACTCCTTGCTAGTGACCTCATTGTTGACTAACCGTGACAAATGATCAGCAATTAAGTTCTCACTTCCTTTCTTATCACGGATTTCTACATCAAACTCTTGCAAAAGTAGTACCCATCTAATCAGACGTGGCTTAGAATCTGGTTTTGTCAACAAATATTTGATAGCTGCATGATCCGTATAGACAATCACCTTAGACCCAATAAGATAAGGTCTAAATTTCTCTAGAGCATATACAATGGCAAGAAACTCCTTCTCTGTGGTAGCATAATTCAATTGAGCATCATTCAGCACCTTGCTAGCATAGTAAATTGGATGAAATTTTTGTTCTTTCCTTTGGCCAAGGACAACTCCTATTGCATAATCACTTGCATCACACATCAATTCAAAATTTTGATTCCAATCTGGTGCTACAATTACTGGAGCTGACACTAACTTCTGCTTCAATATATCAAAGGCTTTCAGACAGTCTTCATTCATCACAAAAGGAGCATCCTTCATCAAAAGATTACTCAATGGTTTAGCAATTTTTGAGAAATCTTTGATGAATCTTCTATAAAACCCAGCATGACCAAGAAAACTCCTAATCCCCCTTACATTTGTTGGTGGGGGCAGTTTCTCAATGACTTCTACTTTGGCTTTATCCACCTCAATTCCTTTAGCAGAAATTTTATGCCCCAGTACAATCCCTTCAGTTACCATGAAATGACATTTCTCCCAATTCAAAACCAGATTTGTCTGAACACATCTTTTGAGGACAGTGTTCAAATTAGCTAAACATCTTTGGAAAGAATTTCCAAAAACTGAGAAGTCATCCATGAATACTTCAATGCATTTTTCTAAAAGATCAGAAAAAATTGCCTGCATACACCTCTGAAACGTAGCTGGAGCATTACATAATCCAAAAGGCATCTTTCTATATGCAAAGATACCAAAAGGACAAGTAAAAGCCGTCTTTTCCTGGTCTTTTGGATCTACCACAATTTGATTATATCCAGAATATCCATCTAGAAAACAATAGAAATCCTGCCCTGATAACCTTTCTAGCATCTGATCCATGAAGGGAAGAGGAAAATGATCTTTCCTAGTAGCTTTATTCAGTTTCCTATAATCAATGCACATACGCCAGCCATTAACTGTCCGAGTAGGAATCAGCTCATTCTTATCATTATAAATTACTGTCATCCCACCTTTCTTTGGCACCACCTGTACTGGACTCACCCATTCACTGTCAGAGATTGGATAGATGATACCAGCTTCTAGCAGTTTCAACACTTCTTTTCTGACCACCTCCTTCATGACAGGATTTAACCTTCTCTGTGGTTGAGCACTTGGTTTATAGTCCTCTTCCATAAAAATCCTGTGCATGCAATAAGTTGGGCTTATACCTTTGAGATCTGATATTGACCACCCAATTGCTTCTTTGTTGGCTTTCAGAATTTCTATCAACTGCTCTTCTTCTTGTAAAGATAAAGAGTTATTGATGATGACTGGCTTTGTTTCACCCTGTTCTAAAAACACATATTTCAGATGTGGTGGCAATCTTTTCAATTCTGATGACTGTGCTTTGATTGTTTCTTCCTTATCAATTGTTTCAAATGTTGGATCTTCCTCTGGATTCTTTTTCAATGTTTCCAAGTCCATCAGACATTCATCAATCAATTTTTCTTCTTCCTCATCCAAATCTTCACATGCATCAATGAGAGTTTTTTCCAATGGAGAAATATTACGCACCATTCTTTCCTGAACCATACAAACTTCATCAAGTTCATCAAATTGAAAACATGCTTTGTCACCATTTGGATATGTCATGGCCTTGGATACATCAAAAGTGACCTCTTCATCATCAACTCTCAGTTTAAGCTTACCATTCTCTACATCAATCAGAACTCTAGCAGTCTTCATAAAAGGTCTCCCCAGAATAAGAGGAACATCACTAGTTCCTTCCATCTCCATCACAATAAAATCCACTGGGAATACAAATTTGTCGACCTTCACTAGAACATCTTCAACCACTCCATATGGATATTTAAGAGACCTGTCTGCCAATTGAAGAGCCATTCTGGTTGGTTTAATTTCCAGCCCCTGAATTGTTCTGCACATGGCTAGCGGCATTAGATTAATGCTAGCTCCCAAATCAATCAATGCTCTTCCAACTTTCACATCTCCTATGGTGCATGGAATAGTGAAGCTTCCTGGGTCTTTAAGTTTAGGAGGTAATTTCTGTATGATTGCACTGCAATTGCCCTGTATATTGATAGTTTCCTTCTCAATGTACTTGTGTTTCTTTGTGAGAAGTTCCTTCAAAAATTTTGCATATGCTGGCATCTGTTGCAATGCTTCAGAGAATGGTATAGTATTCTCCAGCTTCTTGAACAGTTCCATGAATCTTTCCAACTGCTTTTCTTTCTCCTTTCTTGAATAACCCTTTGGATAAGGAAGTGGCTTTTCATACTCTTTTTCTCTCTCTCTCTCTTCTCTCTCATTTTTTTCTCTCCTCTCCTCTTCTTCTTTTCTCTTTTTCTCTCTCTCAACTCTTTCTTTCCACTCACATGATTCTTTTTCACTCTCACTCTCATTTTTTTCTTTCTCTCTCTCTTTTTGTCTCTCCTCTAACACTCTACCACTTCTGGTCACAACAGTTTTACAATCCTTTCCCAGGTTATCATGTTTAATCACGTCAACAATTCTCTCAACATGACTCTCCATTTTTTTAAATGCAACATCCACATTATGACAATAGGACGCATTTGCCTTCAAAAATCTCTGTAAAGTCTCTTCAAGCTTTGTTGCTTTCTCAATTGAAGTAAATTGCATCTGCCATTTTTGTTGCTCTTGAACCATTGAGACCTGTTGTATTTCCTGTGGTATTTGAGAAAGTTTCATGGTTACTTCCTCAATCTGTTGAGAGAGAATTCTATTTTGGACAAGCAAAGCCTCATTTAATTTTGACAACTCCTTCTGATTAGAATCTCCTTTTTCAATATTGAGTTCATTGTCACTAGTAGCCATATTTTCAATAATTTCAGTTGCTTCCTCTGGAGTCTTCCATTTGATATTACCTCCTGCTGAGGCATTCAGCATCATCTTGGTTTGTGAACCAAGCCCTCCAAGGAAAATTAGGACTACTTCATGTTCTTTAAAGCCATGCATGGGAGTTTTTCGTAACAAGCTTTTATATCTGTCCCATGCATGTCCCAGTGATTCCTCCATGCCCTGCTTGAATGAAGATATCTCTTGCTTTCCTTTAGTCACCTTAGATTGTGGGAAGTATTTGTTTAGAAACTTTGTAACCACTGCTTCCCACTCTGTGAAACTTTCTTCTGGAAAAGAGTTCAACCAAAGCTTAGCATTGCCTCCCAATGAGAAAGGAAACAAGCTAAGTTTGATTGCTTCGTCTGGCACCCCATTAATCTTGACTGTATTGCAAATCTCATTAAAGGTAGTCAGGTGCTCATATGGGCTTTCATGTGATAACCCATTAAATTGATTACTCTTTACTAGTTGAATCAGTGCTGGTTTGACCTCCATGTTGGCTGCATTGACTCTAGGTCTAGCTATGCTATTGAAGTGTTGAGGTCCAGCAAGATTAGTGTAATCTGCAAGAGTTCTTCTAACATTATTGCTCTCCATACTTCCTGTGCTATGAACAGAACCTTGTGGTTATGATTGCAAGAGAGTTTCTAGAGAAGGGAAAAGTTCTCTAGACGTTCTGATTCTTCTCCTCCTTCTACTCTCTTCTAGGCCTTCAAGAAGTGGTTCTGTTGTTTTCTTACTCCTATTTCAAATTGCTTCCTGCATGCACAAGAAACAAAACCCTAGAACAGATTTGTTAGCACAAAAAGATATAATAGAAGATATATATTCAAAAGATAAAAAGAGAAAAGATTCAGAAGATAAGAAGATAAAAGATTCAAAAGATAAAAAGATAAAAGATAAAATAAAATTTAAAAATAACATAAAATCTAACCTAAAACATAAAATAAAATAAAATCTAAACTAACCAAATAGAATAAAATCTAATCTAATCTAAAAAGATAAAACATAAAAAGATAAAAACAGAAAATAAAAACAGAAATTTAAAATTAAAGTCAAAGATAATCAATAATCACACAAATTAACCAGTTAAACCACGAGTCCCCGGCAACGGCGCCAAAAACTTGATGGACAAATTTGTAAGCACCAAAATATGATGTCACAAACTTGTTTCACAATCGGCAAGTATGACCGAATCGTTCAAGTAATAAAACTTGGTAAGACCAAGTATCGTTCTTCCCAAAGGACTCACGACCTAGTTTAGTTATGTGATTTGTTGATTAGCTAGGACTTACAAACGAAATATTCAAAGTTTAATATGCAAAGACAAAAATAAACATGTATGCATGAATTGATCAATGGCAAAGACAGAAGATAAACACTTTCAATGGAATATATGAATGAATATGTTGTTGGGGGTCAATTTCATCCCATCCACTCTCATATATTTTAGGAATTCAACATTCAAATCATCATTGTTAATGCCACTCTCTAATGTACCATTCTAGATGGCTTCTCCCTAATCAAATAGTTCATACAATTCCTAGCATTCCTAATGATTAGTTCATTACTGCAGGAGCTTAAAGGCAACCAATATAATGTTGTCGGTAAAATATTGGGAGAAATTCCCCGGATCTAGACTTCCCCGTACGTGTCCGTATCGACAAAACCAATAATCATGCATTAGAATGAGTTAAACAATGCAAGCATTGAGCAAAGAGGAAAAACCCTAACTAATGATGAAAGAAAGCATATGTCTTAATTCAAAGATGTATTCAACAAATCCATATATGAGAGCTTCAAGAGATTACGTTGATTCCCCAACAAACATACAAGGTTTAGTTCACCATCGTCATGGTGAACCTAAATGAATAACAATGAAAGAATGAAAGAATAAACCCAATAAAGGTGAAGAGGTAGCCTGAGCATCCAAGATCCTCCTTCAAAGGGGTGAGAAGAGAGAGTGTTTGCCTCGTTTCTGCCAAAGATGTCTAACTATAGGAGGTGCAAGCCCTTATATACTAATTTAGAGTTACAAAAGATTACAAAAGCCCAAGCCCAAAAAGTGCCGCTCAGCGGTATTTACCGCTCAGCGGTGGTTGCGCGTCTTCTTTCTTCCCCTCAGCGGCCATTTTGCCCCACAGCGGTTCCAACGCCACCTCTTGAGTGCCGCTCAGCGGTAGTTTGCCGCTGAGCGGTGCCTTCGTCTTCTATTTTTGCACTCTTTCTTGTCTTTTCTAATGTCACTTCTCTCCTTCTTCACTCTTTTCACCAAATTCACCTTAAAACCTGCACAAAAGCACTCAAATCAAGCATAAACCTGTCCAGCTCTCTTATTTATGAAAATATAGATAAAAGGCATGATTTCAAGCTAGTTTCTAAGTCTAAAGGTTGCTTTTAGTATCAATTTCAAGCATGAAAATAACAGTTTTTCAACTGTTATCAATAACCACTTTTGAGTCTATACTTTCCCCATTTATTTGTTTTGAAGCTCATACACTAGCCCTAAGTGAAAAACCATGATTACCTTTACCTTAGGGAATTTTGGAGCTTTGGAATTGTTTTGGGAACAAGTGTGGTCTCCTTGGGGATTCTGATGAATTGGCTAGTTGGTTCCTCATCTTGTTTTGTTTTTGAAATATGATTTCTATCCTGTTGTGTGATAAAAAGAAGAAAAAAGAGAAAAAAGAGACAGGATGAAAAAAAATTGAAAAACAATTTTATGAATAATGGAGTCGAGAAGAGGATTGAATTAGAGGTTTGGGTAAGATTTGATTAACACTTGTTCCCCATTGCTCCTCTATTTCTTTTGGGCTATAGCTACTTATCCATATTTATCCTCCCCTATCCTTGGCCCCATTACATCCATAAAAGACCTTTTGATTTGAACATGCATATGTTTTGAGTGTTGATATTAGAGGCTTGCCAAGTTTGTTGTTGTTTGCTTTCTTGAGTGCATTGAGTTGAAAGTCTTTACTTATACACTTGAGAGAAACACTGATAGTGCATCTGTGAGGTTTTGTTACTTTTGATTCACCTCTTGAGCTGATTGATCATTTTTCCATGTCTTGAATTGCTTGGATGATTTCATGAGTATCTGCTTCTTTTCTTTGTCCAGATTCCTTGAGGACCGTGTAATTTTGTTTGTTTCCTTGTGAATCATTGTTTTCCGTGTGTTGAGTTTGTGTCACTTCCCTAATGTCCTTTGAACTATTCCTTGATCTGCGTCTTGATTTTGCCCAGGAGTGCAAAAGACTAAGTGTGGTCTATTTTGATGAGTCAATGTTTTCTTCACTTCACTTAGTTTATTGTGCTAGAATTAATCCGGGAATTGTGCTTAAATGTACGGTATTTTTTCGTTTTTGCTAATTGTGCTTAATTTGACCAGAAACTCTAATCTTAATTAATTTGAATTATCTGAGCTAATTATTTGCATTATTAATTGCTGAGAAATTGTGGGATAATAATTTGGGACATTTAGAGGGCTGTCACTTAATTCAAGACTCTCCACAAAAGAAATGTGGAGAAGAAAAAGGGGAGTGACACCTAGAAAAACAATTGGCATTAAAAAAAAGGAGCTTAAAAATAATAATAATGTGTCACGGCTCATGGGAATGCACAACAGCACGTCCACGCAAAAGACCCCATGCTGGTCCAACACGTGAAGAGCTGCAGCCATTTATTTTCATACGATCTAGTAGCAGAAGAAAAGGGGTGACGGCAGCAAGTGGTGGCAACAAAAGAAGTTGTCCAGCAAAGAAGTGTTGATCCACTTGGGGCTGAATGAAAGCAAGCAGGTGGCAAAAAGTAGAAGCGGTCCAGCACACAAAATAGGGAGCAGAAATGAGGTTACGGAAAGAAGAAAAACACGTGAATGGGGGCACTCATTTTTCTGGAATTTAAGGGGTGCACGAAGAAGCCACGTTGGCAGCAAGGCATCCAGCAGCGAGAAGTGGTGTCATGACCAACAAGAAGGCACACGCGGGGTGGGTTTTGGCACGAACATGACCCATGAGCAAAGAGGAGGCAGCAGCGACCAGAGCATCTTGGTCCAACACAGCAAGCAAAATGAAGGTGCACGGTGATTGGAAATTTGATAAGCACACGAGTTTGGCTTCCATCCATGGTTCAGCAAGAAGAGAAGTGTTGAGGTGACATAAGCACGTCCACACAGCCCACCACGGTCCAGCAGTAAGCGGTGCGCACAACAAAAAGAGAAGCCATCCGACAATTAGGAAGCACGACACGCACATGGATGGCCTGCTTTCACGTGGAGAATGGGAAGCAGTTTGGGGGTGCATCCAGCACACGTCCAGCAACAAACCACATACAGTCTTCAAGCTTCCACAGTCCAAGACGTGCAGACAAGCTCCAGCCGCAACCTAGACGGGGGGAAGTTCATTTTATTAGTTTAGAGAGAGGCAAGTGCACAGCTAGTCGTGAGATTGAGATATGGAAGGGTACGGTTGAGGAGAGAAGGCGCATTTGGTTTTGGCTGGGAGCAGCACCTTCATTTTGGATGTTTCTGGAGAGACCCGTGGAGACCAGGAGGGTTACGGAGGGGACTCTCCCATTTTTGCTGGAAGCATTTAGTTTTATTTTGAAGGAGATGCTTTCATGTTTTTGGAGAAGTGCGGAGAATGATGAAAGCAGGAGGTGTCACGGTGGGAATGGAGGCTTTCACGTAGATAAGAAAGAACATGCTAGCTTTTATTTTTGTCTTTGCTTTCCAATTCTCGGTGCATTTAAGTTTTAGCTTAACGTTGAATTGCATTTTCAATTGCTTCACAAACTTTTGCTTTAAACTTTTATTTCGGCTGCACGGAGTTCCAAACCACAATGTGCCTCTCATAACAGTTGAAAAACTATTATTTTCATGCTTAAAATTGATACTAAAAGCAACCTTTTAACACTTAGAAACTAGCTTGAAATCATGCTTTTGTTCATATTTTCATAAATAAGAGAGATGGACAGGTTTATGCTTGATTTCAGTGTTTTTGTGCAGGTTTTAAGGTGAATTTGGTGAAAGAAGTAAAGAAGGAGAGAGATGGAATCAGAAAAGACATCAAAAAGTGCAAAAGGAGAAGTCGCAACTACCGCTCAGCGGCACTTAAGAACTAATTACTAGGAATGCTAGGAATTGTATGAACTCGTAATTAAGGATAGGCCTTCTTGCAAGGTGATATAGAGAGTGACATTAACAATTGATGAAAAGAATGTTGAATTCCTAAAGTATATGAGAGTGGATAAGATGAAATTGATAACCCCAACAACATACTCATCCATCTATTTCATTGAAGTGCTTGTATTTTGTTTTATCCATTGATCAAATTCATGCATACATGTTTATTTTCTGCCTTTTGCATATTAAACTCCAATTATTTTGTTCTTAAGTCTTAAATAATCAACAAATCACATAACTAAACTAGGCCGTGAGTCCTTTGGGAGAACGATACTTGGTCTTACCGAGTTTTATTACTTGAAACGATTCGGTCACACTTGCTGATTGTCCAACAAGTTTGTGGCGCCGTTTTTCGGTGTTCATAAATTTTTCATCAAGTTTTTGGCGCCGTTGCCGGGGACTTGTGGTTAAACTAGTTAATTTGTGTGATTATTGATTATCTTTGACTTGAATTTTAAATTTCTGTTTTTATTTTTTTGTTTTTTTTTCGGTTTTTATTTTATTTTATTCTCTAAATCTTATATCTTCTCTTATATCTTTTTGTGCTAACCAAATCTTCTAGGGTTTTGTTTTCTTGTGTATGCAGGAGGCAATTCGAACCAGGAGCAAGAAAACTGCAGAACCTCTTCTTGAAGGTTTAGACGAGAGTAGACGGAGGAGAAGAATCCGTACATCTAGAGAACTTTTCCCTCCTCCGGAAACTCTGTTGCAACCATCACCACAAGGTTCTGACAATAGCACAGAGAACATGGAAAACAATAATATCAGAAGAATTCTTGCTGATTACACAAATACAGCTGGGCCTCAGCATTTTAACAGTATAGCAAGACCAAGAGTCAATGCAGCTAACATGGAGGTCAAACCAGCGTTGATCGAACTGGTGAAAAGTAATCAATTCAATGGGTTATCTCACGAAAGCCCATATGAGCACCTCACGACATTTAATGAGATCTGCAACACAGTGAAAATAAATGGGGTGCCAGATGAAGCAATCAAACTTAGCTTGTTTCCCTTCTCATTAGGAGGCAATGCTAAGCTTTGGTTAAATTCTTTTCCAGAGGGAAGCTTTACAGAGTGGGAAGCAGTGGTAACAAAGTTTCTAAACAAATACTTCCCACAATCAAAGGTGAATAAAGGAAAGCAAGAGATTTCTTCATTCAGGCAAGGCATGGAGGAATCATTGGGTCATGCATGGGACAAATATAAAAGTTTGTTACGAAAAACTCCCACGCATGGATTCGATGAAGTGGAAGTAGTCCTAACCTTCCTTGGAGGTCTTGGTTCACAAACCAAGATGATGCTTGACGCCTCAGCAGGAGGAAACATCAAATGGAAAACTCCAGAGGAAGCTACAGAAATCATTGAAAATATGGATACTAGTGACAACGAACTCAACATTGAAAGAGGAGATCTTAGTCAGAAGGAGTTGTTACAATCAAATGATGCTTTGCTTATTCAAAATAAAACTATTTCTCAACAGTTGGAAGAAGTAATTACGAAACTTTCTCAATTACCACAAGAAATATAACAAGTTTCAATGGTTCAATGGCAACAACAAAAATGGCAAATGCAATTTACTCCATCTGAGAAGACAACAAAACTTGATGAGACTTTCCAAAGATTCTTGAAGACGAATGCATCTTATTGTAAGAATGTGGAAGTTGCATTTAAAAATATGAAGATCCGTATTGAGCGAATAGTTGACAAGATGAAAAATGGTAATATCAGAAAGGAGTGTAAAACTGTTGTGACCAGAAGTGGTAAAGTGTTAGAGGAGAGAAAAAAAGAGAGAGAGGAGAAAGAAAATGAGAGTGAAAAAAAAACATGTGAGTGGAAAAAAAGAGTTGAGAGAGAGAAAAAGAAAGAAGAAGAAGATGAGGAGAAAGAAAAAAAAGAGAGAGAAGAGAGAGAGGAGAGACAAAAAGAAAAAGAGTGTGAAAAACCACTTCCTTATCCAAAAAATTATTCAAGGAAGGAGAAAGAAAAGCAATTGGAAAGATTCATGGAGTTGTTTAAGAAGCTGGAGATCACTATACCATTCTCTGAAGCATTGCAATAGATGCCATCGTATGCAAAGTTTTTGAAGGAACTTCTTACAAAGAAAAAGAAGTATATTGAAAAGGAAACTATCACGGTACAAGGTAATTGCAGTGCAATCATACAGAAATTGATGGTATCGGAGGGGGTATTTTTCTAAGAGTATAGCGCAGCGAAATTAACACTCAGAGAGCGGAAAGCGTATTCGATCACAATTAAACTTAATTTGGTCCTTTTAGTAAAAATAATTTTCTTTTAGAAAATTAATCAAACAGTTGATATACGTAAAATAAAATGAGTGTAGGGAATAAGAAGATCAACACAGAATTTTTATCCTGGTTCGAATCAAAAGATTCTACGTCCAGTCGTTAATCACTATAAATAGTGATTAACCTTTTTCACTAAAAAATTGTTTAACAGATTACAAGATAATGAACAAGAATAAAATGAATAGAACCACTCTACCAACTTGAAGAGAACCGCTTCAGCAATCGACCAACGATTCACAAGCTTCTCCTTTCACAAGACCAGGCAGAGCACCTTGCTAACTTGAAGAGAGTCTGCTCCGACTATCGACACACGATACGCGAGCCTCTCCTTTCACAAGACCAAGCAAGGGAACAATGAACAAAATGCTTTCTGAGAACGTTCCTCTGACACACAGTGTTCTAAGCTTTCTCAATTCAAAAACGTTGTCTTCTAATTTCTCCAAAACAAAATATATAGCCAAGTACACTGAGTACCAAAGGTCAGCTCCCAACTGCCATGAATAATCGATTATTGTAAGTGATAATCGATTGTTCAAGTCCGTTACAGGTTTTCAAAAATGTGATAATCGATTATATGAAGTGATAATCGATTATTCAAGTATGACTTGTGATAATCGATTATTGCTTAATCATAATCGATTATTGCAGTTAAAAATGCAAGTTTACAAGGTTTACAAGAATTTCCTACTACATTTAATTTCTACAAATTGCTTTTAACTAATTCTAATATCTTCTTCAACTAAAACTTCTTGTAGCATCATCAAAACAAATTTCTTCAAGATTTACCAATACTCCTTATTGGTAACAATCTCCCCCTTTTTGATGGTGATCAAAAATTCAATTTTAAAAGCAAGTTTGGCTTACCTGCAAAACATACAAGCTAACAAACAACAACAAGGTTAGCAATCCCTGTAATAATTTATACTTCTCCCCTTGTATTATTCTTCTCCCCCTTTTTTATCAGAAGCAAAAAGAATAATGTAATAACCTCCCCCTTAATATGAGCTCCCCCTCAAAAATGGAATATATGCAAAAAATAAAAGCTCATTATATTAAGAACAAAAATGAAGTACATGAAATTCATAAAGATTAAGAAACTAAATACCATAAAGAAAATAACATAACAATCAAACTTAGATGTTTATGGTCGTTTATAGCCGTTATAGGATGCTCCAACGACTCTATTTTTGAAACTGTCAGCGTGATAATCGATTATGGCTCGTGATAATCGATTATCAGTTCAATAATTACTGCCCAGAATTGCATGATAATCGATTATGCATAATGATAATCGATTATCTGCTCAAGATTTTCCAGAATTGAATTTGATGCATGAATAATTGATTATAACTTAGTGATAATCGATTATGAAGCGTTAAGTTTACGAAAAATGCAAAAATTTGCATAGATTTTGATTCTAAGATATGTCTATCACTCCTAACTCTCTTCTAAGCTCAAAAAATCTATCTTTAGGTAGAGCCTTGGAAAAGATATCAGCTAATTGATGTAAAGTATCAACATATTCAATTTGACAATCCCCTTTTTGAATATGATCTCTTAAGAAATGGTGCCTAATTTCTATATGCTTAGTTCTTGAATGCATTATGGGGTTCTTGGTCAAATTTATCGCACTAGTATTATCACATTTTAGAGGAATTTTGTCAAGGAAGATATCAAAGTCTTCCAATTGTTGTTTCATCCACAAAATTTGGGCACAACAGTTTCCAGCTGCAATATATTCAGCTTCGGTGGTAGACAAAGCTACACATGCTTGTTTCTTTGAGTGCCATGACACTAAAGAACATCCCAAGAAATGACAGGTTCCACTAGTACTTTTTCTATCAATTTTACAGCCACCATAATCTGCATCAGAGTATCCTATTAAACTAGGTGAGGCATCAGAGGGATACCAAAGTCCAAATGAAGTAGTTCCCTTAAGATATTTTAGAATTCTCTTAACTCCAATCAAATGAGATTCTTTAGGATTGGCTTGGTATCTAGCACATACACAAACACTCTGCATAATATCTGGTCTACTAGCAGTTAAGTATAGCAAGGATCCTATCATTCCTCTAAACATGGTTTCATTCACTCCTTTTCGAATTTCATCCTTATCTAAATAACATGAAGTACCCATGGGTGTACTAGCTTCCTTGCAGCTATCCATACCAAATTTCTTAAGAATTTCTCTACAGTATTTAGTTTGGGAGATGAATGTTCCACCATTCATTTGTTTTATCTGTAGTCCTAAGAAAAAGTTTAACTCACCCATCATAGACATCTCAAATTCACCTTGCATTATTTTTGCAAACTCTTCACACAAAGAATCATTAGTTGACCCAAAAATGATATCATCTACATAAACTTGCACGATTAAAATGTGTTTTCCTACTTTCTTAATGAATAAGGTTGAATCAACCTTTCCTCTAGAAAATGCATTTTCAATTAAAAAAGTACTAAGTCTTTCATACCAAGACCTAGGTGCTTGTTTAAGACCATAAAGGGCCTTTTTCAACTTGTAAACATGATCAGGAAATTTACAAACTGACAGACAACAATAAGAGTTAGTAGTAACTGTACATATTTCTCCCCCTAAATGTGATATTTCCCTTAAACTTAAAAAATTCTGAAAAATTTTTAAGATCTATTCAGTCCAATGCAATGCAGAAATACTTATAAGCTAGTTGAGATTAGTATTTGCAATTCCAAACTAATTTCAATACTTCTTAGTAGATCAAATTCAACTTTAATCAGACTTAATTAATTCATTGAAATCAACAGTCAGTTTTCAAACGAATTAGAAATTAATGATTCTACAAACAATTTATAAGCTAGAATGAATGCAATAGTAGCTTAAATGAATGTGATCACAACTACTCCAGGTTTAACAAGAAAGCATTTCAGCTAGCACAATCAGTTCAAAAACTAATTTTGACAGCACAAATTTCAACTTCCCAAACACCAACTATGATTCATGCACTCTCATATCCCAATTTGTTCAACTTCATATATTCAACTATGCATATCAAAACAACATATGCAAAAATTCAATCACAAGAGCTGATTCAGGTGCTATCTTTCAACATTTTTTAAACAAAATAATTTACATCAAAATTATGCAAATTTGATAAGTTCATTTTCTGCATCCAGGCTCTCAATGTATATTATCATAGCTCATTCGTTATGCATTTGAACTTAAAAACAAATCTCCATAGAACCAACTTTGAAATAGAAATGACAATTTAATTTTCACATATCTTAATCATCAAAAATTGCTAATGAAAATCTGTCCGCCAACTCATTTAAATGACTTTTTCATAGTTTTTGATGCTTGATAGAGATTACACCAAAGGTAACTTCAAAGTACTCATGAAATTGAATACTAAGCCAGTTAAACACAAATTCAATAGATAATTATCAACAAAGCACTGAAATAACAATGCACATGGCTTTACATGACATGAATGAAATTCAACACATGAATATCTTAAATAAATGAATTTCACTTGATCAAAATGTGTAAACAGACAAGAACACACCACAGGATGAATGAAATAGTGATGAACATATCATTTGCCTAACCAGTAATGAATATAACAGTAATTAAATAATGGAAGATCAAATAAAAACAAGATGTAACATCACAGTTTAAACAACACTTAGCTCAAATACTTGGTGCTTTAATGAAGGCTTTTGGATACCACTTGATGGAGTTACATCCTGGTTTGTAGCATCACTTCAAAGAGCATAATACCATAGAGCTCTCTTATCCTTTTGAAAACTTAACCTGCAAAGTAAAAACAATATAGTTTTTCCATAATCTCATTTGGGTCCTTTGAGGTTAGAGACATTACTTTATAACAGGAATCCAAGCATATTTTCCATTTGGAACATCAAAATGTTTAATTCTACATTTGTTAGAAGTATGTCCCTTTTTCATACAATAAAAACAACAAACATCATGCACCTTGTTTTTCACAAAAGTCCCTTTCTCAACCCAAACTCTACGAGTTCTCTTAACTTTAGACTTTTTATGAAGATGCATGTTTATATTTCTAAGATTTCTCTTCCTAAAAACATTTTGAACATGTGAGATAGGCTTGATTTCTTTAGAAAGTAAATTTTCCAATATGTCAATGTCAAACATGTGACTTTTACAAGATAAACACTCAACAAGTTTTTCATTTGAATTAGATTCAGACAATTTTGTTTCAAGATTACTAACTTTGTTTCTTAATATGACTTCCTCATCTAATGCATTATCATACTTAATTTGCAATTGTTTAAATTCCTTTTTCAAATTTTTATGATCAACATTCAATTTTTCAGATTCATCAAGCAATTCAAGAAAAGCCTTTTGTACATCAAATTCACTAGATTCAGAATTAGAACAACTTACTTGGCTTGCAGCATCATCAAAATTAGTTGTCAAACACAAGTTTATTTCTTCAACAGAATCGCTTGAACTAGAGGTGGTTGATGCATTATCCTCCAAGGCAATGTGAACCTTCTTCTTCCTGTGAATTTTCTTTTCTTTTCTTTCTTTACTTCTTTTGTTGCTTGAACAATAAGCTTTCACATGGCCTCTTTCACCACATCCATAACATTTGAAACTTGAAGAGGAACCTTGATAGTCCTTCTTTTCCTTCAAGATTTGGCTGTCAGATGATTTAACGTTGGCCATCAAGCATAAATTTCCTTGCTCACTAGAATCGGTTGAGCTTGAGGAGTTTGATGTAGAGCATGAATTCGAACAAGTCAACTTAGCCACATTCGATACTTCATCATGAGTGACTCTTAAAAATTTCCACATTTCCTGAGCACTTTTATAAACAGATACTTTGAAAAAATCATCAATGGTTAGTGCAGATAAAATTATCTTCCGAGCCTTAATATCAAATTGGGCTCTTCTATTTTCCTCAACAGTCCAATCAAAATATGATTTTTCTACTTCTACACCATCAACTATATTTTTAGGAATATAAGGGCCATTTTGTACAGCTTCCCAGATACCTCTATCAACAGACCCCATAAAAATCTCCATTCTAACTTCCCAAAAAGCATAGTTATCACCAGTAAACAATGGAGGTCTGTTAATGGAAGCACCCTCAGCATATACATGGTTTTCATTGTGACCAGCCATTTTCGCAAATTTTGAAAAACTATCAAAGCAAGCTCTGATACCAATTGATGGTATCGGAGGGGGTATTTTTCTAAGAGTATAGCGCAGCGGAATTAACACTCAGAGAGCGGAAAGCATATTCGATCACAATTAAACTTAACTTGGTCCTTTTAGTAAAAATAATTTTCTTTCAGAAAATTAATCAAACAGTTGATATACGTAAAATAAAATGAGTGTAGGGAATAAGAAGATCAACACAGAATTTTTATCCTGGTTCGAATCAAAAGATTCTACGTCCAGTCGTTAATCACTATAAATAGTGATTAACCTTTTTCACTAAAAAATTGTTTAACAGATTACAAGATAATGAACAAGAATAAAATGAATAGAACCACTCTACCAACTTGAAGAGAACCGCTTCAGCAATCGACCAACGATTCACAAGCTTCTCCTTTCACAAGACCAGGCAGAGCACCTTGCTAACTTGAAGAGAGTCTGCTCCGACTATCGACACACGATACGCGAGCCTCTCCTTTCACAAGACCAAGCAAGGGAACAATGAACAAAATGCTTTCTGAGAACGTTCCTCTGACACACAGTGTTCTAAGCTTTCTCAATTCAAAAACGTTGTCTTCTAATTTCTCCAAAACAAAATATATAGCCAAGTACACTGAGTACCAAAGGTCAGCTCCCAACTGCCATGAATAATCGATTATTGTAAGTGATAATCGATTGTTCAAGTCCGTTACAGGTTTTCAAAAATGTGATAATCGATTATATGAAGTGATAATCGATTATTCAAGTATGACTTGTGATAATCGATTATTGCTTAATCATAATCGATTATTGCAGTTAAAAATGCAAGTTTACAAGGTTTACAAGAATTTCCTACTACATTTAATTTCTACAAATTGCTTTTAACTAATTCTAATATCTTCTTCAACTAAAACTTCTTGTAGCATCATCAAAACAAATTTCTTCAAGATTTACCAATACTCCTTATTGGTAACAATCTCCCCCTTTTTGATGGTGATCAAAAATTCAATTTTAAAAGCAAGTTTGGCTTACCTGCAAAACATACAAGCTAACAAACAACAACAAGGTTAGCAATCCCTGTAATAATTTATACTTCTCCCCTTGTATTATTCTTCTCCCCCTTTTTTATCAGAAGCAAAAAGAATAATGTAATAACCTCCCCCTTAATATGAGCTCCCCCTCAAAAATGGAATATATGCAAAAAATAAAAGCTCATTATATTAAGAACAAAAATGAAGTACATGAAATTCATAAAGATTAAGAAACTAAATACCATAAAGAAAATAACATAACAATCAAACTTAGATGTTTATGGTCGTTTATAGCCGTTATAGGATGCTCCAACGACTCTATTTTTGAAACTGTCAGCGTGATAATCGATTATGGCTCGTGATAATCGATTATCAGTTCAATAATTACTGCCCAGAATTGCATGATAATCGATTATGCATAATGATAATCGATTATCTGCTCAAGATTTTCCAGAATTGAATTTGATGCATGAATAATTGATTATAACTTAGTGATAATCGATTATGAAGCGTTAAGTTTACGAAAAATGCAAAAATTTGCATAGATTTTGATTCTAAGATATGTCTATCACTCCTAACTCTCTTCTAAGCTCAAAAAATCTATCTTTAGGTAGAGCCTTGGAAAAGATATCAGCTAATTGATGTAAAGTATCAACATATTCAATTTGACAATCCCCTTTTTGAATATGATCTCTTAAGAAATGGTGCCTAATTTCTATATGCTTAGTTCTTGAATGCATTATGGGGTTCTTGGTCAAATTTATCGCACTAGTATTATCACATTTTAGAGGAATTTTGTCAAGGAAGATATCAAAGTCTTCCAATTGTTGTTTCATCCACAAAATTTGGGCACAACAGTTTCCAGCTGCAATATATTCAGCTTCGGTGGTAGACAAAGCTACACATGCTTGTTTCTTTGAGTGCCATGACACTAAAGAACATCCCAAGAAATGACAGGTTCCACTAGTACTTTTTCTATCAATTTTACAGCCACCATAATCTGCATCAGAGTATCCTATTAAACTAGGTGAGGCATCAGAGGGATACCAAAGTCCAAATGAAGTAGTTCCCTTAAGATATTTTAGAATTCTCTTAACTCCAATCAAATGAGATTCTTTAGGATTGGCTTGGTATCTAGCACATACACAAACACTCTGCATAATATCTGGTCTACTAGCAGTTAAGTATAGCAAGGATCCTATCATTCCTCTAAACATGGTTTCATTCACTCCTTTTCGAATTTCATCCTTATCTAAATAACATGAAGTACCCATGGGTGTACTAGCTTCCTTGCAGCTATCCATACCAAATTTCTTAAGAATTTCTCTACAGTATTTAGTTTGGGAGATGAATGTTCCACCATTCATTTGTTTTATCTGTAGTCCTAAGAAAAAGTTTAACTCACCCATCATAGACATCTCAAATTCACCTTGCATTATTTTTGCAAACTCTTCACACAAAGAATCATTAGTTGACCCAAAAATGATATCATCTACATAAACTTGCACGATTAAAATGTGTTTTCCTACTTTCTTAATGAATAAGGTTGAATCAACCTTTCCTCTAGAAAATGCATTTTCAATTAAAAAAGTACTAAGTCTTTCATACCAAGACCTAGGTGCTTGTTTAAGACCATAAAGGGCCTTTTTCAACTTGTAAACATGATCAGGAAATTTACAAACTGACAGACAACAATAAGAGTTAGTAGTAACTGTACATATTTCTCCCCCTAAATGTGATATTTCCCTTAAACTTAAAAAATTCTGAAAAATTTTTAAGATCTATTCAGTCCAATGCAATGCAGAAATACTTATAAGCTAGTTGAGATTAGTATTTGCAATTCCAAACTAATTTCAATACTTCTTAGTAGATCAAATTCAACTTTAATCAGACTTAATTAATTCATTGAAATCAACAGTCAGTTTTCAAACGAATTAGAAATTAATGATTCTACAAACAATTTATAAGCTAGAATGAATGCAATAGTAGCTTAAATGAATGTGATCACAACTACTCCAGGTTTAACAAGAAAGCATTTCAGCTAGCACAATCAGTTCAAAAACTAATTTTGACAGCACAAATTTCAACTTCCCAAACACCAACTATGATTCATGCACTCTCATATCCCAATTTGTTCAACTTCATATATTCAACTATGCATATCAAAACAACATATGCAAAAATTCAATCACAAGAGCTGATTCAGGTGCTATCTTTCAACATTTTTTAAACAAAATAATTTACATCAAAATTATGCAAATTTGATAAGTTCATTTTCTGCATCCAGGCTCTCAATGTATATTATCATAGCTCATTCGTTATGCATTTGAACTTAAAAACAAATCTCCATAGAACCAACTTTGAAATAGAAATGACAATTTAATTTTCACATATCTTAATCATCAAAAATTGCTAATGAAAATCTGTCCGCCAACTCATTTAAATGACTTTTTCATAGTTTTTGATGCTTGATAGAGATTACACCAAAGGTAACTTCAAAGTACTCATGAAATTGAATACTAAGCCAGTTAAACACAAATTCAATAGAAATTGCTTTTAACTAATTCTAATATCTTCTTCAACTAAAACTTCTTGTAGCATCATCAAAACAAATTTCTTCAAGATTTACCAATACTCCTTATTGGTAACAGAAATTACCTCCTAAACTTAAAGATCCAGGAAGCTTCACTATTCCATGCACCATAGGAGACTTGGAAGTTGGAAGAGCATTGATTGATTTAGGAGCTAGCATTAATTTAATGCCGCTATCTATGTGTAGAACAATTCAGGGTTTGGAAATGAAACCAACAAGAATGGCTCTTCAACTGGCGGACAGGTCTCTTAAATATCCATATGGAGTGGTTGAAGATGTGTTAGTGAAGGTTGATAAATTTGTATTCCCAGTAGACTTTATTGTGATGGAGATGGAAGGAAATAGTGATGTACCTCTCATTCTTGGGAGACCTTTTATGAAGACTGCTAGAGTTTTAATTGATGTAGAGAATGGTAAGCTTAAATTGAGAGTTGATGATGAAGAAGTCACTTTTGACTTATCCAAGGCCATGACATATCCAAATGATGACAAAGCATGTTTTCAATTTGATGAACTTGATGAAGTTTGTATGGTGCAAGAAAGGATGGTGCGATATATTTCTCCATTAGAGAAAACTCTCATTGATGCTTGTGAAGATTTAGATGAAGAAGAAGAGAAATTAATTGATGAATGCCTGATGGACTTGGAAACATTGAAAAAGAGTCCAGTGGAAGATCCAATATTTGAAATAATTGATAAGGAAGAAGAAGTCAAAGCAAAAAAGCCAGAATTAAAAAGATTACCATCACATCTGAAATATGTTTTTCTAGAAGAAGATGGAACAAAACCAGTCATCATCAATAACTCTTTATCTCTACAAGAAGAAGAGTAGTTGATAGAAATTCTGAAAGCCAACAAAGAAGCAATTGGGTGGTCAATATCAGATCTTAAAGGTATTAGCCCAACTTATTGCATGCATAAGATTTTTATGGAAGAGGATTTGATGGACAAATTTGTAAGCACCAAAATATGATGTCACAAACTTGTTTCACAATCGGCAAGTATGACCGAATCGTTCAAGTAATAAACTTGGTAAGACCAAGTATCGTTCTTCCCAAAGGACTCACGACCTAGTTTAGTTATGTGATTTTTTGATTAGCTAGGACTTACAAACGAAATATTTAGAGTTTAAAATGCAAGACAGAAAATAAACATGTATGCATGAAGTTTGATCAATGGCAAAGACAAAAGATAAACACTTTCAATGAATTATATGAATGAATATGTTGTTGGGGGTCAATTTCATCTCATCCACTCTCATATATTTTAGGAATTCAACATTCAAGTCATCATTGTTAATGCCACTGATAACAGTTGAAAAACTGTTATTTTCATGCTTAAAATTGATACTAAAAGCAACCTTTAGACTTAGAAACTAGCTTGAAATCATGCATTTTATCTATATTTTCATAAATAAGAGAGCTGGACAGGTTTATGCTTGATTTCAGTGTTTTTGTGCAGGTTTTAAGGTGAATTTAGTGAAAAGAGTGAATAAGGAGAGAAGTGAGATTAGAAAAGACAAGAAAGAGTGCAAAAAGAGAAGACGAAGGCACCGCTCAGCGGCAAACTACCGCTGAGCGGCACTCAGGAGGTGGCGTTGGAACCGCTGAGGGGCAGAATGGCCGCTGAGGGGAAGAAAGAAGATGCGTAACCACCGCTGAGCGGTAAATACCGCTGAGCGGCACTCTTTGGGCTTGGGCTTTTGTAATCTTTTGTAACTCTAAATTAGTATATAAGGGCTTGCACGTCCTATAGTTAGTATCTTTGGCAGAAACGAGGCAAACACTCTCTCTTCTCACCCCTTTGAAGGAGGATCTTGGATGCTCAGGCTACCTCTTCACCTTTATTGGGTTTATTCTTTCATTCTTTCATTGTTATTCATTTAGGTTCACCATGACGATGGTGAACTAAACCTTGTATGTTTGTTGGGGAATCAATGTAATCTCTTGAAGCTCTCATATATGGATTTGTTGAATACATCTTTGAATTAAGACATATGCTTTCTTTCATCATTAGTTAGGGTTTTTCCTCTTTGCTCAATGCTTGCATTGTTTAACTCATTCTAATGCATGATTATTGGTTTTGTCGATACGGACACGTACGGGGAAGTCTAGATCCGGGGAATTTCTCCCAATATTTTACTGACAACATTATATTGGTTGCCTTTAAGCTCCTGCAGTAATGAACTAATCATCTAGAATGGTACATTAGAGAGTGGCATTAACAATGATGATTTGAATGTTGAATTCCTAAAATATATGAGAGTGGATGAGATGAAATTGACCCCCAACAACATATTCATTCATATATTCCATTGAAAGTGTTTATCTTCTGTCTTTGCCATTGATCAATTCATGCATACATGTTTATTTTTGTCTTTGCATATTAAACTTTGAATATTTCGTTTGTAAGTCCTAGCTAATCAACAAATCACATAACTAAACTAGGCCGTGAGTCCTTTGGGAAGAACGATACTTGGTCTTACCAAGTTTTATTACTTGAACGATTCGGTCATACTTGCCGATTGTGAAACAAGTTTGTGACATCATATTTTGGTGCTTACAAATTTGTCCATCAAGTTTTTGGCGCCGTTGCCGGGGACTCGTGGTTTAACTGGTTAATTTGTGTGATTATTGATTATCTTTGACTTTAATTTTAAATTTCTGTTTTTATTTTCTGTTTATATCTTTTTCTGTTTATCTTTTTAAGATTAGGTTAGATTTTATTTTGTTAGGTTAGATTTTATTAGATTTTATCTTATCTTTTTATTTTTTTAGATTAGGTTAGATTTTATTTTTAGATTTGATTAGATTTGATTTTATCTTTTTAGATTTTATTTTTAGATTAGATTTTATTTTATCTTTTAGGATTAGATTTTATTTTTTTAAATCTTTTATCTTTCTATCTTCTAAATCTTTTATCTTTCTATCTTTTGAATATATACCTTCTCTTATATCTTTTTGTGCTAACAAATCTTTTCTAGGGTTTTGTTTTCTTGTGCATGCAGGAAGCAATTCGAACTAGAAGTAAGAAAACAACAGAACCACTTTTTGAAGGCCTAGAAGAGAGTAGAAGGAGGAGAAGAATCAGAACATCTAGAGAACTTTTCCCTTCTCCAGAAACTCTCTTGCAATCATCACCACAAGGTTCTGTTCATAGCACAGGAAGTATGGAGGGCAATAATGTTAGAAGAACTCTTGCAGATTACACTAATCTTGCTGGACCTCAGCACTTCAATAGCATAGCTAGACCTAGAGTCAATGCAGCCAACATGGAGGTCAAACCAGCACTGATTCAACTGGTGAAGAGTAATCAATTTAATGGGTTATCTCATGAAAGCCCATATGAGCACCTTACTACCTTTAATGAGATCTGCAACACGGTCAAAATTAATGGGGTGCCAGACGAAGCAATCAAACTTAGCTTGTTTCCTTTCTCCTTGGGAGGCAATGCTAAGCTTTGGTTAAACTCTTTTCCAGAAGAAAGTTTCACAGAGTGGGAAGCAGTGGTTACAAAGTTTCTAAACAGATACTTCCCACAATCTAAAGTAACTAAAGGCAAGCAAGAGATATCTTCATTCAAGCAGGGCATGGAGGAATCACTGGGACATGCATGGGACAGGTACAAAAGCTTATTACGTAAAACTCCCACGCATGGCTTTGAGGATCAAGAAGTAGTCCAAACTTTCCTTGGAGGGCTTGGTTCACAAACCAAGATGATGCTGGATGCCTCAGCTGGAGGCAATATCAAATGGAAAACTCCAGAGGAAGCAACTGAAATTATTGAAAATATGGCTACAAGTGATAATGAGCTTCACAATGAAAGAGGCGCCCCTATGCAACAGAAAGGGGTTCTTCAATTACAAACCCATGATGCTCTGCTAGCCCAGAATAAAATTCTAACTCAACAGCTGGAGACTCTGACCAAAACTCTTGCTTCATTACCAAAAGAGTTAAAATCTGCTGCACAGGTACAAACCCAGTTGTGCGAACTATGTGGAGGAGATCACATCAATGGCCAATGTGCTTTTCCTTTGGAAGCCGTGGAGGATGTTAACTTCATGGCTAATCAGTTTCCATACCGTCAAGGTAATTATAATCAGGGTTGGAAACCACATCCAAGTATTGGCCAAGGACAAACTGGACAGGCTAACCAATATAATAAGCAGCAGCAGCAACCAACCATGTGGCAACAAATTTCTATGCTTAATGAAAGATCTACAAGGTTGGAAGAAACTCTTCAACAATTTATACAGAAAACTGAATCCTCCCAAAAGAGCACTGAAGCTGCTATAAAGAACTTGGAGATTCAGATGGGTCAGATCACTAAGCAGTTGGAAGAAAGACCACACAGAAACTTTGGGGCTAATACTGAGGTTAACCCTAGAGAAGAGTGTAAAGTGGTCAAAAGTGTGAATGAAGAAGTTATTGAGTTAGAAGAGGATGAAACAGAAGAGAGAAGAGAAGAAGAAAGAAAGGATACTTTTCCTTTTCCAACAAATCAGGAGAAACCAATGGATTTCACAGACTTATTCAGAATGGTTGATAATGAAGCTCCTTGGGAACAAATCTTACAGAAAATAGCAGTATACACAAAATCTGATGAGGGAACCTCTACAAAAAGAAAACGTAGAGATGATGAGGATGAAAAGTGTGTAACTATTAAGAAAGAATCATTCCCACCAAAAGCAGTAGATCCAGGTAGTTTTTCTATCCCTTGCACTATAGGGAAGAAAAAGGTAAATAAAGCTCTCCTTGACTTAGGCTCAAGTGTTAACTTGATGCCTTACTCTCTATTGGAGCAAATTGGCCATGTGAAAATAAAACCTGTAAAGGTTAATCTGGTAATGGCTGATGGATCTTCAAAGGAGCCATGTGGGATTGCAGAAGACATTGTAGTTTGTGTTGGCAAACTTCAGTTCTTGGCAGACTTTGTGGTGATGAAGATGGAGAACGAAAAGATACCTTTCATACTGGGAAGACCGTTTATGAAAACGGCCAGGGTTATTATAGATGTTAATGAAGGTATAGTGGTGCTCCAGGACAGAGAGGAGAGAGTGGTGGTGAATGTGTTTAAAGATGAGATACAAGCAAAGGAGGAGGAGGCCAGTTATAAAGCTGCATTTCGAGATGCACCCATAACTAGAGGTAAAAATGAAAATCTTAAGGTTTCTGATAACCATTGTTTGTTTTTTCAGGTACCCAAGGTAGAGGAAAGTGGAAAAGGAGAGGAAGTTCCTAGAGACTAGAAGAAAAGAGGACTCCAACTTGGCACACCTGTAAGACTCAAGAACAAGTTGTGGGTTGTAAAAGGTTTTAAAGAGAAGGAGATGATAGAGATAGAGTCTCCATATTCCAGAGAATCCAAAACAGTCCTAAGGAAGCAGTTGATAAGTTGGTGGAAAGATAACATCAAAGAAGATGGAACGTGAGCTTTACTGGGTCAAGCTAGTGACGTTAAAGAAGCGCTTGCTGGGAGGCAACCCAGTGGATTTACAAACTTTTAATTTTGATATTTGTTTTGTAATTTTTAAACTGTGAACATTATTCTGGACATTATTTTGTTGGATCTAGCATCTACTGAAGGATGCTAGGTGGTTAAGTATCTACTGAAGGATACTAAGTTTATAACACCTACTGATGGGTGTTGGTGAGAAGATTTTGCACCTACTGATGGGTGCTGGTAAGTGAAACACCTACTGAGGGGTGTTGGTGGATTTTGGGTCAGGCTCGTGACGTTAAACAAGCGCTACCTGGGAGGCAACCCAGTTGATTGATTGTTTTTGTTTGTTTTATTTTAATTAGGGTTTGCATAAGCATTTTTAACATTGAATTGCAGGGAACCTATGAGGAGTATGCTAGGAAGGCACGTAGGTTAAGAAAAGAAGGAGAAGGGCACATCACGAAAGTGCCGCTGAGCGGCATTTACCGCTGAGCGGTACTAACGCAGATAGGCTTAAGTTCCCCTTAGCGGAACCCGAGCCCATTGGGGTATTTTTAAACCCTGAGCTGCGCGTTTTCACACTCTTTCAAGCCCTTCTCTGCACAAACACTTCCACATACCCTCTTTTAGGTTTTCCTACATCTTTCTACTCTTCCCTCTTAGAAAAATTTCTCTTCCACTCACTTTTTCACTAGTGTGCTATCAAAGTTTGGGGTTGGAAGAGAGCATTATAGTTTGGAAGCATTCTCATATCATCTAGCATCTCCACCCAAGTAAGTAAAATGCATTTTGTCATTCTAGGGTTCTTGATTTTGAATGTGATTGTCAAAGCATGATTATTTAGGGCTTTTGATTTTTATGCATGATTTGATGATATATTTGATGTTTGAACCGATTAAACTGCTTGATTATGTACTGGAAAACTGAAAATTGCATTTGGGTGGAGTTAGGATAGTTTAAAAACGAAATTTGCAAAAATCTGCAGGTCACCGCTGAGCGGCATTTACCGCGGAGCGGCACTCTGCCAGATTTGGTTTTTTCTGGTTTTTGCGTGTTGGATTGTGGCACTGGTGGCGCTGAGGGGAAATTCTGGCCCTCAGCGGTGGTTTAGCTTCGAAAGGAGTTGTGTTCTGTGTTTACTAATGATTAATATCATGTTCTGTGGTTTTGGATTTGTATTCGAATGCAGGAATGACATCCTCTTCAGGAAAGAGATTGAAAACCATGGCAACCAAGAGGAAAGAAAAGGAACCAGAACAACCCCATAATAGCAGGTTCCTCTCCAGGAAACATGAGAAGCACTTTAGGGTAGTTCAAGACAGAAGACTTCTGATGGAGAGGAAGGTTGGAATGATACCTAACTTTGCTCCTCAATTTGGAGAGCAAGTGTTAGGGAATGATTGGGGAAAGCTAGCCACTTATCCAGCTCCTGCCAACATAGCTGTAGTCAAGGAATTCTACACCAATGCAAAGAAGATTGGTGACTATCCAGCTGAGAACTATTTGGGCTATGTTAGAGGCCATGCCATCAGGTATGATCCTGATTCCATTAACAACTTCCTGGATACTGTGTGGGCTGGTGAGCAATGTCAGTTTGCTCTTAGCATGGAGGAAGGTGCTGACTTTGAGGATGTTGAGAGAGTGTTGTGCATACCTGGAGGACACTTTCAAAGAAATAGATCTGGAGCAGTGGTTAACATTAGGAGGACAGATTTGACTCCTCTTGCAAAGTATTGGATGGCATTTTCTCATGCCAATATTCAGCCATGCTCACATGTGTCAGATATCACTCTCAGCAGGGCACTATTCATCTACTGTGCTATCAGGAGTTTGAATGTTAATATTGGGCAGGTGATAGCTGATGAGATTAGTGTGTGTGCTAACACCTCAAACAACAAAGCACCACTAGGACATCCTTCTTTGATCACTCACCTCTACAAGCTAGCTGGGGTGGATACTTCTGTTCCACCATTTGAGAGGCCAAGAAAAGCTATAGATGAGGCCTATTACAAACAGTATTGTGGAGGTGAGGAGGCAGCTCAGCCAGTTCCACCACGCCAGGCTCGTAGAGAGAGAGGGCCAGCACAGAGCAGGACATCTGCTGATACTCATAAGGCAGAACCATTCCAGATGAGGGACATGTATATGTCTCTTATAGGTGCTCAGTTGCAGTCCATCCACAGAGGACAGGTGGCCACGGCTGAGATGATAGTGGGGATGTATGATACCCCTCCAGCACACAGGTGGACTATGGATGAATTCCATAATGTGGTAGCTTGGCCAGAAGAACCATTCCATGGAGGAGCTGGAGGAGCTGAATCTTCAGCTCGAGACATGGAAGAAGATGAAGCTGAGGAGGAGGATGCTTTTGATGATGATGATGATGAAGAGGAGGAGGAAGATACAGAGGACAGCTCAGAATGATGAGGAGCTGAGATAGCATTTACTGATGAATGCTATCATATGTTTATGCTTTTATGGTTTAAGTTTTCTGGACTTATTTATTTTTGTTTTTAGATTAGGGTTGATGTACTCTATTGAACACCTGGTTTCTTATGATGGTTTGCTATTAACTGTGATTGTTTGATAAGTAATGCTTGATGATGCTTTTTGATTGATTGATGTTGAGATGATGTGCACATAAAATGCTTATACAGGTGATTCACAAGCTTTGTGAACAAATGCATGATATCATGATTGTGATTGTGAAACTAAGCAGGATGTGTATGTCAAATGTGAATGAGCTTATATGTGAGGTCTTGAGCTCCAGAGTTGTTATTGTTGAATGCTATTACTTTGGAAGCATGAATGATTTTGCCCAGGTTTTCTATGATTGAATCAATTGCTTGTTTTGCATCATATGATCAAGGCCGTGTTTGTTGAAACCCTTTTTACTGGCCAAATTCATAAAAGTTAGCCTATTAAAAGAGAACACTTTGTGTTCTATCCTTTGAACCTATAGCCTTGAATATACACTGAACCCTTGATTGAAAATCTTTACCTTGAGTTAAGTAGAATATCTTGTGTGGTATTGATAAATGTTCAAGTTTGGGGTTATTGGGGAAACATGAAAAAGGAAAAGCATTGAGCTAAGAGCTAAAAGTAAGAATATGCAAAAGCAAAGAAAAGAAAAGAAAAAAAAAAGCAAAGCTCAATGCAAATGAAAAGGCAAACAAAAGTTGGGAATGAATAAGATGATTGTGTTGATATGATTCTCTTAACTCAAGGATTTTGTGATCCAGAAAAACCAATTTTCTTGTTAGCCCAGCCACATTATAAGCCATTGAAAAGTCCTTGTGATGATGCATGCTTGTGAATGTTTTTGATTGTGGTAAAATGAAAGGCAAAGTTGATTCATGTGACATTGTGATAGTGGAGTGAATGAATGAAACACTTACCTCTTATACACTTGTGTGTTGAGTGAAACACTTTACCTAGTGAGGAAATATTCCATAAGCACATGAACATCCATGCTTAATTGATTGATCATTCATGAAAAATAGCATTTGTTGGAACTTAAATGACTTTGTGAACACTAAAGCATGTGCACATCTTGATTGAACTCTTGGTCATAAGTTTGAATGAAGTTGTTACTTATCTTGAAAAGAGGATTTTGAATGAGTGAACCATCATATAAATTGGTTGGAGATGGAGTTACATTTTGTTTGCTTGAGGACAAGCAAAGTTCTAAGTTTGGGGTTGTGATAACAGTTGAAAAACTGTTATTTTCATGCTTAAAATTGATACTAAAAGCAACCTTTAGACTTAGAAACTAGCTTGAAATCATGCATTTTATCTATATTTTCGTAAATAAGAGAGCTGGACAGGTTTATGCTTGATTTCAGTGTTTTTGTGCAGGTTTTAAGGTGAATTTAGTGAAAAGAGTGAATAAGGAGAGAAGTGACATTAGAAAAGACAAGAAAGAGTGCAAAAAGAGAAGACGAAGGCACCGCTCAGCGGCAAACTACTGCTGAGCGGCACTCAGGAGGTGGCGTTGGAACCGCTGAGGGGCAGAATGGCCGCTGAGGGGAAGAAAGAAGACGCGTAACCACCGCTGAGCGGTAAATACCGCTGAGCGGCACTCTTTGGGCTTGGGCTTTTGTAATCTTTTGTAACTCTAAATTAGTATATAAGGGCTTGCACGTCCTATAGTTAGTATCTTTGGCAGAAACGAGGCAAACACTCTCTCTTCTCACCCCTTTGAAGGAGGATCTTGGATGCTCAGGCTACCTCTTCACCTTAGATGAATAACAATGAAAGAATGAAAGAATAAACCCAATAAAGGTGAAGAGGTAGCCTGAGCATCCAAGATCCTCCTTCAAAGGGGTGGAAGAGAGAGTGTTTGCCTCGTTTCTGCCAAAGATACCTAATTCTAGGACGTGCAAGCCCTTATATACTAGTCTAGAGTTACAAAAGATTACAAAAGCCCAAGCCCAAAAAGTGCCGCTCAGCGGTGACTGCGCGTCACTTTCTTCCCCTCAGCGGCCATTTTGCCCCTCAGCGTGACTCCCGCAACCTCCTGAGTGCCGCTCAGCGGTAAAATACCGCTGAGCGGTGCCTTTGACTTCTCTTTTTGCACTCTTTCTTGTCTTTTCTAATGTCATCTCTCTCCTTCTTCACTTCTTTCACCAAATTCACCTTAAAACCTACACAAAAACACTTAAATCAAGCATAAACCTGTCCAGCTCTCTTATTTATGAAAATATAGATAAAAGCATGATTTCAAGCTAGTTTTTAAGTCTAAAGGTTGCTTTTAGTATCACTTTTAAGCATGAAAATAACAGTTTTTCAACTGTTATCACAACCCCAAACTTAGAACTTTGCTTGTCCTCAAGCAAACAAGATGTAACTCAATCTCCAACCAATTCATATGATGGTTCACTCCTTCAAAAATCCTCTTTTTCAAGATAAGTAACAACTTCACTCAAACTTATGACCAAAAGTTCATTCAAGATGTGCACATGCTTTAGTGTTCACAAAGTCATTTAAGTTCCAACAAATGCTATTTTTCATGAATGATCAATCAATTAAGCATGGATGTTCATGTGCTTATGGAATATTTCCTCACTAGGTAAAGTGTTTCACTCAACACACAAGTGTATAAGAGGTAAAGTGTTTCACTCATTCACTCCACTATCACAATGTCACATGAATCAACTTTGCCTTTCATTTTACCACAATCAAAAACATTCACAAGCATGCATCATCACAAGGACTTTTCAATGGCTTATAATGTGGCTGGGCTAACAAGAAAATTGGTTTTTCTGGATCACAAAATCCTTAAGTTAAGAGAATCATAACAACACAATTTTTCTTATTCATTCCCAACTTGCCTTTGCATTTGCACTGAGCTTTGCTTCTTTTTCTTTGCTTTTCTTTTTCTTTTTTTTTTTTTGCATATTCTTACTTTTTAGCTCTTAGCTCAATGCTTTTCCTTTCTCATGTTTCCCCAACAACCCCAAACTTGAACATTTGTCAATACCACACAAGATCTTCTACTTAACTCAAGGTAAAGATTTTCAATCAAAGGTTTCAGTGTATGTTCAAGGCTAAGGGTTCAAAGGATAGAACACAAAATGTTCTCTTTTAGTAGGCTAACTTTATGAATTTGGCCAATAAAAAGGGTTCCAACAAACGGCCTTGATCATATGATGCAAAACAAGCAATTGATTCAATCATAGAAAACCTGGGCAAAATCATTCATGCTTTCAAAGTAATAGCATTCAACAATAACAACTCTGGAGCTCAAAACCTCACATATAAGCTCATTCACATTTGACATACACATCCTGCTTAATTTCACAATCACAATCATGATATCATGCATTTGTTCACAAAGCTTGTGAATCACCTGTATAAGCATTTTAATGTGCACATCATCTCACCATCAATCAATCAATAAGCATCATCAAGCATTACTTATCACACAATCACAGTTGATAGCAAACCATCATAAGAAACCAGGTGTTCAATAGAGTACATCAAACCCTAATCTAAAAACAAAAACAAATAAGTTCAGAAAACTTAAACCACAAAAGCATAATCATATGATAGCATTCATCAGTAAATGCTATCTCAGCTCCTCATCAGTCTGAGCTGTCCTCTGTATCTTCCTCTTCTTCCTCATCATCATCATCATCAAATGCATCCTTCTCCTCAGCTTCATCTTCTTCCATGTCTCGAGCTGAAGCTTCAGCTGCTTCAGCTCCTCCTCCATGCAATGGTTCTTCTGGCCAAGCTACCACTTTATGGAATTCATCCATAGTCCACCTGTGTGCTGGAGGGGTATCATACATCCCCACTATCATCTCAGCCGTGGCCACCGGCCCTCTGTGAATGGACTGCAACTGAGCACCTATAAGAGACATATACATGTCCCTCATCTGGAATGGCTCTGCGTCATGTGTATCAGCAGATGTCCTGCTATGTGCTGGCCTTCTTTCTCTACGAGCCTGGCGTGGTGGAACTGGCTGGGCTGCCTCCTCACCTCCACAGTACTGTCTGTAATAGGCCTCATCTATAGCTTTTCTTGGCCTCTCAAATGGTGGAACAGAAGTGTCCACCCCAGCTAGCTTGCAGAGGTGAGTGATCAAAGAAGGATGTCCTAGTGGTGCTTTGTTGTTTGAGGTGTTAGCACACACACTAATCTCATCAGCTATCACCTGCCCAATATTAACATTCAAGTTTCTGATAGCACAGTAGATGAATAGTGCCTTACTGAGAGTAATATCTGACACATGTGAACATGGCTGAATGTTGGCATGAGAAAATGCCATCCAATACTTTGCAAGAGGAGTCAAATCTGTCCTCCTAATGTTAACCACTAAGCCAGATCTATTCCTTTGGAAGTGTCCTCCAGGTATACACAGTACTCTCTCAACATCCTCAAAGTCAGCACCTTCCTCCATGCTAAGAGCAAACTGGCATTGCTCACCAGCCCACACAGTATCCAGGAAGTTGTTGATAGAATCAGGATCATACCTGATAGCATGGCCTCTGACATAGCCCAGATAGTTCTCAGCTGGATAATCACCAATCTTCTTTGCATTGGTGTAAAATTCCTTCACCACAGCTATGTTGGCAGGTGCTGGATAGGTGGCTAACTTTCCCCAATCATTCCCTAACACTTGCTCTCCAAATTGAGGAGCAAAGTTAGGTATCATTCCAACCTTTCTCTCCATTAGAAGTCTCCTGTCCTGAACCACCCTAAAGTGCTTCTCATGTTTCCTAGAGAGGAACCTACTAGAGTGGGGTTGCTCTGGTTCCTTTTCCTTCCTCTTGGTTGCCATGGTTTTCAATCTCTTTCCTGAAGAGGATGCCATTCCTGCATTCAAACACAATTACAAAACCACAGAACATGATGTTAATCATTAGTAAACACAGAACACAACTCCTTTCGAAGCTAAACCACCGCTGAGGGCCAGAATTTCCCCTCAGCGCCACCAGTGACACATTCAAACACGCAACAAACCAGAAAAAGCAAATCTGGCAGAGTGCCGCTCAGCGGTAAATGCCGCTCAGCGGTGATCTGCAGATTTTTGCAAATCTCGTTTTAAAACTGTCCTAACTCCACCCAAATGCAATTTTCAGTTTTCCAGTTCATAATCAACCAGTTTAATCGGTTCAAACATCAAATATATCATCAAATCATGCATAAAAATCAAAACCCCTAAATATTCATGCTTTGACAATCACATTCAAGAACCCTAGAATGACAAAATGCATTTTACTTACTTGGGTGGAGATGCTAGATGATATGAGAATGCTTCCAAACTAGAATGCTCTCTTCCAACCCCAAACTTTGATGGCACACTAGTGAAAAAGTAAGTGGAAGAGAGATTTTCTAAAGAGGAAAGAGTAAAAAGATGTGGGAAACCTAGGAGAAGATATGTGGAAGTGTTTGTGCAGAGAAGAGCTTGAAAGAATGTAAAAATGCGCAGCTTAGGGTTTAAAAATACCCCAATGGGCTCGGGTTCCGCTAAGGGGAACTTAAGCCCATCTGCGATAGTACCGCTCAGCGGTAATTGCCGCTCAGCGGCACTTTCGTGATGTGCCCTTCTCCTTCTTTTCTTGACCTACGTGCCTTCCTAGCATACCCCTCATAGGTTCCCTGCAATTCAATGTTAAAAATGCTTATGCAAACCCTAATTAAAATAAAACAAACAAAAACAATCAATCAACTGGGTTGCCTCCCAAGTAGCGCTTGTTTAACGTCACGAGCCTGACCCAAAATCCACCAACACCCATCAGTAGGTGTTTCAAACTTACCAGCACCCATCAGTAGGTGCAAAATCTTCTCACCAACACCCATCAGTAGGTGTTAAAAACCTAGTATCCTTCAGTAGATACTTAACCACCTAGCATCCTTCAGTAGATGCTAGATCCAACAAAATAATGTCCAGAATAATGTTCACAAATTACAAATTACAAAACCAAATCAAAATTTTTTAAATCTACTGGGTTGCCTCCCAGCAAGCGCTTCTTTAACGTCACTAGCTTGACCCTGTTAAAGCTCATGTTCCATCTTCTTTATAGTTGATGTTGTCCTTCCACCAACCTTTCAACTGCTTCCTTTGGACTGTTTTGGATTCTCTAGAATATGGAGACTTTATCTCTATCATCTCCTTCTCTTTAAAGCCTTTTATAACCCACAACTTGTTCTTGAGTCTTACAGGTGTGCCAAGTTGGAGTCTTCTTTTCTTCCAGTCTCTAGGAACTTCTTCTCCTTTTCCAATCTCTTCTACCTTGGGTACCTGAAAATACAAACAATGGTTACTAGAAACCTCAAAATTTTCATCTTTACCTCTAGTTATGGGTGCATCTCGAAATGCAGCTTTATAACTGGCTTCTTCCTCCTTTGCTTGTATCTCATCTTTGAAAACATCCACCACCACTCTCTCCTCTCTGTCCTGGAGCACCACTATACCTTCATTAACATCTATGATAGCCCTGGCCGTTTTCATAAACGGTCTTCCCAGTATGAAAGGTATTTTTTCGGTCTCCATCTTCATCACCACAAAGTCTGCCAAAAACTGAAGTTTGCCAACACAAACTACAATGTCTTCTGCAATCCCACATGGCTCCTTTGAAGATCCATCAGCCATTACTAGATTAACCTTTACAGGTTTTATTTTAAAATGGCCAATTTGCTCCAATAGAGAATAAGGCATCAAGTTAACACTTGAGCCTAAATCAAGGAGAGCTTTCTTTACCTTTTTCTTCCCTATAGTGCAAGGGATAGAAAAACTACCTGGATCTGCTGCTTTTGGTGAGAATGACTCTTTCTTAACAGTTATACACTTTTCTTCCTCATCATCTCTACGTCTTCTTTTTGTAGAGGTTCCTTCATCAGATTTTGTGTAAACTGCTATTTTCTGTAGAATTTGTTCCCAAGGAGCTTCATTATCAACCATTCTGAATAAATCTGTGAAATCCATTGGTTTCTCCTGATTTGTTGGAAAAGGAAAAATGTCCTTTCTTTCTTCTTCTCTTCTCTCTTCTGTTTCTCCTTCTTCTAACTCAATAATCTCTTCATTCACACTCTTGACCACTTTGCACTCTTCTCTAGGGTTAACCTCAGTATTAGCCCCAAAGTTTATGTGTGGTCTTTCTTCCAATTGCTTCGTAATATGACCCATTTGAGTCTCCAAATTCTTTATAGCAGCTTCAGTGCTCTTTTGAGAAGATTCAGTTTTCTGTATGAATTGCTGAAGAGTTTCTTCCAACCTTGTTGATCTTTCATTAAGCATAGATAATTGTTGCCACACGGTTGGTTGCTGCTGCTGCTTATTATATTGATTAGCCTGCCCAGTTTGTCCTTGGCCAATGCTTGGATGTGGTTTCCAACCCTGATTATAATTCCCTTGACGGTATGGAAATTGATTTGCCATGAAATTAACATCCTCCACGGCTTCCACAGGAAAAGCACATTGGCCATTGATGTGATCACCCCCACATAATTCGCACAACTGGGTTTGTACCTGTGCAGCAGATTTTAACTCTTTGGGTAATGAAGCAAGAGTTTTGGTCAGAGTTTCCAGCTGTTGAGTTAGAATTTTATTCTGGGCTAGCAAGGCATCATGGGTTTGTAATTGAAGAACCCCTTTTTGTTGCATAGGAGCTCCTCTTTCACTGTGCAGCTCATTATCACTTGTAGCCATATTTTCTATGATTTCAGTTGCTTCCTCTGGAGTTTTCCATTTGATATTGCCTCCAGCTGAGGCATCCAGCATCATCTTGGTTTGTGAACCAAGCCCTCCAAGGAAAGTTAGGACTACTTCTTGAACTTCAAAGCCATGCGTGGGAGTTCTACGTAACAAGCTTTTATACCTGTCCCATGCATGCCCTAGTGATTCTTCCATGCCCTGCTTGAATGAAGATATCTCTTGCTTTCCTTTAGTCACCTTAGATTGTGGGAAGTATTTGTTTAAGAATTTTGTGACCACTGCTTCCCACTCTGTGAAACTTTCTTCTGGAAAAGAGTTCAACCAAAGCTTAGCATTGCCTCCCAATGAGAAAGGAAACAAGCTAAGTTTGATTGCTTCGTCTGGCACCCCATTAATTTTGACTGTATTGCAAATCTCATTAAAGGTAGTCAGGTGCTCATATGGGCTTTCGTGAGATAACCCATTAAATTGATTACTCTTCACCAGTTGAATCAGTGCTGGTTTGACCTCCATGTTGGCTGCATTGACTCTAGGTCTAGCTATGCTATTGAAGTGCTGAGGTCCAGCAAGATTAGTGTAATCTGCAAGAGTTCTTCTAACATTATTGCCCTCCATACTTCCTGTGCTATGAACAGAACCTTGTGGTGATGATTGCAAGAGAGTTTCTGGAGAAGGGAAAAGTTCTCTAGACGTTCTGATTCTTCTCCTCCTTCTACTCTCTTCTAGACCTTGAAGAAGTGGTTCTGTTGTTTTCTTACTCCTAGTTCGAATTGCTTCCTGCATGCACAAGAAAACAAAACCCTAGAAAAAATTTGTTAGCACAAAAAGATATAAAAGAAGATATATATTCAAAGATAAAAAGATAAAAGATTCAGAAGATAAGAAGATAAAAGATTTAGAAGATAGAAAATAAAATAAAATAAAATCTATTCTAAAAAGATAAAATAAAATCTAACCTAATCTAAAAGATAAAGATAAAATAAAATCAAATAAAATCTAACCTAATCTAAAAGATAAAGATAAAAAAAATAAAATCTAACCTATAAAGATAAAAAAATAAAATCTAACCTAATCTAAAAAGAAAAAAAGATAAAATAAAATAAAAACAGAAAAAATAAAAACAGAAATTCAAAATTAAAGTCAAAGATAATCAATAATCACACAAATTAACCAGTTAAACCACGAGTCCCCGGCAACGGCGCCAAAAACTTGATGGACAAATTTGTAAGCACCAAAATATGATGTCACAAACTTGTTTCACAATCGGCAAGTATGACCGAATCGTTCAAGTAATAAACTTGGTAAGACCAAGTATCGTTCTTCCCAAAGGACTCACGGCCTAGTTTAGTTATGTGATTTGTTGATTAGCTAGGACTTACAAACGAAATATTTAGAGTTTAAAATGCAAGACAGAAAATAAACATGTATGTATGAAGTTTGATCAATGGCAAAGACAAAAGATAAACACTTTCAATGAATTATATGAATGAATATGTTGTTGGGGGTCAATTTCATCTCATCCACTCTCATATATTTTAGGAATTCAACATTCAAGTCATCATTGTTAATGCCACTCTCTAATGTACCATTCTAGATGGCTTCTCCCTAATCACGAGTTCATACAATTCCTAGCATTCCTAATGATTAGTTCATGAGTGCAGGAGCTTAACGACAACCAATATAATATTGTCAGTATAATATTGGGAGCAATTCCCCGGATCTAGACTTCCCCGTACGTGCCCGTATCGACAAAACCAATAATCATGCATGGAATGAGTTAAACTATGCAAGCATTGAGCAAAGAGGAAAAACCCTAACTAATGATGAAAGAAAGCATAAGTCTTAATTAAAAGATGTAATCAACAGATTCCATATATGAGAGCTTCAAGAGATTACATTGATTCCCCAACAAACATACAAGGTTTAGTTCACCATATTCATGGTGAACCTAGATGAATAACAATGAAAGAATGAAAGAATAAACCCAATAAAGGTGAAGAGGTAGCCTGAGTGATGAACGGGTCGCACCGCTCACAAAAGTTTGTGCATAAAAGAAATGCAGTATAGTTTACTAGGAGTTGACTCCTAGGTCGTCTCTCAAGGACCAATTTGTGTGGTTCGGTCTTAGATTAAACACGTAGTGGGGGGGGTTTTGTGATATGATTTTGTGCAGTAAAATTAAAGTGGACTGGAATTTAAACGAGACAGAATTTAAAAATACTGAAATAAACTTTAAAGACAATAAAAACTGAACGGTAAAAGATGGTAGAAACATAACAGTAAATATGCAAAAACGGTAAAATTAAACGATGCAGAAAACAATAAATGGTAAAATGACGTTTGAAATTAAAACGAACATAAAAATACATTGACAGAATTTTAACGTTTTAGAAAATAGTAAACGGTAAAAATAGAAAAGAAAGTAAAATTTAAAACATTTAACATGAAAATAAAATTCATCAAAGATTAAACATTAAATTAAAATTCTGGACAGTACAATTAAAAATGAAACGATCAAGAGTGACACATTCAGAAATGAAAACTTGGCTTTTGGCACTGTTGAAATTAAATTACAGAGAGTTTGGAAGAGGAAGAGGCAAGAGCCTCCTCCGAGACGTGAGTTCCTAAACTACTCCTACTTTAATTCTAATCTCCAATCTCTGATCCTTTTTTTCTCTGCTGCCCATTCCATTTTATAGCCAAAACTCATCCTCCCGTGACTTCCTTCACTCCTAGATGTGCCAAGGAAATAGGTGGGTTCCACTTCCAACTTCTTGCTGAACCGTGAACCTTGCTTCTCCCTCTTTCACGGGAATTTTGCTCCCCCTCCAAATCAAGGATCAATTCTTCTTCACATTCTTCTCTTTTGCTTGGACCGTGGAAGTGCAGCTCTTCACGTGTGCACCTTCTTCTTCCTTTATCTTGTTTTTCTTAAAGCAAAGAAAAAGAAGCTTCTCCTTCATCCAGCCCGTGTGGACATTCCTTGACCAAATAAAAAAAATCTGCACCTCTTATTAATAAATGAAATCAGCCCTTCTTCTATTAATCACGTTGCAGCTGGTCCAAAACGTCCCAGCTCCCTTCTCTTCTCTTCAATGTTGGATAGGTGCTGCATCCTCTCATGTTTCCATCATCAAAATGTTATGTGCTTTGAACGTGGCAGCTGCTGTAGTCCAGCCAAGATTCACGTGAATCTTCTTCGAGTAGGCTCCCTTCACCATTCCATGACAATGAATCAACTCTTCTCCCTTTGGTTCTCCAAAACAATATTCAAGAAAACATCCAAAATAGCATGCAAGTGGTGGCTGGATGCGTGAGGAAAACTGCTGGAATGATGAAGTCTTTGCTGCCATGGGGTATCACCTTGAGAGCTCCTCCTTTTGCTGGCCAACCATCCATGTGTATTAACGTGAAATCCATGCCTCTTTCCCGTGAATATATGTCTCTCTTCCAAGCAAAAAAATAGCATTTCCTAAGTGGTGAATGGACACATAAACCGTGAGCCTTTAGTGGAGAAACCATGTCAAAAATTCTGCACACCAAGTCAAGGTGATTAACGTGAAGTGGTGGCTCCCATTTCTTGTCCAACTTTGCAAAATTCTTCACAAAAAAAATGCAGCCGTGAACTTCATAGGTGGTGGTCCCTTCTCCATCCAACTTCACGGTTTTAGTTTCAATTCATAAGCCAAAGAAAGATTTTCCAAATGGTGGCTCCCATGTTATTCCTTTTGGCAACTTGCATAATGTCCAGCAACTTAACAAAAAAAAAAAGAAGAGGGACCATGTAATTCACAAATACGTAAACTTCTTTTCCTTGCATGTGGTCCCCTCCATTAATGCCATTTACAAATAATGTGCCTTATGGTGTTGAATTTGTTTCAAGAAATTTCCAATTCCAAAATGAATGTGCCGTGAGATGCACTTGTAAGGTGGTCCCCTTCATCATTTTAAACCAAAACAATTGTTGAAGCTTGTAGCAATTTTGGACCTGCAAAAATATTGGATGCCGTGTGGCATGTCTTCTAATTCATCATATTTCTACGAGAAATGAGCTATAAAATGTGCCAATATGAGTGTTGAATCCTTGAGTGTTGGGAGGTCTTAGCACCGTCCAATGATCAATTCCAGCCACCACAAGTATCAAACAACATGCAAACAATGCACACAGATTAGAAGTCACTCAAACAGTAATCACTGAACTAACATAGGGGAGTAAAATAAATACTGGGAACAACACAAAATGAATTTGAACAAAGTAAAAACTATACTTGCAAATAGACATCCATACGAAACTATGAAAAAAAACTGCATGCAAAACGGATAAGAATTGAACTCGAACGAGGACAAACAAGTTGACACAAAATTCACACAGCAACCAGCGAAAAGTCAAATGGCTGAGATGAATTTGGCTCAATTGTCATTTCTCATTTAACATTCAAATGTCCCAAATTTATTTCCAAAATTTTCCTTGCAATTACTAATGCGAATAATTAACTCAAATAATTCAAATTAATTAAAATTAGAATTTCTGGTCAAATTAAGCACAATTAGCAAAAACGGAAAAATACTGGACAATTAAGCACAATTCCCTGATTAATTCTAGTACAATAAACTAAGTGAAGTGAGGAAAATATTGGTTCATCACTGAGCATCCAAGATCCTCCTTCAAAGGGGTGGAAGAGAGAGTGTTTGCCTCGTTTCTGCCAAAGATACCTAATTCTAGGACGTGCAAGCCCTTATATACTAGTCTAGAGTTACAAAAGATTACAAAAGCCCAAGCCCAAAAAGTGCCGCTCAGCGGTAAATACCGCTCAGCGGTGACTGCGCGTCACTTTCTTCCCCTCAGCGGCCATTTTTCCCCTCAGCGTGACTCCCGCAACCTCCTGAGTGCCGCTCAACGGTAAAATACCGCTGAGCGGTGCCTTTGGCTTCTCTTTTTGCACTCTTTCTTGTCTTTTCTAATGTCATCTCTCTCCTTCTTCACTTCTTTCACCAAATTCACCTTAAAACCTACACAAAAACACTTAAATCAAGCATAAACCTGTCCAGCTCTCTTATTTATGAAAATATAGATAAAAGCATGATTTCAAGCTAGTTTTTAAGTCTAAAGGTTGCTTTTAGTATCACTTTTAAGCATGAAAATAACAGTTTTTCAACTGTTATCAGGATTATAAACCAAGTGCTCAACCACAGAGAAGGTTAAATCCTGTAATGAAGGAGGTGGTTAGAAAAGAAGTGTTGAAACTGTTAGAAGCTGGTATCATCTATCTAATCTCTGATAGTGAATTGGTGAGTCCAGTACAGGTGGTTCCAAAGAAAGGTGGGATGACAGTAATTCATAATGATAAGAATGAACTTATTCCTACTCGGACAGTTACTGGCTGGAGTATGTGCATTGATTACAGGAAGTTAAATAAAGCTACTAGGAAGGATCATTTTCCTCTTCCTTTCATGGACCAGATGTTAGAAAGATTATCAGGTCAAGCTTTCTATTGTTTTCTAGATGGATATTTTGGATACAATCAAATTGTGGTAAATCCAAAAGACCAAGAGAAGACGACTTTTACTTGTCCTTTTGGTATTTTTGCTTATAGAAAGATGCCATTTGGATTATGTAATGCTCCAACTACATTTCAAAGGTGTATGCAGGCAATTTTTGCAGATCTCTTAGAAAAATGCATTGAAGTATTTATGGATGATTTCTCAGTTTTTGGAAATTCTCTCCAAAGATGTTTGGCGAATTTGAACACTGCTCTTAAAAGATGTGTTCAGACAAATCTTGTTCTTAATTGGGAGAAATGTCATTTCATGGTAACTGAAGGAATTGTGCTAGGACATAAAATTTCTGCTAAAGGAATTGAGGTAGATAAAGCTAAAGTAGAAGTCATTGAGAAACTGCCTCCACCAACAAATGTGAGGGGGATTAGGAGTTTTCTCGGTCATGCTGGGTTTTATAGAAGATTCATTAAAGATTTCTCAAGAATTGCTAAACCATTGAGTAATCTTTTGATGAAGGATGCTCCTTTTGTGATGAATGAAGACTGTTTGAAAGCTTTTGACATATTGAAGAGTAAATTGGTGTCAGCTCCAGTAATTGTAGCTCCAGATTGGAATAAAAATTTTGAATTAATGTGTGATGCAAGTGATTATGCAATAGGAGTTGTTCTTGGCCAGCGAAAAGAAAAAAATTTTCATCCAATTTATTATGCCAGCAAAGTTCTGAATGATGCTCAGTTGAATTATGCTACCACAGAGAAAGAATTTCTAGCTATAGTGTATGCTCTAGAGAAATTTAGATCTTATCTTACTGGATCTAAGGTGATTATCTATACAGATCATGCAGCTATCAAATATTTGTAGACAAAGCCAGATTTTAAGCCACGTCTGATTAGATGGGTAATACTATTACAAGAATTTGATGTAGAAATCCGTGATAAGAAAGGAAGTGAGAACTTGATTGCTGATCATTTGTCACGGTTAGTCAACAATGAGGTCACTAGCAAGGAATCCGAAATCTGGGAATCTTTTTCAGATGAAACACTCATGTATATTCAGCAGAGGCCATGGTTTGCTGATATGGCTAATTTCAAAGCTGCAAGGATCATGCCAGAAGACTTAACTTGGCAACAAAGAAAAATTTTTTTGCATGATGCCAAGCAGTTTGTTTGGGATGATCCTTATTTGTTCAAGATTGGAGTAGATAATCTTCTGAGGAGATGTGTTACGAATGAAGAAGCAGAAGGAATTCTCTGGCATTTTCATGACTCACGTTATGGAGGACATTTTAATGGAGAAAGAACAGCAGCAAAAGTCCTTCAATCAGGGTTTTATTGGCCAACTTTATTTAAAGATGCTCATAATCACGCTAGAAATTGTAATAAATGTCAAAGAGCAGGGACGATCAATAAACGTCATGAGATGCCATTACAAGGCATCTTAGAGGTTGAGGTTTTTGATTGCTGGGGTATTGACTTTGTGGGACCCTTTCCTCCATCTTTAAACATTGAATATATTTTGGTAGCAGTGGATTATGTGAGCAAATGGGTGGAAGCATTAGCTTGTCCTAAAAATGATGCTAGCACGATAATTAAATTCTTGAAGAAGCAGATATTTTCATGCTTTGGCACTCCAAGAGTGTTGATCAGTGATGGAGGATCTCATTTTTGCAATTATCAGCTAGAAAAAGTACTCAAACATTATGGAGTGAAACATAAGGTAGCTACACCTTATCATCCACAAACCAATGGACAAGCTGAGGTATATAACAGGGAAATAAAAAGGATCCTAGAAAAAACAGTGACTTCATCAAGAAAGGATTGGTCACTCAAATTGGATGATGCTCTTTGGGCCTATAGGACGGCAATGAAAACGTCTATGGGATTATCACCGTTTCAATTAGTCTATGGGAAAGCATGTCATTTGCCAGTAGAATTGGAGCATAGAGCGTTGTGGGCTTTGAAATTCTTGAATTTTGATCCTTATGAAACTCAATGCACACGCAGAAGGCAGATTTTGGAGCTTGAAGAAATGCGATTACATGCATATGATTCATCCAAAGCTTATAAAGATAAGATCAAATTTTATCATGACAGGAAGTTGGTGAATAAAGTTTTCAATCCAGGACAACAGGTACTATTATTCAATTCAAGATTGAAGATATTCCCTGGGAAACTGAAGTCAAAATGGTCAGGACCATTTGTAGTAAAAGAAGTGCATCCGCATGGAGCAATTGAAATATTTAATCCAGCTGCTGATGATCCACAGAAAAGTTGGGTGGTGAATGGTCAACGTCTCAAGAATTATTTAGGGGGAGAAGTGCAACACTCTTCCACAATGATGCAGTTGGTTGATCCTTGAAATTTTGGGTCAGGCTCGTGACGTTAAACAAGCGCTTACTGGGAGGCAACCCAATGTTCTGTACTTATTTTTGTTTTCTAGATTAGGGTTGATGTACTCTATTGGAAACCTGGTTTGTTATGATGGTTTGCTTATGACTGTGATTGTTTGATAAGTAATGCCTGATGATGCTTTGAGATTGATTGATGTTGAGATGTGCACATTAAATGCTTATACAGGTGATTCACAAGCTTTGTGAACAAATGCATGATATTATGATTGTGATTCTGAGATTAAGCAAGATGTGTATGTCAAATGTGAATGAGCTTATATGTGAGGTTTTGAGCTCCAGAGTTTTTATTGATTGAATGCTATTACTTTGAAAGCATGAATGATTTTGCCCAGGTTTTCTATGATTGAATCAATTACTTGTTTTGCATTAGATGATCAAGGCCATTTGTTGGAACCCTTTTTATTGGCCAAATTCATGAAGTTAGCCCACTAAAAGAGAACATTTTGTGTTCTATCCTTTGAACCCTTAGCCTTGAACATAAATTGAAAACCCTTGTTGAAAAGCTTTACCTTGAGTTAAGCAGAAAATCTTGTGTGGTATTGATAAATGTTCAAGTTTGGGGTTGTTGGGAAAGCATGAAAAAGAAAAAGGAAAAGCATTGAGCTAAGAGCTAATAAGAATGTGAAAAGAAAAGAAAGAAAAGAAAAGAAAAGAAAGAAGCAAAGCTCAATGCAAAAGCCAAGTTGGGAAAAATAAGAATAATTGTGTTGTTATGATTCTCTTAACTCAAGGATTTTGTGATCCACTTATACACTTGTGAATGTTTTTGATTGTAGTTAAATGAAAGGCAAAGTTGATTCATGTGACATTGTGATAGTGGAGTGAATGAGTGATTACCTTTTATACACTTGTGTTTGAGTGAAACACTTTACCTAGTGAGGAAATATTCCATGAGCACATGAACATCCATGCTTAATTGATTGATCATTCATGAAAAATAGCATTTGTGGGATATTAAGTGACTTTGTCAACACCAAAGCATGTGCAAGGCTTGATTGAAACCTTGGTCATAAGCTTGATTGAAGTTTTTACTTGTCTTGAAAAGAAGATTTTTGAATGAGTGAACCATTATATGAATTGGTAGAAGATTGAGTTACATATTGTTTGCTTGAGGACAAGCAAAGTTCTAAGTTTGGGGTTGTGATAACAGTTGAAAAACTGTTATTTTCATGCTTAAAATTGATACTAAAAGCAACCTTTAACACTTAGAAACTAGCTTGAAATCATGCTTTTGTTCATATTTTCAGAAATAAGAGAGCTGGACAGGTTTATGCTTGATTTCAGTGTTTTTGTGCAGGTTTTAAGGTGAATTTGGTGAAAGAAGTGAAGAAGGAGAGAGATGGAATCAGATAAGACATCAAAAAGTGCAAAAGGTGAAGCCGCAAGTACCGCTGAGCGGCAGTTTACCGCTGAGCGACACCCAAGAGGTCACGGTGGATCCGCTGAGGGGCAAAATGGCCGCTGAGGGGATGAAACCAACTCACGCACTTACCGCTGAGCGCCACTCTTATGGGCTTGGGCCTAAATTTTCTGTATTTTTAGAATAATATATAAGCTTTATGACGTCCTAGGGTTTGTATCTTTGGCAGAAACGAAGCAAACACTCTCTCTTCCACCCTTTTGATGGAGGATCTTGGATGCTCAGGCTACCTCTTCACCTTTTTAGGGTTTTATCTTTCATTCTTCCGTTATTATTCATCTAGTTTCACCATGAATATGGTGAACTAAACTTTGTATTGTTGTTGGGGAATCAATGTAGTCTTGTGAAACTCTCATATATGGAATTTGTTTTTACATCTTATTTTAAGACCTATGCTTTCTTTCATCATTAGTTAGGGTTTTTCCTCTTTGCTTAATGCTTGCTTTGTTTAACTCATTCATTGCTATGATTATTGATTTTGTCGATATGGGAAGGTACGGGGAAATCTAGATCCGGGGAATTTCTCCCAATAGTATATTGGTTGTCGTTAAACTCCTGCACTTAAGAACTAATTACTAGGAATGCTAGGAATTGTATGAACTCGTAATTAAGGATAGGCCTTCTTGCAAGGTGATTTGGAGAGTGGCATTAACAATTGATGAAAAGAATGTTGAATTCCTAAAGTATATTAGAGTGGATAAGATGAAATTGATAACCCCAACAACATACTCATCCATCTATTCCATTGATCAAATTCATGCATACATGTTTATTTTCTGTCTTTTTGATGAGTTGAATTATATTTAGTTTATTGCACTTAAATAAACCAGGGAATTGTGTTTAATTGTTTGTTATTTCCCCGTTTTCCGAATTCTGCTTAATTTGGTCGGAAATTTGTAATTCTGCTAATTTGGGTTTTCTGAGCTGACTAAGTGCATTTTTGAAGTGCAGGAAAATTTCGGAAATACATTTTGGGACATCAGGAAGAATGCCAAATAAATTCAAGACTCTCCACACAGACATTTTAGAATTAATTAAATTGTAATTCAGTAGTTTAGAATTTCGGTATCAACTTTTACATTTTGGGTCAATTTTTGGTAAAGTAGACTAAACTCAAAAGTGGAGATGAGTGATTTGGCACCCTAGGTTTTTAGGGCAGCGCTACCCCACATATAAAAAGGGGAACTTAAATTTTAGAAAAGGGAAGCCGCCACCCTCACGGAGTCATTTTTTTGGCTGGAACGTTTTTATTTGGGGGAGAAAAATGTGAATGCTATGAGGATTATTGAAAATAAATTGTTGATTTTGATTCTAGTGGACAATGCCTTAATTTTGCTTCCAGTAGTGAATTGATTCCAGTGGTGATTTTCATTTTGCTTTTATTCATCATAGCTGCACGGTGTCACGGCTGATTCTAGGAGTTGGGAGTGCACACGGTGATTTACTTTAGAGGCAACAACGGTGATTAAATTGGAAGGAGAGCATTTATTTTTGGCTTAGGGAATTGTGGGAAGCGAGTCCAGCCGCCACCTGGGAAAGAAGAAAGAATTCATTTCACAAGAAAGGAGCGCATTGAGAGTGGGAAAGCAAGAGGTGTTGCACGGAGAATGGATGGCAACACACACTCATTTTTCATTTTTTTTTTGTTTTTGAACACTGTTTCCAAGGGGATGGCGTTGAACGTTTTTGAGAAATGAAGAAGTGATTAGGTGGGACTTAGTGGGAAGTCAAGTCCAGCAGGTGGGACCTCTCTTATGCATTTTCGTTTCTTTTCATTCATTTGCTTGGGAGAAGAATGAGCCACGAATTCCACTGTTGAAGGGTGTGTACGTTGCTTGATGTGGAGAGCACAATTTCAATTGCTTTTCATTTAGGAAAAAAAGAGAAGCGTTAACTCATAGGTTAGTGCAGTACGGTGATAGGGAGATTTTCATTTTTAGCTGAAGTATGTAGCGGATTGAGAGAGAAAGTGGTAGTGTCATGGCCCGCGGTGCACATGGTCAAGGTTAGAATAAAGTAGTAAGTTGGTATGCACACTTGGAGGGCTCCAGCCGCCACCTCCAGGGACTTTCTTCGAAGAAGTTTTTCTTTTTTATTGAATGGAACGTGAGGCAAGGAGAAAGCTGGAGGTGTCACGGGAGCTGGAAGCAGTACACGTAAGATTGTCACGGGTTGATGGTGATTGGTTGGGAGAAAGAGAAACACTTGGTCACGGAGAGTGGTCACGTCAACTTTAGAAGGTGAAGAACACTTTGCAAATTTATTTTAGAAGTATTTGTAGGAAGTTGGCAACACGTGGTGTCACGGGAGTGTGTCACGTTCTGGAGGCAAAGAGGAGAAAATTCCATTTCATTTATTTTGCTAGAAGGAGGCACGGGTTCTAGTGGGAGAATAGGAACACTTTCTTTGGAGAATGAAACACATGATGGATTGAGATGGTGACTCACACGGATGGATTTTGGAAGCACACAGTTTAATTTGAATTATCTCCAAGCGTTTCTTCTTGTTATTTCTGTGATGAATTGTTTTTTTTATGTTTATGTTTAGCTTACAACATTGTGCATTTGATGTTTTAGCTTGAATGTTGCATTTCTGTAGTTTGAACTGTGTTTGGATATTTATTTGTTGTTGTGTTCAGTCTCATGTTTTTATGCATTTGAATACCGTCAATTATATTCGGTTGTGTTCGATTTTCAAGTTTTGATTTAGTTCAATTGCATTCACAAACCTTTCACAAACCCCCCCTACTTGTTTAGATCTGAGACTGAACCCAAATTGGTCCTTGAGAGACGACCTAGGACTCACTTCCTAGTACTATACTGCATTCTTTTATGCACAACTTTTGTGGGAGGTGCGACCCTCTCATCACTTTTGCATATTAAACTCCAATTATTTTGTTCTTAAGTCTTACATAATCAACAAATCACATAACTAAACTAGGCCGTGAGTCCTTTGGGAGAACAATACTTGGTCTTACCGAGTTTTATTACTTGAAACGATTCGGTCACACTTGCCGATTGTCCAACAAGTTTGTGGCGCCATTTTTCGGTGTTCATAAATTTGTCATCAGCCTCTCAATTATTAGCTTGAGATTGGATGTTGCATTCTTCTTTTTATTCCCACCGTTATGATAATTTTTCTAATTTCACAATTTCACTTCCATTTAGTAATTTCGTTTCCAACTTATGCGATTTATGATTTAGCAATTTCAAGTGTGGGTCACATATTTAGTTTTCATGCCAAATTGAATTATCTGACTAGTGTGCAATATTCGGTTTACTATTTTCTTTTACTTTAATGTTGTCTATTATGTTTTCAGTTGTGGTAATTAAGTTGTGATGTTAGCTTGAGTGACCAATCGTTTTAATTCTTTGTTTATATTTGCGTTTATGTTTGTGTTTTAATTTAGTCCATCTGCATTCACAAAAACACTTTCAAAACCCCCCTTACTTCGTGTTTGACCTGAGACTCGAATCACATTTGGTCCTTGAGAGACGACCTAGGAGTGACTTCCTAGCACTATACTGCATTAATTTTGCAATCAACTTTTGTGTGAGGTGCGACCCTCTCAACAGCTTCATATGAAAAAGATTCCCAGATCTCTGATTCCTTGCTAGTGACCTCCTTGTTGACTAATCGTGACAAATGATCAGCAATCAAGTTCTCACTCCCTTTCTTATCACGGATCTCCACATCAAATTCTTGCAAGAGTAGTACCCATCTAATCAGACGTGGCTTAGAGTCTGGCTTTGTTAACAAATATTTGATAGCTACATGATCTGTATAAATAATCACCTTAGACCCGATAAGATAAGGTCTAAATTTGTCTAAAGCATACACTATAGCTAGGAATTCTTTCTCCGTAGTAGCACAATTCAATTGAGCATCATTCATAACTTTACTGGCATAATAAATTGGATGGAAGATCTGCTCTTTTTGCAGGCCAAGAACAACTCCTATTGCATAATCACTAGCATCACACATTAGCTCAAAATTTTTATTCCAATCTGGAGCTATAATTATTGGAGCTAACACTAATTTACTCTTCAATGTGTCAAAAGCTTTCAAGCATTCTTCATTCATCACAAAAAGGGTATCCTTCATAAGAAGATTACTCAATGGTTTAGCAATTTTTGAGAAATCTTTGATGAATCTTCTGTAAAATCCAGCATGACCTAGAAAACTCCTGATCCCCTTTACATTTTTCGGAGGAGGCAGTTTCTCAATGACTTCTACTTTGGCTTTATCCACCTCAATCCCTTTAGCAGAAATTTTATGTCCCAGCACAATTCCTTCTGTTACCATGAAATGACATTTCTCCTAATTAAGAACAAGATTTGTCTGAACACATCTTTAAGAACAATATCCAAATTAACCAAACACCTTTGGAAAGAATTTCCAAAGACTGAAAAATCATCCTTGAAGACTTCAATGCACTTTTCTAGGAGATCTGCAAAAATCGCCTGCATACACCTTTGAAATGTAGTTTGAGCATTACTGATGAGAGGGTCGCACCTCACACAAAAGTTGATTGCAAGAAATAATGCAGTATAGTACTAGGAAGTGACTCCTAGGTCGTCTCTCAAGGACCAAATGTGGTTCGAGTCTCAGGTCAAACACGAAGTAAGGGGGGTTTTGAAAGTGTTTTTGTGAATACAGATGGACTAAATTAAAACACAAACATAAACGCAAATATAAACAAAGAATTAAAACGATTGGTCACTCAAGCTAACATCACAACTTAATTACCACAACTGAAAACATAATAGACAACATTAAAGTAAAAGAAAATAGTAAACCGAACATTGCACACTAGTCAGATAATTCAATTTGGCATGAAAACTAAATATGTGACCCACACTTGAAATTGCTAAATCATAAATCGCATAAGTTGGAAACGAAATTGCTAAATGGAAGTGAAATTGTGAAATTAGAAAAATTATCATAACGGTGGGAATAAAAAGAAAAATTATCATAACGGTGGAAATTAGAAGTTAACTAAATTAAAATCGGAAATTAAATACAACAAAACATTGAAATAAATGAACAAAGCATGAAGACCGAACGGTCCTACAGATGACCGAACACTTCTACATTGAGATCGAACGGTCTCTAAAGTAAGTGAGAAAATTGGAAATGTAGGAAGATAAAGAAACTGAACGAAATAGACAACATGATGAACGGTAAAACTAGACTCAACAATGCAAAAGATAAATATCCAAACACAATTAAAGCTCTTAAAATGCAATACTTAAATTAAAAAGATTAATACTCCTTTCAGTTTGAAATACAATTTCAAAGAAACACTTGAGAATCGAAGAATAAGCAAAGGCATAAATTGTAAATGAAATTGCTAAACCATAAAACACATCTATGGACTTCTTCTCCCGTGAACGTGGCACCTACTCCAACCTAATCTACTTCCAGCTCACATTCCCGTGCACCAACTTCTCTAAAGTGTATCAGTGCTACTTCCCTAAACCGAAACGCAACAGCCCTCCTCATTCTAGCACCCCTTTTTCATTTTCTCAATAAAATAAATAAATGCACCGTGCAGCTAAAAGGAAAAGGAAAGTCATCGTGCTGTCCAATAATGAAGCATTAATGGACTGAAGCTTCACTAAAAAAATTTATGATCAAAATGAAATTAAATGGCGAATTCAAAATGTAACAACATTTCTTTCTTTCTAACCCTACACCATGTGCATATACAAAGATGAAATCTGCATCACTTGCTTTCTAAAAGAAAAGAAAATGAATTCAACCACTGTGAGAGCCTCTGTTCTAGCAAAAGAAATGAAAAAGCTTTTTGTTCTCCCGAGAAAAATCCAGCCAATGTGTGCCTTCCAGCTAGTCGTAGCCCTCCATCTCTGCTCCTTGGTGGCTCTCCCTCCTCCAGCTCTATCCAGTGAAGCCCTTTTTCCCGTAGCCTTGCTGGACCAGACCAAGTGAATGTCCGTGTGAAGGCCTCTTTGCTTTGTGGGTCGCGCTCTCTTCCGTGTGGGCTGCTGCACCAATTTTTCGTTTCAGCCAAGAAGAGAATGGTAGCTGTTTTGTGTGTTTATCCTTTTCCGTAACAGCCCCTCAAAAAGGAGAATGAAATCCTTTCTCAAACCAATTGAAACCACGTAAGGAGAAAAAATGTGGTGGCCCCTCAATGTTGTCCAAAAATATATTGAATATTTAGCAAGCCCTTTCTCCAATTCTTCATTCTCTGGACGTGTAAAAGTGATCACGGGCCCTCCAAGTTATTCCTCTTCCTTATAATGCTTATTGAATGAAATTCAACACACTAAATCTCTCTCCCATGTGCCGTGAAGTGGTGGCCCACGTGTTGTCCAACTTTGGACAAAATAAACAAAACCAATGCAAGATGTAATTCTTTTCCCATATGGCCGTGAATTCACAAGGAATTTGGTCCCCTTCATTGATTCCACTTCAAGTCCATCTATTCTTCTATATTGTCGTGGCATTCACTTAAAGAGTGTGGTTTCCTCCAAAATAAAATTGTTATCTTCCAAAAGAGTTATAAAACCGTGAGTTTGCAATGTGGTGGTCTCCTCTTTTGTTTTAGGTGTGACAATTGAAATATTTGGCAGTTGCACTTCATTTCTTCAATCTTCTGGATGTGCAGTTTTGTTCAACTGAAAACAATTTGGACCTCCTTGCAACCAATTAAGAGTCTAGAACCACATTTAATTTCTTTTTATGGCCATGAGATGCATTGTCCAATGATAAATTCCAGCCACCACAAGTACTAAACAGCAAGCAAACAATGCAAACATATTAGAACACTCAAACAGTAATCACTGGACTAACATAGGGGAGTAAAACAATTACTGGGAATAGTACAAAACTAATTTGAACAAAGTAAAAGCTATACGTGAAAATAGACATCTAGACGAAACTATGAAAAAAAATTGCATAGAAAACGGATAAGAATTGAACTCAAACGAGGACACACAAGTTGACACAACATTCATGCAGCACTGTGCGAAAATTGAAATGACTGAGATGCATTGGGCTCAATTGCCATTTCTCATTTAACCTTCAAATGTCCCAAATTGTATCTCCAAATTTTCCTTGTAAAATAATTAGCTTAGATAATTCAAATTAGTTAAAATAAGAATTTCCGATCAAATTTAGCACAATTAGGAAAAATAGGATAATACTGTACATTCAAGCACAATTCCTTGATTAAATCCGGTACAATAAACTAAGTGAAATCCATAAAATATTGATTCATCAATTACATAATCCAAATGGCATCTTTTTGTAGGCAAAGATACCAAAAGAACAAGTAAAGGTCGTCTTCTTTTGGCCTTTTGGATCTACCACAATTTGATTGTATCCAGAATATCCATCTAGAAAGCAATAAAAAGCTTGACCTGCTAATCCTTCCAACATCTGGTCCATGAAAGGAAGAGGAAAATGATCCTTCCTAGTAGCTTTATTTAGCTTCCTGTAATCAATGCACATTCGCCATCCAATAACTGTCTGAGTAGGAATAAGTTCATTCTTATCATTATGAATTACTGTCATCCCGCCTTTCTTTGGAACCACCTGTATTGGACTTACCCATTCACTGTCAAAGATTGTATAGATGATACCAGCTTCCAACAATTTCAACACTTCTTTTCTAACCACCTCCTTCATTACAAGATTTAACCTTCTCTATGGTTGAGCACTCGGTCTATAATCATCTTCCATAAAGATCTTATGCATACAATAAGTTGGGCTGATACCTTTAAGATATGAGATTGACCACCCAATCGCTTCTTTGTTAGCTTTCAGAATTTCTATCAACTGTTCTTCTTCTTTTGGAGACAAAGAGTTAGTGATGATGACTGGCTTTGTTTCATCTTCTTCTAGAAAAACATACTTCAGATGTGATGGTAGTATTTTTAATTCTAACTTCTTTGTTTTGACTTCTTCTTCCTTATCAATTATCTCAAACTTTGTATCCTCCACTGAAATCTTCTTCAATGTTTCCAAGTCCATCATACATTCTTCAATTAATTTCTCTTCTCCTTCATCTAAATCTTCACAAGCATCAATAAGAGTTTTTTCTATTGGAGAAGCATAACACACCATCCTTTCTTGCACCATACAACCTTCATCAAGTTCGTCAAATTGAAAACATGTTTTATCATCATTTGGATATGTCATGGCTTTGAATACGTCAAAGTTTACTTCTTCATCATGAACTCTCACTTTAAGCTTACCATTATCTACGTCAATTAAAACTCTAGCAGTCTTCATAAAAGGTCTCCTAAGAATGAGAGGTACATCACCATTCCCTTCCATCTCCATTAAAATAAAATCTACTGGGAATACAAACTTGTCAACCTTCACTAAAACATCTTCAACCACTCCATGTGGATATTTAAGAGACTTATCTGCCAATTGAAGAGTCATTCTGGTAGGTTTGAGTTCCAAACCCTCAATTGTTTTAAACATGGGTAGCGACATTAAATTAATGCTAGCTCCCAAATCAATCAATGCTCTTCCAACTTCCAAGTCTCCTATGGTGCACAGAATGGTGAAACTTCCTGGATCTTTAAGCTTAGGAGGTAATTTCTGTATGATTGCACTATAGTTACCCTGTACTTTGATAGTTTCCTTTTCAATGTACTTGTTTTCCTTTGTAAGAAGTTCCTTAAAATTTTTTGCATATGATGGCATATGTTGCAATGCTTCAGAGAATGGTATAGTAATTTCCAGCTTCTTAAACAACTCCATGAATCTTTCCAACTGTTTTTCTTTCTCCTTCCTTGAATATTTCTTTGGATAAGGAAGTGGTTTTTCAAACTCTTTTTCTTTTTGTCTCTCATCTCTCTCTTCTTTCTCTTTCTGCTTTTTCTTTTCATTTTCTTCTTTTTTCTTTTTCTCTCTCTCAACTCTTTCTTTCCACTCACATGTTTCTTTTTCACTCTCATTTTCTTTCTCCTGTCTTTCTACTTTTCCCTCCTTTAACACCTTACCACTTCTGGTCACAATAGTCTTACACTCCTATCTGAGATTACCATTTTTCATCTTGTCAACTATTTGCTCGCTTTGGATCTTCATATTTTTAAATGCAACTTCCACATTCTTACAATAAGATGCATTCGTCTTCAAGAATTGTTGGAAAGTCTCGTCAAGTTTTGTTGTCTTCCCAGATGGAGTAGGTTGTGTTTTCCATCTTTGCTGCTGCCCTTGAATCATTGACACATTTTGTATTTCTTGTGGTAATTGAGAAAGTTTCTTAATTACTTCTTCTAACTGCTGAGAAATAATCTTATTTTGAATAAGCAGGGCATCATTTGATTGAGATTGTAGCAACTCCTTCTAACTAGGAGCTCCTCTTTCACTGTTCATCTCATTATCATTAGTAGCCATGTTTTCAATTATTTTTGTGGCTTCCTCTGGAGTCTTTCATTTGATATTGCCTCCAGCTGAGGCGTCTAGCATTAACTTGGTTTGTGAACCAAGACCTCCAAGGAAGAATAGGAGTACTTCTACTTCGTCAAATCCATGCGTGCGAGTCTTTCTTAATAGGCTTTTGTACCTGTCCCATGCATGACCTAGTAATTCCTCCATGCCTTGCTTGAAAGATGAGATCTCTTGCTTTCCTTTGTTTACCTTCAATTGTGGGAAGTATTTGTTCACAAACTTTGTCACCACAGCTTCCCACTTTGTAAAGCTCCCTTTTGAAAAAGAGTTTAACCAAAGCTTAGCATTGCCTCCCAATGAGAAAGGAAACAAGCTAAGTTTGATTGCTTCGTCAGGCACCCCATTTATCTTCAATGTATTGCAGATTTCATTAGAGGTTGTGATGTGCTCATATGGGCTTTCATGTGACAACCCATTAAACTGATTACTCTTAACCAGCTGGATCAACGCTGGTTTCACCTCCATGTTGGTTGCATTGACCCTCGATCTTGCTATGCTGTTAAAATGTTGAGGGCCAATCACATTGGTGTAATTTGCAAGAGTTCGTCTAACATTATTATTCTCCATCTCCTCAATGCTATGGTGAGAACCTTGTGGTGAAGGTTGTAAAAGATCTTCCGGAGGAGGGAAAAGTTCTCTAGATGTACGGATTCTTCTCCTCCATCTACTCTCGTCTAAGCCTTCAAGAAAAGGTTCCGAGGTTTTCTTGCTTCTAGTTCGAATTGTTTCCTGCATACACAAGAAAACAAGTCCCTAGAAAAATTTGTTAGCACAAAAAGATAGAAAAGATATAAAATAAGACATAAGAAGATAAAATAAAAACAAAAAAATAAAAATAGAAAAATAAAAACAGAAAAATAAAAACAAAAAATAAAATAAAATAAAATAATAACCAAAAATAAAAAGAAAAAAATAAAATAAAATAAAATAAAATAATAACCAAAAAAATAAAAATAGAAAATAAAAACAAAAAAAAATAAAAACAAAAAACAAAAAAATAATAACAAAAAAATAAAAATAGAAAAATAAAAACAAAAATTCAAAATTCGAAATTTAAAATTAAAAATTCCAAAACAAGTCAAAGATAATCAATAATCACACAAATAAACCAGTTAAACCACGAGTCCCCGGCAACGGCGCCAAAAACATGTTTAACCCTCTGCAAGTGTGACCGAATCGTATCATGTAATAAACTCGGTAAGACCAAGTATTGTTTTCCCAAAGGACTCACGGCCTAGTTAGTTATATGATTTCTTGATTATTTAACACTTAAGAACAAATTGTTATAAGTTTCAAATGCAAAAGACAAAAGTAAACATGTATGCATGTGATGATCAATAGGAAAGAAGAACACAAACATTGAACGAATTAGAGGGATGAGTATATTGTTGGCGTAATCAATTTCATCTTATCCACTCTCATATATTTTAGGAATTCATCATTCTTTTCATCAATGTTAATGTCACTCTAAATTACCTTGCAAAGAAAGCTTATCCTTAATTACGAGTTCATACAATTCCTAGCATCCCTAATAATTAATTCTGAAGCATAGAAGCTTAAAGGCAATCAACCCTCATATCCCTATGTCTAGGCAATATGCTATTGGGAGAATTTTCCCGTATCTAGATTTCCCCGTATGTGTCCATATCGACAAAACCAATAATCATGACATTGAATGAGTTAAACAATGCATGCTTTGAGCAAAGAGGAAAAACCCTAACTATTAATGAAAGAAAGCATGTATCTCAAATAAGATGTTTAAACACAAAATTCCATATATGAGAGCTTCAAAAGATTACATTGATTCCCTAACAACAAGAAAGGTTTAGTTCACCATATTCATGGTGAAACTAGATGAAATACAATGAAAGAGTGAAAGATGGAACCCTATAAAGTTGAGTAGGTAGCCTTAGCATCCAAGATCTTCCTCCAAGGGTGGAAAGGTGTGTGTTTGCTTCGTACTCTGCCAAAGATACAAACCCTAGGAAGTCCTAAAGCTTATATTATTATATACTATTCGAAATATTATAGAATAGTGAGCTTAAGCCCAAAATAGTGCCGCTCAACAATAAGTGCATGTGTTGAATTCTTCCCCTCAGCGGCATTTTCACCCCTCAACGAAGCCAACGGGTGTTCATTAGTGCTGCTCAGCGGTAAACTGGCGTTGAGCGGTACTTGCAGCTTCTTTTGCACTTTTTGAGTTCTTTTTTGATTCCATTGTTAGAGTGCGGCTGCAGCGGATGGGTTAGCGCGGAATAACAAACCAAGAGGGGTTTTTAATACTAACGTGTGCCTTTTAATTTCTACTCAATTAAACTTACTTAGCAATTAATAATAACAATTAAATAGAGTAAGGTTGAGAGAAATTTGCACAGATGATTTTATCCTGGTTCGGATCTTACCAATCCTACGTCCAGTCGCTTATCTCAAAACAAGATAAACAGTTTCACTAACACAAAACAATTACAAACTACAATCACAAAGATACAATTTGTAAGAGTTTAGAAAACACCTCTCTTGATACCACAAGAGATGAAACTACACCTCCTTTGAGTCTTCACAAAGGATGAACACCTCCTCCGAATACTTCACGAAGGATGAACACCTCTTCCGAACACCTCCTCAGACACACCAAGGATGAACCGACTATTTCCTCTGTCACCGTAGCAGCACTTCACCAGCTCCACAGACAAGAGTTTCACAAGCCGAACAAGAACACACAAGTCTCAAAGAGTTTCTGAGTATTTGAGCACAAGGGAAGAGTTTCTGTGTCTCTAGTTATTTTTAAGAGGAAATGAGAGTCTATTTATAGACTCATCCAAAGGCTCTTCCATTCACTAAAAGACAAACTTAACGGCTAGTTTGTCCAACGGCCATAAACGGCTAGTTTGTCCAACGGCCATAAACGGCTAGTTTGTCCAACGGTCATAAACGACTAGTTTCTTCAACGACTAGTTTCTCCAACGTCCGTGTTAAGTGCGATACTCTTACCGTTAACCGTCACTATTCACGTGAATAGTGTTACTATTCATATGAATAGTACTATAGTGTTTTGTTGCAATGATTTACTATAGTAATTTTACAAAACACTTTTCTTTTTCTAATTTAAGTCCTATACATATTTCTAAGAGTATTACAAAAGCTTTCCATCACAATATAAGTCTTCATAACATCTTGAATCTTGATTTCTCTTGACTTGATTTGGACATCATCAAAACTTCATCTTGATCATTTTGCTAACAATCTCCCCCTTTTTGATGATGATCAAAAACTCCTTGATTTAAAGCTTTTGGTAATAATCTGTATTTAAAACACAACTTATGGAAGAAAGAGTGCATTAGTGAATAAGCACAAATAGTACAAATAGGCAAATAAGCTTTAAACATTTTCTCCCCCTTTTTGATCATAATTAAAAAGTTGTGTTGATGTTCTCCCCCTAAGATAATACTCCCCCTTAATAAAAGCATGTATGCATATGAGCTAAAAATATTTCAAATTTAAAGATTCATTCAAACATGAACAATAGGATATTTAAAGCAAATATTTTTAGGAGAAAGATCTTATAAAACATTGTTTACATCTTTATCTTGAGGATTGTCATCATTCTTTGCTTCATTTGTTGTCTTCTACAAATCTTCGTCGTTGCCTGCATGTAATTCAACTGACTCAAGAGGTTTTGCCTCAAGGTCTACAATTTCATCAAAGACAACATGCTCACATAAAAGTTTTTCCGATTTAAAACTATATATACTTTATATATTAGAGGATATCCAAAAAAAAATAGTTTTATCGGTCTTAAAAAAAATTTCTTAAATTTTGTTTTAAAGAAATTAAAAAAAATTTGTACCCAACAATTTTGTATGGGTCCTTTGGGTTAGTTTGAAAATTTGAAATCATTTTACAACCCAAATATATCTACCACTTGGAACACCATAATGCTTAATTTTACATTTGTTAGATGTATGACCCTTTTTCATACAATAAAAGCATGATGCAGTATTTGTGTTCCTATAAGTTGTTCCTTTTTCTACCTAAGTTCTATGGGTTCTATAATTATGCTTATTTTTAATTCTAGGAACATACTTATTCTTAACAACCTTATTTTCATTGATTTTACTACATTCTCCTAAGGTTGTTTCATCTAGTAGTTTCTTATAATTAATACAGGATGCACATTCATTACTACTAGAAAATTTACCCTTTTCAAAAATTAAAACTTTATTTTTCAAATCTTTATTTTCTTCAAAAGTATTTTCAAAATTTAATTTTAAATTCTTATTTTCTTCAAGAATATTTCAAAATTTAATTTTAAATTTTTGAAATCCTTTTTCAACTTCTGATGGGCTTTATCTAACTTTTCAGATTCTACTATTAAAGCAGCATAAATTTCATGCAATTCATTTTCACTAATTTGACTATAATTATCAGAATCGCTAGATGTACTTACTTGGCTTCCAGCGTCGTCGTTCACCACTAAACAGATGTTTGCTTCTTCATCTGAGTAGCTTGAATCTGAAATGGTCTCATTGTCATCTTCCCATGCAATGTATGCCTTCTTTTTCTTGAAGAATTTCTTTTCTTCACCCTTCTTTTGATTTGGGCAGTCTGCTTTTAAATGTCCCTTTTCTCCGCAACCGTAGCATCGGTAATTTGAGGAAGATACTGGATTATCTTTCTTTTCATATCTAAATTTTCCTTTACCTTTAGACTTCATGAACCTATTGAGCCTTTTTATCATGAGTCTCAATTCTTCTTCTTCGTCTGAGTTTTCATCTTCCGATTTACCTTTGCTTCTTTCAACCTCCGACTTTAACGCCAAACTCTTCTTGTTGTTTTTGGCTTTTGATTCTTCTTCATCAAGTCTTCCGAGGTCAAGTTCATGCTCTCTCAACTTTCCAAATAATGCAGCCATGGTCATTGTGTTGAGATTTTGTGACTCAGAAATTGCAGTCACTTTTGGTTGCCAAGACCTGTCTAAAGATTTCAAAATTTTTATATTAAGCTCATCAGTATCGAAAGACTTACCTAGTCCAATAAGATGGTTTACGATGTTGGTGAAGCGTTTCTGAACATCTACTATTGTTTCCCCTTGCTTCATCCTGAACATCTCGTATTCCTGGATTAAGGTATTCTTTCTAGCTCTCTTAACATCATTTGTACCTTCATGGGTTACTCTTAGTACTTCCCACATTTCTTGTGCAGTTTTACAAATAGAAATCCTATAAAACTCATCAACAGTTAAAGCAGATGAAATAATATTACGAGCTTTTACATCATTACCAAATTTTTTCTTATCTTGAGCAGTCCATTGGTCACGGGGCTTTGGTTCCTGCATATTGTTAGTTGGAACAAAAGGACCAGATGCAACAGCATCCCAAATATCTATATCAATAGATTCCATAAAAATTTGCATTCTAACCTTCCAGAATGCGTAATTTTCACCTGTGAATAGTGGTGGTCTATTGATAGAAGCACCCTCTGCGAATGTTTGAAACGATCCCGCCATTTGAATGACTATCAAAGCAAGCTCTGATACCAATTGTCAGAGTGCGGCTGCAGCGGATGGGTTAGCGCGGAATAACAAACCAAGAGGGGTTTTTAATACTAACGTGTGCCTTTTAATTTCTACTCAATTAAACTTACTTAGCAATTAATAATAACAATTAAATAGAGTAAGGTTGAGAGAAATTTGCACAGATGATTTTATCCTGGTTCGGATCTTACCAATCCTACGTCCAGTCGCTTATCTCAAAACAAGATAAACAGTTTCACTAACACAAAACAATTACAAACTACAATCACAAAGATACAATTTGTAAGAGTTTAGAAAACACCTCTCTTGATACCACAAGAGATGAAACTACACCTCCTTTGAGTCTTCACAAAGGATGAACACCTCCTCCGAATACTTCACGAAGGATGAACACCTCTTCCGAACACCTCCTCAGACACACCAAGGATGAACCGACTATTTCCTCTGTCACCGTAGCAGCACTTCACCAGCTCCACAGACAAGAGTTTCACAAGCCGAACAAGAACACACAAGTCTCAAAGAGTTTCTGAGTATTTGAGCACAAGGGAAGAGTTTCTGTGTCTCTAGTTATTTTTAAGAGGAAATGAGAGTCTATTTATAGACTCATCCAAAGGCTCTTCCATTCACTAAAAGACAAACTTAACGGCTAGTTTGTCCAACGGCCATAAACGGCTAGTTTGTCCAACGGCCATAAACGGCTAGTTTGTCCAACGGTCATAAACGACTAGTTTCTTCAACGACTAGTTTCTCCAACGTCCGTGTTAAGTGCGATACTCTTACCGTTAACCGTCACTATTCACGTGAATAGTGTTACTATTCATATGAATAGTACTATAGTGTTTTGTTGCAATGATTTACTATAGTAATTTTACAAAACACTTTTCTTTTTCTAATTTAAGTCCTATACATATTTCTAAGAGTATTACAAAAGCTTTCCATCACAATATAAGTCTTCATAACATCTTGAATCTTGATTTCTCTTGACTTGATTTGGACATCATCAAAACTTCATCTTGATCATTTTGCTAACATCCATCTCTATCCTTCTTCACTTCTTTCATCAACTTCACCTTAAGACCTGCATAAAACACTGAAATCAAGCATAAACCTGTCCAACTCTCTTATTTCTAAAAATATACATAAAAGCATGATTCCAAGGTAGTTTCTAAGTGTTAAAGGTTGCTTTTATTATCAATTTTAAGCATGAAAATAACAGTTTTTCAACTGTTATCAATACTAACAATGCTTCCTTTCATAAGCATTTTTCGGAGATGGTTTCTTCCTTTTGGGCGGCAATACTTTAGATCGCAACGCTTCCTTCATAATTCTTGCCCGAGACACATTTAGGGGTGTATAATGCATATATTTGGGTCCCTTAGGAAGATACCTAATTCTTGTGCTACCTCATTTTTCATCCCGATTGGACAATCTTTTTCCCTCTTTCTGATCGCGACCTACCGATGACGAAGCTTCATCTTGCTGCCCTTTCTGAAAAGCACACATATCTTCTATGCGTATGAACTGTGTTTCCCTCTCTTGTAATTTTCGCAACGTCTGTGACGGTCAGACATACAGACTGTCAACAAAAGGTTTAGGTGTCAAGGCATTCGTTAAACTACTCAATACAAACTTCCTTCCCACATCCTTTACCTAACAGATGGTCCTGTTAAATTGATCCATAAAGTCTTTCAAAGTCTCCTCCTTTCCCTGCCTTATTGATGAGTGCATATTTATGCTCACATTTATGCTTTAAAATTATATTTTTGATGAAATTCATGTGCTTGAATGATTGATTTAAAGAGGATTTGTGATGATTTGATATATTGTGTTTGGAATTAAAAGGGACTTAAAAAATGATTTTAATTGCATAAATTATTCTTGGAAATTCTTACGTTTATTTGTGCAGCTGAAATTATAAGTTCTATTGGTCCAAATGGCAATTCAAGGCCCAAAATCAGGTTTTATTTGGAAAATAAAATACAGATGGGCCAAACAGGCACACTTTACCCTTCCACCTCCTAAAATCCCTACATACACTCCTATTTCTAAAACAGGCCAACAACCAAGCCCAAACACTAAGCCTTTTCTACTACACCTCCCTAAGTTTCCTATTCCTACCCCTCTTAAATCAGATTTCACCAGATTCTGCCACGTGTCCAAGTCCACCACTAACAGATTGAACTACTCAGATGATGCCACATCACTGATCCTTGCACTCACTAGTGAACCAATCAGAACACGCCACCTCAACCTTAACACATGAGCATCATCTTCCACCCATTGAAACCCTAGCCGTCATTCCGCTTCCGCTAGGTCATGCGTTGTCCGCCACCGCCGCACCATCCACAACTGCCGCCGGAGCATCAACGGACGACCACTCCCGCCACCACAGCGCCTCAACCATGCTGCCTCGTCACCGGACAATAACCATCTTCCTCGTGAGATCTATCGCCGCCCTCCTCATCAACAGCTGTCGTCACTGTCGTGCCACCACCACGTCGCAGATCTGACCATCTAGTTTCACCATGAATATGGTGAACTAAACCTTGTATTGTTGTTGGGGAATCAATGTAGTCTTGTGAAACTCTCATATATGGAATTTGTTTTAACATCTTACTTTTAAGACTTATGCTTTCTTTCATCATTAATTAGGGTTTTTCGTCTTTGCCTATTACTTGCTTTGTTTAACTCATTCATTGTCATGATTATTGATTTTGTCGATATGGGAACGTACGGGGAAATCTAGATCCGGGGAAATTCTCCCAATAGCATATTGGTTGCCTTTAAGCTCCTGCACTTCAGAACTAATTACTAGGAATGCTAGGAATTGTATAAACTCGTAATTAAGGATAGGCCTTCTTGCAAGGTGATTTAGAGAGTGGCATTAACAATTGATGAAAAGAATGTTGAATTCCTAAATTATATGAGAGTGGATAAGATGAAATTGATAACTCCCAACAACATACTCATCCATATAATTCATTAAAGTGTTTGTATTCTGTCTTTTCCATTGGTCAAATTCATGCATTCATGTTTATTTACTGTCTTTTGCATATAAAACTACAATCAATTTGTTCTTAAGTCTTAAATAATCAACAAATCACATAACTAAACTAGGCCGTGAGTCCTTTGGGAGAACGATACATGGTCTTACCGAGTTTTATTACTTGAAACGATTCGGTCACACTTGTCGATTGTTAAACAAGTTTGTGGCGCCGTTTTTCGGGATTCATAAATTTGTCATCAAGTTTTTGGCGCCGTTGCCGGGGACTCGTGGTTTAACCAGTTAATTTGTGTGATTATTGATTATCTTTGACTTGAATTTTGAAATTTGAATTTCTGTTTTTATTTTTCGATTTTTATTTTATTTTCTGTTTTTATTTTTATTTTATTTTTTGTTTTCTGTTTTTTTTTCGGTTTTTATTTTTCTTCTTATCTCTAAATTTTATATCTTTTTATGCTAACCAATTCTTCTAGGGTTTTGTTTTCTTGTGTATGCAGGAGGTAATCCGAACCAGGAGCAAGAAAACTGCAGAACCTCTTCTTGAAGGTTTAGACGAGAGTAGACGGAGGAGAAGAATCCGTACATCTAGAGAACTTTTCCCTCCTCCGGAAACTCTGTTGCAACCATCACCACAAGGTTCTGACCATAGCATTGAGAACATGGAGAATAATAATATCAGAAGAACTCTTGCAGATTACACAAATATAGCTGGACCTCAGCATTTTAACAGCATAGCAAGACCAAGAGTCAATGCAGCCAACATGGAGGTCAAACCAGCGTTGATCCAACTGGTAAAAAGTAATCAATTCAATGGGTTGTCTCACGAAAGCCCATATGAGCACCTCACAACATTTAATGAGATCTGCAACACGGTGAAAATAAATGGGGTGCCGGACGAAGCAATCAAACTTATCTTGTTTTCATTCTCATTAGTCCTAACTTTCCTTGGAGGTCTTGGTTGACAAACCAAGATGATGCTTGACGCCTCAGCAGGAGGAAACATCAAATGCAAAACTCCAGAGGAAGCTACATAAATCATTGAAAATATGGCTACTAGTGACAACGAGCTAAACAGTGAAAGAGAAGCTCCTATCCAACAAAAAGGAGTTCTACAATTACAAACAAATGATGCCTTACTAGCATAGAATAAGATACTAACTCAACAACTGGAGACTCTTACAAAAACACTTGCACAATTGCCTAAAGAGTTAAAGACTGTTGCACAGGTTCAATCACAATTGTGTGAATTATGTGGGGGTGACCATATCAATGGTCAATGCGCCTTTCCAACTGATGACAAATTTATGAACACCGAAATACGGTGCCACACACTTGTTTTACAATCGGCAAGTGTGACCGAATCGTTTCAAGTAATAAAACTCGGTAAGACCAAGTATCGTTCTCCCAAAGGACTCACGGCCTAGTTTAGTTATGTGATTTGTTGATTATTTAAGACTTAAGAACGAAATAATTGGAGTTTACTATGCGAAAGACGAAAATAAACATGTATGCATGAGGTTGAACAATGGCTAGAACAAAATACAAACACTTCAATCGGATATATGAATGAGTATGTTGTTGGGGTTATCAATTTCATCTTATCCACTCTCATATATTTTAGGAATTCAATATTATTTTCATCATTGTTAATGCCACTCTCTAAATTACCTTGCAAGAAGGCCTATCCCTAATTACGAGTTCATACAATTCCTAACATTCCTAATAATTAGTTCTTTGAGTGTAGGAGCTTAACGGCAACCAATATACTATTGGGAGAAATTCCCCGGATCTAGATTTCCCAGTACGTTCCCGTATCGACAAAATCAATAATCATGCATTGAATGAGTTAAACAAAGCAAGCATTGCACAAAGAAGAAAAACCCTAACTAATGATGAAAGAAAGCATAGGTCTTAAATATAAGATGTAAAAACAAATTCCATATATGAGAGTTTCACAAGACTACATTGATTCCCCCAACAAACATACAAGGTTTAGTTCACCATATTCATGGTGAAACTAGATGAACAATAATGAAAGAATGAAAGATAAAACCCTAAAAAGGTGAAGAGGTAGCTTGAGCATCCAAGATCCTCCTTCAAAGGGGTGGAAGAGAGAGTGTTTGCTTCGTTTCTGCCAAAGATACAAACCCTAGGACGTCCTAAAGCTTATATACTATTCTAAAATTACAGAAAATTTAGGCCCAAGCCCATAAGTGGGCCGCTCAGCAGTAAAGTGCCACTCAGCGATACGTGCGTGAGTTGGTTTCTTCCCCTCAGCAGCCATTTTGCCCCTCAGTGGATCCAACGCGAGCTTCTGAGTGCCGCTCAGCGGTAAACTGCCGCTGAGCGGCAGTTGCGGCTTCTCCTTTTGCACTTTTTGGTGTCTTTTCTGATTCCATCTCTCTCCTTCTTCACTTCTTTCACCAAATTCACCTTAAAACTTGCACAAAAACACTGAAATCAAGCATAAACCTGTCCAGCTCTCTTATTTCTGAAAATATGAATAAAAGCATGATTTCAAGCTAGTTTCTAAGTGTTAAAGGTTGCATTTAGTATCAATTTTAAGCATAAATAACAGTTTTTCAACTGTTATCACAACCCCAAACTTAGAACTTTGTTTGTCCTCAAGCAAACAAGACGTAACTTAATCTTCTACCAATTCATATGATGGTTCACTCATTTAAAAATCTTCTTTTCAAGATAAGTAAAGACTTCAATCAAACTTATGACCAAGATTTCAATCAAGATGTGCACATGCTTTGGTGTTCACAAAATCACTTAATATCCAACAAATGTTATTTTTCATGAATAATCAATCAATTAAGCATGGATGTTCATGTGCTCATGGAATATTTCCTCACTAGGTAAAGTGTTTCACTCACACACAAGTGTATAAGAGGTAATCACTCATTCACTCTACTATCACAATGTCACATGAATCAACTTTGCCTTTCATTTAACCACAATCAAAACATTCACAAGCATGCATCATCACAAGGACTTTTCAATGGCTTATAACGTGGTTGGGCTAACAAGAAAATTGGTTTTTCTGGATCACAAAATCCTTGAGTTAAGAGAATTATAACCACACAATTATTCTTTTTTTTCACAACTTTCTTTTGCATTGAGCTTTGCTTTTTCTTTTCTTTTCTTTTCTTTTCTTTTCTTTTTCTTTTTCTTTGCATATTCTTAATTCTTAGCTTTTAGCTCAATGCTTTTCCTTTTTTATGCTTTCCCAACAACCCCAAACTTGAACATTTATCAATACCACTGATGACAAATTTATGATCACCAAAATATGATGTCACAAACTTGTTGAACAATCGGCAAGTATAACCGAATCGTTTCAAGTAATAAACTCGGTAAGACCAAGTATCGTTCTCCCAAAGGACTCACGGCCTAGTTTAGTTATGTGATTTGTTGATTAGCTAAGACTTAAGAACAAAATAATTGGATTGTACTATGCAAAAGACGAAAATAAACCTGTATGCAGGAGGTTTTGATCAATGGCAAAAGCAAAAGACAAGCACTTTCAATGGAATATATGGATGATTATGTTGTTGGCGATCAATTTCATATTATCCACTCTCATATATTTTAGGAATTCAACATTCAATTCATCATTGTTAATGCCACTCTCTAAATTACCTTGTCAAGAAGGCCTATCCCTAATTACGAGTTGATACAATTCCTAGCATTCCTAATAATTAGTTCTTTTAGCACAGGAGCTTAACGACAACCAATATATTATTAGGAGAGATTCCCCGGATCTAGACTTCCCCGTACGTTCCCGTATCGACAAAATCAATAAACATGCATTGAATGAGTTAAACAAAGCAAGCATTGAGCAAAGAGGAAAAACCCTAACTAATGATGAAAGAAAGCATAGGTCTTAGATTAAGATGCAAGCACAAATTCCATATATGAGAGCTTCAAAAGATGACATTGATTCCCCAACAAACATACAAGGTGTAGTTAACCATATTCATGGTGAAACTAGATGAACAATAATGAAAGAATGAAAGATAAAACCCTAGAAAGGTGAAGAGGTAGCCTGAGCATCCAAGATCCTCCTTCAAAGGGGTGGAAGAGAGAGTGTTTGCTTCGTTTCTGCCAAAGATACAAACCCTAAGACATCTAGGTCTTTAAATAGGACATAAAAATAATAGAAAACGGGTCCAGGCCCAAACAGATCATAAATCGAATAAAACTGGCCCAAAACTCGTCTGGTTGACTTTTTTCGTATTCTGGTTGACTGGTTGACTTTTTTTGGTTGACTAGTTGACTTTTCTGGTTGACTGTTGACTTTTTTGGTTTCTGGTTGACTTTTCTGGTTTCTGGTTTACTTTTCAGCACTCCAATCATTCGGTACTTCAATTCTTCTTTCAAATCATTCAATTAGCCTACAAAATAAAGGGAATCTTGCACAAAACCATTAAATTCGCTTTCAACTCTCTTATTCACAAAACTAAAGCAAAAATATGAGTTCAAGCTAGTTTCTAAGTCTTAAAGGTTGCTTTTGGTATCAATTTTAAGCATAAAAATAACAGTTTTTCAACTGTTATCAACCACACAAGATTTTCTACTTAACTCAAGCTAAAGATTTTCAACAAGGGTTATCAATTTATGTTCAAGGCTAAGAGTTCAAAGGATAGAACACAAAGTGTTCTCTTTTAGTGGGCTAACTTGATGAATTTGGCCAATAAAAAGGGTTCCAACAAATGGCCTTGATCATATGATGCAAAACAAGCAATTGATTCAATCATAGAAAACCTGGGCAAAGTTATTCATGCTTTCAAAGTAATAGCATTCAATCATTAAAACTCTGGAGCTCAAAACCTCACATATAAGCTCATTCACAGTTGGCATACACATCTTGCTTAATTTCACAATCACAATCACAATATCATGCATTTGTTCACAAAGCTTATGAATCACCTGTATAAGCATTTTATGTACACATCTCAACATCAATCAATCTCAAATCATCATCAAGCATTACTTATCACACAATCACAGTCATCAGCAAACCATCATAACAAACCAGGTTTCCAATAGAGTACATCAAACCCTAATCTAAAACAAAAATAAATAAGTTCAGAACACTTAAACCAACAAAAGCATAAGTACTGCTCTACTCATGATAGCATTCATCAGTAAATGCTATCTCAGCTCCTCATCAATTTGAGTTGTCCTCTGTATCCTCCTTCTTATTGGATTTTATAGTCTTGATTCTTTTTGCCCGATGAGGAGGCCATCCCTGCATCACACATAATTCACAAAACCAAAAGATACATTGTTAAGCATTAGTAAATCACAATGAATAAATCAGCCCCTTCAATGATACTCTCTCCCAACCCCAAACTTAGATGGAAAACTAGTGAGAAAGTGAGTGGAAGAGAGATTTTCTCAAGAGGGAAGAGGAAAAAGATGTGGAGAACCTTTGGAAAGGTATGTAGGAGTGTGTGTGCAAAGAAGATTCTGAAAAGAAAACCTAAAACGCAGTTTGGGGTATAAAAATACCCTAATGGGCTCGGGTTCCGCTAAGGGGCAACCAAAGCCCACTCTGCGATAGTACTGCTCAGCGGTACTTTGCCGCTCAGCGGCACTTTCGTGAAGTGCTCTTCTCCTTCTTCATTTGACCCACGTGCCTCCTAGACATGCCCCTCACTGGTTCCCTGCAATTCAATGTTTAGAATACTTATGCAAACCCTATTATGCAACTAAAATGAAACAAACAAAAACAATCAATCAACTGGGTTGCCTCCCAGGTAGCACTTGTTTAACGTCACGAGCCTGACCCAAAATCCTCCAACACCCATCAGTAGGTGTTACAATCTTACCAACACCCATCAGTAGGTGTTACAAACTTACCAACACCCATTAGTAGGTGCAAAATTTTCTCACCAACACCCATCAGTAGGTGTTACACACTTAGCATCCTTCAGTAGATGCTATAATCAACTAGCATCCTTCAGTAGATGCTATGTCCAGCAAAATATTTACAAAATAATGTTCAACAGATTAAAAATTACAATCCAAAATAAAATTAAAAGTTCTTAAATTAACTGGGTTGCCTTCCAAGCGCTCTTTTAACGTCATTAGCTTGACCCAGTAAAGTTCAAGTTCCTTCTTCATAGTTGATGTTGTTATCCCACCAACGCCTCAGCTTTGTGATAACAGTTGAAAAACTGTTATTTTCATGCTTAAAATTGACACTAAAAGCAACCTTTATACTTAGAAACTAGCTTGAAATCATGCTTTTATTCATATTTTCAGAAATAAGAGAGCTGGACAGGTTTATGCTTGATTTAAGCGTTTTTGTGCAGGTTTTAAGGTGAATTTAGTGAAAGAAGTGAAGAAGGAGAGAGCGGCACTCAGGAGTTCACGTTGGAACCGCGGAGGGGCAAAATGGCCGCTGAGGGGAGAAAACTACTCACGCACTTATCGCTAAGCGGCACTTTACCGCTGAGCGGCACACTTATGGGCTTGGGCCTGAATTTTCTGTAATTTTAGAATAGTATATAAGCTTTAGGACGTCCTACGGTTTGTATCTTTGGCAGAAACGAAGCAAACACTCTCTCTTTCACCCCTTTGAAGGAAGATCTTGGATGCTCAGGCTACCTCTTCACCTTTCTAGGGTTTTATCTTTCATTCTTTCATTATTGTTCATCTAGGTTCACCATGAATATGATGAACTAAACCTTGTATGTTTGTTGGGGAATCAATGTAGTCTTTTGAAGCTTTCATATATGGAATTTGTGCTTGCATCTTAATCTAAGACTTATGCTTTCTTTCATCATTAGTTAGGGTTTTTCCTCTTTGCTCAAAGCTTGCTTTGTTTAACTCATTCAATGCATGATTATTGATTTTGTCGATACGGGAACGTACGGGGAAGTCTAGATCCGGGGAATCTCTCCCAATATTATATTGGTTGTCGTTAAGCTCCTGTGCTAAAAGAACTAATTATTAGGAATGCTAGGAATTGTATGAACTTGTAATTGGGGATAGGCCTTCTTGACAAGGTAATTTAGAGAGTGGCATTAACAATGATGACTTGAATGTTGAATTCCTAAAATATATGAGAGTGGATAAGATGAAATTGACCCCCAACAACATAATCATCCATATAATCCATTGAAAGTGCTTGTCTTTTGCTTTTGCCATTGATCAAAACTCATGCATACATGTTTATTTTCTGTCTTGCATATTAAATTCCACTTATTTCGTTCTTAAGTCTTAGCTAATCAACAAATCACATAACTAAACTAGGCCATGAGTCCTTTGGGAGAACGATACTTGGTCTTACCGAGTTTATCACTTGGAACGATTCGGTCATACTTGCTGATTGTTAAATGAGTTTGTGACATCATATTTTGGTGATCATAAATTTGTGCATCAAGTTTTTGGCGCCGTTGCTGAGGACTCGTGGTTGAACTAGTTAATTTGTGTGATTATTGATTATCTTTGACTTTAATTTTGAATTTCTGTTTTTATATTTCTGTTTTTATTTTTTCGGTTTTCATTTTATTTTATTTTATTTTATTTTCTGAATCTTATATCTTCTCCTATATCTTTTTGTGCTAACCAAATTTTTTAGGGTTTTGTTTTCTTGTGTATGCAGGAAGCAATTAGAACAAGGAGCAAGAAAACAACAGAACCTCTTCTTGAAGGCTTAGACTAGAGTAGACGGAGGAGAAGAATTCGAACCTCTAGAGAACTTTTCCCTCCTCCGAAAACTCTCTTACAATCATCACCACAAGGTTCTGTTCATAGCACAGAAAATATGGGAACAACAACATCAGAAGAACTCTTGCTGACTACACCAATATAGCTGGACCTCAGCACTTTAACAATATAGCTAGACCTAGAGTCAATGCAGCTAATATGGAGGTCAAACCAACACTGATCCAACTGGTGAAAAGCAACCAATTCAATGGGTTATCTCATGAAAGCCCATATGAGCACCTCACCACATTCAATGAGATTTGCAACACAGTCAAAATTAATGAGGTGCCAGGCGAAGCTATCAAACTTAGCTTGTTTCCTTTCTCATTGGGAGGTGATAACAGTTGAAAAACTGTTATTTTCATGCTTAAAATTGACACTAAAAGCAACCTTTATGCTTAGAAACTAGCTTGAAATCATGCTTTTATCCATATTTCAGTGTTTTTTAGCAGGTTTTAAGGTGAATTTAGTGAAAGAAGTGAAGAAGGAGAGAGATGGAATCAGAAAAGAAATCAAAGAGTGAAAAAGTAGAAGCCGAAGTCACCGCTCAGCGGCACTTTACCGCTGAGCGGCACTCAGGAAGTCACGGGAGGTCCGCTGAGGGGCAAAATGGCCGCTGAGGGGAAGAAACGAGACGCGCACTTACCGCTGAGCGGTACTTTACCGCTGAGCGGCACACTTATGGGCTTGGACCTAGATTTTTTGTAATTTTAGAATAGTATATAAGCTTTAGGACATCCTAGGGTTTGTATCTTTGGCAGAAACGAGGCAAACACTTTCTCTTCCACCCCTTTGAAGGAGGATTTTGGATGCTCAGGCTACCTCTTCACCTTTTTAGGGTTTATTCTTTCATTCTTTCATTGCAATTCATCTAGGTTCACCATGAATATGGTGAACTAAACTCTGTATGTTTGTTGGGGAATCAATGTAATCTTTTGAAGCTCTCATATATGGAATCTGTTTTTACATCTTTTAATTAAGACTTATGCTTTCTTTCATCACTAGTTAGGGTTTTTCCTCTTTGCTTAATGCTTGCATAGTTTAACTCATTCGATGCATGATTATTGGTTTTGTCGATACGGGAACGTACGGGGAAGTCTAGATCCGGGGAATTTCTCCCAATATTATGTTGGTTGTCGTTAAGCTCCTGCACTTATGAACTGATCATTAGGAATGCTAGGAATTGTATGAACTCGTGATTAGGGAGAAGCCTTCTAGAAAGGTACTTTAGAGAGTGGCATTAACAATGATGATTTGAATGTTGAATTCCTAAAATATATGAGAGTGGATAAGATGAAATTGAACCCCCAACAACATATTCATACATAAATTTCATTGAAAGTGTTTATCTTTTGCTTTTTGCCATTGATCAAAACTTCATGCATACATGTTTATTTTCTGTCTTGCATATAAATTCTCAATTATTTCGTTTGTAAGTCTTAGCTAATCAACAAATCACATAACTAAACTAGGCCGTGAGTCCTTTGGGAAGAACGATACTTGGTCCTACCAAGTTTATTACTTGAACGATTCGGTCATACTTGCCGATTGAAAAACAAGTTTGTGACATCATATTTTGGTGCTCATAAATTTGTCCATCAAGTTTTTGGCGCCGTTGCCGGGGACTCTGGTTTAACTGGTTAATTTGTGTGATTATTGATTATCTTTGACTTTAATTTTGAATTTCTGTTTTTATTTTCTGTTTATATTTTTTAGTTTGTATTATTTTTCTGTTTTTATTTTTCTGTTTTCTGTTTTTATTTCATCTTCTTATCTCTGATCTTATATCTTCTTTTATATCTTTTTGTGCTAACAATTATTTTTACGGTTTTGGGCCTAATGTCTGCAGAATGCAATTTGGTCAAGAATTTAACTAAATAGGCACTCAATTCTACTAAGGTAATTTCAATCACTGGTGGGATTTCACTCAAGCATGGATAATGATCAATTTTGGCAAGTTGTCGAACAATTTAAGAATCTACCACCACAACAAAGGCAGAAAAAACCCTCTCTATCGGGAAGAAGGATAACGTTGGAGGAGGCAGTTCAACAGTACATACAGATACCTGATTGTCATCACAAAACCAGTCAAGCTGCCGAAGAATTTGATAGGCCGCCACCACAACAATGGCAGCAACAACCCTCTCCATCAGTAAATTTGGATGACACCCTTCAACAATTTTTGAAAAATTCCGACTCTACTCAGAAAAGCATTGAAGAATCATGTAAAAGGATGGAGATGCACCTTCGTTTCATTAGTCAAAAATTGAATGTTAAGGTTAATACTGAAGTTAACCTTAAGGAGGAAGGTCAAGCCATTGTCACTGAAAGTGACAAGATTTTTGCTGAGAAAAAAATAGAGAGAGATGAGGAAAAGATAGAGAGAGAAGAAAAAGAAGAGTTGAGTGAGAAAGATAAAGATGATGAAAAAGAAAAAGAAGTGGTTGAGAGAGAAGAGAGGAAGAAAATTTGTGTGAAAATAAAGAAGTTAAGAAGAAAAAGAGAAGGGAAGAAAAAAATAAGAGAAAAGAAAAAGAGAAAATTTGGGGAGAGGAAGCATAAGAAAAAGAAGATGAGAGGAAAAAAGAAGGAATCATATGAAAAATCCCATCCTCATCTAAAGAAGAATCATAGGAAGGAAAAGAAATTTAAGTGCTTTATGGAAATCTTCAAGAAATTGGAGATTAAAGTTCCTATGATTGAGACACTGCAACAGGTTCCTGGTTTGATCAAATTTCTGAAGAAGTTCAGTAGAAAGAAGAAAAAGAAGATGGAACTTGAACTTTATGTGGTCAAGCTAATGACGTTAAAAGAGCGCTTGCTGGGATGCAACCCAGTGGATTTAAAAACTTTTGATTTGGTTTTGTAACTTTTTTATTTGTGGACATTATTTTGTAAATATTTTGTTGGATACAGCATCTACTGAAGGATGCTAGGTGGTTAAGTATCTACTGAAGGATACTAAGTTTGTAACACCTACTGATGAGTGTTGGTAAGAAAATTTTGCACCTACTAATGGGTGTTGGTTAGTTTGTTACACCTACTGATGGGTGTTGGTGGATTTTGGGTCAGGCTCGTGATGTTAAACAAGCGCTACCTGGGAGGCAACCCAGTTGATTGAATATTTCTGTTTGTTTATTTTAGTTAGGGTTTGCATAAGCATTTTTAAACATTGAATTGCAGGGAACCAATGAGGGGCATGTAGGGAAGGCACGTAGGTTAAGAAAAGAAGGAGAGGAGCACATCACGAAAGTGCCGCTGAGCGGTATTTTACCGCTGAGCGGTACTCTCGCAGAATGGGCTTTAGTTCCCCTTAGCGGGACCCGAGCCCATTAGGGTATTTTTATACCTAAAGCTGCGTTTTAGGGTTTCTTTCCAGGCTTTTCTCTGCACAAACACTTCCACACACCTCCTAGGTTTTCCACATCTTTTCACTCTTCCCTCTTAAGAAAATATCTCTTCCACTCACTTTTTCACTAGTGTGCCATCAAAGTTTGGGGTTGGAAGAGAGCATTCTAGCTTGGAAGCATTCTCATTGCATCTAGTATCTCCACCCAAGTAAGTAAAAAGCATTTTGTTCATTCTAGGGTTCTTGAATTTGAATGTGATTATCAAAGTATGAATATTTAGGGGTTTTGATTTCTATGCATGATTTGATGATATATTTGATGTTTGAACCGATTAAACTGCATGATTATGAACTGGAAAACTGAAAATTGCATTTGGGTGGAGTTAGGAAAGCTTTAAAACAGGTTTTTCAAAAATCTGCAGAGTTACCGCTGAGGGGTAAACTGCCGCTGAGCGGCACTCTGCCAGATTTGATTTTTCTGGTTTTTTGTGATCTGGAATGTGGTACTGGTGGCGCTGAGGGGAAATTCTGGCCCTCAGCGGTGGTTTAGCTTCGAAAGGAGTTGTGTTCTGTGTTTTACTAATGATTAACATCATGTTCTCTGGTTTTGTATTTGTGTTTGAATGCAGGAATGACATCCTCTTCAGGAAAGAGATTGAAAACCATGGCAACCAAGAGAAAGGAAAAGGAACCAGAGCAACCCCACTCTAGTAGGTTCCTCTCTAGGAAACTTGAGAAGCACTTTAGGGTGGTTCAGGACAGGAGACTTCTGATGGAGAGAAAGGTTGGAATGATACCTAACTTTGCTCCTCAATTTGGAGAGCAAGTGTTAGGGAATGACTGGGGAAAGCTAGCCACATATCCTGCACCTGCAAACATAGCTGTGGTAAAGGAATTCTACACCAATGCAAAGAAGATTGGTGATTATCCAGCTGAGAATTATTTGGGCTATGTCAGAGGCCATGCTATCAGGTATGATCCTGATTCTATCAATAACTTCTTGGACACTGTGTGGGCTGGTGAGCAGTGCCAGTTTGCTCTTTGCATGGAGGAAGGTGCTGATTATGAGGATGTGGAGAGAGTACTATGCATACTTGGAGGACACTTCCAAAGGAATAGATCTGGCTCAGTGGTTAACATAAGAAGGATGGATTTGACTCCTCTTGCAAAGTATTGGATGGCATTTTCTCATGCCAACATTCAGCCATGTTCACATGTGTCAGATATTACTCTCAGCAGGGCACTATTCATCTACTGTGCTATCAGAAACTTAAATGTTAACATTGGGCAGGTGATAGCTGATGAGATTAGTGTGTGCGCCAATACCTCAAACAACAAAGCACCACTAGGACATCCCTCCTTGATCACTCACCTTTGCAAGATAGCTGGGGTGGACACTTCTGTTCCACCATTTGAGAGGCCAAGAAAAGCTATTGATGAGGCCTATTACAGACAGTACTGTGGAGGTGAGGAGGCAGCTCAGCCAGTTCCACCACACCGTGCTCGTAAAGAGAGAGGGCCAGCACAGAGCCAAACATCTGCTGAGACACATGGAGCAAAGCCATTCCAGATGAGGGACATGTACATGTCTCTTATAGGTGCTCAGTCGCAGTCCATTCACAGAGGACAGGTGGCTACTGCTGAGATGATTGTGGGGATGTATGATACACCTCCAGCCCACATGTGGACTATGGATGAATTCCATAATGTTGTAGCTTGGCCAGAGGATCCAGTGCAAGGAGGAGGAGCTGAAGCAGCTGAAGCTTCAGCTAGAGAGATGGAAGAAGATAAAGTTGACGATGATGATGCATTTGAAGATGATGAAGATGAGGAAGAAGAGGAAGATATAGAGGACAGCTCAGATTGATGAGGAGCTGAGATAGCATGCTATCATATGCTTATGCTTTTGTTTGGTTTAAGTTTTCTGAACTTATTTGTTTTTGTTTTTAGATTGGGGTTTGATGTACTCTATTGGACACCTGGTTTGTTATGATGGTTTACTATTAACTGTGAGTGTTTGATAAGTAATGCTTGATGATGCTTATTGATTGATTGATGTTGAGATGATGTGCACATTAAAATGCTTATACAGGTGATTCACAAACTTTGTGAACAAATGCATGATATTGTGATTGTGATTGTGAGATTAAGCAGGATGTGTATGTCAAATGTGAATGAGCTTATATGTGAGGTTTTGAGCTCCAGAGTTTTTATTGATTGAATGCTATTACTTTGAAAGCATGAATAACTTTGCCAAGGTTTCCTATGATTGAATCAATTGCTTGTTTTGCATCATATGATCAAGGCCATTTGTTGGAACCCTTTTTATTGGCCAAATTCATAAAGTTAGCCCACTAAAAGAGAACACTTTGTGTTCTATCCTTTGAACCTTTAGCCTTGAACATAAATTGAAAACCCTTGATTGAAAATCTTTACCTTGAGTTAAGTAGAAGATCTTGTGTGGTATTGTTAAATGTTCAAGTTTGGGGTTGTTGGGAAAACATGAAAAAGGAAAAGCATTGAGCTAAGAGCTAAAAGTTAAGAATATGCAAAGAAAAAGAAAAACAGAAAGAAAAGAAAAGAAAAAGAAACAAAGCTCAATGCAAAAGAAAGTTGGGAATGAATAAGAATAATTGTGTTGTTATGATTCTCTTAACTCAAGGATTTTGTGATCCAGAAAAACCAATTTTCTTGTTAGCCCAGCCACATTATAAGCCATTGAAAAGTCCTTGTGATCATGCATGCTTGTGAATGTTTTTGATTGTGGTAAAATGAAAGGCAAAGTTGATTCATGTGGCATTGTGATAGTGGAGTGAATGAGTGATTACCTCTTATACACTTGTGTTGAGTGAAACACTTTACCTAGTGAGGAAATATTCCATGACCACATGAACATCCATGCTTAATTGATTGATCATTCATGAAAAAATACCATTTGTTAGATATTAAATGATTTTGTGAATACCAAAGCATGTGCACATCTTGATTGAACTCTTGGTCATAAGTTTGATTGAAGTCTTTATTTATCTTGAAAAGAGGATTTTTGAATGAGCGAACCATCATATGAATTGGTAGAAGATTGAGTTACATCTTGTTTGCTTGAGGACAAGCAAAGCTCTAAGTTTGGGTTGTGATAACAGTTGAAAAACTGTTATTTTCATGCTTAAAATTGACACTAAAAGCAACCTTTATACTTAGAAACTAGCTTGAAATCATGCTTTTATTCATATTTTCATAAATAAGAGAGCTGGACAGGTTTATGCTTGATTTCAGTGTTTTTGTGCAGGTTTTAAGGTGAATTTAGTGAAAGAAGTGAAGAAGGAGAGAGATGGAATCAGAAAAGACATCAAAAAGTGCAAAACGAGAAGCCGCAACTACCGCTCAGCGGAAGTTTACCGCTAAGCGGCACTCAGGAGTTCACGTTGGAACCGCTGAGGGGCAAAATGGCCACTGAGGGGAGAAAACTACTAACGCACTTACCGCTGAGCGGCACTTTACCGCTGAGCGGCACACTTATGGGCTTGGGCCTGAATTTTCTGTAATTTTAGAATAGTATATAAGCTTTAGAACGTCCTAGGGTTTGTATCTTTGGCAGAAACGAAGCAAACACTCTCTCTTCCACCCCTTTGAAGGAGGATCTTGGATGCTCAGGCTACCTCTTTAGCTTTCTAGGGTTTTATCTTTCATTCTTTCATTATTGTTCATCTAGGTTCACCATGAATATGGTGAACTAAACCTTGTATGTTTGTTGGGGAATCAATGTAATCTTTTGAAGCTCTCATATATGGAATTTGTGCTTGCATCTTAATCTAAGACTTATGCTTTCTTTCATCATTAGTTAGGGTTTTTCCTCTTTGCTCAATGCTTGCTTTGTTTAACTCATTCAATGCATGATTATTGATTTTGTCGATACGGGAACGTACGGGGAAGTCTAGATTCGGGGAATCTCTCCCAATATTATATTGGTTGTCGTTAAGCTCCTGTGCTAAAAGAACTAATTATTAGGAATGCTAGGAATTGTATGAACTCGTAATTGGGGATAGGCCTTCTTGACAAGGTAATTTAGAGAGTGGCATTAACAATGATGACTTGAATGTTGAATTCCTAAAATATATGAGAGTGGATAAGATGAAATTGACCCCCAACAACATAATCATCCATATAATCCATTGAAAGTGCTTGTCTTTTGCTTTTGCCATTGATCAAAACTCATGCATACATGTTTATTTTCTGTCTTGCATATTAAACTCCACTTATTTCGTTCTTAAGTCTTAGCTAATCAACAAATCACATAACTAAACTAGGCCGTGAGTCCTTTGGGAGAACGATACTTGGTCTTACCGAGTTTATTACTTGAAACGATTCGGTCATACTTGCCGATTGTTAAACGAGTTTGTGACATCATATTTTGGTGATCATAAATTTGTGCATCAATTTCCTGTGCACTGTTTTGAATCTTCTAAAATGTGGAGATTCAATCTCTATCATCTCCTTCTCTTTATAGCCTTTCACAACCCACAACTTGTTTTTGATTCTCACTGGTGTACCAAGTTGGGGTCTTCCTTTCTTCCAGTCACTAGGAACTTTTCCTCCTCTTCGAATCTTTTCTCCTTTATGCACCTAAAACAACAAACAATGTTTACCTGTAACCTTGGGTTTTTCATCTTTATGGCTAGTCATGTGTGCATCTTGAAATGCAGCTTTACAACTAGCTTCTTCCTCCTGTGTTTGCGTCTCATCTTTAAAGACATCTACAACAACTCTCTCCTCCCGGTCCTGGAGCACCACTATACCTTCATTCACATCAATGATAGCTTTGGCCGTTTTCATAAACGGTCTTCCAAGAATGATAGGTATCTTTTCTGTCTCCATCTTCATCACCACAAAGTTTGCCAAGAACTGGAGTTTGCCAACATAAACTATAATGTCCTCTGCAATCCCACATGGTTCCTTTGAAGATCCATCGGCCATTCCTAAATTAACCTTTACAGGTTTCACATTAACATTGCCGATCTGCTCCAGTAAAGAGTAAGGTATCAAGTTAACACTTGAACCTAAATCAAGAAGAGCTTTTTTAATCCTTTTCTTCCCTATGGTACAAGGGATAGAAAAACCTCTTGGATTTGTCGCTTTTGGAGGGAATGGCTCTTTTTTAATAGTTTTACACTTCTTTGCCTCATCATCTCTACGTCTTTTCTTTGTAGAGACATCTTCATCAGATTTAGTGTAAACCGTAATTTGTTGTAGAATCTGCTCCCAAGGTGCATCATTATCCACCATCTTGAATAATTATGTGAAATCCAGTTGTTTCCCTTGATGTATTGGAAAAGGAGAAGTACATTTGCTCTCTATTTCTCTTTTCTCTTATGTTTCTCCTTTGTCTAACTCAACTATCTCATTTTTAGCACTCTCTACCACCTTGCATTCTTCTCTGGGGTTAACCTCAATATTAGCCCCAAAATTTCTATTTGGCCTTTCTTCCACCTGCTTGGTGATCTGCCCCGTCTGAATCTCTAAATTCTTGATAGCAGCTTCAATGCTCTTTTGGGTAGACTCAGTTTTTTGTATGAAATTATTAAGAGTGTCTTCCATCCTCATGGACCTTTCATTAAGCATAGAAATTTGCTGCCATAAGGTGGGTTGCTGTTGCTGCTTATTAAATTGACCAGCTTGCCCAATTTGCCCTTGACAATGCTTGGGTGTGGTTTTCACCCTTGATTGTAATTCCCTTAACGGTATTGATTGGTCATGTAATTCACATCCTCTACGGCTTCTACTGGAAAGGCACATTGACCATTGATATGATCGCCTCCACATAATTCACACAATTGAGATTGTACCTGTGTAGCAGTCTTCAACTCTTTAGGCAATCTTTAGGTAGAAGATTGAGTTACATCTTGTTTGCTTGAGGACAAGCAAAGTTCTAAGTTTGAGGTTGTGATAACAGTTGAAAAACTGTTATTTTCATGCTTAAAATTGATACTAAAAGCAACCTTTAACACTTAGAAACTAGCTTGAAATCATGCTTTTGGTTATATTTTTAGAAATAAGAGAGCTGGACAGGTTTATGCTTGATTTCAGTGTTTTTATGTAGGTTTTAAGGTGAATTTGGTGAAAGAAGTGAAGAAGGATAGAGATGGAATCAGAAAAGACATCAAAAAGTGCAAAAAGAGAAGCCGCAAGTACCGCTCAGCGGTAGTTTACCGCTGAGCGGCACTCAGAAATCCACGTTGGATCCGCTGAGGGGTAAGATGGCCGCTGAGGGGAGAAAAACAACTCACGCACTTACCGCTGAGTGGCAGTTTACCGCTGAGCGACACTTTTATAGGCTTGGGCCTATTTTTTCTGTATTTTTAGAATAGTATATAAGCCTTAGGACGTCCTAGGGTTTGGATCTTTGGCAAAGAACGAAGCAAATACTCTTTTTTCCACCCCTTTGAAGGAAGATCTTGGATGCTTAGGCTACCTCTTCACCTTTCTAGGGTTTTATCTTTCATTCTTCCATTATTATTCATCTAGTTTCACCATGAATATGGTGAACTAAACCTAGTATTGTTGTTTGGGAATCAATGTAGTCTTGTGAAACTCTCATATATGGAATTTGTTTTAACATCTTACTTTTAAGACTTATGCTTTCTTTCATCATTAGTTAGGGTTCTTTCTCTTTGCCTATTGCTTGCTTTGTTTAACTCATTCATTGCCATGATTGTTGATTTTGTCGATATGGGAACGTACGGGGAAATCTAGATCCGGGGAAATTCTCCCAATAGCATATTGGTTGCCTTGAAGCTGCTGCACTTCAGAACTAATTACTAGGAATGCTAGGAATTGTATGAACTCGTAATTAAGGATAGGCCTTCTTGCAAGGTTATTTAGAGAGTGGCATTAACAATTGATGAAAAGAATGTTGAATTCCTAAAGTATATGAGAGTGGATAAGATGAAATTTCTAACTCCCAACAACATACTCATCCATATAATTCATTAAAGTGTTTGTATTCTGTCTTTTCCATTGATCAAATTCATGCATACATGTTTATTTACTGTCTTTTGCATATAAAACTACAATCAATTTGTTCTTAAGTCTTAAATAATCAACAAATCACATAACTAACTAGGTCGTGAGTTCTTTGGGAGAACGATACTTGGTCTTACCGAGTTTTATTACTTGAAACGATTCGGTCACACTTGCCGATTGTTAAACAAGTTTGTGGCGCCGTTTTTCGGTGTTCATAAGTTTGTCATCAGCTGCATCACGTGAATCTTTGAGCGGTACCATCATCTCGCAAGTTCCATCCTCCTCAACACACAACAATTCACGCTTCTCACCATCTCCACAACACCGCCTCGGTCTCGCCAGCACCACCACAGTTTCCATCTCGATCATCTTCATCTTCTCCATACTCGGAACCAAATCGTGCCACCGCAAGTGATGACAAATTTATGAACACCGAAATACGGCGCCACAAACTTGTTGAAAATCGGCAAGTGTGACCGAATCGTTTCAAGTAATAAACTCGGTAAGACCAAGTATCGTTCTCCCAAAGGACTCATGGCCTAGTTTAGTTATGTGATTCGTTGATTAGCTAAGACTTAAGAACGAAATAAGTGGACTTTAATATGCAAAACAGAAAATAAACATGTATGCATGAGTTTTGATCAATGGCTAAAACAAAATACAAACACTTCAATGGAATATATGGATGAGTATGTTGTTGGGGTTATCAATTTCATCTTATCCACTCTCATATATTTTAGGAATTCAACATTCTTTTCATCATTGTTAATGCAACTCTCTAAATTACCTTGCAAGAAGGCCTATCCCTAATTACGAGTTCATACAATTCCTAGCATTCCTAATAATTAGTTCTTTGAGTGCAGGAGCTTAACGGCAACCAATTTACTATTGGGAGAAATTCCCCGGATCTAGATTTCCCCGTATGTTCCCGTATAGACAAAATCAATAATCACGCATTGAATGAGTTAAACAAAGCAAGCTTTGAGCAAAGAGGAAAAACCCTAACTAATGATGAAAGAAAGCATAGGTCTTAAATATAAGATGTAAACACAAATTCCATATATGAGAGTTTCGCAAGACTACATTGATTCCCCAACAAACATACAAGGTTTAGTTCACCATATCCATGGTGAAACTAGATGAACAATAATGAAAGAATGAAAGATAAAACCCTAGAAAGGTGAAGAGGTAGCCTGAGCATCCAAGATCCTCCTTCAAAGGGGTGGAAGAGAGAGTGTTTGCTTCGTTTCTGCCAAAGATACAAACCCTAGGACGTCCTAAAGCTTATATACTATTCTAAAATTATAGAAAATTTAGGCCCAAGCCCATAAGTGTGCCGCTCAGCGGTAAAGTGCCGCTCAGCGGTAAGTGCGTGAGTTGGTTTCTTCCCCTCAGCGGCCATTTTGCCCCTCAGCGGATCCAACGTGAACTTCTGAGTGCCGCTCAGCGGTAAACTGCCGCCGAGCGGCAGTTGCGGCTTGTCCTTTTGCACTTTTTGATGTCATTTCTGATTCCATCTCTCTCCTTCTTCACTTCTTTCACTATATTCACCTTAAAACCTGCACAAAAACACTGAAATCAAGCATAAACCTGTCCAGCTCTCTTATTTCTGAAAATATGACCAAAAGCATGATTTCAAGCTAGTTTCTAAGTGTTAAAGGTTGCTTTCAGTATCAATTTTAAGCATGAAAATAACAATTTTTCAACTGTTATCAGCAAGCAACCACCACGCCGCAGATCCAAACAACGCCACTGCTTCACGCAATCCCTTTTATCGCGCCTCTACGAGTTCGCGTCTCGACCACCATCGCACAACCATCTTCATCTTCTCATCCACACTTCTCGCACACCAAGTTTCAGGGCATTTGTGCAATTTTGGAAAGTCATAAAAGCTAAAAGATAAAATTCAGTTGTTGAAATTAATGTAATTTGGGAATATCAACAGAAAATATCTTCCAAATATTGTTATAATTATCTAAATCTTTTAGTTATTTGGAAGATATAAGATAAAAGATTTTGTCACATGAATATTCAGAGTCCAAGCCCAATCAAGCCCTTTATAAAGAGACCAAGGGGGGACTTCACTTAAATTATTTTCGTTCATTCTCTCATACTCCTCTCACTTTTCTTTCATCTTGTATTCAACTCCATTCATGGAGAGCTAAGCATCTAGGGTCATTCTGCTATAATTCCATGATGGATTCTGAGGTTACGTTCAGTTAATGCAATTGTTTACTTTGATTATTGATTTAAGTTGTTCTCTGTATGTCTTTCATCTCTCCATCTTGTTAAAAGTAAATATTTTTGCATCATAATGTGTTTGAATCTACATGCATATTCATTATATGAGTTCTAGAGTTTCTAGGTTTAATTAGGAATCTACTTTGATTTAATTTAGGAACTTTCATATGATTAAATGATTTTTACTATCAATTGAGAATGTACTTTGGTTGGTAGTAATAATTTCAACTATAATTAATTGAGAATTTAATTTGATTGATTACTTATCTTCACGAGTGTGAGGTATGTTAAGTTCTACACCTTTCTAGATGGGTACTATTGGCCAAACAAGGTGCGCAATGTGCCGAAACCATTTATAGTGTTAAGCATTAAGGAATTAAACCAAGTTAAAGCTCCCCCCTTTAAGGATAGAGAAAAACCCCTACACCACACTAGATAGTTTGGGGAGTACACCACCATTGCATCTACAAAGGATCGAAGATGCTCATCCGGATCAGTTGACCCATCATACTTCTCAAACACGGGGGGTATTTTACTGATGGACAAATTTATGATCACCAAAATATGATGTCACAAACTTGTTTCACAATCGGCAAGTATGACCGAATCATTCAAGTAATAAACTTGGTAAGACCAAGTATCGTTCTCCCAAAGGACTCACGGCCTAGTTTAGTTGTGTGGTTTGTTGATTAGCTAAGACTTAAGAACGAAATATTTGGAATTTAATATGCAAGACAGAAAATAAACATGTATGCATGAAGTTTTGATCAATGGCAAAAGCAAAAGATAAACACTTTCAATGAAATATATGGATGAATATGTTGTTGGGGGTCAATTTCATCTCATCCACTCTCATATATTTTAGGAATTCAACATTCAAATCATCATTGTTAATGCCACTCTCCAAAGTACCATTCTAGATGGCTTCTCCCTAATCACGAGTTCATACAATTCCTAGCATTCCTAATGATTAGTTCATAAGTTCAGGAGCTTAATGATGGACAAATTTATTACTTGAACGATTCGGTCATACTTGCCGATTGTGAAACAAGTTTGTGACATCATAATTTGGTGCTTACAAATTTGTCCATCACCGCTCAGCGGTAAATACCGCTTGATGAATCATTATTTTCTTCACTTCACTTAGTTTATTATGCTAGAATTAATCAGGGAATCGTACTTAAATGTCCATTATTTTCCCATTGTTCCTAATTGTGCTCAATTTGATCAGAAATTCTTATTTTAATTAATTTGAATTATCTGAGACTAATTATTTACATTATTGAATGCAGGAAAATTGTTGATAATATTTTGGGACTGAAAGAGAAATTTCTCATCAATTACATGCTAAGCTAAAATGAGGAGGTGTGAAATTATTTTTTTTGAGATGCTTCAATTGGAAAAGTGGTGTCACGGTTTGGTTAGGAGAAGAGTCTTGTTATGCTGATTTATTTAGTTTATGGCCATTTTGTCACTCTCACGTGGAGGTACAATTTGTTTAGAAGAAATTCCAATTTAGTTGGCTTGAGGAGAGTGGTCACGTGAAATGTCCAACAAGGATAGTACACCAAGTCTTCCTATTTTATTCTTCCTACACTTACCACACGGTCACATCAACTTTAGCAAATGGAGATACATTTTTTCTTTCCCTTTCCTGTTGGGCCATGGGAGTCCAATACTACAAAAATACAGGGGCCCTTTTGCTTTACTTTTGGCACATTTTCGAAAGAAAAATTGCAAGCAAGAGAATGCATCACGACACTTAGTTGCTTAGTAAGTGGAGACTATATTGATTGCTAAAATAAAAAGGAACACCACGGCCCACATGAAAAGAGAAGCTTTTGGAATTTAAATTGGTAAAATGGAATGAGGGGCCACCACTGAAAGCTCACGTGGGAGGACCTCCAAAATGTGCTGATTTTGTCACGGCCTTACACCATCATCCAGGGGCTGGAACGTTCCTTTGGAGTTGGTCATTAAATCAAGTTTTGAAGAAACAGCACGTTGGGAAGCACACTGTCACGGCTGGAATTGAGGGAATCATTCTGGCTTTGGCTCTTGAATGTTGTTTCAATGGCAGCTTGGAGCGGACAGTGGAGCAACCACCTTCACGGCCATGGCTGCAGAGTGCACATCCAGCTTGGTTAAAGATCCAGCACCTTGCAAGAGGAGCCAAAAGTGTGAAGAGAAGCCACTTGCAGCATGAATGAAGTAAAGACAGTTCCACCAGCAGCTACAACTTGTGAAGAGAGAAGAGTTGGCTTCACAAGGAAAATGGGCAGCAGCAATAAGCACCATGTGATTGATGAAGAAGCTCTTGTTGCAGCATTGCAACCAGCCACACGCACATCTTGGAGTGTCCAGGGGCAGTTCACGGTTAGCAGGGAGAAGAGGTGGGGATCACGGCCAAAATAGAGAAGGAAAGGACGTGATTCAGCTGATTGAAATGGAGAAAGGAGGGGACCACATTGAATCAAAAGAAGGTCACGATTTTTACATTTGTTCACGGGCTGCCAATCCAAATTGCTGAATTGAAGGAGGATGTTAAGTGTCAGACACTATAAAATGCAAGCAGCAGCAAAGAATGAGGAGAAGATTTTAGTGTGGATTTTAGGAGTAGTGTAGGAACTACCCACGTCTGGGAGGAGGCTATTGCCTCTTCCTCCTTCAATCAACTCTCTGTATTTTCATTTTCCAAACAGTGCAACAGTGATTTATTTTCTGAAGCGTATAGTGTGTTACTGTAATTTTTATTTTCATTGTACAGGAATTTAATTTCAAGTGTTGAATCTCTGCTAAATTTGATTTCCAATTAAGTGTTTTTAATTTTACTGTCTCTTTATTTTACCGTTTACTGTTTTCTGAACCGTTAAATTCAGTCAATGTATTTTTCCGTTCGGTTTATTTTCAACGTCGTTTTTACTGTTCATTTTCACCGATGTTTTGGGTAAATTTTATTTACATGGCTGTTACATTTTCTACATGTTTACTGTTACAATGTTTTCATTTCAAGCATTGATGAATTTTACATTTTTTGGTTTTACCGTTCAGTTTTTACCACCGTTAAAATTTACTTCAGTGTTTTTAATTTTGTGTTATTTAATTTCTAGTCAACTTTAATTTTACCACAACAAACACAATCACAAAACCCCCCACCTTCGTGTGTAAATCTGAGACTGAGCCACAATATTGGTCCTTGAGAGACGACCTAGGAGTCACATCCTAGCTATACTGCATATTTTCATGCACAACTTTTGTGAGCGGTGCGACCCGTCCATCAATTTTGGCGCCGCTGCCGGGGACCAATGACGGTTTGGTTTTAGATTCTTGTTGTGTAAATTTTTGTTCTGTTAATATGTGTCTTTTGTGTGTTTTGTGTTTTGTATTTTTGTAGGCGACAACGACACCTTCAGCAAATTTTGGCAGCGTTGTCACTTCAGTTCCAGGTTCTTGTTTTAGATTTTTGTTGTGTTTTTCGATTATGTTGTGTTAATATATGTTTTGTCTTTTATATTTTTATTGTGCTATGTTCTATATTTAGTTGTTATTAAAAAAAAAAAAAATTTTACTATTGATGTTCTGTCTTGTGTGTGCTTGTAGCATGTATAAATGTGTTTTGTTTTATCTGATTCGTAATTTTTAGTTTTTAGTTTTTACTTTTTATTTTTCCATGTCTACCTATTTTAATGTTGTGAATAATGCTTATTCTGCCAATGTCTGTGATTATGATTCTTATTCTGCATATTACTTTGATTTTAAATCTGCTGATTTTTATGACGAGAACAATATGTTCCATCATCCAATTTCTGAGAGCTCTTTTTGGGAGCCAGTTCCACAATATGAGAGTCAGCAGTATGATTCTCCTATTCAAATAACTCCTCAGCCTTCTACTTCTGAACCTACATTAAAGGAGTTACTAGAGCAGATGACAATGCAGAACATTCAGTTTCAGAAAGGGAACATGCAGTTCAAGCAAGAGAGCATGGAGTTCCAGCAGGAAACTCAAGCTGCCATGCAAAATCTGAGTGATCAGATCAGGCAGATGGCCACTCTTGCACCTGAGGAGACTGATGAAAATTTTGGGGACCCGGCAGAAGTAAGCAGTAATCCTGAACCAGGTAGACCACCTTCACCTTCCCACACTCTAGAAATCTTCAAGGAAGAGGAGGTAAGCATACCACAATTTGATTATTATGTTGATTGTGATGATGATCGGTATGCTAATGACTATATTCTTGCTGAGTCTGATTTTAATTTTTCCTCTGTGCATGATGAGAACCGCTTTTTACTATCACATTCGAATGGTTATTCTTCATGCACTGAACATGAATCTGAGTCTATGATTAATATTGCATGCAATTTAGAAATTGATTCATGTTATGAGGATTTATCTAAGGCTCGGTATGATGAATTGGGATGGGGTGTTATACCTCTGCATGAAATTTCTGCAGTGCCACATTGCACTAACCATGTTGCAGGAGGTACATATAAATTTGATCAGCATGCACCCACACTGGAAGACAAAGGTGCCAGTACATACAACAGTTCGAAGATCAAAAGGCACCTACTGAATCTGCTCAGTAACAATATTTGCTGTTTAGATCCGGCGGTGGAGGACATTTCACTGCTTGATCAAATCTGGAGGATGAAGCAGTTCGTCCTCAACAATTTCATGCTGAATCCTGAAGAAGACATCTCCCTACAAATCCAAAATTGGCAACTGCCACCCTGACCAGGGGAGTTTTCTTTTTCTTTCTTCCCCGTTTTCATACTTTTATTACATTTTTCCTTTATCTGTTTAGTGTTTTAATTGATGATCTTATGCTTAGAACACGTTTAGGACATTGTAGTTTAAGTGTGGTCTCGGGAAGATTCTGCATTTTGTTTAAGTTGTTTTTCCTTTTCTTCTTAGTTTTTGAATTGTCATCTTTAAAAAAAAAATGTGTTTTGTGTTTTATTTTGCTTCGTGATTTTTAGTGTTTTTACTTAAAATAAAAAAAAAATAAAAAAAAAATCAAAAAATCAAAAAAATCAAAAATTGTTTTGCGTAGTCCATGATTTTTGTTTTTTTTTTTTCGGCCCTCAGTTTCTTACCAATAATTCATGTAAAATTTTCACTTCAGATCTCATTTTTTTAATTTTCCTTATTTTCCTTCATTGTAAAAATAAGTTCTTAGTTGTTTCATACAGATCTTTGATTGAAAAATTTTGTTTAGATAAGAAAGATTTCATTCATTTGAGCAAAAATTACAGTGATTGAGAAAAGGAAATTTTTCAGATCTGAAAATGAAATTGCAATAGATATATGTGAAAATAAAGTTGTTCAGGGGTCGATCATTTCTGATCGTTAATATTACACACCATAATAAATAAAAACATAAAAAAAAAAATAATTGTTCAGATTACATGCCTTATTAATATTCTGGCCACACTCGGCCAGCGAAAACATAAAAAAAAAACATAAAACCTAAAACATTAAAAATGAAAGAACTCTCGAGCTGGTTGTGGTGGTCTAAGGGAGAGCTCCGTTGAGGGAGTTCTGGTTCGAAATACAGGAGGCTTTGGTGGAGGAATTTCTCGTTCATTTCTGTCGTCATCGATAATGATCGGAACTGGAAACAAATCCAGCAGCCTCGGTGCCCTCATTATCACCCAGTTGTTTTCTTTCAAACAAAAAAAAAATAAATAAATAAATAAAAAAATAAATAAACTTGTGTTAATAATAGAAGAGGAATGGAAAATTCAATGGAGGTGTGATCAGAGGTCTTACCGTACATGTACAGCGGCAGTTGTGAAAAGAGAGTGCCAGTGGGGTCTATCTCCGCTTGCCAGCGCCTGACCCGATTGCCATGGTTGTTAAACCAGCAGTGCACGTTATATTCGGTGGCATCTGCGAAGGTCCTTAGTCGAGACGCGATCTCGACGACTTGCGCTCGGCTTGGGTGTGTGACCCCATAGTTGTAGATGTTCATCATCATCTTGATCTGATCATCTATAGGACGCCATCGCTGACTAGTGTATCTCTCTGATTCCATCTCACTCGTCATCATTCCTCTTGAAATATTCTAAAACTTAATAAAAAAAAATATAAAAATAAAAAGAACAAAAACATAAAAAAAGAAAAAAATAAACATAAAAAAAAAATAAAAAGAACTAAAAAAAAAGAAGCATAAAAAAAAAAAAATTTAGTTCTCTGTTTTCTTTATTTGTTCTTGTTTCCTTTTAGATTTATTTTGTCCAGTCTGTATTTGATGTTTTAGTGTCTGGTCTCAGATCTGTTTCACGGTCCTTGCAAAAGGGTCCTAAACGGATCTACGTCCAGTTGTCCGGTTGTTCTTGTCCATATTGTTCTTGTATATTATGTTTATGTGTTTATTTAGTTTTAAGTGGGGTACGTGGCGTTGTTCTACCCGATTGTCTCTGCAATACCTTCAATCGAAGGGAGATTAACGTCTGGTTTCCAGCCTATATACCCCTTAAGTTATTTTTTTGACAGTTGTGTTTTATGTGTTTTTCTTTAAAAAAAAAATAAAGCAGGAAAGCTGAGAAAGCGTAAGAAAATAACAATGGAAAAGAGGGACAGCAGGCAAGAGGTCAGAGAAGAAAAATATGGAAAGCAGGAAAGCAGGATGGTAATAACAGCAGAAAAAGCCGAAAGAAAGGCAGATCCAGGAGCAGAGGACTTACCTAGAGTAGTAGGCTGGCAGAGAAGCTCCTCGAGGTTCTCACACTCTTCAGATGGCACCGGGGCAGAGGCTCCACAGAGATTCCAGACGCTCAGGTTGAGAAAGAGAGGAGAGCGGGGAGGAGAGGCTCCCTGCAGAGATCCAGACGCTCGAGAGAGTAGAGAGAGAAGAGAGCAGAGAAAGGAGTAGAGAGAGAGTGAGGGATCAGAAATGGCGCTGGACGCGGAGGAGTGCCTCATTTATAGCCAGATTGCTTTCCACTGTAGCAACAGTTCCGGTCTTTGTCACCGAGACTGTTGTCACAGTACCGGTCTCCTTTTTCTGAAAAAATAAAAAAATAAAAAAATAAAAAAATAAAAAATAAATAATATAAAAAAAAAAATTATTAGCATCTACTGATGGGTGCTAGGTGTTTTAAGACATCTGCTGATGGATGTCCCTGATAACATCTACTGATGGATGTTACTGAAAATTTCTTCCCATTTCCTAACATTTTATTGCACTTGTCTATATTATTTGACTGCTCTGAAGTTGATCATCTGATGATTGTAACACACTGAGGACATTGTGTGATTTAAGTGTGGTCTACTGGGAAGAAATTCTGATTTTTCTGATTTTTCTGTTAGATTGTATTTTGTGTGTTAAATTTTTTGTTTTTGAGTGTTAAATTTTTTCTGTTTTAAGTGGTTTTTAGTGTGTTTTGTGTGCAATAAATTTTACATTTTTCTTTTGATTTCTGGATGATGTTTAAGTTGTAGATTTTTCCTTCACTTCATTAATACTTATAGTTTGAAATCCTTGCTTTTCTCTGCTTGGAAGATGATTATAATGTTTAAGAGGTTGATTTGATTGTGACGAATACCCTGTGTGAGATTTGAGCCACTTAATTTTCTTTCTTGTGTGTGATATGTATCTTGAATGCTTGCACATATGCCTTGGCTTGATTCTTTTTGATATACTTAATTGATATGCATGTTCAGACGTGATAAAGGCATTTTTGTTCTTGAGCCTCTTTAGCCAAATAAGCCTACCTTGTTATTATCCTTTGATAACCCCTTTGAGCCTATACTGTATATATTTCTTTGTATTGAAGCTCATACACTGACCCTAAGTGAAAAACAAATGATTACCTTAACCTTAGGAAAGTCTGGAGCTATAGAAGTATTTTGTGAATAAGTGTGGTCTCCTTGGGAATTCTGATGAATTGGCTAGTTGGTTCCTCATCATGTTTTGAAATGATAATTTATATCCTGTTGAAAAAAAAAAAAAGAAGAAGACAGGATGAGAAAAAATTTTGATGAGAAAAAGAAAAAATTGAAAAATCATTTTGTGAATAATGGAGTCGAGAAGAGGATGGAATTAGAGGTTTGGGTAAGATTTCACTGTGTTTACATTTTTTCCCCAGTGCTCCTCTATTTCTTCTGAGCTATAGCTACTTATCCATATTTATCCTCCCCTGTCCTTGGCCCCATTACAACCCAGTAAAGACCTTTTGATCTAAACGTGCATATGTTTTGAGTGTTGATATTAGAAGCTTGCCAAGTCAATTTGTGTTTGTTTTCTTGAGTGCATTGAGTTGAAATGTTTACCCTAGACACTTGAGAGAAACACTATAGTGCATCTGTGAGGTTTTGACATTTTTGAATCACCTCTTGAGCTGATTGATTATTTTACCCTGCTTTGAATTGCTTGGATGATTTCTGTAAGTATCTGCTTTATTTGATTTGTGTTGGATAATTTCTACTTCTTTTCTCTGTCCAGACTTCTTGAGAACTTTGTAAATTTTGTTTATTTTTCTCGTGAGTCTTTATTTTTCTGTTTGCTGAGTTTATGTCACCTTCCTAAAAGTCCTTTGACCCATTCCCTGATTTGAGTCTTAATTTTGCCCAGGAGTGCAAAAGACTAAGTGTGGTCTATTTTGATGAATCATTATTTTCTTCACTTCACTTAGTTTATTATGCTAGAATTAATCAGGGAATCGTACTTAAATGTCCATTATTTTCCCATTGTTCCTAATTGTGCTCAATTTGATCAGAAATTCTTATTTTAATTAATTTGAATTATCTGAGACTAATTATTTACATTATTGAATGCAGGAAAATTGTTGATAATATTTTGGGACTGAAAGAGAAATTTCTCATCAATTACATGCTAAGCTAAAATGAGGAGGTGTGAAATTATTTTTTTTGAGATGCTTCAATTGGAAAAGTGGTGTCACGGTTTGGTTAGGAGAAGAGTCTTGTTATGCTGATTTATTTAGTTTATGGCCATTTTGTCACTCTCACGTGGAGGTACAATTTGTTTAGAAGAAATTCCAATTTAGTTGGCTTGAGGAGAGTGGTCACGTGAAATGTCCAACAAGGATAGTACACCAAGTCTTCCTATTTTATTCTTCCTACACTTACCACACGGTCACATCAACTTTAGCAAATGGAGATACATTTTTTCTTTCCCTTTCCTGTTGGGCCATGGGAGTCCAATACTACAAAAATACAGGGGCCCTTTTGCTTTACTTTTGGCACATTTTCGAAAGAAAAATTGCAAGCAAGAGAATGCATCACGACACTTAGTTGCTTAGTAAGTGGAGACTATATTGATTGCTAAAATAAAAAGGAACACCACGGCCCACATGAAAAGAGAAGCTTTTGGAATTTAAATTTGTAAAATGGAATGAGGGGCCACCACTGAAAGCTCACGTGGGAGGACCTCCAAAATGTGCTGATTTTGTCACGGCCTTACACCATCATCCAGGGGCTGGAACGTTCCTTTGGAGTTGGTCATTAAATCAAGTTTTGAAGAAACAGCACGTTGGGAAGCACACTGTCACGGCTGGAATTGAGGGAATCATTCTGGCTTTGGCTCTTGAACGTTGTTTCAATGGCAGCTTGGAGCGGACAGTGGAGCAACCACCTTCACGGCCATGGCTGCAGAGTGCACATCCAGCTTGGTTAAAGATCCAGCACCTTGCAAGAGGAGCCAAAAGTGTGAAGAGAAGCCACTTGCAGCATGAATGAAGTAAAGACAGTTCCACCAGCAGCTACAACTTGTGAAGAGAGAAGAGTTGGCTTCACAAGGAAAATGGGCAGCAGCAATAAGCACCATGTGATTGATGAAGAAGCTCTTGTTGCAGCATTGCAACCAGCCACACGCACATCTTGGAGTGTCCAGGGGCAGTTCACGGTTAGCAGGGAGAAGAGGTGGGGATCACGGCCAAAATAGAGAAGGAAAGGACGTGATTCAGCTGATTGAAATGGAGAAAGGAGGGGACCACATTGAATCAAAAGAAGGTCACGATTTTTACATTTGTTCACGGGCTGCCAATCCAAATTGCTGAATTGAAGGAGGATGTTGAGTGTCAGACACTATAAAATGCAAGCAGCAGCAAAGAATGAGGAGAAGATTTTAGTGTGGATTTTAGGAGTAGTGTAGGAACTACCCACGTCTGGGAGGAGGCTATTGCCTCTTCCTCCTTCAATCAACTCTCTGTATTTTCATTTTCCAAACAGTGCAACAGTGATTTATTTTCTGAAGCGTATAGTGTGTTACTGTAATTTTTATTTTCATTGTACAGGAATTTAATTTCAAGTGTTGAATCTTTGCTAAATTTGATTTCCAATTAAGTGTTTTTAATTTTACTGTCTCTTTATTTTACCGTTTACTGTTTTCTGAACCGTTAAATTCAGTCAATGTATTTTTCCGTTCGGTTTATTTTCAACGTCGTTTTTACTGTTCATTTTCACCGATGTTTTGGGTAAATTTTATTTACATGGCTGTTACATTTTCTACATGTTTACTGTTACAATGTTTTCATTTCAAGCATTGATGAATTTTACATTTTTTGGTTTTACCGTTCAGTTTTTACCACCGTTAAAATTTACTTCAGTGTTTTTAATTTTGTGTTATTTAATTTCTAGTCAACTTTAATTTTACCACAACAAACACAATCACAAAACCCCCCACCTTCGTGTGTAAATCTGAGACTGAGCCACAATATTGGTCCTTGAGAGACGACCTAGGAGTCACATCCTAGCTATACTGCATATTTTCATGCACAACTTTTGTGAGCGGTGCGACCCGTCCATCAATTTTGGCGCCGCTGCCGGGGACCAATGACGGTTTGGTTTTAGATTCTTGTTGTGTAAATTTTTGTTCTGTTAATATGTGTCTTTTGTGTGTTTTGTGTTTTGTATTTTTGTAGGCGACAACGACACCTTCAGCAAATTTTGGCAGCGTTGTCACTTCAGTTCCAGGTTCTTGTTTTAGATTTTTGTTGTGTTTTTCGATTATGTTGTGTTAATATATGTTTTGTCTTTTATATTTTTATTGTGCTATGTTCTATATTTAGTTGTTATTAAAAAAAAAAAAAATTTTACTATTGATGTTCTGTCTTGTGTGTGCTTGTAGCATGTATAAATGTGTTTTGTTTTATCTGATTCGTAATTTTTAGTTTTTAGTTTTTACTTTTTATTTTTCCATGTCTACCTATTTTAATGTTGTGAATAATGCTTATTCTGCCAATGTCTGTGATTATGATTCTTATTCTGCATATTACTTTGATTTTAAATCTGCTGATTTTTATGACGAGAACAATATGTTCCATCATCCAATTTCTGAGAGCTCTTTTTGGGAGCCAGTTCCACAATATGAGAGTCAGCAGTATGATTCTCCTATTCAAATAACTCCTCAGCCTTCTACTTCTGAACCTACATTAAAGGAGTTACTAGAGCAGATGACAATGCAGAACATTCAGTTTCAGAAAGGGAACATGCAGTTCAAGCAAGAGAGCATGGAGTTCCAGCAGGAAACTCAAGCTGCCATGCAAAATCTGAGTGATCAGATCAGGCAGATGGCCACTCTTGCACCTGAGGAGACTGATGAAAATTTTGGGGACCCGGCAGAAGTAAGCAGTAATCCTGAACCAGGTAGACCACCTTCACCTTCCCACACTCTAGAAATCTTCAAGGAAGAGGAGGTAAGCATACCACAATTTGATTATTATGTTGATTGTGATGATGATCGGTATGCTAATGACTATATTCTTGCTGAGTCTGATTTTAATTTTTCCTCTGTGCATGATGAGAACCGCTTTTTACTATCACATTCGAATGGTTATTCTTCATGCACTGAACATGAATCTGAGTCTATGATTAATATTGCATGCAATTTAGAAATTGATTCATGTTATGAGGATTTATCTAAGGCTCGGTATGATGAATTGGGATGGGGTGTTATACCTCTGCATGAAATTTCTGCAGTGCCACATTGCACTAACCATGTTGCAGGAGGTACATATAAATTTGATCAGCATGCACCCACACTGGAAGACAAAGGTGCCAGTACATACAACAGTTCGAAGATCAAAAGGCACCTACTGAATCTGCTCAGTAACAATATTTGCTGTTTAGATCCGGCGGTGGAGGACATTTCACTGCTTGATCAAATCTGGAGGATGAAGCAGTTCGTCCTCAACAATTTCATGCTGAATCCTGAAGAAGACATCTCCCTACAAATCCAAAATTGGCAACTGCCACCCTGACCAGGGGAGTTTTCTTTTTCTTTCTTCCCCGTTTTCATACTTTTATTACATTTTTCCTTTATCTGTTTAGTGTTTTAATTGATGATCTTATGCTTAGAACACGTTTAGGACATTGTAGTTTAAGTGTGGTCTCGGGAAGATTCTGCATTTTGTTTAAGTTGTTTTTCCTTTTCTTCTTAGTTTTTGAATTGTCATCTTTAAAAAAAAAAATGTGTTTTGTGTTTTATTTTGCTTCGCGATTTTTAGTGTTTTTACTTAAAATAAAAAAAAAATAAAAAAAAAATCAAAAAATCAAAAAAATCAAAAATTGTTTTGCGTAGTCCATGATTTTTGTTTTTTTTTTTCGGCCCTCAGTTTCTTACCAATAATTCATGTAAAATTTTCACTTCAGATCTCATTTTTTTAATTTTCCTTATTTTCCTTCATTGTAAAAATAAGTTCTTAGTTGTTTCATACAGATCTTTGATTGAAAAATTTTGTTTAGATAAGAAAGATTTCATTCATTTGAGCAAAAATTACAGTGATTGAGAAAAGGAAATTTTTCAGATCTGAAAATGAAATTGCAATAGATATATGTGAAAATAAAGTTGTTCAGGGGTCGATCATTTCTGATCGTTAATATTACACACCATAATAAATAAAAACATAAAAAAAAAAATAATTGTTCAGATTACATGCCTTATTAATATTCTGGCCACACTCGGCCAGCGAAAACATAAAAAAAAAAAAACATAAAACCTAAAACATTAAAAATGAAAGAACTCTCGAGCTGGTTGTGGTGGTCTAAGGGAGAGCTCCGTTGAGGGAGTTCTGGTTCGAAATACAGGAGGCTTTGGTGGAGGAATTTCTCGTTCATTTCTGTCGTCATCGATAATGATCGGAACTGGAAACAAATCCAGCAGCCTCGGTGCCCTCATTATCACCCAGTTGTTTTCTTTCAAACAAAAAAAAAAAAAATAAATAAATAAATAAAAAAATAAACTTGTGTTAATAATAGAAGAGGAATGGAAAATTCAATGGAGGTGTGATCAGAGGTCTTACCGTACATGTACAGCGGCAGTTGTGAAAAGAGAGTGCCAGTGGGGTCTATCTCCGCTTGCCAGCGCCTGACCCGATTGCCATGGTTGTTAAACCAGCAGTGCACGTTATATTCGGTGGCATCTGCGAAGGTCCTTAGTCGAGACGCGATCTCGACGACTTGCGCTCGGCTTGGGTGTGTGACCCCATAGTTGTAGATGTTCATCATCATCTTGATCTGATCATCTATAGGACGCCATCGCTGACTAGTGTATCTCTCTGATTCCATCTCACTCGTCATCATTCCTCTTGAAATATTCTAAAACTTAATAAAAAAAATATAAAAATAAAAAGAACAAAAACATAAAAAAAGAAAAAAATAAACATAAAAAAAAAATAAAAAGAACTAAAAAAAAGAAGCATAAAAAAAAAAAAATTTAGTTCTCTGTTTTCTTTATTTGTTCTTGTTTCCTTTTAGATTTATTTTGTCCAGTCTGTATTTGATGTTTTAGTGTCTGGTCTCAGATCTGTTTCACGGTCCTTGCAAAAGGGTCCTAAACGGATCTACGTCCAGTTGTCCGGTTGTTCTTGTCCATATTGTTCTTGTATATTATGTTTATGTGTTTATTTAGTTTTAAGTGGGGTACGTGGCGTTGTTCTACCCGATTGTCTCTGCAATACCTTCAATCGAAGGGAGATTAACGTCTGGTTTCCAGCCTATATACCCCTTAAGTTATTTTTTTGACAGTTGTGTTTTATGTGTTTTTCTTTAAAAAAAAAATAAAGCAGGAAAGCTGAGAAAGCGTAAGAAAATAACAATGGAAAAGAGGGACAGCAGGCAAGAGGTCAGAGAAGAAAAATATGGAAAGCAGGAAAGCAGGATGGTAATAACAGCAGAAAAAGCCGAAAGAAAGGCAGATCCAGGAGCAGAGGACTTACCTAGAGTAGTAGGCTGGCAGAGAAGCTCCTCGAGGTTCTCACACTCTTCAGATGGCACCGGGGCAGAGGCTCCGCAGAGATTCCAGACGCTCAGGTTGAGAAAGAGAGGAGAGCGGGGAGGAGAGGCTCCCTGCAGAGATCCAGACGCTCGAGAGAGTAGAGAGAGAAGAGAGCAGAGAAAGGAGTAGAGAGAGAGTGAGGGATCAGAAATGGCGCTGGACGCGGAGGAGTGCCTCATTTATAGCCAGATTGCTTTCCACTGTAGCAACAGTTCCGGTCTTTGTCACCGAGACTGTTGTCACAGTACCGGTCTCCTTTTTCTGAAAAAATAAAAAAATAAAAAAATAAAAAAATAAAAAATAAATAATATAAAAAAAAAATTATTAGCATCTACTGATGGGTGCTAGGTGTTTTAAGACATCTGCTGATGGATGTCCCTGATAACATCTACTGATGGATGTTACTGAAAATTTCTTCCCATTTCCTAACATTTTATTGCACTTGTCTATATTATTTGACTGCTCTGAAGTTGATCATCTGATGATTGTAACACACTGAGGACATTGTGTGATTTAAGTGTGGTCTACTGGGAAGAAATTCTGATTTTTCTGTTAGATTGTATTTTGTGTGTTAAATTTTTTGTTTTTGAGTGTTAAATTTTTTCTGTTTTAAGTGGTTTTTAGTGTGTTTTGTGTGCAATAAATTTTACATTTTTCTTTTGATTTCTGGATGATGTTTAAGTTGTAGATTTTTCCTTCACTTCATTAATACTTATAGTTTGAAATCCTTGCTTTTCTCTGCTTGGAAGATGATTATAATGTTTAAGAGGTTGATTTGATTGTGACGAATACCCTGTGTGAGATTTGAGCCACTTAATTTTCTTTCTTGTGTGTGATATGTATTTTGATTGCTTGCACATATGCCTTGGCTTGATTCTTTTTGATATACTTGATTGATATGCATGTTCAGACGTGATAAAGGCATTTTTGTTCTTGAGCCTCTTTAGCCAAATAAGCCTACCTTGTTATTATCCTTTGATAACCCCTTTGAGCCTATACTGTATATATTTCTTTGTATTGAAGCTCATACACTGACCCTAAGTGAAAAACAAATGATTACCTTAACCTTAGGAAAGTCTGGAGCTATAGAAGTATTTTGTGAATAAGTGTGGTCTCCTTGGGAATTCTGATGAATTGGCTAGTTGGTTCCTCATCATGTTTTGAAATGATAATTTATATCCTGTTGAAAAAAAAAAAAGAAGAAGACAGGATGAGAAAAAATTTTGATGAGAAAAAGAAAAAATTGAAAAATCATTTTGTGAATAATGGAGTCGAGAAGAGGATGGAATTAGAGGTTTGGGTAAGATTTCACTGTGTTTACATTTTTTCCCCAGTGCTCCTCTATTTCTTCTGAGCTATAGCTACTTATCCATATTTATCCTCCCCTGTCCTTGGCCCCATTACAACCCAGTAAAGACCTTTTGATCTAAACGTGCATATGTTTTGAGTGTTGATATTAGAAGCTTGCCAAGTCAATTTGTGTTTGTTTTCTTGAGTGCATTGAGTTGAAATGTTTACCCTAGACACTTGAGAGAAACACTATAGTGCATCTGTGAGGTTTTGACATTTTTGAATCACCTCTTGAGCTGATTGATTATTTTACCCTGCTTTGAATTGCTTGGATGATTTCTGTAAGTATCTGCTTTATTTGATTTGTGTTGGATAATTTCTACTTCTTTTCTCTGTCCAGACTTCTTGAGAACTTTGTAAATTTTGTTTATTTTTCTCGTGAGTCTTTATTTTTCTGTTTGCTGAGTTTATGTCACCTTCCTAAAAGTCCTTTGACCCATTCCCTGATTTGAGTCTTAATTTTGCCCAGGAGTGCAAAAGACTAAGTGTGGTCTATTTTGATGAATCATTATTTTCTTCACTTCACTTAGTTTATTATGCTAGAATTAATCAGGGAATCGTACTTAAATGTCCATTATTTTCCCATTGTTCCTAATTGTGCTCAATTTGATCAGAAATTCTTATTTTAATTAATTTGAATTATCTGAGACTAATTATTTACATTATTGAATGCAGGAAAATTGTTGATAATATTTTGGGACTGAAAGAGAAATTTCTCATCAATTACATGCTAAGCTAAAATGAGGAGGTGTGAAATTATTTTTTTTGAGATGCTTCAATTGGAAAAGTGGTGTCACGGTTTGGTTAGGAGAAGAGTCTTGTTATGCTGATTTATTTAGTTTATGGCCATTTTGTCACTCTCACGTGGAGGTACAATTTGTTTAGAAGAAATTCCAATTTAGTTGGCTTGAGGAGAGTGGTCACGTGAAATGTCCAACAAGGATAGTACACCAAGTCTTCCTATTTTATTCTTCCTACACTTACCACACGGTCACATCAACTTTAGCAAATGGAGATACATTTTTTCTTTCCCTTTCCTGTTGGGCCATGGGAGTCCAATACTACAAAAATACAGGGGCCCTTTTGCTTTACTTTTGGCACATTTTCGAAAGAAAAATTGCAAGCAAGAGAATGCATCACGACACTTAGTTGCTTAGTAAGTGGAGACTATATTGATTGCTAAAATAAAAAGGAACACCACGGCCCACATGAAAAGAGAAGCTTTTGGAATTTAAATTGGTAAAATGGAATGAGGGGCCACCACTGAAAGCTCACGTGGGAGGACCTCCAAAATGTGCTGATTTTGTCACGGCCTTACACCATCATCCAGGGGCTGGAACGTTCCTTTGGAGTTGGTCATTAAATCAAGTTTTGAAGAAACAGCACGTTGGGAAGCACACTGTCACGGCTGGAATTGAGGGAATCATTCTGGCTTTGGCTCTTGAACGTTGTTTCAATGGCAGCTTGGAGCGGACAGTGGAGCAACCACCTTCACGGCCATGGCTGCAGAGTGCACATCCAGCTTGGTTAAAGATCCAGCACCTTGCAAGAGGAGCCAAAAGTGTGAAGAGAAGCCACTTGCAGCATGAATGAAGTAAAGACAGTTCCACCAGCAGCTACAACTTGTGAAGAGAGAAGAGTTGGCTTCACAAGGAAAATGGGCAGCAGCAATAAGCACCATGTGATTGATGAAGAAGCTCTTGTTGCAGCATTGCAACCAGCCACACGCACATCTTGGAGTGTCCAGGGGCAGTTCACGGTTAGCAGGGAGAAGAGGTGGGGATCACGGCCAAAATAGAGAAGGAAAGGACGTGATTCAGCTGATTGAAATGGAGAAAGGAGGGGACCACATTGAATCAAAAGAAGGTCACGATTTTTACATTTGTTCACGGGCTGCCAATCCAAATTGCTGAATTGAAGGAGGATGTTGAGTGTCAGACACTATAAAATGCAAGCAGCAGCAAAGAATGAGGAGAAGATTTTAGTGTGGATTTTAGGAGTAGTGTAGGAACTACCCACGTCTGGGAGGAGGCTATTGCCTCTTCCTCCTTCAATCAACTCTCTGTATTTTCATTTTCCAAACAGTGCAACAGTGATTTATTTTCTGAAGCGTATAGTGTGTTACTGTAATTTTTATTTTCATTGTACAGGAATTTAATTTCAAGTGTTGAATCTTTGCTAAATTTGATTTCCAATTAAGTGTTTTTAATTTTACTGTCTCTTTATTTTACCGTTTACTGTTTTCTGAACCGTTAAATTCAGTCAATGTATTTTTCCGTTCGGTTTATTTTCAACGTCGTTTTTACTGTTCATTTTCACCGATGTTTTGGGTAAATTTTATTTACATGGCTGTTACATTTTCTACATGTTTACTGTTACAATGTTTTCATTTCAAGCATTGATGAATTTTACATTTTTTGGTTTTACCATTCAGTTTTTACCACCGTTAAAATTTACTTCAGTGTTTTTAATTTTGTGTTATTTAATTTCTAGTCAACTTTAATTTTACCACAACAAACACAATCACAAAACCCCCCACCTTCGTGTGTAAGTCTGAGACTGAGCCACAATATTGGTCCTTGAGAGACGACCTAGGAGTCACATCCTAGCTATACTGCATATTTTCATGCACAACTTTTGTGAGCGGTGCGACCCGTCCATCACCGCTCAGCGGTAAATACCGCTCAGCGGTGACTGCGCTTCATTTTTCTTCCCCTCAGCGGCCAGTTTGCCCCTCAGCGTGACTCCCGCAACCTTCTGAGTGCCGCTCAGCGGTAAATTGCCGCTGAGCGGTGCCCTCGGCTTCTCCTTTTTGCACTTTTTCTTATCTTTTCTAATGTCATCTCTCTCCTTCTTCACTTCTTTCACCAAATTCACCTTAAAACCTGCACAATAACACTTAAATCAAGCATAAACCTGTCCAGCTCTCTTATTTATGAAAATATAGATAAAAGCATGATTTCAAGCTAGTTTTTAAGTCTAAAGGTTGCTTTTAGTATCAATTTTAAGCATGAAAATAACAATTTTTCAACTGTTATCACTTAACGACAACCAACATAATATTGGGAGAAATTCCCCGGATCTAGACTTCCCCGTACGTGCCCGTATCGACAAAACCAATAATCATGCATCGAATGAGTTAAACCATGCAAGCATTGAGCAAAGAGGAAAAACCCTAACTAATGATGAAAGAAAGCATAAATCTTAATTAAAAGATGCAAGCATATATTCCATATATGAGAGCTTCAAGAGATTACATTGATTCCCCAACAAACATACAAGGTTTAGTTCACCATATTCATGGTGAACCTAGATGAATATCAATGAAAGAATGAAAGAATAAACCCTAAAAAGGTGAAGAGGTAGCCTGAGCATCCAAGATCCTCCTTCAAAGGGGTGGAAGAGAGAGTGTTTGCCTTGTTTCTGCCAAAGATACTAATTCTAGGACGTGCAAGTCCTTATATACTATTCTAGAGTTACAAAAGATTACAAAAGCCCAAGCCCATAAAAGTGCCGCTCAGCGGTAAATACCGCTCAGCGGTGACTGCGCGTCCCTTTTCTTCCCCTCAGCGGCCAGTTTGCCCCTCAGCGGACCTCCCGTGACCTCCTGAGTGCCGCTCAGTGGTAAAATGCCGCTGAGCGGTGCCTTCAGCTTCTCCTTTTGCACTCTTTGATTCCTTTTCTGATTCCATCTCTCTTCTTCTTCACTTCTTTCACTAAATTCACCTTAAAACTTGCACAAAAACACTTAAATCAAGCATAAACCTGTCCAGCTCTCTTATTTCTGAAAATATGGATAAAAGCATGATTTCAAGCTAGTTTGTAAGTCTAAAGGTTGCTTTTAATATCAATTTTAAGCATGAAAATAGCAGTTTTTCAACTGTTATCACAACCCCAAACTTAGAACTTTGCTTGTCCTCAAGCAAACAAAATGTAACTCAATCTCCAACCAATTCATATGATGGTTCACTCATTCAAAAATTCTCTTTCTCAAGATAAGTAACAACTTCACTCAAACTTATGACCAAGAGTTCATTCAAGATGTGCACATGCTTTAGTATTCACAAAGTCATTTAAGTTCCAACAAATGCTATTTTTCATGAATGATTAATCAATTAAGCATGGATGTTCATGTGCTTATGGAATATTTCCTCACTAGGTAAAGTGTTTCACTCAACACACAAGTGTATAAGAGGTAAAGTGTTTCACTCATTCACTCCACTATCACAATGTCACATGAATCAACTTTGCCTTTCATTTTACCACAATCAAAAACATTCACAAGCATGCATCATCACAAGGACTTTTCAATGGCTTATAATGTGGCTGGGCTAACAAGAAAATTGGTTTTTCTGGATCACAAAATCCTTGAGTTAAGAGAATCATAACAACACAATTATTCTTATTCATTCCCAACTTTCTTTTGCCTTTGCATTTGCATTGAGCTTTGCTTCTTTTTCTTTTCTTTGCATATTCTTACTTTTTAGCTCTTAGCTCAATGCTTTTCCTTTTTCATGTTTCCCCAACAACCCCAAACTTGAACATTTAACAATACCACACAAGATCTTCTACTTAACTCAAGGTAAAGATTTTCAATCAAGGGTTTTCAGTGTATGTTCAAGGCTAAGGGTTCAAAGGATAGAACACAACGTGTTCTCTTTTAGTGGGCTAACTTTATGAATTTGGCCAATAAAAAGGGTTCCAATAAACGGCCTTGATCATATGATACAAAACAAGCAATTGATTTAATCATAGAAAACCTGGGCAAAGTCATTCATGTTTCCAAAGTAATAGCATTCAACAATAACAACTCTGGAGCTCAAAACCTCACATATAAGCTCATTCACATTTGACATACACATCCTGCTTAATTTCACAATCACAATCATGATATCATGCATTTATTCACAAAGCTTGTGAATCACCTGTATAAGCATTTTAATGTGCACATCATCTCAACATCAATTAATCATAAGCATCATTCAAGCATTACTTATCAAACAATCACAGTTAATAGCAAACCATCACACAAACCAGGTGTTCAATAGAGTACATCAACCCTAATCTAAAAACAAAAACAAATAAGTTCAGAAAACTTAAACCACACAAAAGCATAAGTCCTGCTCTAGTTATGAAAGCATTCATCAGTAAATGCTATCTCAACTCCTCCTCAATCTGAGATGTCCTCTGTATCCTCCTTCTTCTTGGATCTTATAGTCTTGATTCTTTTTGCCCGATGAGGAGGCCATCCCTGCATCAAACATAATTCACAAAACTAAAAGATACATTGTTAAGCATTAGTAAACCACAATGAAGAAATCAGCCCCTTCAATGATGCTCTCTCCCAACCCCAAACTTAGATGGAAAACTAGTGAGAACGTGAGTGGAAGGGAGATTTTCTCAAGAGGGAAGAGGGAAAAGATATGGAGAACCTTGGAAAAGGTATGTAGGAGTGTGTGTACAGAGAAGAGCCTGAAAATAGAAGCTTATGTGCAGCTTAGGGTATAAAAATACCCTAATGGGCTCGGGTTCCGCTAAGGGGAACTAAAGCCCATCTGCGAGAGTACCGCTCAGCGGTAAGTTGCCGCTCAGCGGCACTTTCGTGATGTGCTCTTCTCCTTCTTTTCTTAACCTACGTGCCTCCTAGACATGCCCCTCACTGGTTCCCTGCAATTCAATGTTTAAAAATACTTATGCAAACCCTAACTAAAATAAAACAAACAAAAACAATCAATCAACTGGGTTGCCTCCCAGGTAGCGCTTGTTTAACGTCACAAGCCTGACCCAAAATCCACCAACACCCATCAGTAGGTGTTTCAAACTTACCAACACCCATCAGTAGGTGTTACAGACTTACCAGCACCCATCAGTAGGAGCAAAATTTTCTCACCAACACCCATCAGTAGGTGTTACAAACTTAGTATCCTTCAGTAGATACTTAACCACCTAGCATCCTTCAGTAGATGCTATATCCAACAAAATATTTACAAAATAATGTCCACAAATTAAAAGTTACAAAACCAAATCAAAAGTCAAAAGTTTGTAAATCCACTGGGTTGCCTCCCAGCAAGCGCTCTTTTAACGTCATTAGCTTGACCCAGTAAAGTTCAAGTTCCATCTTCTTTTATAGTTGATGTTGTCAGTCCACCAACTTCTCAGCTGCTTCCTTTGAACTGTTTTGGTTCTTCTAGAATATGGAGACTCTATCTCTATCATCTCCTTTACTTTAAAGCCCTTTATAACCCACAACTTGTTCTTGATTCTTACAGGTGTGCCAAGTTTAAGTCTTCTTTTCTTCCAGTCTCTAGGAATTTCTTCTCCTTTTCCAATTTCTTCTTCCTTGGGTACCTGAAACAACAAACAATGGTTACCAGAAACCTCAAAATTTTCATCTTTACCTCTAGTTATGGGTGCATCTCGAAATGCAGCTTTATAACTGGCTTCTTCCTCCTTTGCTTGTGTCTCATCTTTGAAGACATCCACCACCACTCTCTCCTCTCTATCCTGGAGCACCACTATACCTTCATTTACATCTATGATAGCCCTGGCCGTTTTCATAAACGGTCTTCCAAGTATGATAGGTATTTTCTCGGTTTCCATCTTCATCACCACAAAGTCTGCCAAAAACTGAAGTTTGCCAACACAAACTACAATGTCTTCTGCAATCCCACATGGCTCCTTTGAAGATCCATCGGCCATTACTAAATTAACCTTTACAGGTTTCATTTTAACATTGCCAATTTGCTCCAGTAAAGAATAAGGTATCAAGTTAACACTTGAACCTAAATCAAGGAGAGCTTTCTTTACCTTTTTCTTCCCTATAGTACAAGGGATAGAAAAACTACCTGGATCTGATGCTTTAGGTGGGAATGACTCTTCCTTAACAGTTATACACTTTTTTTCCTCATCATCTCTACGTCTCTTCTTTGTAGAGCTTTCTTCATTAGATTTGGTGTAAACCGTAATCTGTTGCAAAATTTGCTCCCAAGGTGCATCATTATCCACCATTTTGAATAACTCTGTGAAGTCCCTTGGTTTCCCTTTATGGATTGGAAAAGGAAACATGCTTTTGCTCTCTATTTCACTTCTCTCTTCTGTATCTAACTCAACTTTCTCATCATCAGCACTCTCTACCACCTTGCACTCTTCTCTGGGGTTAACTTCAGTATTAGCCCCAAAGTTTCTATTTGGTCTTTCTTCCAATTGCTTGGTAATCTGACCCATTTGAATCTCCAAATTCTTTATAGCAGCTTCAGTGCTCTTTTGAGAAGATTCAGTTATCTGTATGAATTGCTGAAGAGTTTCTTCCAACCTTGTTGATCTTTCATTAAGCATAGATAACTGTTGCCACAAGGTTGGTTGCTGCTGCTGCTTATTATATTGATTAGCTTGCCCAGTTTGTCCTTGACCAATGCTTGGATGTGGTTTCCAACCCTGATTATAATTCCCTTGACGGTATGGAAATTGATTAGCCATGAAATTAACATCCTCCACAGCTTCCACAGGAAAAGCACATTGGCCATTGATGTGATCACCCCCACATAATTCGCACAACTGGGTTTGTACCTGTGCAGCAGATTTCAACTCTTTGGGTAATTGAGCAAGAGTTTTAGTCAGAGTTTCCAGCTGTTGAGTTAGAATTTTATTCTGAGCTAGCAAGGCATCATGTGTTTGTAATTGAAGAACCCCTTTTTGTTGCATAGGAGCTCCTCTTTCACTGTGCAGCTCATTATCACTAGTAGCCATGTTTTCTATAATTTCAGTTGCTTCCTCTGGAGTTTTCCATTAAATATTGCCTCCTGCTGAGGCATCCAGCATCATCTTGGTTTGTGAACCAAGCCCTCCAAGGAAAGTTAAGACTACTTCTTGATCTTCAAAGCCATGCGTGGGAGTTTTACGTAACAAGCTTTTATACCTGTCCCATGCATGCCCCAGTGATTCTTCCATGCCCTGCTTAAATGAAGAAATATCTTGCTTGCCTTTAGTCACCTTTGATTGTGGGAAGTACTTATTTAAAAATTTTGTGACCACTGCTTCCCACTCTGTGAAACTTTCTTCTGGAAAAGAGTTCAACCAAAGCTTAGCATTGCCTCCCAATGAGAAAGGAAACAAGCTAAGTTTGATAGCTTCGTCTGGCACCCCATTAATCTTGACTGTGTTGCAAATCTCATTAAAAGTAGTGAGGTACTCATATGGGCTTTCATGAGATAACCCATTAAATTGATTACTCTTCACCAGTTGAATCAGTGCTGGTTTGACCTCCATATTGGCTGCATTGACTCTAGGTCTAGCTATGCTGTTAAAGTGTTGAGGCCCAGCAATATTGGTGTAGTCTGCAAGAGTTCTTCTACCATTATTGTTCTCCATACTTCCTATGCTATGAACAGAACCTTGTGGTGATGATTGTAAGAGAGCTTCTGGAGAAGGGAAAAGTTCTCTAGATGTTCTGATTCTTCTCCTCCTTCTACTCTCGTCTAGACCTTTAAGAAGAGGTTCTGTTGTTTTCTTACTCCTAGTTCGAATTGCCTCCTGCATACACAAGAAAACAAAACCCTAGAAAATATTTGTTAGCACAAAAATATATAAGAGAAGATATATATTCAAAAGATAAAAAGATAAAAGATTCAGAAGATAAGAAGATAAAAGATTCAGAAGATAGAAAGATAAAAGATTCAAAAGATAAAAAGATAAAAGATTTAAAAGATAGAAGATAAAATAAAATAAAATAAAATCTAATCTAAAAAGATAATCTAATCTAAAGATAAAATAAAATAAAATTAAAACAGAAATTCAAAATTAAAGTCAAAGATAATCAATAATCACACAAATTAACCAGTTAAACCAGAGTCTCCGGCAACGGCGCCAAAAACTTGATGGACAAATTTATGTTCACCAAAATATGATGTCAAAAACTTGTTTCACAATCGGCAAGTATGACCGAATCGTTCAAGTAATAAACTTGGTAAGACCAAGTATCGTTCTCCCAAAGGACTCACGACCTAGTTTAGTTGTGTGGTTTGTTGATTAGCTAAGACTTAAGAACGAAATATTTGGAATTTAATATGCAAGACAGAAAATAAACATGTATGCATGAAGTTTTGATCAATGGCAAAAGCAAAAGATAAACACTTTCAATGAAATATATGGATGAATATGTTGTTGGGGGTCAATTTCATCTCATCCACTCTCATATATTTTAGGAATTCAACATTCAAATCATCATTGTTAATGCCACTCTCTAAAGTATCATTCTAGATGGCTTCTCCCTAATCACGAGTTCATACAATTCCTAGCATTCCTAATGATCAGTTCATAAGTTCAGGAGCTTAACGACAACCAACATAATATTGGGAGAAATTCCCCGGATCTAGACTTCCCCGTACGTGCCCGTATCGACAAAACCAATAATCATGCATCGAATGAGTTAAACCATGCAAGCATTAAGCAAAGAGGAAAAACCCTAACTAATGATGAAAGAAAGCATAAATCTTAATTAAAAGATGCAAGCATAAATTCCATATATGAGAGCTTCAAGAGATTACATTGATTCCCCAACAAACATACAAGGTTTAGTTCACCATATTCATGGTGAACCTAGATGAATATCAATGAAAGAATGAAAGAATAAACCCTAAAAAGGTGAAGAGGTAGCCTGAGCATCCAAGATCCTCCTTCAAAGGGGTGGAAGAGAGAGTGTTTGCCTTGTTTCTGCCAAAGATACTAATTCTAGGACGTGCAAGTCCTTATATACTATTCTAGAGTTACAAAAGATTACAAAAGCCCAAGCCCATAAAAGTGCCGCTCAGCGGTAAATACCGCTCAGCGGTGACTGCGCGTCCCTTTTCTTCCCCTCAGCGGCCAGTTTGCCCCTCAGCGGACCTCCCGTGACCTCCTGAGTGCCGCTCAGCGGTAAAATGCCGCTGAGCGGTGCCTTCGGCTTCTCCTTTTGCACTCTTTGATTCCTTTTCTGATTCCATCTCTCTCCTTCTTCACTTCTTTCACTAAATTCACCTTAAAACCTGCACAAAAACACTTAAATCAAGCATAAACCTGTCCAGCTCTCTTATTTCTGAAAATATGGATAAAAGCATGATTTCAAGCTAGTTTTTAAGTCTAAAGGTTGCTTTTAATATCAATTTTAAGCATGAAAATAACAGTTTTTCAACTGTTATCATTTACTTTTTAGCATTAGGGCCTCCAACACAGCTACTGTAAAGGGATGAAATCCCTCCGCTTAATCAGGATAGGCCATCCATGTCGCCCTCACCAATGCATTGATCGCCTCTTGCCCCCTGTTCTCCACCTCCATTTTGAATGTTCTCAGCCACAAGCCCACACGTCGGTATCATCGACTGCTGGACCTACTTCTACCTTTGACCAGCAGCATGTTCAGCTCTTAGAGTCACTATCTCCTCTCTCAACTCTTGCATATGTCTCTGCATCTCCTGAACCACATCCAACTGATCAAGTTGCTCAGCCATTCTTGTGGTCTTAACTGAGCTTCTTCTATCGTCCTCGGGCTCCATGGTGGGTGCCAAAATGTTTCGGTTGAAAAGCTCTAAGGGTTGGTAATCCTTTCTGGCCCTACTCTGCTCTGATCGTCTAATCTTTTTTAAGAACACAATCCACACCAACCGGTTGTTCACCTGCAAAAGATACTCTAATGCTCAAGTCAGATATGTTTCTTAAAGAGGTCCTATTTGATTAGAATGGAAAAAAATGTATTTACTTGGACATTAATTATATATTTATAGGTCTTATAGCAATCAAGCCCATTAACTAATCATTAATATTGTATATTCATATTTGATATGACAATCAAACCATTAATATCGTATATTCATATTTGATACGACAATCAAACCATTAATTAACCATTAATATCTATTGATATACCTAGTAACTGCCCATAGAAGATTGTTGCTCACTATGCCAAAAAAGGCTTTTTATACCTAATAAAATTGGTTTTTTATACCGATTTTTGAATAGGTATAGACACTAGTGGAAAAATGACTTTTTATAACGTACAAAAATGATATTTTATATCGTAGTTACTGGGGATATAGTTCTGGGCGATATAGTAAGTCTGCGCATTTTATAACGTAGCAAAAATTTACGTTATAATATGTTCAACATATTATAACGTAGTTTCTGAAGTACGTTATAATATGCGCAGTTTATTATAACAAATTCTTCATTTGTCCGTTATAATAGGTGGAAGATATTATAACGTAGAAAATTTTGTACGTTATAATATGTTATATATTATTACGTATATATTATTGTACGTTATAATATGTGATCAACGTACCATATCATACATTGCTTAGTACGTTATAATAAATGTTTTTAAAAAAAAATTGATTATTAAATTTGACATCCATTGAAATTATAATAATATTCCTGTATTATCATCTCATCCAATCCATTTATAATAAATATAGCTTTAAATAAACAAATTTATTGAAACTAACAAAATAAAATTCATATCAAATATTAAATAGTCTAATATTTAATACATCATTTATACATGAAACTATATATTAAATCCAAATATTACATTAATGTACATACACTATTTAAGTGTAACCAAGTTTCTACTTAACATTTAAAATAAAAGAAACAACAGGTGTTGTTTTCTTCACAAATTCACAAGCCAAACTTTCAGTGTTAAATATCGAATCAGTAGGATGTTGGCTGCCTTTAAATCACGATATATAACATTTCTATCCAGGGTATGTAAAAATGTTAATCCTCTTGCAACAGCAACTGCAATGTTGATCCGGATAGTCCAGGGAATAGGTTGAACACCTTCTGCAGAAATATAAATGAAATGCAAGTTACTTCGAGTAGATTTTGAGTTCTCTTTTGTCTTACTTCAAGACTTTGAGAGTCCTGAGAGTAAATGAAATGCAAGTTACAATCAGCCACTACAGTAACTTCTCTATTTCTGTACAGAAGATTGTACTATTATGCGTAAAGTTAAGCTACCAAATAGGGAAAAGGCCTGCATCAGAACAAAATACAAAGTAACAACACTTACAATTTGCAGTCCTTTTGAGAGACTTTGAATACAAGTAGCAATCCAGAAGTGTTAGTGCACCCTCACGCGTTGATGGAGACCAATTCTCAGCTGGAAACGTGTAGGAATAGGTTCCAGACCAGAGAAAAACCAGTAATGAAAATTGGTGCAGCGGATGGATGAAATGATGCAGTGTTTGATGTGTTTTAATGAAGGAAAGGTGTATGGGTGAAGCCTCACAGCTCAGAGGGCCTTCATACAGAGGAAGGAAGCTTGAGGAAAGGAGGAGAAGTAGTAATTCAAAGGTGACTTAAGAGCACAAAGCTGGAAAATAATTTCTGCAGCATATCATTAAGCTCAAAAGTGCCTTAATACAAGGAAAAGGCCCTCTTATTTATAGGTGAAGAGGAGCCTAATTTCTAATTCTAATTCCCTCCTAAATTCAAATGGTTCAGATTTATTTTGATCAAGCAAGGTCCATGCCTCTTTCCAGCTCATCAAGCAAGGTGTGTGCTTCCTTCCACATCAGCCCATTTCACGTGGAAAATGTTGGTGCATGCCGTAAGCACCTCTTTTTGGCTCTTTTGCTTGATCTATTGATTTATCTTCTTGGATGGCTCAATCATAGTCTCCAAGATTTATTAATTCCTACAAAACAAAGTATAAATGCTTTAGTTAAGAGAAGAATTTTTATAAGTAACCTTCCATAGAAGCAAAATAGTATGTGGTCCTTCTTCCTCTTGAATCCTCTTTGCCATGGCTCTAGTAAGAGGTCCAATGTGCATCTTAGATGGTCTTCCATCAGACCCTCCCTCTTGAAAAAGATCTGTCCTCAGATCTGCTTCATCCTGTTGATTATCTCCTGTGAAAGGAATTAAATCACAGATGTTAAAAGTAGGACTGACACCATAACTTTCAGGAAGGTCTAATATGTATGCATTATCATTTATCCTTTTGACCACCATGAATGGACCATCTCCTCTTGGACTAAGTTTGGATTTCCTTTGAGAGGGAAATCTTTCCTTTCTCAAATGAAGCCAAACTAGGTCTCCTTTTTCAAAAACTATTTTCTTTCTCCCTTTGTTGTTGTATTCTGCATATTTTTGAGTTTGTTTTTCAATTTGGATTTTAACTTTCTCATGTAACTTCTTGATAAACTCCGCTTTAGAAGCACCTTCTTTATGAAGAAAAGAAGATGATTCTGGAAGAGGTAGTAAATCAAGAGGTGTGATAGGGTTAAAACCATAAACAACCTCAAAAGGAGAAAGATTAGTAGTCTTGTGGACTACTCTATTATAAGCAAATTCAATATGAGGTAGATGTTCATCCCAAGATTTGTTATTTCCTCTTAATATTACCCTTAATAATGTAGATAAAGATCTATTTACTACTTCAGTTTGCCCATCAGTTTGTGGGTGACATGTAGTAGAAAATAGAAGTTTAGTTCCAAGCTTTTCCCATAAAGTTTTCCAAAAATGGCTTAGAAACTTCACATCTCTATCAGACACTATAGTTTTGGGTAAGCCATGCAATCTCACTATCTCTTTAAAGAAGAGTCTAGAGATATAGCTAGCATCATCTACTTTGTGGCAGGGTATAAAATGAGCCATTTTACTAAAACGATCTACTACCACAAATATAGAATCATACCCCCTTTGAGTTCTTAGCAATCCTAAGACAAAGTCCATGCTTATGTCCTCCCAAGGGGTATTAGCTATAGGAAGAGGTGTATAGAGTCCATGAGGCATAATTTTGGACTTAGCTTGTAAACAAGCTATACATTTAGAACAATGCCTTTGAACATCTATTCTCATGTGTGGCCAATAAAATTTACTTTTCAAAATGTTTAGAGTTTTATCAACTCCATGATGGCCCATGAGTCCTCCTCCATGACTCTCTTTGATAAGAAGTTTTCTAATGGATCCTTGGGGTATACAAAGTTTTCCTTTATTAAAAAGATACCCCTCAGAAAGATAGAATCCATCAAAAGGCTTCTTAAGACATGATGAATAAGTGGATGCAAATGTTTCATCATTTTCATATAACTCTTTTATGTCATCAAATCCTAATATTTGGGATCCTAGGGTTACTAATAATGCATGTCTTCTAGATAAAGCATCTGCAACAACGTTAGTACTCCCCTTTTTGTGTTTGATGACATAGGGAAATTGCTCAAGATATTCCACCCACTTTGCATGTCTTTTGTTTAGCTTTGCTTGCCCTTTAATGTACTTGAGAGATTCATGGTCAGTGTGTATGATGAATTCTCTAGTTACCAAGTAATGCTCCCAAGTTTTCAAAGCTCTAATGAGGGCATACAACTCTTTGTCATAGGTAGGATAGTTTAAGGTAGGCCCCCTAAGTTTTTCACTAAAGTAAGCTACGGGATGTCCTCCTTGTATTAAAACAGCTCCTATTCCTACCCCAGATGCATCACATTCTAGTTCAAAGGCTTTGGAAAAATCAGGCAAAACTAGAATAGGTGCATGTGTTAACTTGTGTTTCAAAGTCTCAAAAGACAACTCCTGCTTATCACCCCAAATAAAAGGCATATCTTTCTTGACTAGCTCATTTAAAGGAGCAGCTATGGTGGAGAAATCTTTCACAAATCTCCTATAAAAACTTGCTAGCCCATGAAAACTTCTCACCTCTCCTACATTTTTAGGGGTTGGCCATTCTTGTATAGCCTTGATCTTCTCTGAATCAACATGTACACCTTCTTTTCCCACTTTGAATCCAAGGAAAATCACACTTTCTTGACAAAAAGTACATTTGTCAAAGTTGGCAAAGAGATGATGTTCTCTAAGAAGAAGCAAGACTTTTCTGACATGGTTAAGGTGTTCTTGAAGGCCTTGACTATAGATTAAGATATCATCAAAGTAGACCACTACAAATCTGCCTATGCATTCCCTAAGCACATGATTCATTAATCTCATGAATGTACTTGGAGCATTGGTCAAGCCAAAGGGCATGACTAACCATTCATACAAACCAAACTTGGTCTTGAAAGTAGTTTTCCATTCATCTCCTTCATGAATTCTTATTTGATGGTATCCACTTTTAAGATCAATTTTGGTGAAGAGATTTGCTCCATGTAATTCATCCAACATGTCATCTAGCCTAGGAATGGGATGCCTATACTTGATAGTTATGTTGTTGATGGCCCTACAATCTGTACACATTCTCCAAGACCCATCCTTTTTAGGGACCAACAACACAGGCACAGCACAGGGACTTAAACTCTTTTGGATCCACCCTTTGTTCAACAATTCATTAACTTGTTTCTCTATTTCTTTTGTTTCCATAGGGTTGGTTCTATAGGCTGGCCTATTGGGTAGGCTTGCCCCAAGCACCAAATCTATTTGATGTTCTATTCCCCTCAAAGGTGGTAATCCACTTGGTACCTCTTTGGGAAATATATCATCAAATTCTTTTAAAAGTTTTTGCAACCCTTTTGGTAGAGAACCAAGTTCATGAGTGATTGAAACAAATGCCTCTTTGCAATAAAGAAGGAAATGAGGTTGTCCAAGAAAAAGATTTTTGGAAATATTCAAGGTTTGAGGTTGGACAACTTCATGGGTTGAGGCATGGGTTATCAAATTCTTTCTTTCTTTCTTAGTTTCTTTTTTCTTTTCTCCATCCAACTTCTTCTTAAGAAGGATTTGGTCCTCTCTTACTTGTGAAGGTGTAAGAGGACACAAAATAATTTTCTTTCCTTTGTGTTGAATGGTAATTTTGTTGGTGACTCCATCATGTAAAGCTTGTTTATCATATTGCCAAGGTCTTCCAAGTAATATGTGCCCAGCTTCCATTGGTACTATATCACAAACAATTTGATCTTCATATTTGCCAATGGAAATAGGTACACTTACTTGTTCTTTAACTACTATTCCATCATCCTCTTTGATCCATTGAAGTTTGTAAGGTTTAGGATGAGGAGTAGTGGTTAAGCCAAGCTTTTCTACCATTCTAGAACTACAACAGTTGCAACAAGAGCCACTATCCACTATCATTGAACATGTCTTTTCTAAAACTTTGCATCTTGTGTGGAATAGGTTCTCTCTTTGTGACTGTTCTAATTCTACATGTTTACTTTCCAGGAGTCTCCTTACCATAAGTAAGTCACCATCACAAGGTAAAGTTTCTTCTTCTTCAGAAGTGGATGTTTCAGACTCACTATATGAAGAACCCTCACTTTCACTCTCATGTTCAAGGATGTAAGTTGACCTTCTATTGCGGCACTCAGATGCATAGTGCCCTTTTTCCCCACATCTAAAACACTTAGTCTCCTTACTCTTATGATCTCTTGAAGGTTCTTTGACTTTTTCTTTCCCTCTCTCTCTCTCTCTGTCTTCATATCTTGGCTTGGTTTGACTACCCTCCCTCTTATACTCTTTCTTATGGTAAGAGCTATGAGGGTAATCTTTCTTGGTGGAACTTTTTCTCTTTAGTTGTTGCTCAACCCTTACACAAAGTTGGACTAACTCATTGAGATCATTGTAGGGTATAAGCTCAACCCTATCTCTTATGTCATAGTTGAGTCCACTTTGAAACCTAGCTATTGTTATCCTAGGTTCTTCTCTTATCCCAGCTCTCAACATGAGTAACTCCATTTTTTGTCTATATTCCTCAACACTCATGTTCCTTTGTTGGAGTTTATGGAGTTTATCCATTATCTCCCTATCATAGTAGGCTGGTACATGCCTCCTCCTCAAGGCAGTTCTTAACTCATTCCAATATCTAATGGGAGGTAAGTGTCTTAGCCTATAATCTTTGACCAAGGTTGTCCACCAAATTAAGGCATAGCCTTGAAAGCTTAGAGAAGCCATGGTGACTCTCTTTTCATCATCTATTTGGTGGCACTCAAACAATTGCTCAACTTTCATTTCCCACTCTAGATATTCTTCCACATCATCCTTTCCATGAAAAGAAGGTAGATCAATTTTGGGCTCTCTTGGATGGTGTTCTCTCACTCTATGATGTCTTCTAGGAGGCATTTGGTAGTGGTCATCATTGTGATGACTACTATATTGCTCAAGCTCACTAGAAGATGATGATTCTTCTTTTCTCCTATGGGAAGATCTCTCTTTTCTTTTGTCTTGATTATTCAAAAGTTGACTAATCATGTCTTTGAGCTCACTAATCTCTCTATCCCTTTGTTCAAATTTTTGTTGAAATTCTTCCCTTAAAGAACTCTCACTATTGGGTTTGATGCTACCTTGCACACTTGATTGACTCATTCTTGTCAAATGGAAAAGGTTTTCACAAAGTTTTCAAAATATTTGGCAAGTAATGAGTGAAAAGATTTTCACAAGCTTTCTTTGTTTTTGGTGAAAAATTTCTAAAGAGATTCTAGAGGCAAAAGATGTTTCTAAGTAGCTCCCAGGAAGAAGAGGTGAGTCACAAATGGACAAGCTTAGAAACCAAGTTCTTCCTTAGCCAGAGTTTCCTTAAAGTTATCTTTTACCTTAGTTTCTAAGTAGAAATTCTTCAAATTCTTTTCAAATGTTATGAAATGAACCTAAAACCAAAGAAAGGTTGACTAAATGCTATGCAATCCTATATACCACGAAGACTTAAAAACAAACAAAAAGATTAAGCAAGAAATTAAAGAAAGCAATAAAGATGCAAGAATGTAAATGCTAGACGGCCCTAAGTGAAAGTGCAAGTGACACTTGGAGCCCCTTGACACACTTCCACACTAAGAAAACGAAATTGCACTATTACAATGTTTAAATGTGATCTTGGAATTGCTTCAAGAGCATTTTCCCAAGTCACTTAGCCAAGAAATGAAAATCAACTTTAAACAACTAAGGTTCCGTGATATGTGGTGTAAACAAACTTAAAAGAAGGCCTAAAACTAATGTAAGCTTCACTCTCTTGCTGCTGCAGATTGCTACTCCAAAACAGGTTGCACTTCAAGCTTTTCTGGTGTATTTTTAGCTGCTGGAACAGCAGAGTTGCAGCTGCTCAAAAGCTCCCTTTTTGTTCCCACTTCAGCCCCCTTTTCACTTCCTAATATGGTGCCTCAGTAGGGAAAGGTTTCTGCTTCTGGATGCCTCACAATAGTTACCACAGCACCTCAAGATTCCAGTCAAACACACCAAACAGAATTAGCAAACTGCACCAGAATTTCAAACCAGATTTTGTTTTGAATGTTTGACAATTTGGAAGCCAAGAATGGGAAATCAAATGGAAACAGGGATGGAATAACAGAAAGCACTCAAAAGGAACTTAATAATGGTACTAGAACAGATTAAGAAAGCAACAAAAACAGAAATAGCAGATCACAAACTCATCCAGACCAAACTGTTTGATATTTTACCAAAGTGTTTGTTAAAATGCCCCAATGAAAACCAGATTTGGTGTTTTGGGGTTTTTAACTGCCAAAAACTGGATTGCACGATTCAACAGGCTTTTTAACACTTGCTCTGACTTATTTTGATCATTTATTTTCAATTTAAAGTAATGAACCAGCTCTTACTACAATCCAAAAAATGAATTTGAACAAGAATAACCAAAACAGTTGCTGGAAAATGATTTCTGCACCAGAAAAAGTGGCTTGAAATGGTGGTTTTAAACCCAAAATTGATTGGAAGTGATTCAGCAGTTCAATTGATGCATCAAACAACTTTGTATCATCATTTTAAAGATGTTTAAACATTGAAACAGCTAGAAAACAGATTGCAATGTGAATTCACTGGTGCACTTCCATTTTAAAGGCAATTTTAAGGTTTAAAAAGCAAATCTGCATATAGGCTAAAAAATGACCAAATGAACAGTGCAAACAACTTTGGAATGACAATTTAGACTTGCTCAAATGTTGTAAATGCACAGAAATAGCAAGACTCAACAATTCACCCTTGCTATAGCCTATTTATGCAGCAAATTCCCACCAAAACAGCACCAGATTTAAGAACCTTGTGGATATAAGGTTGGACAGCACACACAATGACTCTAGAGAATGTTATTACACTGAACTAAGCTAGGATTAAAGTGCTTAGTATGAATAAACTCAAACTGGACAGCAAGGAATGGTAGCACGGTGAAAAGCTAGAACAGAAAAACAAAACAAACTGGACAGCAAAGGCTACTGGTTTTTAAGGCAGCCAAGCTATGCTAGATGCATTTCCTTGCTTTTAATGGTCTGCCACACCTTTAGCCACTTCCAATAACAGCAAACAAATTTTTACCAAGCAACAGAATCAAATAAAATCAGCTGAAACCGATTTCAAATTTTAAAACCAGATTTGAATTTCTTGAGCAGATTTGAAACCAGAATTAGTTTCTAGTGCTTTTGCTTCCATCACCAAGGCTAGAACATGTTCTCATTGCCTTATTTGGTTGATTTAAAGCTTTTCCAGCACTCTAAACTCAAATAAACCAAAATGAAACCCAGCAGAACAGAAAACCAAAATGAAACAGAATTAAAACTGCAAATATGGACTGCACAAGACTAAAACATAACTGGAATTGAAAATTAAAGCTGGAAGAGACATAAACAAGAATGATTCACCGTTTAAAATGAGTAACAAACATGTATGACTACTGGAAACACAAATAATGCACAGGAAACACGAAATTACTAACTGGAAAAAAACACAAAACAGAAACAAAAGTACTTAAAACAGAACTGGAAATCTGGAACAGAGAACACAACAGAATGTAGAAATGGAGTGCAAAGATGGAGGAATAGCTTAGCTCTTGGTGCGTGGATGACCTAAGCTCTGATACCACTTGATGGAGACCAATTCTCAGCTGGATACGTGTAGGAATAGGTTCCAGACCAGAGAAAAACCAGTAATGAAAATTGGTGCAGCGGATGGATGAAATGATGCAGTGTTTGATGTGTTTTAATGAAGGAAAGGTGTATGGGTGAAGCCTCACAGCTTAGAGGGCCTTCATACAGAGGAAGGAAGCTTGAGGAAAGGAGGAGAAGTAGTAATTCAAAGGTGACTTAAGAGCACAAAGCTGGAAAATAATTTCTGCAGCATATCATTAAGCTCAAAAGTGCCTTAATACAAGGAAAAGGCCCTCTTATTTATAGGTGAAGAGGAGCCTAATTTCTAATTCTAATGCCCTCCTAAATTCAAATGGTTCAGATTTATTTTGATCAAGCAAGGTCCATGCCTCTTTCCAGCTCATCAAGCAAGGTGTGTGCTTCCTTCCACATCAGCCCATTTCACGTGGAAAATGTTGGTGCATGCCGTAAGCACCTCTTTTTGGCTCTTTTGCTTGATCTATTGATTTATCTTCTTGGATGGCTCAATCATAGTCTCCAAGATTTATTAATTCCTACAAAACAAAGTATAAATGCTTTAGTTAAGAGAAGAATTTTTATAAGTAACCTTCCATAGAAGCAAAATAGTATGTGGTCCTTCTTCCTCTTGAATCCTCTTTGCCATGGCTCTAGTAAGAGGTCCAATGTGCATCTTAGATGGTCTTCCATCACGCGTTGTGGTCAAACCACCCCAAGGATGGACACTTGGATCTTGGATTTCATCCTGGACCACATTACAGATGGATGATCCACCGTTATTTTGATTTTTCAAACCTCCAGCTCTGCTACAAGGAAAATGAACGACTGCTCCCTCTTGTTGCAAAGATTTCCCATATGTAACAATCTGCAGAAATCCTTCAAGAAGTAACCCATTGCACCTAGAGCAGTAGTACATGTGTTTTCGTGCATGCTCAAAAAGGGTTTGTTTGTCTATCCTCAAGAGCTCCAACCGAGCTTGTGGTGACAGCTCACACCAAAACTACATCACAAGAAAGCAAAAACACATCCAGATCATTACAAATTGCAATTTAATCCAAAAATAAATTAAAGAAAACAAAACTGATGACATGCACAAAACATCCTCGTATCAAATTCTCTCTTTAATTAAGGTCGTATTTGAATAAATTTCTCCATGAGAATTTCTGTTAGGAAAAAAACAATCATCCTTGGATTTCAAGGTCTATGTTGAAGTTGAGTCAATAGTACTTCTGATGTGGATATTGAAAGAATATTAAAAAGAACATACATTTAAAAGAAAGTATGCTAATTTTCAAATTTTTACCTTTTAAACGATGTCTGAAATGCTGTAATTTAAGTAATCAAATTATTCTCAAAAATTCTAAAATTTATTTTCTTAAAATTATATATCCAAACAACATATTCTATTATGAAATTTTTAAAATTTATAGAAATGCAAAATATTTCATCCAAAGACGAGGCTACTATAACTTCAATGAATTTACCTACCTTCTTTTCAAGGAATTAAAACATGGTAATAACATGGAAAATATTCTTCACCTATGGATTAGTTTTGCTTGGAAGTAAAGCTTCAAATGTGGAAAAAAATACACTATGGATTAAGATACATTATATGCTCTACAAATGTGGAAAAAATTATCTTCTCAATCCCAGAAATGTTAAACATACTTCAAACATATACGCTCTCTAAATTAAGATATTACTGTTACAGCTTTGTCACAGGTCAATGCAATAATAAGGCCATAAACAGCATAATTATTATGGATTCAATGAACAAGACACAAATTGAGTCGCGTTTAGAAAAAAAAAATAGTAATACCTTAAAAGTTGCAACAATTAAAAATATCATGATAATAATTCTGAGTTCCCTTCATAGAGTTTTTATTAGTTATACTAACTACACAAATTCTATGATATCATAATGTTTAATTAGAGACCAAAACTAGTTATCCTCTTTTCAACTTCCTCTGATATTTTCATGATCCCACTTACTTTTACAGGGATAAAAATCATACAATCTACTCTTCTCAAAAAATACTTTTAGCAGCTTTCTTTGCATATATCTAAACTACTTTTACTTATTTTCTAATCTTTGTTAACATCATCTCAACATCAATATCTCATTGAATACAAATTATGTTGTATCGTATAATTTCTTGTATCATCACACATTCATCTTAGCATGTGCATTTTATTTTGCCAGTTTCAACTTTTTCTCTTTTCCGTTAAAAGTCCAATATTCATTACTTCAAAAAAGAATACAATAAAACTTCTCTTTGAACATGGTAGATGCTTCACAAATTACACATAACTCTTGATTGTTTTATATCCTGTGTCCATTTTCATTAACTTCATCTCATTTAAATGTAATCATAGCAAATCCCAAACCTCAAACAAAGAAATCAATTGTGTTAAGCTCTGTACGGACAAGATAAAACTAGTCCATATGCCTAACATGAATCTTTCTAACCACCTCAAACAAAGAAATCCATTCACATCACCATTAACAACACCACAGTCACAACTCACAACCAATACCAAAACAGTGATCCAGCACCAATTAACAAAACAAACAAAAGCCTCGGAAGCAATTAAAACGAACATTAACATCAAAACAAAATAAAAATGAAACAAAAATTGGATCCAGTACCTTGAGGAGTTGATTGTAGCCAACATCGTCTCGATTCTTCTAAGAAGAAATAAAAGGCGAAAATCATTCAACATTATTTAGAACCTGAATCAAAGCGAAGAAACCTCACAATTTCCATCATTTTCATACCAATACCCACACAATCTCGAGGCTTACATTTAAGTTAACAAAAAGACAAAAAAATCCATCCAGTTCTACGAAACCAAGGCCTTGAGAACACTAAAAAACAAGAAAACAGAACAAGAAGGTTCATAGAAAAATAGCTAGTCCAGTAATCTTCCAGGTTACAGCCTGTGAACTATTGTTTTAACTCTTACCCTTTGGAAACCATGATGAACGGGTCGCACCGCTCACAAAAGTTTGTGCATAAAAGAATGCAGTATAGACTAGGAGGTGACTCCTAGGTCGTCTCTCGAGGACCAATTTTAGTGGTTCAGTCTCAGATTTTTACACGAAGTGGGGGGGGTTTGTAATTTTTGGATGCGATAAAATTAAAGTGGACTGGAAATTAAATAGAATTTAAAAACACTGAAATAAATTTTAATGACGGTAAAAACAAATGGTAAAAGATGGTAAAAACGGAACAGTAAATATGCAGAACGGTAAAACGCAATTGACAGATTTTAACCATATAGAAAACAGTAATTTTGGAAAACGGTAAATTCAGTTGAAAACGTAAATCACGAGTGCAGTGAAAATAAAAATTGAGAATCAAATGAACAAAGTTTTGAAAATGTAAATTGAAAGCTGACAGAATTAAAATTAAAACGCAGAGTGGAAATTACACGATCATTGAGAAAAGCTGAATGGAAATTACAATTAAAAATTTAATCCTTGAAACTGAAAATTTGAAAGAAATCTAAAACCTCCCCCATAGGGGAGGAGAAAACCAAGCCAGAACGTAACCTAAACCTACTCCTAAAATCTAATTAAATTCTAATGATTTTTCTTCTCTGCTGCCATTGCTCTTTTATAGCCAAAATCTGAACTTCAACTTCCTCCCGTGACTTCTCTTATTTTCATGGATGTTGTCCCTTGCAAATTCCTTGGGTCCGTGAACTTTTAACTAAGTGTGGCCCCCCTCTTTTCCATTCCTCTCAATTCCAGATTTCTCTTCTTTCACACGTCCATCTCTTGTCTTCTTTTGTGCACATTCCAGAATGCACTCTTCTCCCTTCTCTTTGCTGGACCGTGATGAAGCTGGATCGTGGAGGTGGTGCTGTTGCAGTTGCTCCCGTGAAGAATCACTGCTGGACTTGCATCAGTTGTTGGTGCTGCTGGACGGGTGGAGCTTGGATGGTGGATGGTGTGAATACTTGAGCTTGTTGGATACTCCCATGGGGCATCTCAGTGCAGCTTTGTGTGAAGGATGGATACTGACAAAGGTTGTTGCTGCTGGACCGGGATACTGGGAGAGGCGGCTGCTCCAACTCTAGGCCGAGAAGGTGGTTGCAGCTGGACGTTCTCTGCTGACTTGCTGGACCGTGGCTGCCCTCTCAAGCACTCCCTGTGAAGCCCTTAGCTAGATGCTGGAACAACTTCTTCTTTTTGCCACATGTGCTTTGCTTCAGCCAGCAAAACCCGTCCACTAGCTAGATGAAATCCAGTGAGTTGCTTTTCATTCCAGGACGTGGTAGCTGCTGGAGCTTCATTCCGTGTGCTTTCTTCAAAGCTGCTCTCATGTGTGCCAACCTCTTTCACTTGTTATTTGTTGGATGAAAGCCGTGTGATTTGAGCTGGATAATGGACAGTAACACCTTGAATAAAATTCATCACTTGGAGCTTCTTTTAGATAAGTGGTGGCTCCCACTAGCAATTGCTATTTTGGATGTGAGGTTTCAAAATTGTGGAATTGTTCCCAAATCAAAAGCTACGTGAAATGAGTGAGTGGTGGGCCATGATTTATCAAACTTAAATTGTTTAATTATTGGATGGATATTTCTAAAAGCTATGTGAGCTGTGCTTCTTGATTCTTTTAGAAACCAACATGAATTCCATTATTCTCTCCACCATCCATAACTTCCCATGACCGTGTGCTTGCACATAAAATGAGTCACAAAATGGGTTTAGCATATGTAACTGTGACATGGCAAGGGAATAGCAACTTCCCAACGCAAATTTCCACCAAATGTGGCCCCCTATTTGACTCCAATTGCTCTTTTGTTTTGTCCTTTTGCAAGATATTTTTCATTTGAAAGAAATGAGTTGCAGATGTAATTGTCGTAAGCTTCTAAAAGTGGACATCAATTTTGCCAAATGCTTGCCAAAACCGTTTCATTCACAATAATTTTCATTGGCAAATTTTCTTCAAAGCAAAAGACAAAAGACAAAGGGGCCCTTGTGCTTCCCAAATTGCCGTGTGATGTTGCATGTGTTTCAAGCCATTTCCAAAATGAGTGTGCCGTGAGATTCTTTTACTTGGTGGCTCCCTTGTGTTGTCCAGCAAAAATTGTTTACTCTTGTAGCAAGCCTTCCTTCCATTTTCTTAAATCAAATGGACGTGCAAAAGTGTGGAGGGCCGTGTGCTATTTTTACTTCAACTAATTCAGCACTTCAATTTGTAACTCTTCCCATGGACGTGAGTCTTTGAACAAAGGTGATTTAAAATTCTTTTCTACGTAGATGTGCCAATCAACCTTGCTTAAGAATGTTGGAAGATCTTAGCACCGTCCAATGATCAATTCCAGCCACCACAAGTACCAAACAATAAGCAAACAATGTAAACAGATTAGAAGTCACTCAAATAGTAATCACTAGACTGACATAGGACAGTAAAATAAATACTGGGAACAGAACAAAACGAATTTGAACAAAGTAAAAACTATACATGAAAATAGACATCCATACGAAACTATGAAAAAAAACCGCATGCAAAACGGATAAGAATTAAACTCAAACGAAGACACACAAGTTGACACAACATTCACGTAGTACTAGGCTGACATAGGAGAGTAAACAAATTACTGGGAACAGTACAGAACGAATTTGAACAAAGTAAAAGTTATACATGAAACTAGACATCTAGACGAAACTATGAAAAAAAATTGAATGGAAAACGGATACGAATTGAATTCGAACGAGGACAAACAAGTTGACACAAAATTCACACAGCAACCAGCGAAAATTGAAGTGGCTGAAATACATTGGGCTCATTTGTCATTTCTCATTTAGCCTTCAAATGTCCCAAAAAGATATCCAAAATTTTCCCATAATTAATAATGCAAAATAATAAGCTCAGATAATTCAAATTAGTTAAAATAAGAATTTCTGATCGAATTAAGCACAATTAGGAAAAATAGGAAAATAACGGACGATTAAGCACAATTCCCTGATTAATTCTAGTACAATAAACTAAGTGAAGTGAAGAAAATATTGACTCATCAAAATAGACCACACTTAGTCTTTTGCACTCCTGGGCAAAATCAAGACGCAAATCAGGGAATACGACATCAAAGGACGTGACACAATTGCAGCATACAGAAAAATAAAAACTCGCAAGAAAACAAAAAGAATTTACATTGTTCTCAAGAAATCTGGACAGAGAAAAGATGTAGAAAATATCCAACACAAAATCAAATACAACAGATACTCACAGAAATCATCCAAGCAATTCAATACACAGAAAAATAATCAATCAGCTTAAGAGGTGATCTAAAAATAACAAAACCTTATAGATGCACTCACAGTGTTTCTCTCAAGTGTCTAGGGTAAAGAATTTTCAACTCGATGCACTCAAGAAAGCAAACACAAGTAGACTTGACAAGCTTCTAATATCAACACTTAAAATATATACATGTTCAGATCCAAAGGTCTTTCAGGGTTGTAATGGGGCCAAGGACAGGGGAGGATAAATTTGGATAAGTAGCTATAGCTCAGAAGAAATAGAGGTGCACTAGGGAAAAAAAAAAAAATGTAAACACAGTGAAATCTCACCCAAACCTCTAATTCAATCCTCTTCTCGACTCCATTATTCATAAAATTATTTTTCAATTTTCTCTTTTTCTCATCAAATATTTTTTTTCCATCCTGTCTTCTTCTTTTTTTTTTTTTTTTTTTTTCACACAACAGGATATAAATTATCATTTCAAAACATGATGAGGAACCAACTAGCCAATTCATCAGAATTCCCAAGGAGACCACACTTATTCACAAAATACTTCTATAGCTCCAGACTTTCCTAAGGATAAGGTCATCATTTGTTTTTCACTTAGGATCAGTGTATGAGCTTCAACACAAAGAAATATATACAGTATAGGCTCAAAGGGGTTATCAAAGGATAATAACAAGGTAGGCTTATTTGGCTAAAGAGGTTCAAGAACAAAAATGCCTTTATCACGTCTGAACATGCATATCAATCAAGTATATCAGAAAGAATCAAGCCAAGGCATATGTGCAAGCAATCAAGATACATATCACACAAGAAAGAAAATTAAGTGGCTCAAATTCTTACACAGGGCATTCGTTACAATCAAATCAACCTCTTAAACATTATAATCATCTTCCAAGCAGAGAAAAGCAAGGATTTCCAACCATAAGTATTAAGTAAGTGAAGGAAAAATCTACAACTTAAACATCATCCAGAAATCAAGAGAAAAATGTAAAATTTATTGCACACAAAACTCGATAAAAAAAAAAAAACAGAAAACAGAAAAAATTAACACTCAAAAACAAAAAATTTAACACACAAAATACAATCTAACAGAAAAATCAGAAAAATCAGAATTTCTTCCCAGTAGACCACACTTAAATCACACAATGTCCTCAGTGTGTCACAATCATCAGATTATCAATTTCAGAGCAGCAAATAATATAGACAAGTGCAATAAAAAGTTAGGAAAAATGGGAAGAAATTTTTCAGTAACATCCATCAGCAGATGTTATCAGGGACATCCATCAGCAGATGTCTTAAACACCTAGCACCCATCAGTAGATGCTAATATTTTTTATTATTTTTATTTATATATTTTTTTTATTATTTTTTTTTTTTTTTTTTTTTTAGAAAAAGGAGACCGGTACTGTGACAACAGTCTCGGTGGCAAAGACCGGAACTGTTGCTACAGTGGCAGAGCTATCTGGCTATAAAAGGGTGCTCCTCCGCGTCCAGCGCCATTTCTGAACGCTCAATCTCTCTCTACTCCTCTGCTCTCTCTCTCTGCTCTCTCAACTCTCTGCTCTCTCTCGACTCTCTGCTGGGAGCCTCTCCTCTGAGCATCTGGAGCTGTGCGGAACCTCTGCCACCGTGCCATCTGAAGAGTCTGAGATCTGCGAGGAGCTCTGTCTCTGCGTCTTCTGAAGAGTCTGAGTGAGATCCGCGAAGAGCCTCTGCAAGCCTACTACTCCAGGTAAGTCCTCTACACCTGGATCCCTTTTTCTTTCTGCTTGCTTAACTTTTCTTGCCGTCTTTTTGCTTCATTTTTCTTCTTTCCTGTCATACTGCTTATTCTGCTGTTATGCCTTCCTGCTTTCCTTCTTCTCCTTTTCCTGCTTTCCAGATCTTTCATTTTTTTTTCTTTTTCTTATTCTGCTTTCTTTTTCACCTGCTAAACACTTAAAATACATAAAACACAACTGTCTAAAAACTTAAGGGGTATATCGGCTGGAAACCAGACGTTAATCTCCCTTCGATTGAAGGTATGGCAGAGACAATCGGGTAGAACAACGCCACGTACCCCACTTAAAATTAAATAAAACACAGAAACATAATATACAAGAACAATATGGACAAGAACAACCGGACAACTGGACGTAGATCCGTTTAGGACCCTTTTGCAAGGACCGTGAAACAGATCTGAGACCAGACACTGAAACATCAAATACAGACTGGACAAAATAAATTTAAAAGGAAACAAGAACAAATAAAGAAAACAGAGAACTAATCTAATTTTTTTTGCTTCTCTTTTTTTTTATTAGTTCTTTTTATTTTTTTTATGTTTATTTTTTTATGTTTTTGTTCTTTTTTTATTTTTTATTTAAGTATTTGTATATTACGAGAGGAAGGATGAGTGATATGGAATCAGAGAGATATACCAGTCAACGATGGCGTCCTACAGATGATCAGATCACGATGATGACCAAAATCTACAACTATGGGGTCACACACCCAAGCCGAGCGCAAGTCGTCGAGATCGCGTCTCGACTAAGGGCTTTCGGCGAAGCCACTGAATACAACGTACACTGCTGGTTCAACAACCACGGCAATCGGGTCAAGCGCTGGCAAGCGGAGATAGACCCTACTGGCACTCTCTTTTCACAACTGCCGCTGTATATGTATGGTAAGACCTCTGATCACACCTCCATTGAATTTTCCATTCCTCTTCTATTATTAACACAAGTTTAATTTTTTTTTGTTTGAAAGAAAACAACTGGGTGATAATGAGGGCACCGAGGCTGCTGAATTTGTTTCCAGTTCCGATCATTATCGATGACGACAGAAATGAACGAGAAATTCCTCCACCAAAGCCTCCGCTCGCATTCCGAACCAGAGCTCCCTCAACGGAGCTCTCCCTTAGACCACCACAACCAGCTCGAGAATTCTTCCAGTTTTAAAGTTTTGTTTATTTATTTATTTTTTTTTTTATGTTTTTGTTGGCCGAGTGTGGCCCGAATATGGACAAGGCATGTAATCTGAACAATTATATTTTTTTATGTTTTTATTTTTTATTTTTGTTTTTTGTTTTTATTTATTATGGTGTGTAATATTAACGATCACTAAAGATCGACCCCCCGAACATCTTTTATTTATATATATCCACTGCAATTTTATTTTCAGATCTGTTAAATTTCCTTTTCTCAATTACTGTAATTTTTTTTTTTTTTTGCAAAGATGAATGAAATCTTTCTTAGTCAAATTTTTCAATCAATAATCTGTATGCACACAACTAAGAAATTATATTTACAGTGAAGGAAAATAAGGAAAAATAAGATCTGAAGTGAAAATTTTTATTGGTATAAAATAATAAGATACTGAGGGTCGAAATAAAATCAAGGAATACGCAAAACAATTTTTGAATTTTTGATTTTTTTTTTTGATTTTTTTTTTATTTTAAGTAAAAACACTAAAAATCACGAAGCAAAATAAAACACAAAACACATTTTTTTTTTTTAAAAATATGAAAAATAAATATATGTATATCTTATAACAATAAAATTTTAATTGAAAACAAAGATTTTGCACACTTTAAACAAAAAATTTTATCAAAAAAAAAATTTTTTTTTTTTTTTGTTTTTTTATTTTTTATTTTTAAAGATAACAATTACAAAAACTAAGAAGAAAAGGAAAAACAAACTTAAAAGAAAAAATTGCAGAATCTTCCCCAGACCACACCTAAACTACAATGTCCCAAATCAGTTAAAGGCATAAGATCATCAATTGAAACTTAAACAGATAAAGGACAAATGTAATAAAAGTCAGAAAACGGGGAAGAAAGAAAAAGAAAACTCCCCTGGATTATGGTGGCAGTTGCCAAAATTGGACAATCAGGGAGATGTCTTCTTCAGGATCCAAGACGGAAATTTTGAGGAAAAATTGCTTCATCCTCCAAATCTGATCAAGCAGAGAAATATCCTCCACCGCCGGATCTAAGCAGCAAATATTGTCACTGAGCAGATTCAGTAGGTGCCTTTTGATCTTCGAACTGCTGTATGTACTGGCACCTTTGTCTTCCAGCGTGGGTGCATGCTGATCAAATTTATATGTACCTCCTGCAATATGGTTAGTGCAAAATGGTTCCACAGAAATATCATGCAGAGGTATAACACCCAATCCCAATTCATCATACCGAGCCTTAGATACAACCTCATAACATGAATCCGTTTCAAATGTAGAAACAATATCTATAACAGGTTCAGATTCATGTTCAGTGCATGGAGAACAAATATTTGAATGTGATAGTAAAAAGCGGTCCTCATCATGCACAGAGGAAAAATTAAAATCATGCTCAGCAACAATATAGTCATCAGCATACCTCTCAACAACATAGTCATCAATATAATCAAATTGAGGTATGCTTACCTCCTCTTCCTTGAAGATTTCTAGAGTGTGGGAAGGTGAAGGTGGTCTACCTGGTTCAGGATTACTGCTTACTTCTGCCGGGTCCCCAAAATTTTCATCAGTCTCCTCAGGTGCAAGAGTGGCCATCTGCCTGATCTGATCACTCAGATTCTGCATGGCAGCTTGAGTTTCCATGCTCTCTTGCTTGAACTGCATGTTCCCTTTATGAAACTGAATGTTCTGCATTGTCATCTGCTCTAGTAACTCCTTTAATGTAGGTTCAGAAATAGAAGGCTGAGGAGTTATTTGAATAGGAGAATCATACTGCTGACTCTCATATTGTGGAACTGGCTCCCAAAGAGAGCTCTCAGAAATTGGATGATGGAACATATTGTTCTCATCATAAAAATCAGCAGATTTAAAATCAAAGTAATATGCAGAATAAGAATCATAATCACAGACATTGGCAGAATAAGCATTATTCACAACATTAAAATAGGTAGACATGGAAAAATAAAAAGTAAAAACTAAAAACTAAAAATTACGAATCAGATAAAACAAAACACATTTATACATGCTACAAGCACACACAAGACAGAACATCAATAGTAAAAATTTTTAATTAATTTTTTTTTTTTTTTAATTTTTAATTTTTTTTTTAATAACAACTAAATACAGAACATAGCACAATAAAATATAAAAGACAAAACATATATTAACACAACATAATCGAAAAACACAGCAAAAATCTAAAACGAAAAACCTGGAACTGAAGTGACAACGCCGCCAAAATTTGCTGAAGGTGTCGTTGTCGCCTACAAAAATATACAAGACAAAACACACAAAACAAACATATTAACAGAACAAAACTTTATACAACAAAAATCTAAAACCAAACCTCCATTGATTCCCCGGCAACAGCGCCATTTTTGATGAACAGGTCGCACCGCTCACAAAAGTTTGTGCATAAAAGAATGCAGTATAGACTAGGAGGTGACTCCTAGGTCGTCTCTCGAGGACCAATTTTAGTGGTTCAGTCTCAGATTTTTACACGAAGTGGGGGGGGTTTGTAATTTTTGGATGCGATAAAATTAAAGTGGACTGGAAATTAAATAGAATTTAAAAACACTGAAATAAATTTTAATGACGGTAAAAACAAATGGTAAAAGATGGTAAAAACGGAACAGTAAATATGCAGAACGGTAAAACGCAATTGACAGATTTTAACCATATAGAAAACAGTAATTTTGGAAAACGGTAAATTCAGTTGAAAACGTAAATCACGAGTGCAGTGAAAATAAAAATTGAGAATCAAATGAACAAAGTTTTGAAAATGTAAATTGAAAGCTGACAGAATTAAAATTAAAACGCAGAGTGGAAATTACACGATCATTGAGAAAAGCTGAATGGAAATTACAATTAAAAATTTAATCCTTGAAACTGAAAATTTGAAAGAAATCTAAAACCTCCCCCATAGGGGAGGAGAAAACCAAGCCAGAACGTAACCTAAACCTACTCCTAAAATCTAATTAAATTCTAATGATTTTTCTTCTCTGCTGCCATTGCTCTTTTATAGCCAAAATCTGAACTTCAACTTCCTCCCGTGACTTCTCTTATTTTCATGGATGTTGTCCCTTGCAAATTCCTTGGGTCCGTGAACTTTTAACTAAGTGTGGCCCCCCTCTTTTCCATTCCTCTCAATTCCAGATTTCTCTTCTTTCACACGTCCATCTCTTGTCTTCTTTTGTGCACATTCCAGAATGCACTCTTCTCCCTTCTCTTTGCTGGACCGTGATGAAGCTGGATCGTGGAGGTGGTGCTGTTGCAGTTGCTCCCGTGAAGAATCACTGCTGGACTTGCATCAGTTGTTGGTGCTGCTGGACGGGTGGAGCTTGGATGGTGGATGGTGTGAATACTTGAGCTTGTTGGATACTCCCATGGGGCATCTCAGTGCAGCTTTGTGTGAAGGATGGATACTGACAAAGGTTGTTGCTGCTGGACCGGGATACTGGGAGAGGCGGCTGCTCCAACTCTAGGCCGAGAAGGTGGTTGCAGCTGGACGTTCTCTGCTGACTTGCTGGACCGTGGCTGCCCTCTCAAGCACTCCCTGTGAAGCCCTTAGCTAGATGCTGGAACAACTTCTTCTTTTTGCCACATGTGCTTTGCTTCAGCCAGCAAAACCCGTCCACTAGCTAGATGAAATCCAGTGAGTTGCTTTTCATTCCAGGACGTGGTAGCTGCTGGAGCTTCATTCCGTGTGCTTTCTTCAAAGCTGCTCTCATGTGTGCCAACCTCTTTCACTTGTTATTTGTTGGATGAAAGCCGTGTGATTTGAGCTGGATAATGGACAGTAACACCTTGAATAAAATTCATCACTTGGAGCTTCTTTTAGATAAGTGGTGGCTCCCACTAGCAATTGCTATTTTGGATGTGAGGTTTCAAAATTGTGGAATTGTTCCCAAATCAAAAGCTACGTGAAATGAGTGAGTGGTGGGCCATGATTTATCAAACTTAAATTGTTTAATTATTGGATGGCTATTTCTAAAAGCTATGTGAGCTGTGCTTCTTGATTCTTTTAGAAACCAACATGAATTCCATTATTCTCTCCACCATCCATAACTTCCCATGACCGTGTGCTTGCACATAAAATGAGTCACAAAATGGGTTTAGCATATGTAAGTGTGACATGGCAAGGGAATAGCAACTTCCCAACGCAAATTTCCACCAAATGTGGCCCCCTATTTGACTCCAATTGCTCTTTTGTTTTGTCCTTTTGCAAGATATTTTTCATTTGAAAGAAATGAGTTGCAGATGTAATTGTCGTAAGCTTCTAAAAGTGGACATCAATTTTGCCAAATGCTTGCCAAAACCGTTTCATTCACAATAATTTTCATTGGCAAATTTTCTTCAAAGCAAAAGACAAAAGACAAAGGGGCCCTTGTGCTTGCCAAATTGCCGTGTGATGTTGCATGTGTTTCAAGCCATTTCCAAAATGAGTGTGCCGTGAGATTCTTTTACTTGGTGGCTCCCTTGTGTTGTCCAGCAAAAATTGTTTACTCTTGTAGCAAGCCTTCCTTCCATTTTCTTAAATCAAATGGACGTGCAAAAGTGTGGAGGGCCGTGTGCTATTTTTACTTCAACTAATTCAGCACTTCAATTTGTAACTCTTCCCATGGACGTGAGTCTTTGAACAAAGGTGATTTAAAATTCTTTTCTACGTAGATGTGCCAATCAACCTTGCTTAAGAATGTTGGAAGATCTTAGCACCGTCCAATGATCAATTCCAGCCACCACAAGTACCAAACAATAAGCAAACAATGTAAACAGATTAGAAGTCACTCAAATAGTAATCACTAGACTGACATAGGACAGTAAAATAAATACTGGGAACAGAACAAAACGAATTTGAACAAAGTAAAAACTATACATGAAAATAGACATCCATACAAAACTATGAAAAAAAACCGCATGCAAAACGGATAAGAATTAAACTCAAACGAAGACACACAAGTTGACACAACATTCACGTAGTACTAGGCTGACATAGGAGAGTAAACAAATTACTGGGAACAGTACAGAACGAATTTGAACAAAGTAAAAGTTATACATGAAACTAGACATCTAGACGAAACTATGAAAAAAAATTGAATGGAAAACGGATACGAATTGAATTCGAACGAGGACAAACAAGTTGACACAAAATTCACACAGCAACCAGCGAAAATTGAAGTGGCTGAAATACATTGGGCTCATTTGTCATTTCTCATTTAGCCTTCAAATGTCCCAAAAAGATATCCAAAATTTTCCCATAATTAATAATGCAAAATAATAAGCTCAGATAATTCAAATTAGTTAAAATAAGAATTTCTGATCGAATTAAGCACAATTAGGAAAAATAGGAAAATAACGGACGATTAAGCACAATTCCCTGATTAATTCTAGTACAATAAACTAAGTGAAGTGAAGAAAATATTGACTCATCAAACCATCACCTTCTTCTTCTTCTCTCCGTGTAAACCAAAGACACAAAAATGGAACCATCCACCATGACAAACAAATATCAAAATTCAAAGCATCAAAGCAGAAGAAAAACAAATCAAGGCTTATTTATATTTTGCACTAAAGAAAAATGAGGGCAAACACACACACACGATTAAAACAACCAAATTAAAACTGACCAAAGAAACTTGTGGAAGACACATGAGCCACTGGTTTTCTGCAGCTGTTTCCCATGATCAAAGTTTTAATCTTTTGTATCAAAGGAGAGAACAACAACACCAATGGCGAACAGGGTGCGAATGAAAAGATCTCTACCAAACGAAACACAATCCCCACCAATCTAAGAAATTAGTGAAATTAATAGAAGAAAAACATAACAAATTAGGGAAAAACATAAAACCTACTTGGTTAGACTTCAGAGATTTCGAGGAAGAGGCAGCGGAGCCACTGCGTGAGAGGAAAGAGGCAGCAGAGCGTGAGAGGAAAGAGGCAGCGGACCACTGCGTGAGAGGAATGAGAGTGAGAGGGAACGTGAAGAGAGGAATGAGACGAAGAGCCACTGCGTGAGAGGAATGAGAGTGAGAACGTGAAGAGAGCAATGAGACGAAGAGGAAGAGAGGAATGAGAGTGAGAGGGAACGTGAAGAGAGGAACGAGAGTAAGAGGGATAGTGAGATATTATAACTGATTTCTAAAAATCCGTTATAATACATCAATAATAGGTTTTCAACTTATTTACAAGTTTGCCACCGCTTTTTATATTATAACTGATTTTCAAAACTACGTTATAATATATCTTAAACTTATTTACAAGTTTGCCACCGCGTCTCATATTATAACTGATTTTGAAAACTACGTTATAATATCTCCCTATTATGATGGATAATTTTTATCCGTTATAATAGGTTTGTTATAAAATGTCATTTTTCTACTAGTGAGAAGTAGGGAGTATAGAAAGTATTTAATTTTTTATACCGGTAAAAAATTTAAAGGACAGGGGATCCATTAATAAAATAGGGGTTATAGGGGGAGTGTCCCACCTCAAGGAAAGCATTGAAAGTAAGAAAGAATAGAAAACGTAAAGAAGGTAAAAAAGAATAAGAAAGCATGGTAAGTTCATCTTTACCAATGTATATTTAACTCTGTATAATACTAGGTTTTGTGATACTTCTAAATAATACTAGTTTATCTTGTTTGTATGATTTATGTTATCTTTAATATATTCGTATATTAAGTGCAAGTTTGTTTTAAGTGGAGGTGTTCAAAGAAGGATGAGTATTATATATATATATATATATATATATATATATATATATATATATTCAAATATTTACAATGTAAAGATATAATGTAATTCTATGTATATTATATTGTATGGTTTTCTGGGAACCATCCAAGCCGACCGACCACCCAGGTCGATTAACCACCTAGGCCGACCATCCAGGCAACCCGCATGGTTAGATTATAAACAATGATAATTCATTAAAACGCTAATGTAGGTTAAGGTGTGATTGGGTCGTCATTAGACCAGCGAAAGGTAAAGGTCCATAACCAACTAGTATAAATAAAGGTCCCAAGTATGACTTTAGGATAACGATGCACAATATATGCATTACTTGTTGTGCCAACCACTCGGTTAAATTACTAACTTGAGCGTCGGAGTGCCTTTGACAGGTACCCGCCCACCCAGCTTGGACAAGGAGAAGGGAGAACGAACAACGTAACTTGAAGGAAAGGGGACAACTAGGGAGTCTGTCCAATCTTCAAGACAACCTGGAGTGCCTTGAGCAGCGAATGTCTAGTATTCAGGGTCCAATGACGCATTCACCACTTAGCCAAATATGGCCTCAATAGATCAGGCAGTGAACGACGAGTTCATTACAAAACCACTATCGTCCGGTTCAAGATAAAGCCCAAGTTGATGAACGGCGAGTTCCTAATGGAACCACTGTCAACTTGGACGGGCGGTGAACAACGAGTTCATTACAGAACCACTGCCGCCTGGTTTTAGATAAAGCCCAAGTTGATGAACGACGAGTTCCTAAAGGAACCACTGTCACCTTGGCTGGGCGATAAACGACGAGTTCATTATAGAACCACTATCGCCCGATTCAAGATAAGGCCCAAGTTGATGAACGACGAGTTCCTAAAGAAACCACTGTCAACTTGGCCAGACGGTGAACAACGAGTTCATTACAAAAACACATTTAGCAGATGAACCAGCGTCACCATCCGCCCTTACATGGGCCTCAACTATCCGACCAGTCAGACTCAACTATTCGGTCGTCCGGGCTCAACTGCTTGGCCTCCCATGGCCTCACACGTACTTATCCAATTTTGGCTTCGAGCATTCAACCGTCTGGCCTCAACTGTTTGGCCTCCCATGGCCTCACAGTTACTTAGCAAAATTTGGCTTTGAATATTCGGTCGTTTGGCTTCAACTGCTTGGCCTCCCATTGCATCACAGGTACTTAGCCAAATTTGGCTTTGAACATTCGATCGTCCGACCTCAATTGCTTGGCCTCCCATGGCCTCACAGGTACTTAGCCAAGTTCGACTACGAGCATTCAGTCGTCCGGCCTCAACTACTTCACCTCTCATGGAATAACAAGTACTTAGCCAAATTTGGCTTCAAACATTCAATCGTTTGACCTCAACTGCTTGGCCTCCCATGGCCTCACAAGTACTTAGCCAAGTTCAGCTTCGAGCATTCAACCGTCCGGCCTTAACTGCCTGGCCTCCCATGGCCTCACATGTACTTAGCCAAATTGGGCTTTCATAATGGTTGAAAATACTGTTATCTGTGATGCAATTTTGATACTAAATCAACCCTTTTTGACTTAAAAGCTTGCTTGAATTTATGTTTTTTCTTTAGTTTTGTGAATAAGAGAGTTGAGGTTATACTTGATGATTTTATTACTAAATCTTTTTTTTGTAGGCTATTGGAATGATTTGAAAGAAGAATTAAAGTACCAAATAGTTGGAATGCAGAAAAGTCAACCAGACTGCAGAAAAGTCAACCAGAAGTGCAAAATTTAGTGTTGTTTCGCGCCCAGGCGCCCTTTTAGCAGGGCTTGACTGCAAGTACCGCTCAGCGGTAGTTTACCGCTGAGCGGCACTCAAGAGCTCACGTTGGATCCGCTGAGGGGTGAAAATGCCGCTGAGGGGAGAAAAACAACTCACGCACTTACCGCTGAGTGGCAGTTTACCATTGAGCGGCACTTTTATGGGCTTGGGCCTAATTTTTCTGTATTTTTAGAATAATATATAAGCTTTAGGACGTCCTAGGGTTTGTATCTTTGGCAGAGACGAAACAAATACTCTCTTTTCCACCCCTTTGAAGGAAGATCTTGGATGCTTAGGCTACCTCTTCACCTTTCTACGGTTTTATCTTTCATTCTTCCATTATTATTCATCTAGTTTCACCATGAATATGGTGAACTAAACCTTGTATTGTTGTTGGGGAATCAATGTAGTCTTGTGAAACTCTCATATATGGAATTTGTTTTAACATCTTACTTTTAAGACTTATTCTTTCTTTCATCATTAGTTAGGGTTTTTCCTCTTTGCTTATTGCTTGCTTTGTTTAACTCATTCATTGCCATGATTATTGATTTTGTCGATATGGGAACGTACGGGGAGATCTAGATCCGGGGAAATTCTCCCAATAGCATATTGGTTGCCTTGAAGCTCCTGCACTTCAAAACTAATTACTAGGAATGCTAGGAATTGTATGAACTCGTAATTAAGGATAGGCCTTCTTGCAAGGTGATTTAGAGAGTAGCATTAACAATTGATGAAAAGAATGTTGAATTCCTAAAGTATATGAGAGTGGATAAGTGATGGACAAATTTATGATCACCAAAATATGATGTCACAAACTTATTTCACAATCGGCAAGTATGACCGAATCGTTCAAGTAATAAACTTGGTAAGACCAAGTATCGTTCTCCCAAAGGACTCACGGCCTAGTTTAGTTGTGTGGTTTGTTAATTAGCTAAGACTTAAGAACAAAATATTTGGAGTTTAATATGCAAGACAGAAAATAAACATGTATGCATGAGTTTTTGATCAATGGCAAAAGCAAAAGATAAACACTTTCAATGAAATATATGAATGAATATGTTGTTGGGGGTCAATTTCATCTTATCCACTCTCATATATTTTAGGAATTCAACATTCAAATCATCATTGTTAATGCCACTCTCTAAAGTACCTTTCTAGAAGGCTTCTCCCTAATCACGAGTTCATACAATTCCTAGCATTCCTAATGATCAGTTCATAAGTTCAGGAGCTTAACGACAACCAACATAATATTGGGAGACATTCCCCGGATCTAGACTTCCCCGTACGTGCCCGTATCGACAAAACCAATAATCATGCATCGAATGAGTTAAACAATGCAAGCATTAAGCAAAGAGGAAAAACCCTAACTAATGATGAAAGAAAGCATAAATCTTAGATTAAGATGCAAGCATAAATTCCATATATGAGAGCTTCAAGAGATTACATTGATTCCCCAACAAACATACAAGGTTTAGTTCACCATATTCATGGTGAACCTAGATGAACAATGAAAGAATGAAAGAATAAACCCTAAAAAGGTGAAGAGGTAGCCTGAGCATCCAAGATCCTCTTTCAAAGGGGTGGAAGAGAGAGTGTTTGCCTCGTTTCTGCCAAAGATACAAACCCTAGGACGTCCTAAAGCTTATATACTATTCTAAAATTACAAAAAATCTAGGCCCAAGCCCATAAGTGTGCCGCTCAGCGGTAAAGTACCGCTCAGCGGTGAGTGCGCGTCTCGTTTCTTCCCCTCAGCGGCCATTTTGCCCCTCAGCGGACCTCCCGTGACCTCCTGAGTGCCGCTCAGCGGTAAAATGCCGCTGAGCGGTGACTTCGGCTTCTCCTTTTGCACTCTTTGATTTCCTTTCTAATTCCATCTCTCTCCTTCTTCACTTCTTTCACTAAATTCACCTTAAAACCTGCACAAAAACACTGAAATCAAGCATAAACCTGTCCAACTCTCTTATTTCTGAAATAATGGATAAAAGCATGATTTCAAGCTAGTTTCTAAGTATAAAGGTTGCTTTTAGTATCAATTTTAAGCATGAAAATAACAGTTTTTCAACTGTTATCAATAAGATGAAATTGATAACCCCAACAACATACTCATCCATATAATTCATTGAAGTGTTTGCATTCTCTCTTTTCCATTGATCAAATTCATGCATACATGTTTATTTACTGTCTTTTGCATATAAAACTACAATCAATTTGTTCTTAAGTCTTAAATAATCAACAAATCACATAACTAAACTAGGCCGTGAGTCCTTTGGGAGAACGATACTAGGTCTTACCGAGTTTTATTACTTGAAACGATTCGGTCACACTTGTCGATTGTCAAACAAGTTTGTGGCGCAGTTTTTCGGTGTTCATAAATTTGTCATCAAGAACCAGTCTTTATCAGGAGTGGCATGTGCAGAACCCCTTCGCATAATCAACATCATGCTCAGGCTTGGGGCACTTGTGTACCGTACGGTCTCTTGGGCACCACCAAGCCAACCATCCAAGCTGACCGACTTCCAGGTCGACTACCCAGGCCAACCGCATGGTTAGATTATAAATGATGATAACTCACTAAAATCCTAATGTAGGTTAAGGTGTGATTGTGCCGCCATTAGGCCAGCGAAAGGTAAAGGCTCATCACCAACTAGTATAAATAAAGGTCCTAGGTATGACTTTAGGATCACGATGCACAATATATGCATTACTTGTTGTGCCAACCGCTCGGCTACTTTACTAACTTGAGCGTCGAAGTTTCTTTGAAAGGTACCCACCCACCCAGCTTGGACAAGGAGAAGGGAGAACGGACAACGTAACTTGAAGGACGGAGGACAATTAAGGAGTTCGTCCGGTCTTCAAGACAACCTGGAGTGCTTTGAGCAGCGAACGTTCGATCTTCAAGACAACCTGGAGTGCTTTAAGTAGCGAACGTTCGATGTTCAAGACAACTGTGAGTGCTTTGAGCAGGGTCGGTCCGATCTTCAAGATAACCTGAAGTGTTTTGAGTAAGGACTTCAACCCTATACCCGAAATATATATTGTTAACCTCTAATTTCGTCTGAAAATAAAAAAAAAACATTTTCATAAACAACACAAAACAACAATAATAATAGAATTAGTTTTAGAATAAAATCTGAAGACCAATTTCTAATCTAACAATGCTTTAGGATGACAACTCTAGTTCATTCTTATTTCAAATACCTCCATATATTCCTATTAACACCCCCAACCTATCCAAGCCATTTTTATATTCTTTCTTATCCATTTTTTTCTTCTAATTACCCCAACTATTTTTCCATCTAATTACTTGCACCTATTTCTTTTTTTATTATTATTTAATGTAGACATAATTGATCATGCTAAAACTCTTAATCATTATAAAGTTTATGCTCAAGATCAAAGGAAGTTTAAAACTTGTTACAAGAGAACTCGTGACAAAAATAATAATAAAATTGGTACATAAAACCTTACAAAAGATAAATAATTAATTTAATAGAGTTACATGATAGGACCCAACTCATATTATTATTTTGGAATGAAAACAGAAAGTCCAATTGTGACATCCCAAAAATATAGTCAGCACTATAAATTCAGAAAATCACATTTAATAATAATTCAGTACAGTTTTTCACTAAAAACAAAAGCCAAGCCGTATGCCTTACAACACGAATCACAATCTAAAGTCGAACGTACAAATAAAAACCTGACCGAACGGTTTACACAGTATAATTACCGAACGGTCGAACCTAAAAGAAAACGAGTGGGTAGGTCGAACGACCACTCACGCCAACAACTGAAATAGCCGAGCGTCTTATTGCTCCATCTTCACTTCGACTTCAACCAAGATCTCTTCGTTCAGCATCTCTTCCAAACGCTCGTCTTCATCTGCTCACATCCACACGGATGATCATTGCAATGACAAGACGGACGTACAAGGACAATGGACAACACAAGGAAACGAAAGGGTAAGCTTACATAATTTAACTCATGCATCAACATAGAATTTCAAATAAATAATTCATCATACATGCATATTTCAACATACACATTCATTACATAACAACCCACTTTAACTTACTCACTAAATAAAACTCAACACGACTGACTGTCCGGACTGTATGAAATCTGTGTAGTTACAGGCGTTCACGCACCCGGGTGGTGTGGTAACTGGCATTCTCATCAGCTGCCACCCGAGGTTAGTACGTCCGTCCAAAGTACCTCTAAGGACGACGACCTCCTGCCATTCCCACGCATGACGTGCGCCTCTACTTGAGGACGATCACTCACGGAATATCAGGATTGAACAGCCAGCATTAACTTCCCACAGTCATACTTTACGAATTTCAACAATCATCTGAGTCGTTCCTCCTTGGAACGCTCTTTCATAAATCATAACTTTCCATATTGTTCATCATTCACTTTTCATTATGTATTCATATTCTCATTTCATCTCATAAACTATTCATCATTTTCATCATTCTTAAGAAGACCATCAAAAACGAATGTTCTGTCCCCAATAAGTCCGAGGACGAACGCTGTGAGCAACACTAAAAAAACGCTCGTTCAAATCACAAGACGAACGGCAGAATTTCAAATAGAACGAGGACGAACCATGTTGACTGGACCAAAAGACGCCCGTTAAAATCAGAGTACGAACGCTCAGTATCTGACCGAGCACCGTGTTGAGCGAGCGCTCAATCTATGACAGAGCTTCTATTTAGAACGAACGTTCGGTGTAAGGCCGAACCCCAATTTAAACGAACGTTCGGTATATGACCGAACCACAATTATGAACGAACACTTAGTATAAAACTGAACACCCAAAAGAACGAACGCTCTTCTCAGAAATGAGTAAATTAGGACGAACGTTCAGTTCAAAACAAGTACACTAGGACGAACGCTCAGTTCAAAACCGAGCAGCATTCTGGACGAACGCTCAATCTCAAAAGCGAGCGAACTAGTTGGACGAACGCTCAGTGTAAGACCGAGCATCAATTTGAGCGAACGTTCGGTAGGAGATCGAACACCAATTTCGGACGAACGTTCGGTATGAGACCGAACTTCGGTTTGAACGAACGTTCAACAAGGCAATGTAATATGAGGACGCTCGTCCTCGACCAGGAATCGTTCCAAATAAACGAATCCCATTCTTGATTATTCAATAGGGAGACCGAACGGTCTAAGACCATTCAGTACGAACTCTCAAGCAAAGCGTTTTGACACGAGGACGCTCGTCCTCAGTCAGTATTTCATTCAAATGGAAGAATTTGAGATTTCAACCAAGTTACTAAGAAAAACCGAACGGTCAATGACCGTCCATTCAGTACTAATGTAAAATTTCATGGAGAATTCATTTTCAGTTACATTCAAGTATATTTCTCAGCATAAACTTTTCATAGCTTCATTCGTTCATATCAAAATCAACTTCCACATTTCATACGGTCCAGATCATCAAATCTCATATATATATCATACATCATACATAAATTCAATCATATTTCATTTTCATTCATTCAACAGCGAACGTTCATGCAACTTAATCACAGTAACATCATGCCTCATATTCATGTAAATAACGAACGTTCCTACAGCATACATCAAAAACAGTTAAATTAAGTAAGCTTCCCTTACCCGGAAAATGAACGAACGTCATATTCAAACACCAGCCAGATTTGGACGAACGTCATCTAACAATTTGAACAAACGCATGAGCGAACACTCGTCAGCAAAAGAAAACGAGTACTCAAATCAACGTGGACGAACGTTCAATTCGTCTAGTTTTGGACGAACGTCCAATTTGAAATTTCAAATTGGACGAACGCTCGAAATTTGGGACGAACGTTCGGGCTGGTAATCGTTTACAGGACCCCTGTAAACGATTACCCGAGAGAAATGGCCAATTTGTACAAAAAGTCTAACGTAGGTACTCAGTCAGGTGAACACAGGTCACCATTGGCCAAAAAACTTCAGAAACTTCATTTTTCATCCTCAAAATTTCCAGATTTATTTTTTTTAAAAAAAACAGTAAAACTCAATAATCAAATGATATATCTAACTCCCCTTACCTCTTGAAGACTTCCTTGCAAACCTTGAATCAATCTCTTCACTGTGTTCCTCCTCTGCCGTTTCATCCTCTGTTACAGTGTCTAGTTCTTCCTCCCTTCTTCTTCTTTCCTCCTTCAAGAATCTCTATAAATGAAGAAGTGAATCTCCTTTTTGTGTGTTGCCGGATGAACCTTAGCCATCTCCCTTGCTTCCTTGGTGTCATGCCCAACTCACGGAGAAGAAGGATGTTGTGCAGGGTCTTATTTCAGTTTGAAGAAGTGGATGCACATTAAAGGGAAGTCCAGCAGCACCACGTTGAAGGAAGAAGATGCTTGGAGGTACACGGTGATGCACTGAAGAAGGTATCCAAGCTGGTGCTATCATACGTTGAAGAAGAATTTCAAAACATGTGATTGGCTGGAGCAAAGTTCACGGACAAGCAGCTTGAGTGGGAGCCCACAGTTGAACACCATTTCCGTGAAGAAGAAGAAGAGAAGTTGAGGTGGAAAATGGAGAGGCCCATCTTCTTCTTTTCTCATGTCCAAGGAGAAAGTTGGTCAGGAAGAAATGGAAGAAGGGAGTGCACGGGAACTTGGTATTGGTTAAGGAAGAATCTTGTAGCTCACGGCCTTGGCAAGAAGAGGAAGCAATCCAGTTTCCAAACAGCAGCAGTGGCAACACACGGTTTGTTTTTTCCATCCCCCGAGGATTGGTTTTGCTCTTTCTTTTAAATGCCTTACACACGGTTTGTTAAATGGTGCCAAGAATGAGACCTTCCCCCTCTTTCTCCCCTTCCTATAATTGCACTCCAAATACTGTAAAAAGGTGGGTGACTTCCCTGTCCCCAACACTCCTTCTAAAAATACACGGTCCTGACATTCTCCCCAACAACAAAAATTTTCGTCCTCGAAAATTAGGACAGAGTCTCGAATAGATGGGGATACAAATCTTTCATAGCAGCTTCCACTTCCCAAGTAGAGTCACCCGTTTTCTCGTACCAGATGACTTTCACAAATCTGATTGCTTTCCTCTTGTAGTACTTGGTGTTACTATCTTCAATTCTAACGGGTTGCATTTCCAGCGTTATTCTCATCACTCTGTAAAAGAGATTGTCGAAGTCCAAGCACATCCTCTCTGATGTGTAGAGTTGCTTTCCACAACTCGGATTATAAACCTATCCGGGCAGTTCCCACTACTCAAAGAGCTTATCATGGCAACTTCAACCATTCATACGAGGAGACAACTCTGGATTAACACACACGTCACATAACTCACACCAAAATCAGGTCACACTTACTCACATAGCAAGAGATCCTCTCTAATTTGAATATTTCATACTCCCAAAATGTGGTAAAATCGCACACTAAATCTTATTATTATTATTATTATGTATTTATTTATCATTTTTTTTTTTTTTTTTTTTTTTAACCGCTACAATTGGAGATTCCGGTTATGCGTGACCGGAACTGTAGGCACAGTGAGTTTCTTTGGCTATAAGTAAGGCGTTAGCCGCGTTGGGCGATACGTCGAAACGCTGAGATTCCAGAACGCGTGAGAGAGAGAGTGATATCTGAGCAATTAGGGTTCTGAGTGCGAGAGAGAAATAGAGAGAGAGATCTGAACCCAGAGAGTTCTGAGTGAGAGAACTTACGAGATCTGAACGCCTGAGTGCTGGAGATCGGAGAGTCTTCCCGCAAGCTTCAATCTAAGTTCCCGGCTTTGCTCCGCTTCGAGTAAGTATTTCTTTTCTCTTATCTCTTCCTTTCCCTTTACCCTGCTTCTCCTTCTTCTTTACTTCTCGCTTCTTTTCTTTCCTTCCTTCTTTCTGCTTCCGTTCATGTACTATTTCTTTTGCTTTGCTTTTCTGAGCTTTTATTCCCCGCAATTACATTCCGCTTTCTTCTTTACTTTCCGTTTTGCTATTTTACTTCTGCTCCTACATTTACTTTCTTCCTCTTCTATTTTCCTTTTAAAACTAAGAACCCACTGCATTAACTAAGATAAGGGGTATATCGGCTGGAAACCAGACGTTAATCTCCCTCCGTTTGGAGGTATGGCAGAGACAATCGGGTAGAACAACGCCACGTACCCCATAAAAACAGAAAACTTAAAAAGAGAAATTTATTTGTATGAACCGGATATGGACAATATGGACAAAGACAGATGGACATAGATCCGTTTAGGAACCCTTGCGAGGACCGTGAAAAAGATCCGAGATTATACACTGAAACAACAAGGACCGATTTGGACAAAAAGAACCTAAAAGAAACAAAATAAATAAGGAGAACATTGAATATTTTCGTTTTGGTTTTGCTCTTTTTATTTCATTTTATTATTTCCTTATGCTTTAGAAGTACTTTGAGAGTGAAAGATGAGTGATGTGGAGTCCGAGAGGTACACCAGTCAGCGGTGGCGACCAACCGATGATCAGATCAAAATGATGCTCAATATCTACAACTACGGGGTCACACATCCCAGCAGAGCCCAAGTCGTCGAGATTGCATCTCGACTCAGGGCTTTCGGAGAAGCAAGTGAATATAATGTACATTGCTGGTTCAACAATCATGGTAACCGGGTCAGGCGCTGGCAAGCGGAATTAGACCCTACTGGTACTATCTTTTCTCAGCTGCCGCTGTACATGTATGGTAAGAACCTTGATTACTTCTATCTTTGCTTTGAATTTTACTCTTCCTTCTCCATTATTGACACAATTTCTTTGTTGGAAGAATATGACTGGGTAATCAGGAAGGCTCCGAGGTTGCTGAACTTATTCCCTGTTCCGATCATCATTGACGACGACAGAGACGAACGACAGATCCCTCCACCCATGCTTCTCACATTTCGAACCAGAGCGCCCTCGACGGAGCTCTCCCTTAGACCACCACAACCGGCTCGAGAATTTTTCCACTGAAATAATATTGTTGATGGTCTGTAATATTAACGATCAGCATTGATCGAACCCCGAACATCTTTTATTTGTTTTTGTTTATTTGCCCTATTTGCGTATTTTATGGACTGTAATATTTATCTGCTTTACTTTTTTTTTTTATGTTTGTTCGTTTAACGTGTGTGGTACCATTCGCACACGAATATTATGATATCCGGTTATAACTTATGAAGTTTGAAGAAATGTGTAGTCTCCATGGCCTTAAAGACCTAAATTAATGAAATATATGGTATTTGTCTTATTTCCGAAAATAAGATTTACTTTCTTTGAATATAACTCTCGTCTCTATACTCTTAAGCTAACACATTCTTATAATGTTCCAAATATGAAACAAGAGTGCGTAAAATTATATCCTTCAAGTATCTACACACATCATACCATTAACCGCGTCAGAGAATATAACCAATAAAGCAGTATAATTGCATTTGAGATACCCGAAATCGTATATCACAATTTCTGTTGAATTAATACTACAAAACACACGGCTCCATTACTAACATCCGTCAGGACTTCCTTGTTCGCGATCAGCCCTAAACTACGTGGATCGGAAAATACCAACTACTTTTGACCACAGTCAAAACGAATACGGTTGATAGTCAACCAATCCATTCCCAGCATGACATCCATGCCTTCATGCTTTCGAGTTGTTCTATCTGTCTGGTCGTTCATCCTCCCATATTACACTTTACATTTTAGGTGTCCGTTGTCCCTTGTGATATTCAAATTCCGTCACACTCTTCTCTAATACTCGAGTCCTTTTCACCTTATCAGGGAGACACTTCTTAGTGAACTTAGCTGGATGATGTTGGCGGAACACTCTAAACTCAACTCGGTCCTGTGATCCCCAGAGGTAGTGGATGTTCTGATAATGTCCCTAGTGGTTCCTATGATCTCCATCAGCTGTCCTTTGGTAGCTTCAAAGTTTGCCCGAGCGACCTCCAACTTTGCAATGTGACCGTGTTCTGATGTGCCAAAACAGCGTTCTGCTGTTGAAGCGTCTCTATTACGGATTCTAGTGGTCTGGTGCAGTCCGTCGCATTACGATCGATAGGATGAGGAAATGATCTTGGTACCATTTGTTCTCTCGGGTAGGCAGAGAAAACGATCGTTAGTTAAGTTCAAAGAGTTTATAATACTCAATAAACGAACGTTGAGCACACAGCAAAACAAGCATGGTGTACTCACAACCTACAATGTCCTTAAAAGAACAAAACTGCTCTGATACCACTAATGTGACATCCCAAAAATATAGTCAGCACTATAAATTCAGAAAATCACATTTAATAATAATTCAGTACAGTTTTTCACTAAAAACAAAAGCCAAGCCGTATGCCTTACAACACGAATCACAATCTAAAGTCGAACGTACAAATAAAAACCTGACCGAACGGTTTACACAGTATAATTACCGAACGGTCGAACCTAAAAGAAAACGAGTGGGTAGGTCGAACGACCACTCACGCCAACAACTGAAATAGCCGAGCGTCTTATTGCTCCATCTTCACTTCGACTTCAACCAAGATCTCTTCGTTCAGCATCTCTTCCAAACGCTCGTCTTCATCTGCTCACATCCACACGGATGATCATTGCAATGACAAGACGGACGTACAAGGACAATGGACAACACAAGGAAACGAAAGGGTAAGCTTACATAATTTAACTCATGCATCAACATAGAATTTCAAATAAATAATTCATCATACATGCATATTTCAACATACACATTCATTACATAACAACCCACTTTAACTTACTCACTAAATAAAACTCAACACGACTGACTGTCCGGACTGTATGAAATCTGTGTAGTTACAGGCGTTCACGCACCCGGGTGGTGTGGTAACTGGCATTCTCATCAGCTGCCACCCGAGGTTAGTACGTCCGTCCAAAGTACCTCTAAGGACGACGACCTCCTGCCATTCCCACGCATGACGTGCGCCTCTACTTGAGGACGATCACTCACGGAATATCAGGATTGAACAGCCAGCATTAACTTCCCACAGTCATACTTTACGAATTTCAACAATCATCTGAGTCGTTCCTCCTTGGAACGCTCTTTCATAAATCATAACTTTCCATATTGTTCATCATTCACTTTTCATTATGTATTCATATTCTCATTTCATCTCATAAACTATTCATCATTTTCATCATTCTTAAGAAGACCATCAAAAACGAATGTTCTGTCCCCAATAAGTCCGAGGACGAACGCTGTGAGCAACACTAAAAAAACGCTCGTTCAAATCACAAGACGAACGGCAGAATTTCAAATAGAACGAGGACGAACCATGTTGACTGGACCAAAAGACGCCCGTTAAAATCAGAGTACGAACGCTCAGTATCTGACCGAGCACCGTGTTGAGCGAGCGCTCAATCTATGACAGAGCTTCTATTTAGAACGAACGTTCGGTGTAAGGCCGAACCCCAATTTAAACGAACGTTCGGTATATGACCGAACCACAATTATGAACGAACACTTAGTATAAAACTGAACACCCAAAAGAACGAACGCTCTTCTCAGAAATGAGTAAATTAGGACGAACGTTCAGTTCAAAACAAGTACACTAGGACGAACGCTCAGTTCAAAACCGAGCAGCATTCTGGACGAACGCTCAATCTCAAAAGCGAGCGAACTAGTTGGACGAACGCTCAGTGTAAGACCGAGCATCAATTTGAGCGAACGTTCGGTAGGAGATCGAACACCAATTTCGGACGAACGTTCGGTATGAGACCGAACTTCGGTTTGAACGAACGTTCAACAAGGCAATGTAATATGAGGACGCTCGTCCTCGACCAGGAATCGTTCCAAATAAACGAATCCCATTCTTGATTATTCAATAGGGAGACCGAACGGTCTAAGACCATTCAGTACGAACTCTCAAGCAAAGCGTTTTGACACGAGGACGCTCGTCCTCAGTCAGTATTTCATTCAAATGGAAGAATTTGAGATTTCAACCAAGTTACTAAGAAAAACCGAACGGTCAATGACCGTCCATTCAGTACTAATGTAAAATTTCATGGAGAATTCATTTTCAGTTACATTCAAGTATATTTCTCAGCATAAACTTTTCATAGCTTCATTCGTTCATATCAAAATCAACTTCCACATTTCATACGGTCCAGATCATCAAATCTCATATATATATCATACATCATACATAAATTCAATCATATTTCATTTTCATTCATTCAACAGCGAACGTTCATGCAACTTAATCACAGTAACATCATGCCTCATATTCATGTAAATAACGAACGTTCCTACAGCATACATCAAAAACAGTTAAATTAAGTAAGCTTCCCTTACCCGGAAAATGAACGAACGTCATATTCAAACACCAGCCAGATTTGGACGAACGTCATCTAACAATTTGAACAAACGCATGAGCGAACACTCGTCAGCAAAAGAAAACGAGTACTCAAATCAACGTGGACGAACGTTCAATTCGTCTAGTTTTGGACGAACGTCCAATTTGAAATTTCAAATTGGACGAACGCTCGAAATTTGGGACGAACGTTCGGGCTGGTAATCGTTTACAGGACCCCTGTAAACGATTACCCGAGAGAAATGGCCAATTTGTACAAAAAGTCTAACGTAGGTACTCAGTCAGGTGAACACAGGTCACCATTGGCCAAAAAACTTCAGAAACTTCATTTTTCATCCTCAAAATTTCCAGATTTATTTTTTTTAAAAAAAACAGTAAAACTCAATAATCAAATGATATATCTAACTCCCCTTACCTCTTGAAGACTTCCTTGCAAACCTTGAATCAATCTCTTCACTGTGTTCCTCCTCTGCCGTTTCATCCTCTGTTACAGTGTCTAGTTCTTCCTCCCTTCTTCTTCTTTCCTCCTTCAAGAATCTCTATAAATGAAGAAGTGAATCTCCTTTTTGTGTGTTGCCGGATGAACCTTAGCCATCTCCCTTGCTTCCTTGGTGTCATGCCCAACTCACGGAGAAGAAGGATGTTGTGCAGGGTCTTATTTCAGTTTGAAGAAGTGGATGCACATTAAAGGGAAGTCCAGCAGCACCACGTTGAAGGAAGAAGATGCTTGGAGGTACACGGTGATGCACTGAAGAAGGTATCCAAGCTGGTGCTATCATACGTTGAAGAAGAATTTCAAAACATGTGATTGGCTGGAGCAAAGTTCACGGACAAGCAGCTTGAGTGGGAGCCCACAGTTGAACACCATTTCCGTGAAGAAGAAGAAGAGAAGTTGAGGTGGAAAATGGAGAGGCCCATCTTCTTCTTTTCTCATGTCCAAGGAGAAAGTTGGTCAGGAAGAAATGGAAGAAGGGAGTGCACGGGAACTTGGTATTGGTTAAGGAAGAATCTTGTAGCTCACGGCCTTGGCAAGAAGAGGAAGCAATCCAGTTTCCAAACAGCAGCAGTGGCAACACACGGTTTGTTTTTTCCATCCCCCGAGGATTGGTTTTGCTCTTTCTTTTAAATGCCTTACACACGGTTTGTTAAATGGTGCCAAGAATGAGACCTTCCCCCTCTTTCTCCCCTTCCTATAATTGCACTCCAAATACTGTAAAAAGGTGGGTGACTTCCCTGTCCCCAACACTCCTTCTAAAAATACACGGTCCTGACACCAATTATCAAATTCTGAATAAAAAACTCATTTATTTTGTTTTTTTTTTGTAAAAGAGATATAAAAATTTTTGTTAATAAGAAAATAGACAAAATATTTTAGTTATGATAACATCTTATTTTAAATAATTTTAAACTACTATTATGTAATCGAGACACACTTACTAAACAAGAACAAATATAAAGGAGATTTATAAATTATCATTACACTTATCCAAAATATAATTATAACTTAAAATTTATATACTAAATACACTAAATTAAGAATTGTACAATCAAACAAAATGTTTTTCAAAAGATAACTAAGATGAACAAGAACTAAACTATCTACGTACGTGAAGACTTCCGCTGTCCAACATCAACTTCACAAAAATCTCATCCTCTGGTCGTCTGGATGTTTGGTTGATGAGAACAAATGGAAAGAAAAGAATTATTGAAACATCACTATCTAAATAAGAGAAGTTAAAATAAAACATATTTTAATAAAGTGATTAGGTTAATGAAAAATTTGAGAGGAGAAAAGAAAGAAAGTTCTGTTGATGAGTTTGTAATTATATTCATAAATGGGAGACAAAAGAAATATATTATTATATTTTTTAATTGAGTGGTTTTGGTAAAAAGAGGTGCTGAAGGTGGATGAATTATTGCAATGTATATTCGGTCAAATGGGTGAAAGATACAGTGGGTAAGTGAAAAATTACTTAGTGGCAAATGATTTTTTTTCTTAAATTTTTTATTATAGTGTATGTATGAATTTGTGTGCTAAAAACAAATTACTACACACGTACAATTTTTTTAATTGTTGTTTTTATTATTTTATTTTTATTCTAATTATTAGGATAAAATTAAGGGCTGACACTTCCAACAATAAAACCCGTGCGTCTCATCAACAATTCATCAATTAAAATCAATTTCATTGTATTTTAAACATGAACTTTATGATCTCTAAAAATAACTTAAAAGATATTAGTTAGTTTTCCTTATCTTGAGCTCACATAACTTTTAGAAAATAAAACATTTTTCTAACAAAATACCATATCATTATCAAGATATGTTAAAAGAATCACTTATCAATAAGAAACTGAAAAGATGAATCATACATGTGATGGAGTTAAAATTTCATGCGTCTAAAACAACAAAATTATGAAAAAGCAAAGTAAAAATTTATTTACTCTTTTAAAAGAATTGATTGATTAAAACTACATATCTTTTCCTAACTCAACAAGAAGAAAACTAAAAGTAGAGATTGAAAAGAATTATATAATAAAGTTTAGAGAGATAATATATATTTTAAATAACAAGACTTCTTTGTAAACTTTTTATTTATACTTTTTGTTTCTAATATTAAAATAAAAAATCTAGTTATTTAAAACAATTTATCATAAAACTCTTATTTTCAGGTTGTTATTGTAACACTTATAATATGATGATTAACGAATGAAATCACACTACAAGAAAAAAATGTATTACATACAGTAAAAATCCGTATATAAGACCCAAAATCCGTATATATTCTGTGTTTATATACGGATTACATACGGACAAAAATCCGTATATAATACCATCGTAGCTAAGTTTACATACGGATTTATCCGTATATAAGTTATATACGGAAATTATATACGGATTTATCCGTATATAATTTATATACGGATATTTCCGTATATAACTTATATACGGAAATTATATACGGATTTATCCGTATATAATTTATATACGGAAATATCCGTATATAACTTATATACGGAAATTATATACGGATTTATCCGTATATAACTTATATACGGATATTATATATGGATTTTTCCGTATATAATGGTTTAACAAGAGCTAAATAAATTCTCTGTATATAGCAGTTCTCCATGCACAATATACAAACAGACCTGGACATTATAGTGAACATTCAGCATTGTTACAAGCAAACCTGGACATTATAAATTGCACATTGATATATAAATTTAATAAGGTTTTCAGATACACTTAATCCACAAAGAAAACATTGTATATGAATACATAAAGATTGTATAATGTAAATATAACTGCAACATTTGGTAAGTTCATAAACAGATTGTAGTTGTGGTTCTAAATAAGTTCAACAGTAATGGAAATAAGTTCTATAAAATTCCTAATAATGCATGTAATCATCATTTCCATCTTCTGGTTCTTCATGTGGTGGTTGCTGTTGTGGTGGTTGCTGTTCTGGAGGTTGCTGTTCTGGTTGGACTGTATTGGGTACGTCATTTTGAACTTGAGGATTTTGAAGGTTTAAAAATTGTTGTGCAGCCGCGGCTGCTGAAGGCGGAAGGAATGGTAGGAGGACGCCAATAAAGCCTTCAAACTTTTGAAGCTGCTGACCATATTGTTCTAACTGCAATTTCAGGTTAACAATTTCTTCTGAATTTTGAGGTTGAGCAGTAGAAGATGCCTGTGTCTGTTGGATGTAACTATCAACACAGTCATCTTGGGAAGTGACATTTCCAATGCCGTATACGCGTCCCTTGTATTTTCCACCAGCAGCCTCTAACCAACATCGGTTTCTCAATCTTTCCTCCTCCGCAGGGTCTAGAGGAGAAGATGTTGAGACACCAACAGATGCAGTCTCAGATCTAATTTCAGAAAATTTTGCAACAAATTGTTCCTGTTAAATGAATAAATATTATCATTACACATGAGGTTTAAAAAACGAAAATTTATAATGTGATAGAGTTAGTACAAACTTACATGGGTCCGCCTAGACATTTCGTCCACAAATTCTCCCGTTGATTGACGAATATGTGTCTGCTGAAATATTTCATCAACATGCACAGACCGACCAAGCTCTTGTGACTGCAAACAAAAGGAGTTGCTAATAAATATTTGTAAAGTTTATGATTACAAATATAAGAAAAAAAATGTACAAGTTATATACCAAACGAATAGCATGCTCATGTACGCTTATAGATCCTCCAGTGTGCAAACATGCACCCTTTTCAGATGTCCGATTCTTCTTTGCCGTTTCACACTTTTGTCTATAAAGTGGCATGTTCCACTTTTCCAAAAGAGCATTCCAAGTATCGTCCCCCAGCCAATCAGGTCTTTTTCCTAGAGTTCTAGCTTTTTTATACATCTCTGAGAGTCTATGAGATGCCTTGGTGTGATAATTTTTTTTGACCTTTTCCTCATCTTCAGGCTTCCATGAAACCTTTCTCTGTTGTTATATTAGAAATAATAGGTTTGAATAAGTAAAGAAGTTCAAAGTATAAATTAAATGCAGGACACCAACTATTGACTTGTAACAATAGGATTAGGAATGAAAAGTGTTTACCTTAAAACGTTCGAAGAAGACATCTCTGGTTGACTTAGGGATTGCACCCCATGTTAGCCATGGCTCATCAAACTGTTCCTTGATGGTTGCTGTGATTGCCTTGGATGCAGTTTTTGTAGGATAAAACCTAAAACAAAATTAAACTCAAACATTACAATAATACAACAATGAATTGTGTATATATTAATTGAGTTATTTTTTTTCTTACCCTCCTCCAACGGGTGTAATCATTGGACGACTATTGGAACATTCTTCCATGTTATTGGCGGCTGAACTAGAATGTGGATCTGCATCCTCTATACCAGGTGATGCTGCAATATTTCTGGGAGTTGATGGGTTAGAACCAACATTGGGAGAGAGTGAAGCCTGAAGATAAGGAGGCACTTGGTATGGAGTGGGTGTCAAGCCAGGCACTTGTATTGGAGGTGGAAGAGATGTACCAATAGAGGTAGGTGAAGATGTAGGAACTTGATGTGGAGTGGGAGTGAAGGCAGGAACAACTAATGGAGGTGGAACAGATCTACCAGTAGAGGTAGAGGTAGGTGTAGTTGGTTGACTGGTTGAACCAATTTCATTATTCAAACGTGTCATCAACTTCACTACGTAAGATTTCTTCCCCTTGCCCTTATTAGAATTTCCTGAAGGTGGAATAGGAGGGCCAGAAGGACCTGATGCCATATTCTTGAACATAATATATATTTTTATACAATAGAAGAAAAGAAAATTTAGAAATAGTACAATCAAAGATAAATGCAATAAAAATCTATTCTGTAACCAACTTGTGAGATAATATAATATTGTGATTGTGATAAAGGTATTTGGCAAGAATTTTTCAGCAACATAATATAATATTGTGATTGTGATGTGTGGAACTTGGTAGAACATATGGAATCACGTGAATAGTTTTTCACAGTAGTTTTCGCAGGTAAAGTATTTGCCAAGAAATTTTTAGCAAGATTTGAAATTAGTTATGTGAGATTTATTTATGTACGATTAATATTCTCAACCACCAAAAACAGACATATCCGAATAACCAGCCAAATTGAAATTCAACTTAGAATCTCTAAGTTCAGATTGACAAGTAACTAATAGACATCTTTGGCAATTGACAGGAAACTAATACTTTGGATTAACTCAAATGCTAAACACTGAAACTCAAGTCTTGGGCTTTTATTACATTTGAGGTTACCCAATTGATTATTTTTGCTGCCATGATAGTTAAATTTATTTCTCAAAGAAAATGGAGAAGTATATAACTTAATCCAAGTGGTAAGATAACAAGATTGTTTTTCTTAAATGAACTTTTGGGGGTGACTAAGTGTTGTAAAGAGAGTAAGTGGTAGTATAGCTTGTGAGTCCAGTGGCTTTAATTTGGATTAGTTGGAAACTGAGTTGACTTCTCCACGTGAAGGATCTAAGACAAATAAAAAAGAATTCTAACTACTAACATGATATTATAAAAAAAAAGGGGGCACACTTACTCTTGGCTGGAACATTTTAGGAAGAGAGAGAGCAATTTCAGAATTTGGAGAAGCACAACATCACACGGCCAGCAGCAAACACAAGAAGCATTGGTTTGGTCTAAGAAGAATTTGGAAGTCCAGCTGCCATTTGTTGATTGGAAGGGGGGTTGCATGCTTGCTGAAGAACATCTCTCGGTCCATGGATTCTAGGGAGAAGGAGAGAATGTTTTTCTTGGGAGAGGATGCAGAGGA